>JAUCBN010000037.1:3760000-4385000 GCA_035048815.1 Abelmoschus esculentus
TATTTCCGAGATCTCTTTATAAACCAAACCTACTATTTTCCTTACTCAATGAGAGGAGCATTCTCCGATGGCAGTCACCCACGGCGACAAGGACCGTAGCATCCAAGGAAACTTGGAGAACTCCTCCAAGAACAGCAAGAGCCTTTTGCCATAGAGATTTACCTTTCAGAAAAGGGTGTGGAACAAAGAACTCAACTTCCATTCACGGCCATGGCAGTTCAGACAAATTTCTAAAGAAGTCTGGTAGTAACAAAAACAAGAAAAACAAGGGTATCCTGATTCCTGAACTTCCCCGAGGTACTTAAAGTTATTCTATGTAACAAGTTGTTTACAATCAGAGTCTTAAGAACCAAGAATTCCAATGATGAAGATGGATATAACCAAGAACCTGCAGAGGCAGATAGATTTTCTTTAAATTATTATAATTTTTATTATAAATCTTTAATTATAAAATAACATATTTTATATCTTAAAATTTTAATTAATTAAAGATATTTCCCAAAAAGAACCCACATTAACTTTTGAAAGTGTGACATCTGCATTAACTTTTCCAGCTATTACTTTCTCTTCTAGTGGAGTCACATTAACTTTTCCAGCTGTTTCCATGCCCGTTTTCGCTTCCTGCAGGAAAAAAAAAACATTTTAAAAACAACAAAATAAACCAAACATCCCATTGCCAACATATTTGAAAGTGGGTTAGAGTATAGTAACTTTTTTCCACTTTAAAAGAGACAATAACTCTTTAAAAACATGCTTTTGTCTCTCTCAGAAATGGTCCATCTGTGTCTTGAGTTTCTGTTTCTGTAGTTTCCTTGCTTTTTCTGAAGTGAGGATACAAAATGATGTGGTGAATTAAAAGAACAATACAGAAATCACAGAAGGATTAAATAAAAAATCAGTAGATGCACAGACATGACTGCGGTGTTATGTTGGCACTGACAGAAGGAACAGAAACAGGGGAACCTCCAGAAGGAACAGCAGGTAGAGGCGACACAGACACCGACCCAGGTGCATTCGTAGTAGCAGATTATAAACACACGAACAGCTGTTGGTCAAGATACGGGAAGGATGGGCGTTCAAAATTACCCAACTTACTGAATCGACCAGCATAAAAAATCCAGGTGTTTGAGGGAAATAATCTAAACGGATTCAATAATTAAGGAAATAATGATGTTTAATAGATATTTAGAAATTTATGGTACAAGTTATAATGGAGGGAGAAAGTCACCACCTACAAATGACAATTTTAGTGAAACATCATCCGTAGGTAATTTTATTTTAATTTATAATATTTTAATATTTTTTATCGATTTAAGATAAAATTTGGGAAAGTTATCACTTACAAATGATGTCTTCAGTTAAATCACCACTTGTATAAGATGATTTCTTCGTGTATTATAGTTTTTATCGTAAATTTCAAAATATTATTCAACTTATCCTACTTCCCTAATTATCAATCTAATTTAATTAAACATAAAGATAAGTTTAACCATTAATGTTTATAGTTTTATCATTTTAACTCTCATTCTTTATTTGGGATAAATTTAACCTTTAACCTAAGTTTTTTTTGATAAATCTCTTTTTTAACTAGCATGATGACTGCACCATTAAAAATTTAATTATAATGACATATAATAAACATGTGATAATATATTTTAAATGATATTGCATCTAACCTATCAACTATGTACGTATAGAATATAATTTTATTCTAATATAAAACATAAAATAATTAAAATTCAAATAAAATATTAAAATTTAATTAAATCTAAAATATTTTGGCTACTAAACCTTAAATAAATTTAATACTCTATATATTTTTTTTATAATTTTAATTTATTTTAAAATTAATTAAAACTCAAAACCTAAAACCTCAAATTTATTACTTTTTAAATTTAAATCTTAAACTATAAATCAAAACCCTAAATCTTTCAATTAGATTAAACACTAAAATATCTAAATTTTAAACTAAAATAACAAAAACTTAATTAGTTAATATCAAAATCTCTTACCTTTGATTTATCAATAGTAATCTTTATAAAATTCTTTCTTTTTCGATTGTACTCATATATTTTAGATAGGATTTTGATTTTATGTAATTAGGGTTGAGAATTTTTAGTATACTTTTGTTTCAGATTTAATTATTTTTCTATATTTTTTTAAATTAAGAGTTAAATTTATTTTTTTAAATAAAAACCAAAATGATAAAAATTTTAAACGTCGAAGGCTAAAACTATCTTTATGCCATTTGATTATTCACTAAAATAATCCAATATTAAAATATCTTATAAAAACACTACGAAGCCACCGGCCGCAACCCGTCTGATTCATTTCTGCCAAATTAAACTTCGTGAACTGAAATCTCTAAAGACCCTAAACACTCTGTCGATCTCTCTTGGTGTTCGTTGCTCTCTCTCGGCGGTCATCACTCGTCAGTCTACTTCTCCATCTCGACTATCGCCAAACACCACACTCAAGATTCAACAATCATACTGTCGCACCAGGCCACCAACAGTCGTCAGACTGCAGCAAGCTCCAAGCAGCCAAGCCAACGGTGGACGACATGCTCAATACAAAACCACAACACACAACACATGTAATCCCATTCCTCCATCTTTGCCTTTTCTTTGCAACTGTAATTTAACAATCTGTAAAACACTAGAAATAGTTGTTTTTTAATATGAATCTGGGTTTTCTTTGCTTTTGTTTTTGCTATTTCTCTCTTATTTGCCTGTTTCAATTTGTTAAACATGGTATACCTAATGTAATTTCAGGGTCTTGTAGAGATGGGCACGGGTTGGATCGGGTCGGATTTTCGGCCCACCTTTCACTCGATCTAAAAACTCATACCCCTCACCCGTCATTCAATCCGGTTTTAGGATTAAAAAATCCGACCTGATTTTTAAGCTTTAAAACCTGATCTAATCAAATTGGGGCGAATCAGAACCCGTCGGATTCGAGTTGCGTGTCCATCTTCCTTCTGTTTCACATTAATTCAACAACTTAATATTCTTGAAAAAAGGCCAAGGTCCCCTTTTACCCGATTTTACGGGTATATGGGTATTAAGCGTGCCCGACTAACAGGTACCTGTCCAACACGGGTCGAGATACAGGCCGTTATCCGAAGAATTGAATATCCAACATCTTAAATATCCGGGTTTAACCATCTCTAATGAATGTATCTTTTTATACTTAAAACTCTAGTTTTTATATTTTTTTTCTCTTTATTTTAACATTAATTATTATATTAATTTTAAACATACAATGTAAATACATAAAAAATAGTTAACGTATTGACAACAATAAAAATATATGAAAAATAGTAAATATATTTATAACGAATAAATACGTGAATAAATAGTAAATAATTATGTATATATAAAAAAAATAATTAGCGTATTTACAATAATGTAAATATATAAAAAATAGCAAACATATTTTTTAATTATATAAAAAAATATATATTTATAATAATATAAATACGTGAAAAATAATATAAAAGATGAAAAATTTTACAATAGATGTCGAACACCATTGAACATATTAATATTGAACACCGATGAATATCATTAATCATCGTAAAATTAACATTAATGGTGTTTACGCATTTGTGATAGATTCATCCAATGAATATGTAATTTAAAAACTAATTTAAAATTATCGTAAAATTAACATGATAAATAAAAAATAACTTTATATTTTAATAATAAATATCACACAAATTATATATTAAATAATACGAGATATTAAATAGCATTTCATACAACAAATAAGAGCCCAACGGTGAAATTCCAAGAAACACTACACGAAGTTGATGTTGAAGTTGAAACAGTCAAAGTTCAGAAACAACCTAATCAGTCTCTCTGGTCAACAGGAAGCTGAGAAACCCTAATCATATTATCATCGCTAACACTACACGACCGTTTACAAGAGAAACTGAAAAAACCCTTCAAACCAGATCCGCCACGGCAATCTTTTTTACCCGTTTTATCTTTCCTAGTGCTCTTGGTGCACTCTTTGTAAGCAGCCAAAAAGGGGTCGACATCAGTCTTCTTGAGTGATCTCCTCGAAGAAGTTCCCAAAGGGGGCTGAAAAACACATGGAGGGAGAGGGATGCCAATGTCATGCATCAATATCTTACCGCTTTCGGATCGATACGGAGGAGGTGGTAGCTTTTGCAGGCTGCAATCGTGTTCAGAGAACTCGAATTGGCCTGTTTCTTTGCCAATCGTTGCCATTTTCCCTTGGGAGTTGTTTAGTTTGGAGTTTCCAGTGCTATGTTCGGGGAAGAGATGGTTTGGTTAGGCTGTTTATAGCAAAGGGTTTTCATCTAGCGGGGGATTTATGAATGTAGGGTTGCGGATAAAAGACCAAGTCTTACGTACGAGTCCACATCACGTACGAACAAAAATACCCAACCATTTTTATTGTTTTCTATTCTTCGATACTAAAAAAACTAGATACAGTTTACGTATAATATTTTTTATAATAAAACGTAAATAAAAGTACTAAAAAGACAGAAGAATTTATATTTATCGACTTGTAATGTACAGACATATTAGTCCCTGGTTTATCTTGCTTTATTTGCCGCCCATTTAGCTAGCACGTTTTGACTAGGGTTCACAGAATAATACTCCATTTAAAACAAATTAAATCCAACTTTGAGCATATTAAAAGCAGATTCTTTATTTCCGTTGATTGCACGTTATGACTCGGTCTGTTGACTTTAAGACAGGTTTTGATTTAGAAAGCTGAAAATCGGTGCACATCAGCAGAACTAACAGCAAGCGGCCTAGCGGGACAATCACAAATTTCTAAATGATTTGCTTCTTACCAGTTGGATTAACATAGATTTTAGCCGATTTAAACTCAATCTGGCAGCAACAAAATTTGACAAATATCTTCGTTTTCACTGTAAAAATTGTAAACCAACCAGTACAAGTCAGACAACTATGCAGCTGGCAAATTGATTGCCATACATCATCAGGAAAGCAACGCCCACATGAGTATTAGGGATGACAACAGGGTGGGATGGACAAGTTTTTAGCTGATCGGACCCACTTGAGGAGTAGGAAACGAGGGTATTTTTCCTTTTTTTTTTTCTTTAACATGTATCGTCCATTCAATTTTTCATCAACCTTGTTTTTTCCTTTCGGTTCTACCTTTGAACACAGATACGCTCTTAACATTACAACTTCTAACATTGCACGAATACTTACACGACACAATAAACATGTTCTTCTTGGTCCTATTCCTGCAGGTACTGTTTATGTCTGAAGTACTCGGCGGAGGGTGAGAAGCTGGCTCGGAGGAAGAACACCGTTCCGATCAACGGTGCAAAACCAAGTTCTTTGACAAGAAAGGAGGAGGGGGGTAAATTTACTGGGACATGTTTCATACCAATGCCGCCTTCTTCATATGTCACCTTTGAGACCTCGGGTTTGAGCTCCCATGAAAAGGGTACATTCACATTGGAACTCATCTTGTTTAGTATAATTAGTAGTTAGTACTAATGCTGATAATGTGCTTTTAAGCCTTTTCAGCAGCAGATGTTCCTAAGTGTGTTAGCTTTTAAATTGATTCTTTGGTTTCGTATCATCGAAAATTGATTTAAAAAATAAGTAATTTGGTATCGTTTAAGTAAGTCTCGAATTTGATAGTAACATGCTGTCTAACACTACCACTTATTATGTTACACCATTCTTAGTATCCATATCAATATGTATATATATATATATAGGAAACTAACATAAAATATCTTAATTAAGGTTTCTTGATTAATCCTCAACGAAATCATATATTATAATTTATAAAATGTAAGCTGCTACATGCCTATCTGCTTACCCTTAATTTGTTATATACCTTCATAAAGAAAAGGATGCTGTTAATTATCCCCCCGCAAAAGAAAATATGGGTTTTGGAACCCCCCCACCCCCCACCCCCACCCCCATATCATTTTGATAAATGACAAAATCTAAAAATTGCAACCTTAACACCCATCTCTCTTTTGCTTGTGGCTCTGCCCGTCGCTTTTGCTTTCGAAGTCGGCAACACGCGCACACATGACCGAAAATGAAAAAATTATTTTATAGACCGATTCTATTATATCATTTGTGATTCATATCTATTAAAATTTCGTTAATTATTTTTATATTTTTTATGTTAATTTTTTTTAAATGAATTTTTAATTTTTATTATCATGTGAATAGATAGTAGGTACATAGTTACATAAAAATTAATTAAAAATAATATAAAAATAAAAATTAATTGACAAAATTTTAATAGATAAAATCACGAATGATACGATAAAACATCGATGATGGGTCAGAATTAAACACCGGTTTATGGTTAATAGACAAAATTTTAAATATTTTAATCAATAGAATGATTTCATCTGAAAATGGGTCAGAATTAAACACCGGCTTATGTTTAATTGGAATTTAATGCAACTGTGCAAATAAAATTATTTAAATTAAGTGAAAATATATACTAATATATAATTATATTACAATGTTAATTAATTTGATTTGAAATATCGTTTTATTATGCAAAATAAATTAAAATATTTAAAATTTGTTGTATATGTATTTAAATTAAGTAGATCACTGATAAAAAATATTTACAAAATATATGTTTTCTCACAAAATAAAATTCAATAATTATCATTATAGTTTACCCATAAAAAATTATGATTCGTTTTATTTAATTATAAAATTTAAATATCTAACTTAAAATTTTAAATTATAAATCCTGAATTTTACTTTAACTATGAATCTTAAATTTTAAATTCTAAATCTTAATTCTTAAATCTTAAATCAAACTATTAAATAACAAATTTTATATAAATTTTCTTTTACACAGGGCGAGTGTATCAAAATTCTTTCTGGAGTTAAAACCGCTTTGAATCCCGACTGCGGCATAAAAGATCGGAGAGGATTCGGTAACCGTGCCCCGAGGTGACCAGAAAGATCGGAACTATAGAGGGTAGTTGTCAAGTAATTTCTTCTTTTGGCAGTTCAGGGGTGCCTTTTACAAAATTACCCCTAGTTTTTTTTTTGTACTCGCTCTTCTTTACCAACAAATACAAAGAAGCCTCCCATTCCGACGAATTCATCTCCCAACAATTTTTCTAATTATTTTCTAAATACGCTCAATATGACTGGATCCGGAGCCGGAGAAGGCCCGGCCTTGATAAAGCTACTAGCGGCTTGCGACAAGCAGAGCAGAGACAGAGCCGTACGGTCTCTTCTCAATTCGTGGCTTCCTTCACAGAGTGAAGTCTCCGATGAGGAGATGAAGAAGCTATGGAAAGGTCTCTTCTATTGCGTTTGGCACGCCGATAAGATGCCTGCTCAATCGGACCTCATCGAAAAGCTTTCATCGGTTCTTCCGAAGCTCGAACCAGGTTTATCTCTCCAATATTTTTCTGTTTTTCTTCTTACAATGCGTCGCGAGTGGCCCGGGATTGATAAGTTAAGGTTAGATAAGTTTTACCTCTTAATTCGTAGGTTTTTGAATCGCTTTTTTGTTATGTTGAAGAAATGTTCTTGGGATTTGGAATTTACCCGTCGTTCGATTAGGGTTTTAGTTGATGGAACATTTCTTGCTGATGATAAGTTTCAAGGGAATGGCGTTAATTATCATATTGCTTCAGTTTTTCTCGAGGAAATTAGGCCCTTTCTTCCTTTAAGAAAGGAGGTTGTTAAGGTTCTGTTGGAACCATTTGTTGGAATCTTGGGGAAGGTGAGTGATAAGATTTTGGTTGGGAAGATAAGAAGTAATGTGTTTGATGTGTTTGTTGAAAGGGGAAGGAGATTGTTGGAACTTAAGAGGTCTGGGGGGGAGGTTGATGACAGCGATGATGTGGTTGTGTTGGGAACTATTAGTTTGGTGATAGGATTCTCCACTAAGTTTTATGAATTGGGTTCTTCAGTGGATTGCTGTCAGGGTAATAGGAAAACTGTGTTAGCTCTACATGAGGAATTCTTGAAGTTGGACAAGGATTTGGCATCATTGGGTATTGATATTTCAATTCCTGAGGTTTATGAAGGTGACGAAAAAGATGAGGTGCCTGAATTAATACCTATTGCTAGTGAGGTGGATGTTTCTAATGATTCTTTGGAGCCAGTTGAAGTTAATATTAACGGTCCTGCAAAGAAGGCAGTGAAGAAAAGCAAGAAGGACAAAAAGGCATCTGGGGGCAGTAGTAAAAATACGAGGAAAAACAGGAAAACTGAATGTAGCCCTGCAGATCAAGAGAATGATGTTAATTTACCTACAGAGGGTGCCGATTCTAATATCGAGCAGAATGGTGATGGGGATTCTATAACATTTAATGAATCAGTGGTTTCAAACCTTCAGCTCCAGTTTGAGAAGGTTGCTGCAGAAGTGGGCTTGAATGGTGATGCTGCTAGTGCCTGTGATTTGCCAAAAGTTAATGGTGCTGTCTCCAAGAAGAGAAAGAGAGCAAAGAGTATGGATGGCCAAAAAGCTCAGAATAGGCTGCTAACCAGTGAAGCTGATGGTGAAGGCGATGGAACTGCGAAAACTATAGAGAATAGCAAGAAGAGGGTAAGATTTTCAATGAAAAACAACTTGGTTTGGAAGCCCCACAGTCCTTTACCTCCACTAAGTTTGAGGTTACCTCCCTCTGTTACTCCTAGAGGAAGTGCACTTAAGCAAGGGATACCTCCAGGTCCTATAAAGGAAATGCCGGCCTTGACTAAGAAGGCAAAGAAAGCTAAATCTGTGAAGAGGGCTCGGAAAAAAGTGATAAAGAGTATGTATCCTATAGTCAAATGCACAAAGAAATCGAAATCTACAACCTCTTAGCAGAGTCTGATTTGTGGGTTTCTTCCAAATTTGGTAATTGTTTTTCACAGTTTAAACCTTCCATAACATTATGCTATATTTACTAAGGTAGAGCTTTTGGTCTTTGAATTATGAAGTTAATTGTGCTGAAAAGGTGATTTATCCATGAGTGGAAGATGATTGAACTATATTCCTTGCTTTCTGGTGAACAGTATTACTTCATTGCTGCTCAAGTTTTCTAGCATTCATTTGTTACTTCATGTTTTTCTTGTATCTGTGATATAGTTTGACTAATTTAGGAATGGAACTATTCAGTGATCATGCCCGTTCTCTTTTATTCAAATCTGGCAGCTGATTTTGAGTATTTATGAATTTTTCACCCATTTCCTTTCTGTTGGACATGTAATATATATCTCTTCTGTTCTGAAATGAAGGTTAAACATGTTTGAATCATACACTAGGATTTAAGGTGGACATGGATATTGCCTCTGCTTTTCCTGAACAGTATTGTTGAGTTGTGGATGAAGCCAACATCAAAATAGTTGTATTGTCCATACCCCTTTTTTAAGTTGAAACACCCTCTCTGGTCTGCTCTGCCTAAATTTATTTAGTGTTGATCTTTCTTTTATAGCGCCTTGAAATGCATAAAATTCACCTCTCTTCTATAGGCCATTCCTCTTTGGGATTGCAACCTTCTTTATCTAATCTACCTCATATGTTATGCTACAAAGTAATGAATACTGCCTCTGGTTCTGGTCAACCCATCATAAAAATATACACAAAGGGAAATAAGGGGAAAGGAACAAGAAAGAAAGAGAGACAACTCCGTAGCAATTTGCTTGGTAGAGAGGTTTCATCCTGTTCCTGTGTTGATTCTAAAATGAAGTAGTGTAATTAATGTAATTAGTCTATAACACTAGAAGTCTAAGGGTAAATTAAGGTATACATTATGTTTTTTTATTGTTCATTAGTTTGATGACATTTAAAACAATGATTCCGACTACCTCTCTGGTCGGTAATGGTTCCGACTACCTTTGTCGTCATCACCATCTTTGTCTTATTTTCATTTTGCTTCGTCTTACATTAAAAAAATTCTTTCTTGTATAATAATAGGAATAATATATGTAAACAAGTTTTAATATTTTTCACCAAAACTACATTGGCTTCTCACTTTAATTTTGATTAGCAAATGTTAAATAAATGTGTTTCTCCACCATTTCCACTGATTCGATTTTATGTTTACTCCATAGATGAACGATAAAGAAGTGAAAAAGCTGATCTTAATTCTAAGAGATACATGTTCAATTTATTTTATCTATAAAATATGTTTATTGTCAGAAGATTAAGAATATGTATGAACAACTATTTACTTGTAATTACCTTGCACATCTCATTAGGGACGGAACAAGGATCGAACATTAAAAGTGATAAAGATTTATTAAGCCTTCAAATCTAAAATTTGAAAGAGATAAAAATCTTATTTTATTATTATTTAAACTAAGAATGATTTTAAATGTAATTATACCAAAAATTTTGAGAGGGGTTCAGCTAGTCTCCTCCCTGCATCCCATAAAAATGAAACCCTCCAAGGATCCTTAAAACACATGAACTTTGAAAGAACTGGGCATATTCATATCAAACCCTCCAAGGATATCATCTTTTGCAGAACAGTGTTGGATAGGTTGCTGGGACTTAGAGGTGGGAAGTGAAACAGCCCATCGTTGGTTCACATCAAGGGACCAGGCTGATTCAAAGTTGGTTGGACTCTTTAACATAAAGGAACCTATGAAAGTAACATATTACTATTGTTGCTATGTCTGACCTAACACTTTTAAACACTTTCAATTTTCAAGGAAAGATATCCTGGATATGGCTTCCTTTTTTCCTAGATACATTAATGGCTGGGGACCATGCTTCGTGGTTCAAGATAGTGGAATTCAGTGTATATTTGAAATTGTAACCTTCTCCGCACCATTACAGACAACAAATCCACTGTCATACTTACCAACCGCCATTATTCATCAAACTCAAGTCAAGCCAATGCATGTGCAATGTAATATAGCTGAAAATCAAAATTTAGACAAACTTCCTTTGCCTAGGTACATACGGTTAGTTCAATCTAAAGTACGGATTACAGAAAATTTTAAAAGGATTAACATAATAGATTAAGTTTTTGTAACTAATTGACCCGAGGTTTACAATGCAGGCAAAGAGGAAGAATGAACAACGGTTGAACCATGGAGGTCATTGCAAAGGCTTGCGACTTCACGAGTCTTGTTATTCTCTGCTCTTGGACTGCTTACAGCACTGCTGTTTGATAGAGAACCTAAGGTAGCCTTTGTTAAGACTCTGGTGGGAGATGATCCGTGGCCAGGACTCTTATCCCAGCCGTCCTCTGTTATAAGGTATGAGTTGTTGCAGTCTGTTATGGTGCTGTTTGTATTGTGCAACACCTCACCAAGGGGACCGCCCATGGAATTCTCCCAAGAGATGGGTATACAAGTTGCTTGCCTATGGTTTGGTTCATTAACAACACCGCCTACACCTAATCCCATGTGTATAGGGTCGAATTCACATGATAATCTGAGATGTGATGGGGACAGTTTTTCATTAGGAGAGGAAGTTGAGGACATGAAATCCGAGGACGCCATTTTTGGTATTGATATGGAAAGTTGAGTCATGTCTGATTGAACATCAACTTCAGGCCAAGAAATGGCTGAACAATCGGACTGGCTTTTAGGCCAATCATCCATGAACTCATGAAGGGAATGCTGCGGTTCGGTTGCTAGACGAGTAAGGTCTTGAGAAGAACCCAAATTTCTGCAGTTAATCAAGGAAGAGTCCTTAAGGGTAGGGTTAAGGAGCGAGTTAGAGGAAACAACTCCAAAGTCATTTCTCGAGTTCTCTCCATATGAGATCGGATGCTGCTCGGGAATCAAGAAAGAGTTTTCTTTGAATTTTAGATCGATGTCGGGGGATATCATGGAGAGCCCTGGTGCACTTTCATGTAATCTTCCACACAAAGTTTCTTTGTTCACAAGCAACCTGCAACAACATTAACTATAGAATTAGAATCTATCAATGGATGGCCAACATATGAAGTACAATTAAGTCACTGCTGATTTTTACTTATATTTACAATGAAAAAGTTCAATTAACAGTAAGAAATAAGGCAAGCAACTACGAGACTCTAAGGAATGCAGCAAATAAGTAAATTCCACAATCCTTTACAAAGGAAAGCAGGATATAAAAGCAACAAATGAGCAGAGATTATCCAATGCAGCTTACAAACATGGAATAAATGCTGGGAAGTTAATTCTACCACCTGTTAACTGGAGCTGCCATTGCCTGCAAATTCTTGAACTGCTGCTGAGCAGCGGTGAGGCTGTTGGATTCGCTGCCGCCACTGACTGGCACTACCACTGATGCCGAAGAGGATGAGACGTTAGGCATCAGCTTGGAGTTAGTGGTGGTGGCAGTGGCTGCAGCGGAATGGCCTGATTGACCTTCCACAGGCTTTCTTGAACGATGACGGCCCCTATTCATATGCCGCTCACAATACTTCTGGTCGGCAACCGCATCTCTTGAGCACCGCCATTTCTTTCCATCTGTTCTACGACACCGTCCTGGTTCAGGATCAGTGTTGTTTGAGAATCCAAGATGTAAAGCTCCCCATCCCACTGTCAGAACATCATAAAAAAAATGAAACATCCAAATTCTAACTTCATAAACAAATCGGAGAAAAGTTTTAAGACAGATTCTACTACCCTAACCGTAAGTATGCACGCCAATGCCCTTTCCAGTCAGATATCTTTGTATGGTACAAATCTTTAACTTTCTGCTTTAGTATTAAATTGTTACCTTGATAAACACAAAGTGTTAATTTACTTTAAAATGACAGGGAAAAGTTGCCTTGTCGCTTGTAGGGACGAAAACAAAAGTGGCATGTGCTAAAGTTGGAAATTTAAGTGCCATGACAGTAATGCTTTTGTTTGAAACAGACCATGAAGCAAGTCAAGTTAGACTTGTTTAGTTCATTGTCTCACTTAGCACAATATATATATATATTTTTTTCGTTCAGAAAGCCTAGAAAGTACTTGTTAGCCAAGAAGATAAGAGAGGGAGAATTAGAGCATAATCTCGTTATCAGTACTCGGTTTTTCCATAAAGAAAGATAAAACACTGTTTGCTGCAACTTTTGCATCAACCATGAAAGTTTATATGGACACATTAAAACAAGAGAAGTGGGTTTTGCTTGTTTGTCCAAGTAGAGACAACTTACATGTATTGTGTCTTAGGGGTCCACCGGAAAAGCTAGAGAAATCAGCAGAATCAATGGCTTTTCTTAAAGGAATGAGAAGATTAGATGGTATAGGCACATTTGAATTTATGTATTTGTAGATCAAAGCCTGGTGTTCAAGTTCCATCCATTGAGATGAAGTGAATGGTCCTCTTTCTCCTAACATCTCATGCATGGTTGCACCATTGAATCCTCCGGTATTGTAGCCTGAACACCCAAATCCAACAACAAGAAGGAAAACAGATGAGTTTAAAAGGTTTGTAGTTCTCAAGTCTATTGTAAAAGGGGAAAAAGTGTATAGAAAGAGGTGTGTGCAGTAAACCAGAAACCAAAACTTGTCAGCAACATTTTAGGATGCTACAAGAATCATGGATCTATTGTCTTTGATTAATACCAAAAATGTTTCACACCTAAAACAGGAAGTGATCCTTTTCAAGGGGAGGAAAAATGGAAAACATCATTTTGGATTGACAAGACTTTAAAACCAAAGTTTTTTTGCTCATAGATTTCCACGAAAAGACCCTTCACTTTCAGAACCAGAGAACCAATCAACAAAACATGTCTAATCTTTACTACAACTCACAATAAGCATGCGTTTAAACCAACAACTGACACCCATTTTTACAAAAATAAGTTCATACTTTGCTCAAATGATATTCAATGGCAACCATGTTAGAACCATAACAGACACATGTATACCTGTATTTCTAGTATAAGCAGATGATGTGAGGTGAAAGTAAGGTAATGTGACATTTTGGAAGCTCCTATCCACTTGAAGAGCTTCGGACTTAGGAGCAGAGAAACTCAACATCTGGTGCTCAGCATTAGATCTCAATAAGGTATGTCTGTGCTGGAGCAGCATTGCCTCAGAGGGTGAAGATTCATCAAGTTTGGCTAGTTTTGGACTCCTCCACCACGCATCTTCATTATTGCCGGATCTGTCTTGCTTGAGGAACCCAGATCCGTACAAGTTAGCCTTTGTCTGAGGATCCGAGGCAAGTGAAGTAATGGCCTCCGAACCCACCACCCCATAATCCATGTCGAGAAACACACCCACCAATCCTACACAAACTCTGGAGTCAAGAAATGGAGCATTGGGTTACTTATTAGTACTACTAAAGACAAGGAGCTTCACAAGGTACAAACAGGTTCATTTTTTGGGGTTACTAAGGAGAGTTATGGTTTAAGCTTTAGCTCAGAATCAAACCAGACATCGTTTCATCATAAAGAGTTTGATGGATGAGAAAGAAATATTTAAATAATCTGGGGGAGAGAGAGAATCCTATAGGAAAACAGGGCGGAGACTAGAGGGATAGTAGTAAATGCCATTTCTTCTATAATAAAAGATTAAAAAATATATAAAAAAAAATAATAATCGATATGTAATTCATTGGTCATTAATTAATATCGAGTTACATAGATATAATATAAGCAGGGATAGATTTAAAGTTGAAAGAGACAGAAGTCTATTAAACCTTCAAATTCAAAAAGTTGAGAGGGATAAAACCTTTTATTTAAATAATATTTAAATTAAAATAAACTAAAAATACAATTATACTAAAAAATTTAGGAGGGATTACATAGTTTCGCCCCAGAATATAGTATAATTCTTTTAATTTAATTTTTTATTAACATTTTAGGTTTTAAAAATATCGATCTTACTTAAAAGTTTAACATTATATTTTTAACTTAATTTTTTTATTTATAGTATTAAATTATCAATATTTAAATCTTTATTTTTTTTCTTAATAATTGATATTTAATTCATTAACCAATTAATTAATAAATTTTATATAAATATAATATAGAATACTCTTCTTAACCTAATTATTTCATTCATAATATTTTTAAGTTTTAAAACTCTTTGTTTAAAAGACCTGGCACATCCTTTCAACCAAACTTTTATTATTCATAACATTAAAAATTAAGTCTTTAACTTTACTTAAAAAAACCTAAAATTTTATTTTATAGATTTAATAATTATAGGTTTGGTATTTTTTAAGAAAAATTATATCGGTGGTCATCAAATTATCATTACTTTTAGTTAAAATTATCTCTCCTGTTGGATATTTTTTTATTTACTTTCATTAAAAAAATCTAATAAAATCGTTGATATTTTATTTTTCACGTTAGCATATTATATAATATTTTTTATTTATTTTAATCGATGTATAACCTCTAAATTTAAGAAAAAAATCAAAAGAGAAAAATATTCTTTAAGTGAATATGGGCAAAATCAAACCAAAAACCTCTTGCATAAGGGATCCAGCGAGTGACCATTAAACTAATCTTGAGAATTATATAAGTTTTAACCAAACTAATTAAGTATTATTTTTTAAATATATTAGATCATTCTAAAAATTTTGAACATAAAATTTAAATTATTTGAAAATAATAATTTATATTTACAATTATTATTTTAAATTTTAAAAAATAGTTTAAATATAATTAAAATTAAAGATCAAACTAGAATTATTTTTTTTACTATGTTTTAAAATAAAGAAAATAATTAAATGATTATTTATTTATTTCATAAATCTAATATTAAAAAATTTAGAAAAATAAATTTATATTATTTATTTAGGATAAAATATAATTTTTAAATAATACTTAATTCTTTTATATATATGAACAAATTATTTTATATTTATTTAATTTTTAGAATGATCTAATATATTTGTATAAAAATAAATAATTTTTTTTATTTTTAAATGAATTAAAAAATATTAATTTAGGGATATTACTAAGTTCTTTATCTGGTTCTGTGGTTAGGGTTAAACAACTTACTTTTTGATAACACGTATCATTTCTTAATTGATTTATTAAAATAATAAAAAGTATTATATAATATACTGACGAAAAAAATTATTGACTGAAAAATAAAAAATATTATGTCAATAATTTTATTAATTTTTAACAAATGAACCAAAAATTATCTAACATGAGAGATGATTTTAATAAAAAATTAATTAAATAATTAATATAATAATTTAATGATCACTAGTATAATTTTTCTTTTTTATTATAGAAAAACCTTGGTCTCCCCTTGTTTAAGCAAGCGATAAGTACTAAATGTAAGCGAAAAGACGTTCCCTTTTTAGGGTGTTTATTATCGGACATCAAATCGGATTGGATCTAATTTTTTCGTATATTAGGATTTTTGGATCGATGATATAATGATTCGTATTCGATTAAAAAATGAATATTTAAATATTTGGATAGTCGAATATCCAATTATTAAAAAATATAATTTGATTAAATTAATTTTTCAAAATTAAAGATTGTATTTATAAAAATTTTGGAATTTTGAATATAATAAATAAAAAATTATTAAATACAACAAAATTCACATTTATAAAAGTTTTAAATTCTTAAAATTTTGAATATAACAAGCACTAAATTGTTGAATATAACAATATTAATATTAATAAAATTTTGAATTTTTAAATTTTTGAGTTTTCGGATAATCCGAAACTTGAAATATTGTGATCCGTATTCGATCCAAAAAATTTAAAATTAGATTAGATATCCGGTCCAAAAATAAAAATCAAATCATATATCTTAATTTTTAAATCGAATCGATAAATAATCGGATTGAATTGATCAGATCGGATATTTTAAAACACATTCTGGCCCTAAGTCTAAGACGTTAAGCCATTAGCTTCATAATCATAAGTTTTTTAAATCCATGAGGATTAGATAAGTACCGAAACCTCCTCCAAAAGTTTGATAATTTACTGAAGCATAAACTTTCTTTGCCAGACACGACAAGGGTTCATGATTTCCGAAACCCCTCCTCATGCACTTTGCTTGTATTTGAGTTCTACTAACCACTTCCACGTATGTAATTTTTTTTTTTTAAAAAAAATGAATTTTATTCATCCAAAAAACCTCAAATTACATCAACAAAAAAAAAAAAATAAGAATAAAATTTAAACATGCACTTAACCAATAATCAGAAAACATTTAACACCATCATGTTTCATTATGTGCTAGTCTTTCCGTGAGTCTTCAGTTTGCACTTAGATGACTATCAAAAGAGAATTTTTTACAATCTATCAATCTATTTCTAACATCATGTTTTATTATAGCAAGAATATCAGAATTTGAACGCTCAAGGTAACCATATAACCGTCTGTTTATTTTTTATCATATATAATAATTTGACCCACACCAAGCTAACTGAAGAATGATAGCTTTTAACGAACGATCTTTTTCCTGCTGCAATATCCACTCAAGGACATCAGTCCAGCATATCTAAAACACAATTTCTCAATATTCATTCTCATAATTTATTTAAAAACACACAATCCCCAAATAAATGATTTCGTGTTTCAACATCCCTTTTACAAAGGAGACAAATAGGGTCAATTACATCTATGACTATGATCATCCAATCTTATTAAGTATAGTTTAGTAGTTATTAATGTGGTTTATCGTATGTATAATTCATAATCTCAAAGTTATAAAGGATACTTTTTTTATTTGTAATCTTAAAATTACAATCTAACTTTTGATAATGTCAGTATTTTTAAAGAGATTTTATATTCCGATATATCTATCGAGTATATAATAATTTGATTATTATTTGACACTAGTGATGAATTTTTTTAATTTTCACAAATATTTTAATTTTAGAGTTTAAAGACTCCTTACAGGTTGTGGGGTGAAAAGGTTTAATGGTTTAAAATTTAGTAAATACGAATATAATGTAAGGTTTAACAAAAAAAATGCTGACTTTATAAAAACAGTAAATTTAATGTTAAGTCACTCAGGTTTTATTTTTTATTTTTAGTCTCAATTTTTTTATTTAATCCAAAAATAACTCTTATTAATTTTTAAAATTTATAAATTAATTCAATATTATTTATAATATTAAGTAAAAGATATAAATTTAATTAAAAATAAATAAATACATTATAATATTCAACTAAAAATATTTTGAAATATATTATTTATGAAATCAAACAAAGAACATATTCTAATAATGAATAAAACAACACACAAATAGACCGAAATATCACACACCCGACACCCAATAGTTTCAATTGTTTCATCAATATCTGAGGAAGAGACAATGGAAAATGCTAAGTTGGGACATGTAGTAAAGTCTAATTTATTTTTGTTTTAAAGCAAGAGGCAAGTGGTGATGTTAATGTGATGGTACAATAAATAAGGTGTGAATTATCTAGGTACATGGAAATGAATAAAAGTCATGAAGTTAAGACAACATCCTTTATGATTTATGTTGAAAGACAACTATTTTGTATTGTCTTTTCGGACCGACTCACGTGATAGATCTGATTTTAGTTGATAAATTTTTTAACAAAAATATTTTATATATACAATGCATCAAACACAAAATCAGTTTAAAACGATATCAAATTGTTTATCACTTGAACTAATCATATTAGTTATTTATCGTTATCAGTGACGAAGCTATGTTTAGCATGGTTAGAGCAAGAGCCTCTCACAATTTTTTTGGTATAATTACAGTGAAATAAGATTTTTATACCTCCTAATTTTTAGATTTAAAAAATATTAGACTTTTATACCTTTTAATGTTTGATCCTAATTCTGTCCCTAACCGTCATGGATTACATCATTAAAACCGAGCCATGTTGGTTCCACTTGGAATTTACATCATAAAAGCCAATCCCACTTCTGGTTCTAAGCCAACAAGTTTTATGATTTGTAATACCTTTGATTAATTGAAGTGAAGCATTGTCAATTATAGAGCATGAAAAGACAAAACAAAAGAACAGGATGCATTAGTTCCGACACGTAATGAATCATTAAATGTTGTGTCCTTAGAATTTAAATTCATGAATTTGAAACAACTGTCAAAATTAAAATCAGAGGAACTTATTTGTACACTAATATAATAAATAAATAAGGTTTAGTAATTAATGGCTCGGTTCCGAAACTATATAACTCGGTCCACTTTGCTACTTTTAGTTGGTGGAGTGATTTAGTTTTAATTTTGAATCCTAGAGGATCTTGGGTCGGTCCTCCTTTTATATATATATAAATTTTTCCTCCAATAAAACTATATCATTTTAGCTTGTCTTACGTATCAAAACAACTATACTAAAATAACGTTGTTTTTTTTATCATTTTATATTCATTTACAAGTTTTCTTAATTTTTTAAACAAAATAAATTGACGGAAAATATTTGAATTGAAACCCAAAATAAATTTCAGGAACATAATAGTATCATTTTATAATTCAGTAATATATTCAATACACATATTAAAATTAAATGATATTTTGTATAATTTATTCATAAAATAATAAATGTCAAAAATTATTTAATATGACTTTAAAAATTCAATATTTATGAATATTATTAAGTTTCCCAAGGTTGGGCGAGATTGAGATATCTACCAAAATTTACATGCAGAAATTTAATGTCCTAATTATATTGTAGTATATAAAAAATAAGCCATAAATGCTAATATGTACACTTGAAATTTTTTTAAATATTTTGTCGGAAGAGGAAGTTGAAACATCGTATCCGCGTGGGGCCATGTTTCAGCATCTTTTCTTAACCTCAAAATAAAAATCTTTAAAAAACAAAAATTCAATGGGATAATTAATTGAAAGAAAAAAAAACATAGAAGAAACGACGGAGCTAAGATTTAGGGTTGAGGGGACAAAACATAAATATTTAAAAATAAAGGGATAAATTTATAAAAAAAATAATTTTTAAAAAATTAAATAAGATAACAAAAGTGAAAAAGAACATTTTCGGCTTAGTTTCGCCCCTGGGAATGAGAAGAGTGAGTAAATGTAGGGGTGTTCATAATCGAGTACTCGAGATTTTAGGTAGCCGAAATTTTGGGTACCCAAAATTTTTGGGTACCAAAACATCGGCCCATAACTCGGCCCATAAAAATTGAGTACCCACAAAATTCGGATACCAGGTACCCGGATTAATTTTTTTATATATATTTTTAAATTTATTTTTTAATATATATATATATATAATACTTAAAATTTCATGATATATATTTCAAACATGAAATTATTGATTTGAGATAGATTTTAAAGATAAATATTTGGATATATATGCATATATTAAAGTTTATTGATAAAAGAATGTATTATTTTCAATCATAATTTTTCTTTCAAATCTCATATTGATAAATTAATATAAATATTTACAAAAAATTCAAAACTTAAAAGTATATAATACAAGTATTAAAAGAAGTTAAGGATTTAAAATTAATTTTAGAGAAAAATAATAAAAAAATATATAATAAAAATATAATTTAAAATTTAAAAATATATATTTATTAAAATTACCGGGTCAGGTACCCGGTTCTTAAAAAAATCCGACCCTGACCCGGCTTAACTACCCAGAAAAAAAATATGAGTTGGGTACCCGGTTTAAAAAATTTAAATATTTTATTATAAATACTTAATAATTTTTAATCGGATAGACGAGTCAATAAGTAGATTAAATAGAGTATTTTTGAACACCTAGAAAAATGTTATGATGTTGGGTTTGGAGGGATTCAACTCCCTCGTTGCCGACACACACTTTGCCTCATCCAATTTTGATTTTTATGGAAATATAAAATAAAATTTTGGTCACATTAATTCAGTGAAATTTCCTCCTTTGCTTTCGGGTCCCTGGCTGTCATTTCGTACCCATTTGAAAATGGGGTTTAGGGTCCACAGACACTGATGTTGGTGTCTACTTATTACAAGTTAACGTCACTGCCTTCTGGAATTGAGCTGGATAATCAATTTTTATCAATGTTTTTTTGGGGGGAAAAAACTTTTTATTTTCTTTTGTACTCAATTTTTGAATTAGTGGTATGAGTGTGAGCTATTTTAGAATGATAAATTGTAATTATTTTTAAATTATTAAAATAAAATTGTTAATCAAATATTTATATTTTAAAAGTAAACGCAACTCATTACTGAGGGTGAGACAAAGTAAATTTAAAAGATTGTTTTAAGCGTATAATAAGCTGTTAAACTTTTATTTAAGAAAAAAATCAATTAAAGTTTAAAAAAATTATATTCAAGGACATCTTAAACTAAAAATAATAATTTATTGAGCCAAGTTAATTTGTCCAAATTAGTTGGGTTATGTTGATTTTCAAAATATTTATTTAATTAATTTATGGATTAATTAATTAAATATTTATTTTTAAATTTAATTTACAATAAATATTAGTAAAAATTTACTTGATAAAAAAGATAAAATAAAAAATTAATTAAATAAATATATTTAATTAATTAATCACATAAATAACATGATAAGAATAACTCATTTCTCGGTTGGTTTTATAGATTTATTAAAATCAAATTCTCGTATAAAATTCCTATATATTATACCCAAATCCAAATATATTATCAAATCATAAATCCACTATTCATTTAAAGTCCAGACCAAACATATTTATATCAAAACCCAAAAGCAAAATATAATAGTACCCAACCCAAATATACAAAAATTAAATAGTTAAAATTGCAAAATTAACTCATTATATAATTAATGTATGATTTTATGTTTACAATCGTTTTTTTAAAAAAAAAACAATGTATTTATAATTTAAAATCCATATTAATTACTTTTAACGATAATAACTCTCAATATAATATATAATACACTTTTTAATTTCTTATTGCGTATACCATAATTACTACAAGACCAATTCACTCCTATAACGGATTTTGTCTAAGATATTTGAGCCCAACATGCAACCTTGGAACACAGTTGTGTTGTGTTGGTAGTAGAGTTGTACAAGAATGTCTGATTCTTATCCTACGTGCATTATAGACATAGTATACAGTGGGGTTCTGGACATGCGCAATAAGAGCGATCGCACAGGGTTCCCAAAAAAGAGGTGTAACATCCTGGTTTTGGGTACAAGAGTTTAGACCGGATATAATTTCAAATTGGTTTTTCAAAATTTATGTTTTAGGACCCATTTAAAATAAAAATGATTTAAAAAAGAGTTTTGAAAGAAAAGAGGGGTAATGGGGGGACCACTTATGTGATTTCCCCCAAAACACCCATGGAAGACAAAATTTAACAAAAAAAAAAGGTTTTCATTCAAAAAGGAGACACCTTTTTTTACTCTTCATCTTTTCCAAAAGGGTTTTCCCATTACAAGAACAAGGTTTCTTCTTTGAAAAGGTAAATCATTCTTTAACTTAGTTTTCTTATTCTCCACATTATTATAGCATGGATTTTGTTTTTATACCTTGAGATTTTAGTTACATGTTGGAAATGGGTTTTGAAAAGAAATTTTCGGATGGGTTTTAAATGGGTATTAAAAGGGATGTTTTTAAACTTCATTTGGTGCCAAAATATGTTTAAAAGTTGGGTTTTTAATGGTATTCCCGAAATGGTTTATTATGGGTATTTTTGGAGGTTGAAAACTTGAGTTTTTGGTTGGGTTTTGTTGAAAATAAAGGGTTGGAGGTATATAGAACCTTGGTAGGTGTTTTTAGAATGTTAAAGGATGGATTTTGAGTAGTTAAATGAGGTAGATGATGAAATTCCCGAAGTGGTTGCAGTAGGTAATTTTTGAAGGTGGAAAATGAGAATATTTGGGATGAATTTGGCTTTGAATTGTTGAGAAAATATTGTGGATTTGTGAGCTGATGTAAAACAATGATTTTGTGGTTAATTATGAGGTTAATACTTTAATTTT
Organism: Abelmoschus esculentus; assembly: GCA_035048815.1. Lineage (NCBI taxonomy): Eukaryota > Viridiplantae > Streptophyta > Magnoliopsida > Malvales > Malvaceae > Abelmoschus > Abelmoschus esculentus. The sequence continues at coordinate 3,782,790 of JAUCBN010000037.1, forward strand.
GGTTGGTTTGAAACAACACATTTGGTTCCGGGTGATTCGAGTGCAAATCCGGAAGGTTCGGGGCTCGATTTGGCTACCGTTAGAGTTGTGTGGTGAGTAGAAAAATATTTTGAACTTGGTTTTGGTTCAAGGAAGATTTTGGGAGTTTGGATTAAGCTTGATAAGCTAATTCAAACTCAAGAGTAAGATCTACCCATTTTACTTATCTTGTATGCTTGTTAGATGGTAAAAATTGGAAAGCATGTTGTGTTTAATTGTTGTCGATGGCATGTTAATTGTTATGTTGAGTTGTGTTGATTGTCTATTGATTAATGACATGTTAATATGCCATGTGAGATATTTGTAAGATGTTGCAGGTTATGCTTGTAAGTGGTAAGTAAGACCACTCGAGTATGGTAAGAAATATAGCCGGGTGGCTATGTAAGACCGGTAAGAGGCGTAAGATGTAAGATTTGTAAGATAATATTATGGTAATGATGTTGGCATTCATTGAGTCATATCGGGTATAATTGGTCGACCAATAGGATGTAAGAATAGTGCACTATGAGACAAAATTCGCATACGTGTCAGATAAATTCGGTCGTGTCAGACAAAATCCGTATACGTGTAAGATAAATTCGACCGTGTCAGATAAATTCGTATGTGTGTAAGACGTTTCCGCATATCCGTGTATAATAACCGAGTTTGCCAACATACTTATCTTAATTGCTATGAATATGTGTTTTTATGTTATGTTGTGAACTTTGATTGCTCTCGTAAGTTGTAAGATGCTATGATGTAAGATGTACGAAATGATGTTATTCTTTATTTTAAATTAAAGCTTGAACCCTGCATTGTCGTAGTTACGTTTTTGAGTTCTGCTCACTAAGCATTTATGCTTACGCTCTCGTTTTCCGACAATGCAGATCGTTAGCTCGGAGTTAGCACGGTACGAGGAAGGGCGTCCAAGCGTGTTGCTCTTTAGCTCAAGTATGATTTAGTTGCAGTAATGTATTAGCTAGCAATGAGATATGCTATGTTGTTTAGGAGCGTTGTTTTGACTCCTATGTTGACTTATGTTTTGGATGATTTCATGCATGGTTTATACTCGCCATGGTTGCTTTAAGTTATCATGTTGATTTATGTTTTGAAGTTATGGTTATGTGGATATTATCTTTGATGTTGTTTGAACTCTTTTATGTATGAATTCTATGTCTTGTTGCTTGAGCATGATTCGAATGGATGTGCATGAGTTTCAAGCATGTGTAACCTGATCCTTGAGTTCTATAATGTCTTATGCATGTTAAGTATGCTTGTATGTGGTTGTTGGGTTAATCCTTAGATGTTTGTGCTTTAAAATTCATCTAGTTGCAGGGGTTTTCGGTTTCACCTCGAACCGATACGCCAATGCCGTTCTGAGCCTTCGGGCTTTCGGCAAGCCCAATAAGGTTGGTTTAGAGCCCGTGTGCAGATACGTTGGTCGTTTGGGCTCGGAAAGGCTTTCTAGGGTTGGTTATTGGAGTCGGGTCTTCGGACTTGACTTCGGTAATCCCCGTGTAGCCACCTCGGGTCGGCCTTGCGACTAGGCCGGGTCGAGGGGGTTACAAGAAGGGCCCCAAATTTTGATAAACTACATTCATTATATGATGTTAATCTCGAAATTCATTGAAAAATTTTGAAAACGCTATTAAGAAAAATGAGTTATAATTATTTCTTAAATATGACAATTGATTATAGAATCTTATTACTTCAGTAGAACTAGTGAGATTTTGGACAAGCACAATAGAAACGATCGCACAGGGGCCCCTAAAAAGGTCATGGACAATTACTTTTAAGACCATATTTTAATAAATTATACAGAGCCCCAAAAATCTTTAAACCGCCACTCATAGTATAGAATATGCATTGAAAGTCTGCTTACTAGTGCAGAAGTCTTATAGAATCTTGTTTCTTACTGCAGTGATGTCTGAAAATCTTGACGCCCTTCCACGTTGACTCAGATCATTAAAACGTTCTTAAGGTTTTTTAATGTGTTCTTAAGGCTTTTACCTACAGGCTACAGACTACAGCATGTAATGGGTCATTGATATTTTATAGAGGCAAGTTTGAGAAAGGAGATTCTTCAGCAAATTGGCAACTTGATGGATTTGACAAGGCCTTTGGCCTCTGCAGGCAGCAAAAATAGCATATATTTGCGATTTGGGGTTGGACGGAGCTCAATTAATCGGAATAGATATACAATAGAGGCGTCCCATCAGCCTTAAGTGTATGCCAACCAAAACCAAAACCACTGGTTTTGTTCATTGATTTTCTTCTCTGTCTAGGACTAGGCAACTGATGGATCAGCCCCACTCCCTCTTTTGGTATTTTTATTTGACCATCGTTCACTTCTTGATGTAGCGTTTGGTTAACCCATCACCTTATCACATCATCAGTCGGTGTTATGACTTATGACCCTCCTCTTAGCTTTAATTCACCATTAATTATGATCACGTGAAGAAGTTCTGAAACACCAAGAATAGATGCTTTTCTTTTTCTTCACATTCCCAAAAACATGTTCGGCCTTAAAAACCCAACATTTCTATGAAAGAAACATCCTTCATGATTTTTTTCATCTGCCATTAAATCTTGGAGGGGGAAATTGCTGCTGAAAAAGGAATCCCCACGCCCCCATCCACCATTCTTCATTTCTCTTGTTTGTAGCTTTGAATTCTCCCATACCATAAAGTTAGTGACAACCCATATACTTTTCATTCTTTAAGTAATTAATAGAGCCTAGAGGGATGTCTTAGGATGTGTGTTGTTTCATTGATTTGCTTGATTCGGGATTTAAATGATGATGCTTCTTTTGTTTGTTTAGGTAAAAGCTAGGTTGACACAAGAAGCCAGAAGTCTGTCCTAGTGAATCAATGCTAAGCTGTCACTGAACTTGCTTATCTCAAAAACAAAAACCTCTCCCGAGGAAACAAAGAAAGAGAATCTAAGTTGATTATGACATGATATGTGGACTTAGATTTTGATATGTCACCACTGGTTCTAAAGGAAACAAATATAATTCTTTTTATACTCGTATCTTAACGGATGAAAGTAAACAAACTGTTAACTCGTTTACAACCCTGAAAACAACTTTAATTGACAAGGTGGTCTTAGTTAAGCATTATGGTTAAGTGGTAAAACATGAACATGATCTGTCTGATAGTGAGAGGCAGATGCTATTTACTTCTGTAGCAGCTAAAGCAACAGTTCCTGAGTCACAGCTGTTGTTTGTCCTTGTGAATTGGTCTCCCTCGGTGATCTCATAACCCACTTTCCCTTTTTCTCTGTTGGCTTGGCTCCTGTTATTGGCTATCGGCTCTCGTTGTGAATCTTTCCTTAGATTTTGTGTCTCATGTGAGTCTCATAACTACTCAACACAGTAAAGTCTCAGCTAGACAGTAAAGAAAATAAATGGTGGCATTGGTGGGTTTAGTTAATATAGTAAATTAAAAAAAATTCATCGTTCTGATAAAAAATGTATTATTTTTTTTGAACAAGCTAATAGTGATTACAAGTAGTATCTGTTCTAGAATATAATCTCCCACCATTTGACATTTAATCGCTCAATCACTCTGTTGACATCGCTGGTGCTCGAACCCGTAACCTCTAAGAGCATCAACCGTTCTTTTAACCACTTGGACTAGATTGAGCTAAAGGGTTCATACATAAAAAATGTATAATTAAAAGTGTGTTGTTCGCAAGTTAAAAAATACGAAACTTAAAATATTATTTATCAACCTAGATGTTACTAAAATATATAACATTTTTAGTTAATATAGTAAAATTTAAAACTTACTAACAAATATAGAAATTTACCATAATATATAACATTGACGTTATCATTATAAATAAAATGTTAGGTTGTAATCTAAACTTTAGAAATTTAGATAACCTTTCTAGTTACAACTTAAAATGTTATCAACACCTATAATATTTTAGGGTGGATCTTTTAAGTTTTAAAACTCAGAGAGAAGTTTCAAAACTTGTCGTGAAACACCTTTGTTCAAGATATTTTTTATTGTCATCGATTGAATGATGAAATGCTTCAAGAAAGGAAATCGATTCGAGAAATCTACAAAATATTTAAATTCTTAAATTGAGATTTCAAAATTTGATTTTTTTTTCCCTAAAAAACTTATTTTTAACTTCTTAACTCTTTAAGGGTGATTTTGTTAATTTCAAACTAAACTTAAGATTTCTTTATTGAGCAATGAGATTTTTTATAGTACACGAGTAATCTAAACTTAATTTTAACAAATAAAATCCAAAATTAGATAATTGATGAAAGAAATAATTTATGTTCAAGTTCTAACTCTTTAATGACGTCTTTGTTAATTTTGACCTAAAATGTTACTAAAATTATAAATTTAACTTGTAACCGAAAATTGTTACCAATATATATAATCTTTTAGATTGGTATAGGGATGGCAAAAATATCCGTCCCCGACCCGACCTGACCCGGTCGGGTTTTTTCCTTTAAATTTTAGGGATCGGGGCTGGGCTGGGCTTAGAAGTCATGAAATCGGGTCGGGTTCGAGTATTTGTTTGAAATTCCCCGCCCGCCCCGGTATATTTTATATATTTTATTATATTTATAAAAAATATCATTATACATAAATATTTTTATGGGTTTTAAGTGATTTTTATATTTTTGAAGTTTATTCTTATAATAAAAAATTATTAGATGATGTTCAAATTTTAATATATTCGATTATGTTAATCGAAGATTCAAAATTTTTTTCTTTTAAATATGTAATTTAACATGTGTGTAATTTAAATTATATTATATTTTATTTTTTACATAGATTTAAAGTTACTTAAAAACTATAATTTATAATTGTGATAAAAGATTGATCGAATCTAACTTTTATCGTTGACGAATATTATTTTTTTTTAATTTTTCGGGTTGGGTCGGGTCGGGGTCGAGTTTAAAAATTATCAAATCGGGTCGGGGTCGGGGCGGCCAAAAACCCGCCCCGCCCCGGTGCCATCCCTAGATTGGTAACCTGTTAAAGAAAAAAACGATTGCATCATATATTAGCTGCATTTTAAATGTCGCTCAGCAGTCGTACCCCATTAGTAAATACATGAATTCTTCAATTACCCTAATGAATATTTCAACCTACATGGACCAACTAGTACCAGGCAAAGCTGTAAAGCAGACTGTCTTCCATATGTTGATTCAGACATTTTTTTTCACCAACAGGTGTTGTGCTGAGTTCAGTCCAGGCTTATTATCTCCATTCTATAGGAACTAAGCCGAGGGAAATATCATATTTATGCACACCATTGTTTATAACTTGAATAGATTTTGCTGAAAGCTGTATGTGCAGAGAATTTAAACCACATGATTTGGTTATGATTAATACTACTGAGTACAACTATTTCATTATCTTGATAAATATGATGGGGTTGGGGTTGCTTTTTGCTTCTTCTTCTTCGTCGTCGTACCTTAAAAGCATTGAATTGTTCCTTCTGGTTTCCAAATTCTGTATGTGACAAAGTCCATATTGTCCTTTGAAAACACATTAAAAATGGACAGACTCCCACTGAGGATAAAAATGGTTTCCAATGCAAACTGTTTTCTACTGTTTTTGTCTGTTTGAAACAGTGGTTCCTGCTCTTTTCTTTGCTTTCTGTTCCTGCAGCTCGTAAGGTCCACATCTCTGACTAAATACAAGCCTGCATGCATATTTTCGACAATGGGACAAAATTGGTTCCCTCTTACTGTTTGCTTTTTTAGGTGACTCCTCTTCCCTTACACCACATTTACAACCATCTCAGCATTCACTTAAATTAAGCCTTGGATATTGGAAGATTAGCATGTGTTTCTACTGTACAATAATGGAAACAGATACCATATTAGCTGCTGTCTTGCACTGGCTTCTACTTAATTTTATCTCCTTTTTCTTTGTACATGAGCTATCTTAGAAACTATATATATGACTATAGACTGTAAATACTGAAGTAATCTATAGAGGGCAATAAGACTTTGGATTTCAATAATACACTTTCTTAATCAAATGGCAGGGAGGTTTTGACATCTTTAAAAATCTTTTAAGTATATTATACATTATCTGTATTGAAGGCTTAAACCCCAATTAGAGTAGTAGTGAAGGCTGGTAAGGTGGAGAAAGGAGAAGGAACAGGAGGAAACCTACCACATTCGCTTCTCACTGAAAAGGTTGGTGGAAGATGGGAAGAATGGAAGTGAATTTATAGAGAGTGGAGACAGGTCTTTGGCAAGGGGTCCCAAGGCCATGCAGTAAATAGAAAAATAAAGCTGAGTGCTTTTCTTTTGACCCCCAAGGAGATGTGTGTGTTGATGGATTCACTCATGATTGCAGAATAATCAAAAGAATCAATTTTCCTTCTCCCACCTTTGTGCTCACAACTCAAAAAAATCCAGTCTTTCATTGATGGATTCAGACCAAATGATTTACATTTGAAAAACTGTCTCTATGATTACACTCTTCATCACAGCTCCAGACAAGAGATCTTCCTCCTTCGCTTAGTTTTTATTTATTTAAAACCCAACGGTAACTGATTTTGTTGCGAATTTCCTTCGTAAAATATTAAAATTCAAATATTACATCTTGTTGCGAATAAATTTACACTACTATAACTCATTTTGTTGCGAATATCACATCTTGTTAGGTGTGAATTTCTTTCGTAAAATATTAAAATTCGACTACGAATAAGGCACATCATATCTGAAGGAACTTGCATCATATCTGAAGTATTTTTTAAATAATTTTATTTGAGAGTATTTTTCAAATAAACTTAAAAAGGAATATCGAGACAAAATTGGCGCCGATTTCCCCAAATTGAGTATGAAAGTTAATATGGCAAACAAAAAACATATATAGATTTTAAATTGGATCCGGTTTGATATTGCAGGGTGATACAGAGAAGAGCTGTACTGTAAATATGAAGTGACTGGATAGGCAGTGTCTGAACGTCAAATCTATCAAACCCTCTGTTGAACTGTAAAATATTAAAGCAAAACAACACCAGCTCCCCTTTCACTTCTCCCTCATTAATACCTAAGCTAAGCTGCCATTAACTTGATAATCTCATTCACTTCCAGCATCTGTTTGTGTATGGGTTTTTTGTAGGTTTTTTTTTCAAGAGTATGTGTTATAATTTTTAAGAAAAACAAGGTAAAAAAGACGTGGTCTTTCTCATATACACAGATCCCTAAGGAATGAAAGGGACAACCCCTCCTCCCTTCCAGTGTTGCTTGCTTGAATTAATTCTTTTTGTTAGTTTAAAGAGACCGGCTTTATTCTCTTTAGAGTGGAAATGTTGTTGCAATTTGTTTCTTTTCTTCCTTGTAGACAACAAAAGACCAAAGTTTTCGGATGGGGAAAGAGGCAACAGATTTGGGTTCAATGATTGAGTTTGCCTTGAATCTGGGTACATAAACTGCTGAGGAAAAAGAAAGAGAAGAAGATGAAGACTATGAACGACGGTAGCAACAATGTCAGCGATAATAACTGGCTAGGTTTCTCTCTTTCACCACAGGTACCTGCTGATCACTACCATCAGCACAGTCAAACTTCATCAGCTGCTGTTTCTACAAGCTTCTACTTATCTTCTTACTTAAACGGGTCTGGAATCTGCTATGGAGCTGGAGAAAGTGAAGGCTTTCACGCTCCATTGTCTTATATCCCGCTTAAATCTGATGGCTCTCTATGCATCATGGAAGCTCTTAGTAGATCACAATCGGAAGGTATCTTCGTTTTCTTTTTTACATGCTTCTCTTATTTGCTCTTTTTAATGTCAAATCATTTTTTTGTTAAGGTATTGTGCCCACTTCGTCCCCAAAACTTGAGGACTTTCTGGGTGGTGCAACAATGGATACTCATCAATATGGAAGCCAAGAAAGGGAAACAATGGCTCTAAGCTTAGACAACAGTGTGTACTACCACCAAAATGCAGACCATGAAACCAACAGGCAACATTCTCTGAACCTTTTCCAAGATCCATTCGGGCAGCAAGGTCAAGACTTTGCTTTTGAAACGCATCCTTATGCCTTGCAAAGCATGTATCAATCATCACCGTTGGAGGAAGAGGCCAAGGATGTCCAACTTGCAGACTGTGATTCAATGCCGTGCTTAAAAAACTGGATGGCTAGGCACTACTCCACACGTACATCGCTTGAACAGCAGATGACTACTAACATGGTTGATGATGCACCGACCCCGGTATCTGTTGGTTCAATCGATTGTGGGGATTTACAGTCTCTAAGCCTGTCAATGAGCCCTGGTTCTCACTCCAGTTGCGTTACAGCTCAAAGACATATCTCACCTACTGCCACTGAATGTGTGGCCACCGAAACAAAGAAGAGAGGGCCTGCAAAAGTGGGTCAAAGGCAACCGGTTCATAGGAAGTCCATTGACACGTTTGGACAACGAACATCTCAGTATAGAGGTGTTACCAGGTCAGTTCATATTGTTCCCTTAATCCCACTACATTTTGTTTTTGTTTCTGTTTCATAGTCTCTTACCGTTTCACATGATTATTTTCTGAACTCTTTGAAGTTATTTTCTCGTCTCTGAATACTCATTAAACTTTGTTGAAATTTGTTCCACCAGACATAGATGGACGGGTAGATATGAAGCTCATCTATGGGATAACAGTTGCAAGAAGGAAGGGCAAACCAGGAAAGGGAGACAAGGTTTGTCTGAAAAGTAAAAGGCCAAAAATAAGAAAAGAAAAGACGAAAAATTATTAGGTGAACCTTGTTCATCACGTGGTCCATGGTCTTAAGTAATCAGGACCGTTGATCTTAATTTTTTTTCAAGTGAATCATCACCGCTTTTCTACATGTACTTAGTGGGTGGTTATTTAAAGATCAACGATCCAGATTACTTGGACCATAAATGACGTGGTGAACAAAGTTCACGTAATAATCTCTCAGAAAAGACACACATTTACAGTATCAATTTGGAAGTATTCCTTCTTTTGACCGCAATTCATGGTCCATATTTCTTAATGACCTGACTCGTGTTTAATTCCTTGTTGGCATGTTGGTTCGCCTCATGGATGCAATTTCAATCAACTCGTGCATTACCAGTTTATCTTGGTAAGCATTCACTTATTCAGTAAGTTAATGAGCCATTGATATAATCATCTTGTTTTAATTTTTTGTTTTGTTAATCATGTGTTTCAGGGGGTTATGACATGGAAGATAAAGCTGCTAGAGCTTATGATCTTGCGGCTCTCAAGTATTGGGGACCCTCCACTCATATAAATTTTCCCGTAAGTCTAAATATTAACAACTTTTATTTCATCTCATTTAGAAAAACTCTTACTAGAGAAAGAATCATTTGGTTTTGGGTCTCGGCAGCTTGAAAATTATAGGCAAGAAGTGGAGGAAATGAAGAACATGAACCACCAGGAATATGTTGCTCATCTAAGAAGGTTGGTTTCTGATTTTATTTTTACCTACTGTGAGTTGGTGAGAAGCTAATGCATTCACTTGATTTGCAGGAAAAGTAGTGGTTTCTCTAGAGGGGCTTCAATTTACAGAGGAGTCACGAGGTTAGTATTGCTTTTCTTACACTGATAACGTTTTGTTCTTTCTTTGGTTAGATTTCGCTGATTCATTCCTTGGTTTTCTGCAGACATCATCAGCATGGAAGATGGCAAGCTCGCATTGGAAGAGTTGCTGGAAACAAGGATCTTTATCTTGGAACATTTAGTAAGTTCTTGATAGTGTTTGAATCTGTAAGTAAATATGTTGTCTCTGGCATGGCCTATATTGCTTTAAAAATGTCTATTCCAGGCACCCAAGAGGAAGCGGCTGAAGCCTATGACATTGCTGCCATCAAGTTCCGAGGTGTTAATGCTGTGACGAACTTTGACATTACTAGATATAATGTGGAAAGGATCATGGCCAGCGATACTCTGCTTGCCGGTGAGCTAGCTAGGAGAAACAAAGACACTGGTTCAGTGAATGAGGCCACTACACCAATGCTAACCAATGGTGAGCCCATTGAACCTGAAGGTAACAATGGGAATGGTTCGGATTGGAAGACTGCATTGTGTCAATCCTCACAGCAACAAGCAAGTGTTTCTGGCACTGTTGATCCACTTGAACCGAAGTCCGCCAATACTGGAAATTATGGAAATCCAACCTTCTCTATGGCTCACCAAGACCTCATTGGTGTTGATTTAGTGAACTCTACGCAGCCAATGGTGGACGAGTCATCCAAGCAAGGGACTCCCTATTCCTTCCCATCGTCTTTGTTAACCAGTGTTGGCAATTCGAGAGACACCAGCCCTGATAAAACAGGCTCTGCAATGGTGTTTTCTATGCCACCCGTGGCATCAAAGTTGATAACTCCAACAAATAATGTCGTTAATTAGTTTCCATCATCGACAGCATCTCAACTGAGGCCTGCTGCTGCCATTTCAATGTCTCACTTTCCCTTTTTTGCTGCCTGGAACGACACCTAGAAACCCTTTTTTCTTCTGTTACTGAAAAACATGAAGTTTTGCATCAAGGAATCGGTTAAGATATCGAGGAGGAAAAAACCTCCAAAGTTTTGATTATGTTTTTTAAAAGTGCAGTTAATGGGAGGGGATTTAGGATGAATGAAAAGACAAGTGTGGGGACCAACCAGAGTCATCTGTGTGTAGTCCAGACCAATGTTATCCAATAATTTATTTTGAACCTCTCTTTTCATTTTTTATAAATATCAATATTTAATCGATTTATTAAATATTAAATATTAATAAATCTATTAAAAAATAACATTTCTAATCTAATTTTCTGCCAACTTCTTCCGTTAGCATTTAAAGCGGAGGATATAATACACCAAAGTAATATCAAAATCTTATTACAAAGGGATCCACTAATTAGATTTATTAGATTTATAGGGTATTTAAAGATTAAAATTAAGAAAATAGAATACAATAGATATATTTTAGAAATTATGATAAATTTTATAGTATAAGTGAAAGATGTTATTTATAGATGACGATCTAAATGAAGACAATGATAGATCTAAAAATATATTTGAGGGTGGGTATATATAAAATTCTAAAATTTTAAAGGGTACAAATCATAAATATTATAAAAATTTAAAGACTAATTTATAAATCTTAAAAATTTGATGATAAATATATAAACTTTAAAAAATTTTAAAGTGGGCAACGACACAACCCACTTTACATATAGATCCATCATTGGATGAAGACGCGGCCTACAAAAAGACATCCTCTCTTTTTTAATGATTTTTTTTTCTCTCAAATTATATACATGTGAAGATTTTACATAAAAACAATATAAAAAATACCTAGGATATTAGTTATAAGTGGCGTCATTGCCTTGATCATCATCTATATATGACATTGTAAAAATATAATTTGTCCCCACTAAGTTACCTAGAGAATAATTATACTTATATTATCATATTTTGTGTAGATTCAAGTCTAAATATAAAAGTATACTATTTTTATTTAATAAAAAATCTTATTATTAAAAAAAATTAAAGAAAATGTATATATTTTATATCAAGGTTAAAATCTAAATATGTTTGATACTTACCCCCTCATTTCACCCTCTATTTTTATGATTATTTATACTTTACCCTAAGTTTGCTTTCTTGTTCATCCCTGCGGGATCAGACGCTTGTATGGTTGAGCTTGTCTCGTCCAGGGAGACCTTAAAAACATCTAATGTCTACTTTGTCCCTGCATGTGATTTCGACTTATCTTTCCATTTCATATTTTCATGTGAACATTTCATCTCCTGTAAGTGGGGACAGTGATCACTGTCCCCACTTCCCCCCTTGTGTCTTTTTAGCTTGCCATGCATGTTAAAGTCTTAAAGACCACCTGACATTATACTCGTACATGTTCCCCAACTTAGGTGAGTTGAAAAACTTGAAAAAGAAGCGATTTTAGCCTATAATTTGATTACAATGGAAGCGAAATCAGAGCTGTCAACGTCCAGAATCTTACAAGCGTATCTTTCCTCCAGCTTTTTCTACAAAAACAGTGTTTTTTTACCCCGGAAATAGGATAGATTTCTGTCATGTTCAGTCAATACAATAAACGTAATATTGATATACGATTAGTACAAGGGTGATTCTAGGAAAACTTAAAAAAGCCTAAAAAAGTCTTCACCGGTTTACTCGGTCATTTATGTACATAATTGGTTATGAACTATAAACACAATTTCTTATAAAAACTGTAAAAAAAAACGGTACATACATAGATTATTACAAATGTAAGGATTTGTATACATACATAAATTCTTATAAAAACTGTAAGAAAAACGGTACATACATAAATTGTTGCAACGTAAGGATTTATGTATATACATAAATCACTACGAGAATACATAAATTGGCACAAAAATGGTAAGGATTTATGTATGTACACAATTTCTTACAAAGTATACACAATGACTTACGAAAACCATAAGAAAAAAAGTATGTACACAAATCCTTACAACTTCGAAACCATGAGCTTAAGGAGGCCATCCAAGAGTAAGGATTTGTGTACATACACAATTGGCTACGAGTATACATAATATGACACAAAAATAGTAAGGATTTGTGTATGTACACAATTCCTTACAAAGTATACACAATGGTTTACGAAAAACATAAGGAAAAATGTATGTACACAAATCTTTAGGACTTCGAAACTATAAGCTAAAGGAGGTCATCCAAGAGTAAGGGTTTGTGTACATACCTTTTTCCTTACAGTTTTTGTAAGTATTTGTGTATATTTTTGTAGGGATTTGTGTACACACATAAATTCTTACATTTCTTGTAGCAATTTATGTATTCTCGTAATAAATTGTGTATGTACACAAATTCTCGTAATAGATGAGCTCCTTTAGCTCATGGTGAGAAGTTGTAAGGATTTGTGTACATACTTTTTTCATTACGATTTTCGTAAGCCATTGTGTATATTTTGCAAGGATTTGTGTACAATATTTTTATTCGTATATTTATTATATGAATATTTTTATTCAAATATATTTTATTCAAAAATTTTGTTTCAAATATTTTTATATGAATATTTTTATTCAAATATTTATTATACAAATATTTTTACTCAAATATTTTTTATTCGAATATTTATTATACGAATATTTTTATTCGAATATTTTTATATGAATACTTTTATTCGAATATTTATTATACTAATATTTTTATTCGAATATTTTTTATTGGAATATTTTTATTCGAATATATATTATATAAATATTTTTATTCGAATATTTATTATACGAATATTTTTATTTGAATATTTATTATACAAATATTTTTATTCGAATATTTATTATATGAATATTTTTATTCAAATATTTATTATATGAATATTTTTATTTGAATATTTATTATACGAATATTTTTTATTCGAATATTTATTATATGAATATTTTTATTCGAATATTTTTATTCTAATATTTATTATATGAATATTTTTATTCGAATATTTATTATACAAATATTTTTATTCGAATATTTTTTATCCGAATATTTTTATTCGAATATTTCTTATATGAATATTTTATTCAAATATTTATCATACAAATATTTTTATTCATATATTTTTATTCAAATATTTTGATTAAAATATTTATTATATGAATATTTTTATTCAAATATTTATTATACGAATATTTTTGTTCAAATATTTATTATACAAATATTTTTATTCGTATATTTTTTATTTGAATATTTAAGAATGAATTGGCCATTGGAACCGGTTACCAAGTGCTGCGGTAACCACCGGAACCTATTACCCATTACTGCCTATTAGAGGGCCTTTTTTTAGACAAACCCTTAGTACAAGGGCCGTGAATTTTGTCTGTAAATTTGTCTTTTCTTTCGCTCTATTTGCATGTTTCCCTCTCGTCTCATGGTCTACTCTCCGTTTTCTCACACCCTGAAATATTATGTTGAATCTTCTGCCATTTGCTGGACTGGATTTGTTTTTAATTACAGATATATGTAAATATAGTATAATTATTATGGTTTTATGATAATTAGCATATATTTAAAAAAGATACAAAGTATTAAAGTCCGGTTTAATTGACATATTATTGATATAATATATATCAGGATATGTGATTGAATATATTTAAGTATTTAATATTTTTCTATAAGAGGAGTTTAGAGAGTAAATGCATTTTTTGGGTTTTCTTAAAATTACAAAATCCCACACGCTCACCACTATAGCAGTCAATCGTCATCGTCAAATTCATCCTTTCGATCGTCAGAATTAGATGAGTAACTTATATAGAAGATTTTTTTGGGTTTTCTTTGGATAGATATTTTTTTATTAATTTCTGCATGAATAAAATTCAATTTATAAAAAAAAACGATTTATAATAAATTTACCCTAAATTATTTCCCTGCTCTTTTCTTTTTTAAAACGACTTATAATGTAGTTTACCTTAAATTATGTCCCCAAAATAACGCTGTTGGGAGTTAAGATTAGAGGTGTGTAGTAATAACTGTCCAACACAAGGAATGAACTTTAAAAAAACAATCGAAAATTTTGAATTTATTTCAATAAGAATTTTTGAATCATATAATAATTTAAGTGTAATCGAATTTTTTATTAACTGAATAAAAATTTATGTAATTATTTTTATCAATTAAGAATTTATATATATTTTATCTTAGGTGAGAATATATATAATTATATAAATTCTTATTTAATTTTTTATATATAAATAATTATATTATTTTTTATCAACTCAACAAAAATTTGAATAAAATTATTTTATTTTATTTTATTCGCACTATATAAAGATACTTCATCCTAGAATTACCCTAGTTCCTCACAGTATGCGTTACCCATGTCCAATCTCGATATTTGAAATCCCTTTAGTAACACTACGTGATCATTTATTTAAGGGTAAGCGGGGGTGATACATAGTACGAGCAAGTGAAGGTGATTTTAAAAATTAAAAATATATATTTAATTGAGATAATAATAAAATAATATTTTAATACACTTGAATAATTTATATTGTCTCTTCTTATATTTTTAAACAATTTTTTTATAAATAATATTAAATTTCCTCGTACTTTTAGATAGGGCCGTAAACGAACTGAACGAAGGTGCATTCTTATTCGTTTGTTTACGTTCGTAAATGAGGGTGGTTAAACGAACGAAAGGAGATATTCTGCATAAAAGAGGGAAGAAATGCTTCTTGCATTGCTAAAATTGAAAGGTCTTCTGCATAAAAGAGAGTTGATGCAAAATTTAATATACTCGTAATCATCACATTTATATAAATATACTACAAAAATTTTTTACTTTGATCGAATGTACAGAATAACATTTACCCGATATTTTTTAAATATTTATGTTTGCTCCCAACTTTCGGCTTCAACCTATGTTCGAAGGCTGTAAGAGAGGGAAGAAATGTATATATAGCAAGTATAAAACACCACCCTACAACCGGGAGAAATTATATTACGGGACCACGTCATTCATAGAACCGATCAATAAAAAACATTCATTTAATTATTTTTTTCACCTCATCATTTTACCAAATGAATCTTCACTTGGTAAAAACTGTTTTAAACTTAAATTATAATAAATATTACTAAAGATTCACTTGATAAAATTGATAAGATGAAAAAATAATTAAATGGATATTTTTTATTGATCGGTCCATAGATGACGTGGTTAGAATATCCTATAATATAATTTCTCCTCCGTTAGGAAATATATGGAAAAATGAAACAACATAATACCATACATTAGGAAATATATATACACTTGCAGTCCCTGGCAAATAACTAAGCACCAAGATATTCAGGCATTACAGCATCATTAACTGATAAGAACTTACATTAGCACTCTACACACTTAAACAGGTACTGCTTCTACTCACAGAAGAAATTTGATTACACCAGTACAGCTCTCTTGCAGGAGTAGCTCCATATAAACCCTTCACTTCACTTTCGGATCACGATTAAATCGCAAACCACATCGGCACACTGCCGAACATGAGAAACTAATTCAAACATCCTGAATCTGTGCAACTGCTGAAATGACAGACAAATAATAAAATCCCCATCCTCAAAGATCTTCATGCACAAAATTATAAGGATGTTTGGTATTCTAAGATTCTATATTACGTTGTGGGGAATTACTTCTATGAAAAGAAAACATTGGACTGACACCAAGACTGCAGTGCGACTCATTAAAACACACATACATACATACATAGATGCATTATATATGTTGTATTGCACGTTATCATGGCCCCAAACAGAAAGGACCATCACCCATGTAGTGACCATCCATATATAGAGCTGCAGTCTGTGGATGCAGACCATCCATCACCATGAATTGAACGTCTTCCGAAGGTTTCCAATGTCGCTTCCTTTGGTTACTAATTATTAATTTGTTTCTGGTCTAAACCAGTTGATTCAGCCAATGCCACCTTCTCAGTCTCCTGTGGAAATAGCAAAAAAAAATCAAGTGGTTACTCTAATGGGATACCAATTTATAGCAGGCTGTAGAGAGACAAGAATTTAGCTTAAAGAGGATATAAAGATACATACCGAAGGGTATGGCCATTTATAGTGCAACTCCCACCAGCTAAGCAACTTTTGTCTAGCTTCTTTGGGTAGTTTCCCTTTCTTCTTTTTCTTAGAGAGTTCTTGCTTGAGACTACTCAAGTAACCGCTATATTTCCTCAACAAGTGGTTCTTCAGTTCTCTATCTTCAGCACGTGGATCGATTTCGGGTAGTTCGGTTTCTCCACCACTGTTGTCTTGGTCCTCCTCGGATGAACCAACACCTTCACACTTCTCATCTGTTCAAATTTTAACAGCAAGTTCAGTGGCTCAAAATTTAAGCACTTGCTAGACCAAATACGCAGGGCAAGGAATTTTCATTACAGTATTCTCTGTCTAATTATCTTTCTTCGTAAACATTGTCATCAGTTGACAGAATCAGTCAAAACGAACATTGAACAAAAAGGAAAGAAAGCAATACCAACTTGTCCTCATTCTTTGAATTTGAACCAATCTAAAACCATTTCTCATTATTAAATTTCACCAGTTAACTTTTGGACAAGGATAGAGACCAATTCAAACATAACTATGGCACATGTAAATCAACAGTTGCTCAATTTACACAAAGTCCAGGAGCCATAAATAAGTTAGGAAGACAGTAGGGTAGTGGAAAGAAAGTAAAAGGGGTTGAATGAATTGGCTATTCAATTTTATTGCAATTGAACAACTAAGATTATATAGCACACTTTTATAGTTGAGTGAAACTGTGTCCAAAATAACTACAACAGTGAATTTAATAAATGAATCATCTGATCGTGTCAAGGAGAAGAAAAGGGCGTAAGTTTACGAGTGGTGTAAAGTAAAAGAACCAGATCATATTGAATTAACCAACTCACACAACTTTCTTCCACGCCCGCATGGTACTCTCAAGTCTCACCATTCTAAGCAAGTAAGCATACATTCATATTCCTATTAGCGAGAACAAACCAAACCAACAAAAATCACTTCACATCAATCCGTAAAAGCACAAGACTCTGCCTCCTATGATTCACTTCATATATAGCTAGTTTAAAACCATATAAACTTTAATACCATCATCACTATCCAAACTTGAATTCCAACAGTCAAGGATGTCAAAGGCTCAAATCTATCAGAGAATGTTAGCAGCACTTCCCAATCCATGGTGCAGTCAAGCTTTTACTATTCTCAAGTTGGTGCAAAGAATCAAAATTTTCTACGAACACAAAATCCCAATCTTACAGAATTTCAAAACACTAACTAGCCAGAAGATTTGCAATTTTCGTTATAAAGATTAGCCAAGAGAATACGTTATGAAATATAAAATGCTATCCAGAGAGAAAACAATCCCCCCATCCGGTCGGACTCACACAAAAAAGAGAAGGTTAGTGAAGAAAATATGCACTATTTTTTAAAATTGAAATGAAGAGCCTAAAGGCAAAGTAAATCCATTTACAACACCAACATTCAAACCATTGATCTTATTTTAGCGACATATATCATCTCATTAAACCAACTCGTAATTGATGCTAATCTTTAATGATTAACAACCAAAAAAATGAATCCATGTGCAGATTACCAATGCATCTATAGACTATATAAATCACAGTTCACTGACTAATTTTACCATAAACGGAGACCTCTTCTGCTAAAATTGCTTCAAAATGCATCCCCAGAAATCAGAATCCTTACCCACTCATCCTCAAACAACAAAAGAAAATTTACCGGAGTTTCACTCTAGAAACTTGTAATGAAGCTGATTTAGTAGGTACTACATGGTTTAAGCAGCCTTAAAACTTAGAAAAGGAGATTCCGGCAAAGCACAAAGCAAAATTATAAAGAGAACCAATACAGCCTACATCACTAAATTTTCTGCTAAAGCTGTACAGGCTACATGGGATAGCACTGATTTGAACAGCATCCTATGTTCTCTAAATTTCCTACTTCAAATAAATCTTCTCGGTAAAAAAAATACCACGGCAAACTATTGTTTTAAACGAAGAGCAACCAGGGAAAAGACAGCACTAACGATACCATTCGTCCCTCGAATCATATATATCTATGTACCAAATCCCACATAAATAGAATCATATTTAGCAGGGCTAAATAGAATACAGTATTCAGGTTTTGTGAAGGAAAACAAAACAAACCCTAAAAATAAGGAATGGTTTTGTCAGAGATCATTGAAAAGGTAACCCCCATTACAGAAAAGCCAGAACGTGTGGTTTTCATTGTTTATAGCGCAATCCAAGTGCATTTTATCTTTGTTCTTTTCAAATAGAAATCAATTCACAGAAAGACTCATGCTTAGCTAGGGTTTGGCAAGTTAAACACAGTGCCAATACCATATATGTTTTCTTCACTGTTGGTCTTCTTCTCCGTTTACTAGGATCTAGTTTATTTATGGGATTTTCATTCATTGTTGGAAGACGTGATTTGGGTCAAAGTTCTCATTTTCTTTACTTCATCGGGAAAGAGAAGCAATGACAGACGAATGACTGAGATATATATATATATATATATATATATGTTCAGGTGTACAATTTCCAAAGGAATCCCAGCAAATTAGACTATCAGGTTTCTATGACAGCTCAAAACGGTACAGTTAACCTCATCTCTGAAAACATCGACACAATTTTCCACCCTTGACGTTGGCAAAGCAAAAAAGAAAGAAAGAAAAGGACCAAAACATCATCTTCATTAAGTGTGTGGTACGAATATACACGAAAGCATGCTGAAAATGGGAAGAAAAGAGAGGGGAGTACCAGAATTAAAGATCCTCACGGAACCATTGCCGAGCATGTTAAGTTGAGTTTCGATCCTCCGCATGAAATCCCATGCTTCTTGTATTGGCCTCGTTAGTTCCTCTCTATATTTCACCAGCATGTCATAGTAAGCTTCCTGGGTTTATGGATGCACAGCTTTTTGTCACAAAAACATACTGAACGGATCAATGGGTTGTCATTAAACCCCTCAAAGTGATAAGAAGCCAAGGAGAAGGATCATGAGAAACAAAAAGTCAAAAATAATTTCAGTAGGGTAAGAGAGAAACACAGTCACCATAAACTGATCAAGTTCCGGGTCTTTTGAGTTGTCTCTTGAAGCCACCGTAGATCGCTGCCTTGCCTCGAACTCTTGTCGAACAGCTGCTAGCCGTGCTACTACTTCAGGCGGAGCTCCAACCTATATAAAATAATATAAAGTCCATCAAATACTCTAGAGTTTGAAGCAAGTTTTTGTTTTTCATGGATGACTCACCTTCTGGCAATCCATGTAAGCTTCAAGAAGATTAGAGTACTGAGGATGAGCTATGATCTTTGATTTGATGGCTTCAAGTTCAGTGGAGCTTTCATTCCCTTCTTGTTGGTGATGAATTGCTTGATGCCCTCTCAACAAAGGGTAGTGAAATTTCTGCCCATGTTGTGAAGCACTGGCTTCAGTCTTCACAATCGGGTGTCCCTCAGATTGATAGCGTTCACTTGATTGAAGATGGAAAGACGTTAAAGGCATCTGGTTTTGCTGATTACTCACGTTGGAGCCACTGCTTGCTCTCCCATATGGGGAAGAACTTGAGGCCAGAACTTGAGATGCGTACAAGAAATTTCCCCTGGGAGTACTATTTTCGTTTATCTGATTGTATTCTTCCATCATTTTTTCCTGCAACGCCAAACAAGCAAAGGAAAAGAAAATCGTATAGACCCTAAAGAAAGAAGTGGTGTGAGAGAAAAGAAACCCTAGAGAGTATAGCTAGGACACCTACTCATGATTTACTGCAACAAAGTCGTTCAATTTCGTAATCAAATTGAAGTTAAGTTTAGCTTGAGATGAATGGGAAACTAATGGGGTCATTAAGTGAAAATTGTACTTGGAGAAGATGAAATAAAATGGTACCTAAAGAACCCGGCGATGAACTGCGAAAAGAGATGAACTATGAAGAAGAAGAAGAGGGAAGAAAGGGTAAGCTTAATCATGAACCGGCAAGCAACTGTGACTTTAGTTTGGTTGACAAGACGTCCATTGTTGAAAGAAGATTAAATTGAGACCGGATGAAAGGGCAAAGAAGCGAAGCCCAAGAGATCATATGAGTTTCACTTCTCTCTTTGCTTGAGTTTATAGTGACAGGCAAAAAGAAAAACTATTCACCAATTATGTATATTCTAAAAAGTTTTATTTTTTTTAATTATTTGATGGGATGAGTATATTGGTTAAGTTGATTTGACTAAAATAATTTTGAATCAGTCAAATTTATTTAATTTTATTATATAATTTAAATTTTGTTTAATTTTTTAATTAAGTTGTTTGAGTTTTTATTTAAATTTATTTGTAAATTTTTATAATATTATGGTATTAATTAATTTTAATTTAAACGATTTTTTATAACTACATACGATACATCTATATATTTATTCTTTTTTTGATTGAAAAGTTTAAAGTATCAAATTAAGTGTCTAAAGTTTATAATTTTGATTAAAATGAACGTTTATAATTTTATTTTTGATTAAAATAAATATCTAAAATTTTATTTTTAACTCGATTAAAGTCAATTGATACACCTATTTTAGCCAAAAAAATTATATACTTATTTTAGAAGAAAAAATAGATACCTATCTTAAAAATTAAATATAATTTAGACATTTAATTATAATTAAATTTTTATATGTTTATAATTTCTAATCTAAACAGTAATTGAATAATATAGAATCTTAAAAGAAGAATACCACAATATCACAATTTTCATTTACTAATAATAAAGGTAAACAATGTCGGCCACGAGTTTTTTATCCCAAGTGATTAACGGAACGGTTGTTGTTCTTAGAAGTTACGGATTCGAGCACTAGTAATTACAGCAAAAATGATTGACCGATCAATGTCAAATGGTTAATCACTCGATTATTAAAAGTTATAATTGAGTTATTTAATTAAAGTTCTAGTTATGATCGGGTCACTCCTCTAGTAAAATACAAACAAACATCTAAAAATAGTTTGGTATAATGACAATTTAATCCTTAAAATTTATATATATTTATCAGTTTAGTTCTAATTAAAATTAATTTAATAAATTTAATGCTTCATATTTAAAAAATATATCAATTTAATAAAAAAAATTCTCTTAAATAGGAGTGATGATGAACGATGAAGAACAAACGATTTAGGCGAACAATGACTAGATTGATATTTTTTTAAATTTAAATTATTAAATTTATTGAAATATTATGAATAACAACTAAATCGGTAGAATATATAAGTTTTAAAAACTTAAATATAATTACACCTAACTTTTGTGGATGTTTTAAGGGAGGAATGATTCAATTATAACTAAAACTTTATTGGGTGACCCAATTATAACTTTTAATAATTGAGTGACCTCTAATATAATTTACCCTTTTAAATTAGAATATCGACTAAAACATTATTTTGCATGTACACTTTAAACATTTTATGCATTTTTTATTTTTAGATAATTTTTATATATAATTTTATTTTTTTATTTTTTATAATTATAAATTACTTAACTTAAAAATAAATACTCAAACTATACACATTTTTAAGATAGATGTCTAATTTTTTTTTGACTGAATTAGATGTATAAAATTTTATTTCGTTAGTATTTTAAAATAACATCATTAAAAATATTTATCACCCAATGAGAATCTAACACGTGTATTTATTTATTTTAATTAATTTATAAAAAACTAGAAAAAATTTATTTAAAAAAGTCTAAAAATTCTATGAATTTTTCAAGTTTCAAAGAATCTCGAGAAAGTGCTACTTGAGAATAATAAAGAGGGTTACAAATAATTTTATCTTATAAAATGAGTTTAACATTTAAAGAAAAATATTTGAGTGATTATAAATTTACACAACGATAACGTAAATATTCATAATATCTATTTTTTCTAAAATTGATAATAAAAAAATTATACTACTATAATTTCAAAGATAAAATATAAAACATATATAATGACAGAGTATAGGGAAGGTTTAAAGGGATCTGATCCATCAATCTGTGTTTTTATATATTAAATATAGATAAAAAATTTAATTATTCATCAATAAAAAATTTAAAATATATATTTTAATTCTGTTAGTAATAAATTTTTAATTCTCTCTGTTTATATATATCATGAAGATTATATATATATATGTTGTCAAGATCATACCATACACTATTTTTATTGTTTTTTTTTTTTTCATTTCTTTTTGCTGTTTCACTCATTTCCTTCTTTGGAATTTTTACTTTTCCTAGACTATTTAATAACACAAAATAACAACGGGAATTTTATAACAATCAAACAACCTGATCAAGTATTTTTATATACAGAGAATCACAAATCTATCAGGATTGATGTCTACGAAATGTGAAACAACGTAATAGACATTTAATTGGTTGAGGGTTTATTTATAGAATACTATATTTTCTTTCAAAATAAAATATTAAAATTAATTATTTAAATAAATTTATAATCATTTATCTCAAAAAAATTGAGATATGGGTAGTTATTTTAAGAATTAGTTATTTATGGGTGTTATTTTTTTATTTTCTTTAAAAACTAAGATATTCAAGTAAAATTGGCCTATAAGAATATACAAGAGTTAAGAGTAAATCTAAAGAATTTATATCGGATTTAAATTAATTTATTTGATCTAATATTGAATCAATATGATAATTTAAAGTTAAATCGAAACTGAAATCAACCCAAAATAGATCTAAATTGAATGATCTTGAACTGAAAACAACATGAATCGTAGTTAACCAAAATAAAAAATATATATTAAAAGTAATAAAGAAAGGAAAAAAAATGAGTTACCATATAATTCATATATAACGTTTAAAAATTGACTCAACATAAAAATCCGATTAAAATGAACAGATCCCAATTGACTAAAACTAAAAGCAATTAAAACATTATTAATTGACATGATATTAATAGATCAATATAACCTGAATCATTGTAAACCTAAATTAAAATCAAATCAAATGATATTAAATTTAAAATAACACGAATCAAAATTAAATCGAATAATCCATTTGTCACTTCCAATTAAGGGACAAAAGACCCACCGGAGCAGGGCCTCCCCTCCCGATAGTCGCGCGCTGTGGACAACTGTGGGCCAAAATGATGAAGATTACTGTCCATTTGGCTGTAGTGCTTTTCTTCGTCTGCTCTTTCTTTTACCCATATTCATTTGCCAGATTGCAGACACAATGTTGTTCCCTTCACTGCCATTGCCAAACTTGCATGAATTATCTTCTTCAACTTCTTTAAGATGTTGAAGTAATTAACTAGGAATTCAGATTTATCAAAGGATTATTTTACCTGATCATGAGTTTTATATGATAAGTTTTCTTTCGTTATGACATCTGATTAATTGAAATCGAGTTTTACAAAAATACAATATAAAAATCATTCTTTGGACTCGATTTTTAATTTCTATTTACAACTTGGAGTTCTAGACCTCTGAAATAATTAAAAGATTTAATGTTTTATTTTACTAGACCAACTAAATCATATGTTCATCATAATGTCTTTTTTTTATCGTTCTTTTAGTTTTTAGAACTTCGTCCTGATTAATCCAAACCAACCCGTATCACACATCTAATTTTGGTCAGTAAGTTTTTCAGTAAAGATTTTCTACGAAAATAACGCCTCGAACCAATGATTTACTTAAACGAAACCAAACTGTTTATCACTTATACTAAGGTATTAGTTAATTACAATGTCTCTTTAATACATGTAGATATCCTAATTTTGGAGAAAGTGTGTGGTTTTGAGCTCATCATGCATCTACAGTTTACTCGTCAATTATTTGTGGTTTCCTTTTTTCTGGTCAAATCATCTTCATTAATCAACATTTTGGCTGAGCTGTGGTTGTCATGTCACCCCAGATGAAAAGATCAGGGTAAAAAACAGGTTGGGTAATAAAAACAAATCAGTTAAATGTTTGATCTTTCCATAACATTGGATGAACAAGTAAACTTATGGTAATAATCAAACAGTAAAGAAAAGAAGACGAGTGTTCCTGTCTGATTATAACATTTGATTCAACACGTGAAGGGACCAATCAACCTCCACTGTTTGTGAGAAGAGAGGGAAGCTACCTTAAGTGACCAACATTCCTTTGTTTCCCTACGGAAATCAAGCCAAAAAGGCAGTTGTTTATTGACAATCTTAGTGCCAGGGAAATCTAGGGAAAGATATCGAACCGTCGTTGAGTTGAAGTGATAAATATGATTAAAAATAAAAAATTTAAAATATTGTTGGATTTTTTTGGAGTTTTAAAAAATAGGAAGAATAATATGGAATTGTTAGTTTATTTTATTTTTAAAAATATCCAATTGTAATTGAACATGTGTCATGTTAATGTACTGAAAAAAGTGCCAACACTAGTAGATTATGCTTATATACTTGGGTTTAAAATATGTATAGAATAAATTACTTGACTTTTTGTAAGGGACCCATTGTTAGATTTTAAAATTGGTGAAATTTAGGTATTTAAACTAAAATATTTAAGTCAATTAATTAAAATATTAAAATTTTGAACTAAAATACTCACTTTCAAAGCTTCAATACGATGCGTAAAATTAAACTCAAAAATTTATTTTTTTATTTAATTCTAAATTTATAAAATTGATTTTCTTTAAAAAAATTAAATTAAATTTTAATAAGAAAAATAAGATTTAAATAACTAAAATACCTATGTAACTTCGATTTTATTTTTTTAAAAAATAAATTTTATATTTTTAGTTAACTTTTTATTTTATTTTATTTAGTTCTCTAACAACAATTTTTTTCATCATTTTTTTTTTCAAATTTTTTATACTTTCATCAAAAATAATCTCAAAATATATTCTTTTAAAAAATAATATTATAAACATATTATATAATTTCATATAATATTTTTTAGATGAATGTGCTCTATGTATTCCATTCAAAAGAAAATTAATAAAAAAATTCTTATAATATTTATCTATTAAATAATATTAAAAATCTTACTCACATTTGTAAAAAATATAAAGAAATATATATATATATATATATATTATATGGTTATAGAAAATTACCCAATCAATATTTTTTTTTAAAAAAAACTCGACTTGAATAGATTTTAATTTTTAACCAGTAAAATATGAATGAATAACTCAATTAACTTTAAACTTTTTAACTCGATTCGATCGAATACTTATCATCTACATACATAAACTAAAATATTTTTTCCATAATAAACAAATTAAAATATAATATAATATAAAAATTTGTAACAAAATCAATCCCAATCCAACATGTTTATCCAATACAACCGAACATGTCATTGTGAAAACTAGACACTATCCAAATGATTATGAAGCACTAAAAATACAAGAGGATATATTTCAAACTAAAGCAATATGTTCGAGATAAAGTTATTTTAGTAAGGTAATGAGTCACCTTAGGAATATCTTAACAGATCTATTAAAAATAGATAGGTTGGAAAAGAACTGTGTATACATAAATCAAAGAAACGACGTAAAAATTAAACTTAAAAATGTTATAAAATAATCTATCTAGACGATAGTAAATCGGAAAAAAAAATTATTAATCTCAAAATAAATAGAAACTGAAACGTAAACTGATTTAAAACAATAAGTAAAAATTATGTTTAAATCTGTACGAACACAATTTTTTTAAGACAAATTTTTACCACTTTAATAATGTTTGAACATCATTAAAATATAAATTTCTCATTTATCTCATATCCACGTGGGATTAGGGGTTCTTCATTCCTTACTTTATTCTTAACATTTCTACTTTGAACATCAATTTCTTATTCATCACTAAACCATTTTGAGCATGTGAGATATTGTTGTAAAGATCTCACGGAGTAGAATAAAAATCAATAAATTTTTTATTCGAATCTCTATCTTTATAATTTTAAAATATGCATCAAAGTTGATATTTTTTACTGTTTTTCAAAAAAAAAAAATCATAGACAAAACCAATCTTGAAAAGAAAAAAATACATCTACTTGTAAAAAGCTAACACCAAAACTTGTACAAGATTAAAAAAAAAGCTTTTTATTTTTCATAAAGGAATATTTATTAAAAAAAGAAAAATAACAGAATAATGGTAAAGATAATATTATATTTTATAATTTAAAAAAATAACAATTGAATTTTATTAAAAATATAAAAGGTATTATAAATATAATATATTTTAAAAAATAAAGATTAAATCTATGAAGAAAAACTCATATAAAAATAAGTACAAAACTCAAATGTAAAAAAATACTTTTTCATTGAGATCGAGATCAATATATATCATCAAAAATCTAAAAAATTTTATGAATCTCATTAGCTGTCTCTATACAAACAATTAAATAAATTACTTCATTACACAGTTTTAATTATATCAATAATAACCATGAAAGAAAATTAAACTTTATATAACTATTGATAATTTGAAATAAAAAATATCACGATGATCTCTAAACAAATACCAAACTACTGCTACAAGATGCGAAAATCGTACCCAGAGACAAAAAATATATATATATATTACTAAAGCAAAAAAATATATCATAAAAACGAGAAAAAAACTGTCACAAAACTATTTTTTTTATAAAATTTAAAAACTCAAAAAAATAATAAAATAATAAAATAAATAAATAAATACTAAACATCAATAACCAAAAAAAATATAATTACTTTATCTATAAAAAATAAAAAGATAACAAAAAATATATAATTACTTTATCTATAAAAATAGTAACCCTTGTTATTAAATAACAGATTGAATATTCAATAAATAATTTCAATAATAATAATAATAATTATTAAATATTACCTCCGTGTCATGATAAGAAAGGATGAGTGGGATTCTTCTTCGTTTTGTTTCATTACAATTTGAATGCATTTCATCTTAATACATAATAATTAAAATTGTGATGTCAGTAGGCATTAGTCACAGGAAATTAAAAGCATGAATATATACTCGTATCATCCATAAAGTAATAATTAAAATATAAAATAATAAAAATTATTATTTTTTAAATTTTATTTTAATTAGTTTAAATTAATTTGTATCATATATCTAATAATATATATATTATTAAAAAATTAAAAGTATTCGCCGACATCACTAATTCTTCACTCCATACAACAAATAGTTCAACAGAATAATAGATTTTTTAATTTAATATTATTCGGTTTCATCTATAAAAATATTTAAGACACCAGTCAGATCACTTATAAAAATGTAAAATTGTTTTTTAATATTTTTAATTTAATGAAGATATAAATTATAATGTCTAAATTACTTGAAATAATCAAATATCTAAATCGAAAGGAATTATGCTTAAACGTACTTGAATTTATGATACCTCTGAAATTACAATAATAGAATCAAACTAATGAATTTATCATTTTGTTATATTTAATAATTTAATAAAAGTTTTGCATCTTAAATTTTTGTAGTTTTTATGTATAATATTTTGAATTTTATTAAAATATATTACAAAATAATATGTTTTAGTAATACAATAGGAGTATAACTTTTAGATTGATTTAAAATTTTATGTTTAAAAATTTAATTACTATAATTAAAATATTAAAATTAAATCCTCTTAATTGATACATGACATGGTAGATGTTCATATGACATGATATTTCGATTAATTAACGTATCATATCAGCAATTTTTACAAAAATGTTAATAATATAACCATCCTTATGTCAAGTTTTCATTTGTCTTTTATAATATATTTTTGGTAATCTTTATCGGTTATTTAATTATTTTTTTTAGTTTTTAAGGTTAAATTTAATATCGTTTAGATTGATAAGATAATGCTTATATGTTATCATGTTGATCTTTCTTGTTGTGTATTCTCAAATTCAATTTGAACACGCGATTTGCATTTTGTGGATAGTTTTTTTATGATGCTCGATTCTAATTTATGATTGTCGTTGACCTTGTAATAGCTTGACCAATTTTTTGGTTTGCTTTTCAATATAATCAAATTTATTTATATTTATATTGTGTTCGAGTCTTTTGGTCAAATTTTAAAACTTTTTTATTTATAACATTTGTATAATCTAAAATGATTAATTTTTTATGTCAATATTATAAAAAAATATTAAATTATATTTTTTATTTACGATGATAATCGTTGTCTTTTTAAGGAGAAATTATATTATGGGTAAGTCCTAGCACGTGTCCATGAGATTAACCATTAAAAATCATCCATCTTATTAATTTTTTCATGTCATATATTTTTCCAAGTGAATCTTCACTTGAAAAAATTATTTTTAAAATAAATTATCAGTAAATATGAGTGTAGATTCACTTAGGAAAATATGACATGAAAAAAACAATGAAATTGATGGTTTTTAATGGTTGGTCCCATAAATGACGTGGTAGGACTTACCCATAATATAATTTCTCCTTTTTAAGCATTTTAATTTAGTTTTAAAATAATATTTTAGTTTGATTTTAATTTAGTTAAATTATTTGTATTTATTGATTAAATTGTTCGAATATAAATTATTTCATAAATTTAGTATCATTATCCTTTTCATTTGAAAAATTGAACTTACATATAACAATGTTTTCAAAGTTTGGTAAGTGGAGTAGAAAAAGTGAAAAGAACTTGCCTTTTTTCTGAAAGAAAAATAAATAAGATGAAAGTTTCTGAGCATATGGAAACGAAGTGTCGTGTGGTCAGCCTGGAGTTTGAAAGCAAGACTGACACACCGAACTCACACTACCACTTAATCCCTGCTCTTTTATTACCAAACCAGATGTTCACTCCCAGTGCTTGGAGCCGGATGTTACAGGGGCCAGTGGGGTCCCAGTCACTGGGCGTCGGTTCACTCAGAGGGCGCGCGAGAACAGCGCGGGAGCTGTTTCCCGATGCACACTCTGCCACTCCCCCACCTCCCACTGTGGCTGCCACTGCCACTGCCACTGCAAACATTATAATATACAGTGTGGGTGGATTCTGCAATTTCCAATCACATCAAAATGTTACTTAAAACAACTTTTTTATCATTTCTGTCAGACACCCATTTCCCCATTCAAGGAAGAAAGAAAGACACTAACATGCGCCTGGGTGGGGGAAGTTGGTAACCAACACTACCCCTCCCCCCATGTGGGGAAATGAGGTCCGTTGGAACCGAGTATTTTGTAACAGGGAAGACACTGTCTTTGGTCCAATCAAACAGAACCCCTAACCTATCCTATGCCCTTCACAAACCCAATTGGATAAATTAGAATGATTTAAATAATTTAAAACTAAGATTGATTCTAACCTACTAATGAAGTTTAAATGATTGATTCGGAAAAATTCTTTAAACCATAATCAAAACTCTTTCTTTCGGATTCATGTGAATGGATGGTAAGTTTTCAGACAAGTGATTGGTGGTAGTCTAGTAGGAGAGTCTATCCCTTTGATGTGAGAGCACAAATTAGATGGTAGATTTGCTGTGACTCCAAACCAAAGGCTGATCCTTACACATGGTGGAGGAGACATTCATTGTAATTAAGTGAACAGAAGCTGAAATCATTAATGGTTTAAAACTGTGTATTGATTTGAAGGAGACAAGCAATGGTTTTGTCAGAAATGATGTTAGATAGAATCCAATACAAAATGTAACGAGAAAGAAAAAAAGCAGTGTCCCAATTTAGGCCAAGAACTCCCACCTAACATCTCTCTCTCTCTCTCTCTAATTGGAGAGCTTGTCTAATCGAGTTCTTGTTCCTTTCAACTTTAAGTCTTAGCTGCTGCTGCCCAACTCACTAGATTTGGTTTTTGATTTTTGCTTCTGTCTTGATTTATTTTATATAGAAATACTTTACCTTCCTCGATTGGCATGCTACAAGATTCGGTCACGTCTCACCCTGTGGTCACTAAAATCAAGTTTATTTTTTTTTATCTGAAACTTTGGGTCTTGCTTATTTTATGTTAAAAATTTAATTCAAGTATTCAATTCTAAAGTTGAAAGGTTGTTCTTTTTTTGATTATTTGATGACCATATTAGTTTGTCTAACTTGCTGATGAATCTGGGAGACAAAGGGTATACTTTCATGTCCAATAATGAAACTTTCTTCAGATTATATAATGATGAACAGATATGGTCCTTTGGAAATGGAAGAACCAGTCACTATTACATGATCAAGTTGTGGGATTTTCTTGATTCAACCAAATCATGGAAAAAACAGTTGGTGGCTTAAGTAAAGCTTAGTTTGGACTTTGGACTATGTTTGGGCCAAGTGTAGAAAAATTCAAGCTGTCATGGACTTTTATTTCTTGACCTTTATGTTACAATAGAAACAAACAAGAACTTTAAACAGGACATGAAATTCATAATCACAAGCTTTTGTATGATGTGTGTGTGTGTTTTGTAGAAATAGTGGATGATCCATGAAAAGAGATCTGATTACCTTCTACGTTCAGAATTTATAGATCTATGGGTACGACCAGTGGGGAGTTATCCTTGTCGACAAGGAACGTTTTCGTGACCGTCTTGGAGGCGGTAACGAGTTCCACCACATATGTCCCGTGGAAGCCTCGGAATTGGAATTGTCCTTGTTCGTCTACATGTCCACGAGCATGAGACAACCACTCGTGTTTAAGAGCAAGAAACCTTTTACCAGTTTCGTTGATATCGCCTTCGGCATTGACCAAATGTGCGTTGTCCCTGCTCATGAACAACTCCCAAAATCCCCACAGCATTATACCTTCCACGGCAGGATGGGCGAAAGCTTCTCTAAGCATAACTTCCAAATCTTCCCCTCTCACGTGTTCGTTAATCGAACACACATCAAGCTCTGTAAACCAGATAGGAAGACCAAGAATGCCTAACTTATCCAGAGCTGTGCACACAATAGGTCCCACAGGACTATCAATATGTCCTTGAATCCCGATTCCTCCGACGGGTGCACCTTGCTCCTGCAAATCAAGAATGTGTTCAATATACCTTTCAGGGGATGATCGGCTGTCAGATCCGTCTTCAACATGATAATCATTCACAAATAAGGTGGCGCACGGGTCTAGCTGATTTGCATTCTTAAACATATTTGCTCGGATATCTTTGCCCAATCTGTCTTGATAAAACGATCCATGCAGCATCTCATTGTTCACATCATGGTGTCTGAACTTTCCCTTGTACCGGGTGAGAAGGTCAGTTAGACGGTTTTGAACAGCTTTCTTTAAGTCATCATTGTTCAATGCTTGAATCCATTGCTGGACCGTGTCTTGTACTTCCCAAAAAATACAATGACCTCGGCTTTGCATGTTGTGATTTTGGCAGAAAGCCAGCAAATCATCAGCATCTTTGTAGTTGAAATTTCCTTGTGTTTCGGTCCAATACCACTTCAATTCATTTCCAAAAACTGCCCAGTTGAAATTTTTCACAAAGAACTCAACAAAATCTTCGTTGTCCATATTCGTTCTGCTGATGCAGGACCCTATAGGGAAACTATTTTGCATTTGTACAACTTTCACGGAGGTGCCCGATAAACAGCTTGAACCAGTTCCTGAGAATTTGAGGATGACATCACGCTTTCGGATCTGTATTTGAGCCAAAGACATTCTTTACAAGTAAGAAATGAGATGGGACTAATAGTTCAAAGATATGTCGGAATAAGTTGTGTCCTAGTTTCTAGGGTTAAATGTAGTCTACAGTCTACACTATCAGAGTGAAAAATATTTGCAGTTTCTATCTGCAACTTTCCGACCATCTCGTGATAAA
Organism: Abelmoschus esculentus; assembly: GCA_035048815.1. Classification (NCBI taxonomy): domain Eukaryota; kingdom Viridiplantae; phylum Streptophyta; class Magnoliopsida; order Malvales; family Malvaceae; genus Abelmoschus; species Abelmoschus esculentus. The sequence goes on from JAUCBN010000037.1 coordinate 3,815,067, forward strand.
AAGGCAACAAAGTATGTTCTATTTTTAGTGTTAAAGCAATCTCAATTTCCATTTTCGGTTTGCAGATTTTGATAAAGTAAATACTACAGAAACCGCAAGTAGATATACCTTATCAGTTTGATGCCTCAGATGTTTGAATCGTGCCTCACGATCAACAGGAAAAATCTGAACTCCAGAAACCATTAAATCAACACCTGCAGCTGGACCCTGAATATAAACTATAACCTTGGATGGTTGTTTCTCGATTCTAAAGGAACCGCCTATTTCATGCCACGTGTCATCATTAATCTCAACTTGTCCACCATTAACCCATTGGCTGTCCACACCGAGTGCAACATTCACCTTTTGATGACCATTTGCTCCGGAACCAAGTCGAACCCAAGCAGATACTTGGTATGTCAAGAAAAGTTTCAGCTTATCAGTGATAACCTGAGCTGGACCCATCCAAGTTTGTGTGCGGTTTTGAACATGAATATAGCGGCCACTTAAAGGTTCATGGACACCGAGGGAAGCTCTTGCCATAGGGGGAAGTATACGTGGTGAGCCGAATCCAACACTCAAATTGCAGTTGCCAAGAGGAAACCATCCATTTGTTCCATCATTTAGTTGGCTGTTTGTAATTATATTAACTCCAAAACCAGGATTCTACAAAAAGTAAAAACACATCAGGAAACCATACCATAATTGATTATTTATAAAATACGCACCCGAATTTGGAGTTGAGTGTCAGATATGGTTTACTTGCACAATACAAACATGTTCAACTTTTTCCATATGTTTGAAAATCATAATCCACACCCATATCCAAACATGTGGCAGAAACAGTTTGACTAACCTAGTTTTTCACTAGATTGACTCCAAAATGTGAATGCTTATATGAGCTAAGGTTTAACTAATGGAAAGCATACAGCAAAAACCAATCATCCAATATTTTCTCTAAATATATTCAAAGCAATACCAAATTCCAAAATGAAATTATTCAACTCGCCTCAATAACTGGCGGAGGTGAAGGAGGGATTTTCTCGGCATGTTTTACGACCAAGGCATTGACGAGAAGATCGGTGCCTGGAGGTGGACCTTCTAAAAAGACGACTACTCTAGATGGGGAACCATTTAGAAGGAACTTTCCTTGCAATTGCACCCAATCCTTGTCAGTTGCCTGCACCCTTCAAGATTAAAGAAAAAAATGTTTAAGGTTCAGAGATTCTACATGAAAAAGACACAATTACTAGGACTGTAGGACAGTTGGAATAAATAACAAACTTACTTGGCAATTCTAACGTACTGATCATTGCGACCTGGTGTTTGGACCAACAATGTGGCTTGTACGGTAGCAGTTGTGACATTGTTTCCAAATATCCGTACTACAGCTTCTACATTATAAGCAAGCTTTCGCTGCACTCTTCCAGTGATATCCTGCTGGATTCCATTCCAGTTTTGTGTGCGCTCTGTCACAGAAGCGAAAACTTCCCCAGATTGTGGGACTATCTTTCCATCTGCCATAGAATCATGTAACACAATCTTGCAGACTCTTCCGGACCAGTTATTGAGGCCATCTTCGAATTTAGGGTTTAGGATGATCTTCTCATCTCCAGCTCCTATTCTTGTACTCTTTCAAAATAAAAAAGGATGCCAAAAGTATTAAAATAACCAGCAGAAGTCTACAGAAATTGCCTTCTTTTTCCCCCTAGGCATGAAAAGGGTGTTTTTTTAACCCAATAAATTACATAAAGATTACTATGACCTGATGAAAATGAACACGGTATAATACTCAGCTAGAAAATGGATGTTACCTCGGATTTGCTTGAGCTGGAACAGCTAATCACCACCGAATCAATAAGTAACTCAATGCCAGGCAAAGGCCCTTCCAAATAAAACACAAGTCGTTCAGGCATGGTTGATAATGAGAATGTACCTTCCACAATTTCCCACTTCTCCTTTGACACAGATTTTCTGCAATGAGAAATATCAATAAGAAAAAGGCTTCCATTTCAAGTCCTGCACGCAAAGAAACGTAATGCAAATAAAGTAAACATTACTTTCCAATTAAACGATAGCTAGTTGCTGAACCATGGTTTTCTAGCTTCAATGTTGCCAGCACATCCGTAGAACCCGAAAGAGGTCCCGATACTCCAACACAAGCAGAAACCGAGTATGTAGAACCAGGAAAGATTTTGCCTGTGATATCTTGCTCCAGACCCTGCCACGATTCTGTTCGATTCGTGACAACTGCATAGTTACCACCAGACCTTGCTGGCAGTTCACCTAGGTTGCCAAACTCAGCTGAAACTACAAAGCCATTACAACAATGCGGATGCCAAGAATGCAGTCCATCGGAGAAATCATGATTTACTACTATATTAGAAGCTGAATTGCCGGTTGGACTTGTCATTTTTTGGTTGAAGTTCTGCCAGGAAAAGGAATCAGATAGAAATATTCACTACAAGAACAATTAATTGTTAAGAAACGAGTAAAAGGTAGACAATTAATGATAAACAACCAAAACTATGGAGAATAATATGAAAATGGATACCCCTTTTATGCCAAAAACAAAAGAGACACAATACAATGTGGCAGGAATAGGACAATACAATTCAAACAATCTTGAAAGTGAAAAGCTCAAACCTTAGAGTTGCATCTGTCAGAATTCATTTGTGGGTTCTCCATGCTTTCTCCCGATTTCTAACAACAAACACCCAAAAAACAATCATCAACAAAAACAGAGAACAAAACAGGTAAATAAAAAGCAAATAAAGCATTGAAATTTTCTCACTTTCTTGCAAAGAAACGAGGCAGAAACGTAAAAAAATAAACCTTATACTGTCGTCGACTGTTGAATCGGAAAATGGAGAGCCTCCTCATTTATAAGCTGCTGGAAATCAAACCCTTTGTTGCCTAACAAACCCAACCGATCATAGTTATCGAACCACTTTACTCTTCAGCCAAAAACAGATACAAAAGGCCGTTGACAACTGACTCACTTCAGTTTTGTCGGATTTTCTCAGTTTTTTTTAAGGAAATTTGGTTCTTTAATGGGGTTTTCGTTGGCATTTCTCTGTCTTGCAGACTGGGTAACACCCAATTCGCATTTGAATGCTTGAATAGAAGGTTCCAGGAATTGGGAGTCCTCTCCTCCGTTCACCGACTTCAATTCTAATTCAAAAATGGTGTCTTTGGATTCAAGACAGATTCTTTTTTGTGCTAGCAAGATTAGGTGGGGAAGATGGGCTTTCACTCGCAATTAGGCTGCCCTTTATTTGATTTCAATATTCAAACCCAAATTATTGTATTCCGAATTACTAACATTATGCTAATTGGCAGTATTTGTTGTTTGGGTTAATTCTACTGAAGCTCCATAACTTATCGTTTAATTTCTAAATTGGTCATTAACTTTAAATATTATAATCGAATCTTAAAATATTGATATCTTATCAATCATGTTTTTCATCAGTTTAAACATTAGCTCAAATTCAGAACATGTGTGTAGCACGAATCATCTAGCCTCATCGGTTAAAGGAACGGTTGTTGTTTTTGGAGGTCACGAGTACGATCACTAGTACTGTCAGCACAATGATTGAGCGATCAATGTCTAATGGTTGAGAGTATATACTCTAGAACAGATACTACTATAATCACTGTAGCTAAATAAAAAAAACATGTGTGTACATATAAAATGAATAATTCATATTTAATGGTAGAAAGATAAACTTATAAGATTCTAAGAAGACAAATTTTAAAATATATATATATTAATACGAGTCATTTGTGATATGGGTATTAGCAGGGATGGATCTAAAAATTTTAATTTGGTAGTTCACCGATTAATAATAAATACAATCATTATAATTCAAAAATAAATTAAATAAATCATAAAAAATTAAATTAAAAATTATTAATACATAAAAACAATCATAAGTAAACTTAATTTTTGAAAGAATAAACTAAATAAAAAAATAAAATAATTAGAAGTTTCGAGCTTAAAAGAATGAACTGTGATATTAGGACCAGAATTGAATTATTTGCAAAGATTTGAAAGTCATTTTATAATTTTTCAGAGTTTCAAGATAAAATAATAATTCTTAAAAGTTTTATACCATTTGTAAAAAACTCCTAATAAGTTTAGTGACTTATTTTATAATTTACCCATTATCTTTTGAATTTTGAATTTTATAATTTGAATGTCTTTTGTAATTCTCTCCCCTCCTCGTCTCTTTCCCCTACCCTTCGTTAATTTATTCGGTCTATAAATTTTATTTTATAATTTAAATTTTATTTTAATTTTGAATTAAGTTTAATTTATAAAATATATATATCAAAAAGAGTTAAAAATTTTGATTCGAACTTAAAGTTGATATTAGTAATTATTAAAAATATGAGTTATAAGATCCTTATTTTATAAATTAAATTTTATTTAATATTTTAAATTAAATTTATAAAATTATAATTTAAATAATTAATTTTTTAAATCGGATTTAATTTTGTTAATTCCTAATTATAGTTGGCATCGGGTACGTAGGTGATTGAATATTTTGTCACACCGAGTTATGATAATTTATGTTGGTGTTTCATCCTCCTCAAATTCATACCAAATTTTGAGTTAAAGTTCGATATGATTCAAATATTTAAATATATTTTAGATTTACTTATTAATTAAATAAAGTCTTTCAAATAAAAAAAATATAAAAAAATACGTTTAAAATCGTAAAATTAGCAGAAATTAATAAAAAAATCACATTAAAACCACGTTAAATCTAAAATATTGATTACGAATACTTTTATATTGGATATACTAACTAGAAGAGATACGAAAAAATATGTTTCGTTTGAAGATATGATTCAAATATTTAATTTTTTTTTAGATTTTCTCACTAATTCAATAAAGTCTTGCAAATAAAAAAAATACAAAAAGATATATATGAAATCGTAAAATTGGCATAAATTAATAAAAATATCAGATTAAATCTAAAATATCGATTAAAAATACTATTCTATAGGATATATGCACGGACAATTTAAAGGTTTTAGGGGCTTATTAGATCGTGACCTTTATAAGCAGTTGTCTTAACGCACTAGTTCTAAAAAATGTAGCTCTTAGAAGTATATATTCTTTTAGGGGCTCTGTGTAATCACTTTTATTGCGTCTGTCTAGAACCTCATTAGTTCTACAGAACTACAAAAATAATAGTAATTAGAATAATCACTAAGAATTTATAACCATTTGTATTTAGGAAATAAGTATAACGTTTTAACGATTATAATTCATTTTTAAGAATATTTTTTTAAAATTTACAATTAATTTCAAATTAATATCATCTAATAAATGTAGTTTATTAAAATTTTAAAATCTTCTTTTTTAAAAGATCTTGTACGATCGTTTTTATTGCGTTTGTCTATAACCCACTGGATATATGAATCAGAAAAGATACATATATTTCATTTTAAGAAACTTGCATGCAAATTAAAATTTGAAATATATAAATGAAGAATATAAGAAAAGGAGAAAAACACAACCCTAAAGGTAGCTTTAATAAATGGTAGCAAGAGTGACAGAATTTGGTGAAAGGGTTTTGGGAGGATAATTTATTTATCTTTAATTAAAAGTTTAAGATATTTTTAAAAAATAAAGGTTTAATTTACATTTTTAAAAATATATTGTGGTCTAATTATTTTTTTTAAATGAGAGATTTTTTAAGTTTTTTTAAAATTATAAAAAATTTAATTACAGATATTAAAAAGTTTTAAAGTTTAATACAATATTTTATTTAAAAAAAACTAAGACAAATATTAGATTTGTTTCATTACATAATAACAACATAATAAGATTCTTCTTTTTAATAAAAAATCAAGATTCTCGTAGATAAGTGTTACGTGTATTGATAAGACATGTTATACTTAAGAAAATGTAAATTTAAACTTTGAATATTATCGAGAGAGACAGACTCGCACTCTGAACATAGACTATAAAATAGAAATACATATTATCAAAAGAATAAGATTCTTGAGATACCGTATGCCCATTTTTATAGATAGATAGATAGATAAAGAATCAAGTTACACAATATAAAACTTATATAAATTATATATAAATCATTCGTTTAAATCATTTAACCATCCAAAAATTACATAAAACTTAAAAAAAAATATTATATTATATAACTTAATTATATCTTTATATATATTATAAGATCAAAATGAGAGAGGTATTTAATTATTTCTGGTGTGAGCCAGATTTGTATGGTAGAATATAATTAAGATTGTTCTGTCTGTTAACTATATTGTCTTTAATGTTTGAGCTGGAGACTGGAGTTTGGCCCAAGTCTGCTGCTCTTCTGTAAATTATCCAGCTGCTCCAACTGTAATCAATAATGGAGAAAGATGCTGATGTAACAGAAACAGTCAGCAAGGCTTATAATATTTATACTAAACGTGGCAATTTTAAATTAATATTTAATTAGAAGAGTGACCCTAAACCAAGATTATTTAGAAGAATATCCTTAAAAACGTGTTAAGAACTCACTATTTGTATATGGTGAATTTTATCTTACGTGGAAGGGTTTTTTAGATAACCTCTTATAATAGTTAGATACACGTTATTTTTATAAAATATTATGTAATTCCAATATCTTAATAAATTATTTATTTAGATATTTTTTTTTCAAATAATCTTAAAAAGGGGTCATTCTTCTAATTAAATAATAAAAAGTATTCATTTAAAATTGCCAAGTATGAAACTGTATTAGTTTTTTCCGAACAAGAATCGGTTGGTACCTTAAAACAGTGCTGTAATTGGTCGCCATGAGCAGTTAGGATTGCAGGGTGGGTGCAGTGCTTTCACTGTTATAAAAACTGGACCTTCATTCCCAAGAACGTGGGGGAGCTTTTACACTTGCAGCTAAACTATCTAAACTCTCCAACGGAACCCCAGAGATTTGCTGGACATATAAAAGAGTAACGTTATCAACCAAACTCCAGACTCCATACCCTGTTTTCTTACACACCAACCCCAAAATAGTAAGTTCAGACACTGATTTGGCGTGTTGGAGTGGAAGTGGTCAAGACTCACGAGCCTTTCAATGTAAACGTGGTGGGCACTGGGCAGATTGAAAGGAGAGAAAACCCTTTTGACACTACATGAAACCCCATTTGGAAAAACTCTTTATAATTTGGGGTTTGAAAAGGATCTTTTTTGTTGCTATTTTTGTTTTCATTTTGATGTAGCTAGTAGCAACTAGCAAGAGTTAAAGAGGTTAGCTTGGTGATTTGGTGGCTCATGAAACGAGGCTGAGGTCCTTCACCATCTGCTTTTAGCCTCATTGCTGCAGTGCTCCAAGTTCCATATCCTTGATTCAGACAATCAGAGAAATATAATATAAAAAAACATGGTTCATCGTTTGTTTTGTTTGTTTGCAATAACATTGTAAAGGTGGCGTTCAAGTACTGAAAACCAACGTTCCTTGAGAGACACTTCTCAGTTTTCAGATTCATCCTTCTCCATTGCAAACTATATTTAATTTCCCTTGCCTTGGGTTCTTATTAACTCACTCCCACTTCTCTTCCCTTTTGAGAAAACAAAAAATGAGCTGCTCCCCGAGTATTACACACCTTATTGTGTCCTTGTTGTTTCTCCTGGTTTCAAGCTGGTCCGAAGTTACATTCATGGCTGCAGAAGGTAAGTTTCTTTTCTCTTTGTTCTAAAATGGGAAACACCCAAGTTAGATTATTGACTTCATTTTCATTCCCTTTCCAGGAAGGTCACTTTCCGGGTTACTTGAGGTTGGTGATTTATTTTCTTTCTTTGTTTTCTTGGCATCCGATCAGAAAATGATGGAATTCAATGATGTATGAACAGAAGCGAATGGAAGAAGAGAAGGCAATGGTGATGAGAAATCTGATAGGTTCAAGGCCACCTAGGTGCGAGAGAAGGTGTAGTTCATGCCCACAGTGTGAGGCAATTCAAGTTCCTATTACAACACAGTCCAAGATCCGACATTTCTCAGCTCCCATGTTTTCAGTTGCTTACTCAAGAGGCAATGATGTCTCCAATTACAAGCCCATGTGTTGGAAATGCAAGTGTGGCAACATGATTTTCAACCCTTGATGCTGAAGTAAAAACGAGAATTTAAAAACAATGTTTTTAACTGTGGATAAAAAATAACTTCAATTTCTATATACAACTTTTGTCGTTGTCAGTCTCGATCTCTTCTTGCATGTTAGCCATATGGGGCTCTACAATGTGAAATCTTTGATTGTTTTAATAATTTTGATGGAAAGTGACGACATGGGCGATTTCGTATGGGACAAGATTTCTGCACAGACAGTAGAGAAAAGCTGAGTACCTCTTCCTGTCTTCGTTGCAGCAGTTTCAGACAGCCTATCTCGAAGAACTAAATACTTAACCATGGAAAAACCTTTGCTTATCTTTGCATTTCAATATAGACCTTGGAAAGAATGAATGGAGACAAGTGAAAGAACTCATCATCTTCATTCATTAGCCCTTGCAGAGCTTCAATCTGCCTGCCTTCTCTATTTCAGACCAACCATCGATGGGTTGTTTTATTTTGGCTTGTGGGATTAAATATTTTATAAAAACTCAATCTTGGTCTCTTTTTCTGCCTTATTGCTTACCAGAGATGACTGGTGTCTGGTGAGTGGTGACAATACCTGTGCTGCAACTCTTGATATGATTTGTCATTCAATCAAACATCAAACAATAAGTATGAAGAGTTTATAAGTTAGTGTTTTTCCTTTGTTTTCTTGTAAGAGAATCCATTTGTATTACTGAAAATGACTTCATTTAAACCTTGAGAGGCTAAACTCAAACATCTGTTACAAAGTTCTCTGCTACATTGCAGTAGCCCACCAGTGGTTTGGAAACAGGAGATTTCATTCAGGTTCAGTTGCAAAGGGCACACCACTGTGTTAAAAAAATTAAAAATATTTTTATTTTTAATTTAATTAATTAACAAATAGTTAAGCAATTCTTAGTTGAGACTTGCCTAACATAAACGACAAGTTATATTTATTTTCTAAAATCATACATTTATACTAAATAAAAAATAATTATTATATACTCATTTTATAATATCCTGATCTCAATCTAGATCCGAAACATCATATTCGGTTCACCCAAAATCTAACCAACAAAAACTCCATTTTTAAATCATAAATTTAGCTATCTTATAAAAGCATTAAATCAATCATAATTTGTATAAATAAAAAGTATAAATTACACCACAAATTAGGAGCTCAAAGTTTGTAAGTTATATATTTAATTATTATTTTAAAATAAAATTATAGATTCTATCACGTATGATTTTATGAATACTCAGCTTATTAAATATAAGTATTGTACTCTAATAAGAGTTAGAAATAATTTTCACCCGTGGCAATAAAACTTAAGGGATGCCAAATAGGAACAGAAGCAACCGATCAGATGGATAAAACTTTTTATTTAATTAATATTTAAATTAAAATAAATTAAAAATATAATTATACTAAAAAAAATTAACCCGTATGACTCATTCTCTGTTGATGCATTAGGATTAGGTTTAATATCAACAATAGTATCCAAAATATCATATTTTTTATTTAAGGTATCTAATTTTTTGTTTTTTAAGAGACTAAATTATCTCATACTTCCCCTTCTTTTAAGTGCATATTTTTTTTTCCTGTTTTTATGTACATAAACAATAATTTTTATTTTTTTAGGTCAAACCAAAATACTTACATTGACCAAAAAATAATAATTTAAACACTTAGAAATATATAAAAAAAATAAGTGCAATGGAAAATGAGATAGTTTGAGCAGATAGTTTAAGTATTTATTTTGGTATTAAGTTCTTGTATTAATTATTCATGTATAGTGTTATATCTAAAAAGAGGTAAGGAAACATTAATTCTATATTGGAAAAGGAGAAATTATATTATAGGTCAGTCTCACCATGTCATCCATGAGACCAACCAATAAAAATTAGCCACCTCATTATTTTTTAATTTTTTAAGTGAAAATTCACTTGGGAAAAAATATGACATGGAAAAATTGATGAGATAGCTAGTTTTTATTGGTTGGTCCCATGGACACGTGGTGGGACTAACCCATAATATAATTTTTCTTGGAAAAGAAAAAGGAGGTCTTGGGGTATATAAACGGTGATGCTGCACATCCTATCAGACATGTTTTTTAGGAAAAAGGTAATAGTCTCGTGACAAGTGATATCAGAGCGACCCTTTGAATGTCTGATTTTACGCCGAGCGCCCATGAGAAGTGTAGACAGGTTGTACAATCGTAACAAGAGGTCGATCATGAAAGCAGAAGCTCGTGACGAGAGACTCACGAGGTTGAGCGAGGAAGAATATTAATTCGATGAAACGTCAAAGTGATGAATTTCTCTGTTTCAGTGTTTGTTTTTCAACATTAACTTCTCACCCCTTAGTCTCCCTTCATAACCCTAACCCCACACAGAGTTGTTTCGGCATATCAACTACCTTCACTTTGCTCATTTCCATGGCTAATCCTTTGTGTCCACCGTACCATTTCCTTGGAAAGAATTTTGCTTCAGAAATAGTATTGTTGTTTCTGCTTTGAAACTGAAAGTAACACACTTTGTTGGATATATGTGAATCCAAGATTCCAGGTTACAGAAAAAGGGTACTGTTTTTAACCCTGTCACAGTTGTTAAACCCTGTGGAAAAACAACCTACATTTAGCGTACCAAAAAGTTAAGTTGTTGTGAGCAATGGGGGATTAAATATCTTCAACTGAAGAAGACATATAGAATTGCAGTATCTTCATCTAATTCTTGATCCCCCTCTGACAGGTTTAAGGTATATTCAAGGGCTCACCATGCTGAAGCAGCTAGCTACTAGAAACCAAAGGTATAAAAGCTTTAGAGTAAAGCATGTTCTTCAAATATGTGCCTTGTTTGCTATTTGTATCTGGTTGTTGAACCAAGTTAAGAACAATTATGATAACAAGGGAAGTGGGTTTTTTCAAACGGCAACAAACGGCCATGTAGTCATAAAACTTGGGAGGAAAGACCTTGATCACCAAGGGAAAGGGTCATCTGCTGAGATTAATGGAGGGGTAGTTGAAGAAGTGGAAGAAGAGGTAGAGGAAAGAGAAGACGATGGAACAGGCGGTGGGGATGCTGAGATCGACGGACGTGATCAAGAGAGAGCAGAAGAGGAAGAAAGTGAGGAAACTTGGGTTCCGAGATAACTACAGATTCCAGAATACCATGATGGAAGTCTTTTTACTCCAATTCCTTTATTAGGTTAGTTTTAACAGTCTTTTATCAGTTGGAATGGGTTGAGAACGTAAATCAATGTCGATATGTCTAAGGACGAAACTAGTCATGGAAGGGACAATTGTCTTCACCTTTGAAGTTTTTTTCCCCTCTATTTAATTTTTCTTTTTATGAATATATCCCCTTTTAAATATGTATGTTTTGTCCCTCTTAACTTCAAATCTAACTCCGTCCCTGGATATGTACCCTCTCAACATTATACTAAAATAACTGAAAGTAAATATAAATTTAATTTCAGGTATCGATACAATACTTCAATGTATCGATATAAGCTCGTATCGATATCATTACAAATTGACTTTTAGATATTAAATAATTAATAGTATATCGATATGATCGTTCCTCGATATCATTATAAAGGTAGTTAAAACGGTTATCCACCTGAAATAAACTTTCAAACTTTGCAAGTTAGTCTTAGATTATAAAGGGGTTAATTACATGAGTTGTAAACCTTCAAATGAATTAAAACTTATCAGGTAAGTCTACTGAGACATGAATCTCAGATGTATGACCTTAAATTCTTAAAATGTAGAGTTTATTAAGAATTTATAGATTAATCTCTAAACTTTGAATTTCTTACAAAAAGACCCCAAAACTTAAAATCAAGGCTTAACGTGAATTGCACATTCAATGTACGTTTATGAAATTGTATGATTTGATTCAAGTTTCCAATAATATTAATTTAATTTTTTTTAATTCAAATAAAAATATTATAAATTAAATTTAATTTATTTAACTTGTAATCCGTCTTGTCTAATTTAATTAAGTTTTGTTGTGCTACAAAGTACATCGATACTGAAGCTACAAAAAATATTTAAACAATTTAAAACTTAAAAATCAATTCTTTACAAAATTGGGCAATTCCCTTGTTCTGATTTTGGCAATGCTGAAACCCTAGCGCCGCTCTACCAAATTCTTAGCTATTGTTCACAATTCTCTTTAGATCTGTTGCTCAATTGTTGGTGTGGGGTTTGGGCTCTCAAACCTATGCTCAATCATCGGTATTCTCAGCTATATTGGTATGTTCTGGTGATCTTTTAGTGATCGATTGCAAAAGGGAATATCATGTGGTTCTTATCTTCTATGGTCGTGTTTTCTTTTCTTAGAGGCATATTATTCGGTTACTTCACCGTCCTGGTCTTGTGTTTGCTACAGATTTTGTTCCTTTGGTGACAACTTTGGGCTCTATTTCCTGGTTTTTTGTTGGTTGTTGATTTTTTAGGTTTGGTCTATTTTTTCTATGTCTTTTTGCTTAGGTGTATGTTATCTATTTTGATCTTCCCAATATTGGTGGTTGATTTATGGTGGTGGTGCCGATTAATTTTTAGTCGGAGGTCCGTTTTGGAGTTTTTAGGATTGTGTTCTTGAGCGGGGAAAATTGGTTTGATCTTGATGTTGGAGCGGCTTTCGTGTACCCACAACTTTTATGTTGTCTTTGGTGTTTTGCTGTTGCTTTCTCTGAAAACAAGGGTTTAGTTTTGGTTGTGAGTGCCTCTGCTAGAACGATATGTTGTTGGTGCCTTTGCTTGAGAACTATTTTAGAAGTTATAATTATTTTCTTTTAAGTGGAAAAGTTTGGAGATTTTCTAGTTAACACAAAATTTCATATTCCTTTTCATGCATTTTGAATTTTCCTTAAAGTGTTTAAGGGCAGCTTAACTGCAAGATATTTCAAGGGGTCTATTTCTTGTAATTAGGTGATGTTATTAGTTATTACTAATTAGTCAACTAATGAGAAAAGGAATCAGACCTGTCGCCTTTTCCCATCAAGTTCGTTTTCCCTTTTTTTCCTCTTGTTAATTCCCTTGTGGATATAAATTGAAGAATTGATGAATTTGCGGTATACTAGACAATGGTTGATTTTAAAACTTAGTTCATGTTTTCTTTGTAAGTTTCGGTTTTGTTTTATTGAATTCTTATTTGCATTTGAATGAAACAGTTATCTGAGTTAATACCTCAACCATGTCTGCTCCATTGACGCCTTCTAAGAGACCACATGAAAGGAGCCCTTCAGAGCCAGAGGGGAAAAGAAAGTTGCAAAAGTCAGACCAACCTAAAGTTTCACCCTGTGGTATTGTTTTTCGTGTACTATGTCCTGAAGCTAAATCTGTTAGTGTCATTGGCGAAGGTGACCACTTAGTATCACAAATTCTTCAAGGAACTGGTGCAAATGTCAAAATTGAGGAGGCAGTCCCTGGTTGTGATGAGATAGTAATTGCCATCTCGGGTTCTGAATCTTCTGATAAAGAGACTGAAGTTAGTACAATGCAGGGAAAGGAGGATGGTGGCGACGAGGCTAATGCTGGCAACCAGAGTGCTGAAGGAAAGGAAAATGAAGAAAACAACAACGATAAGGTTTTAGATTCTGTGAAAGGTTTAAAATCTTTAAATGAAACTTCCTGTGTGCAGAAGGCGTTGTTTCTTGTTTTCGAAAGAATGATTGAATCAGAGCCAGGTTCAGATGGAGTTGAAGAAGAAACTGTAAAGTCTTTCACAATGGTTTTAAGGTTGCTTGTTCTTACTGCTCAAGTTGGCTGCCTTCTTGGTAAAGGTGGCAGTGTAATTAAGCAAATGTCTACTGAGAGTGGAGCACAAATTCAAATTCTTCCTAGAGACAAACTTCCTGCCTGTGCTTCAGCTTTGGACGAAGTAGTTCAGGTATTCTGTATTACCTTTATTAATAACAAATGTGTCACACAGCAAAACATGATTTCTAAATTCAACTTTAAGCCTAAAGCATGTAGTAGTAGAAAAAACCTGAAGAAAACAAAACTGGGTTATTTTATTACATAAGTTTTATGAAAAACCATGGATGTTTGTAAGAAAAAAAATATTCTTTTTCAAAACAAAAAAGTGAGGAAAACATAATGGGGAGATTGAAGAGTGAGTTAGCTGGTTAGAACTTAGTATCCAATGTTTCTAAGAAACAACATTCCGAAAATAACAACAAAAAGAAAAAAAATTATGCCACAGTTTGATGAGTGAGTGAATGGTTTAATATCCCGTTTTGTGAACAATTGTTTGAGATTTAAACTTTGTTATAGTGCTGTTTGATGAGTGAGTGAATGGTTTAATTTCCCGTTTTGTGAACAATTGTTTGAGATTTAAACTTTGTTATAGTGCTGTTTCTACTATTACAGTTTTGTCATATGATTAAAAATGCAAATTAGGTATTATCGGTAATGTATTATGGACATTGTGCTCTGGTTTTAATGCACAGATTACAGGGGAGTATGATGCAGTTAGGAAAGCGCTTCAATCTGTTTCTCAACAGCTAATAGAAAATCCTCCTCGGGATCATGATTCTTTTCCTCTCAACACAACTGGACAGTCATCTCAGTCTTTTGATCCTAGGCCTGAAGTCCACCCTCCACCAAACCATTCCTTAAGTTCTCAAGGAGCACCATTTGCTGCAGGACCTCGGGATGTTGAGTTTCATTCACATCTCCCCCCTCATATCCCTGGCAGAATGATGCCTTCTCCAGATATTCTAACATTCCGGTTACTGTGCCTTGACGAAAAAGTTGGAGCTGTCATTGGAAAGGGTGGATCAATAATTAAGGCTCTTAAGCAAGAGACAGGCTGTGATATCAGAGTTGTGGAATCTATTCCTGATTGTGACGACCGCGTAATTATAGTCTCTAGTCCAGTGGTATGATTTGCTCTCTGGATTTGTTTAAACATCAATGGATTTTGAAAATCTGATCTACTGTTTGATTGATTTAGTTACTAGTATTGTGGTTTTGGATGGGACTGATGATAAATTAATAAATTCAGCACCCAGATGATAGGATCTCCTGCACAAGATGCAGTTCTTCGTGTACTTGGCAGGCTATATAAGGCTATGCCTGATAGCAAGGACAAGACTATGATGGTTAGGCTTCTTGTGTCGTCGAATCAAATTGGTTGTCTCCTTGGCAAGGGTGGTGCCATCATAGCTGAAATGAGGAAGTCATCTGGGGCTCATATTCGTATCTTGGGGAAGGATCAGGTTCCAAAGTGTGCTTCAGAAGGTGAAGAAATTGTTCAGGTTTGCTTCTGTGTTTCTCTTAGATTTATAATTTTTTTTTTCTTTTCATTCTTGCACTCTTTGATTCTTTCTCTTGTCATTGCAGATTAACGGAGACCATGATACTGTTCGAGATGCTATTTTACAAATAACATCTAGGCTGCGACATCATTTCTTTCGTGATTTGTTTCCCTCTAATAATCATCCTTTGAATCCTGCTTTCATGGATCAAGGACCCCCATTCCCTTCGTTTAGGGGAAGGAGGGAATTTTCACCTCCGGGATTAGGTTCTTTTCACCATTTTGATGCTTTTGGTGGCCCATCTCCTCATGGTGGTTTTCACCCCCATGATCCTCCTTTTATCCGCAATCTTCACCGACCTGGCATGGCTCATACATCTGAAAGAAAACCATGGGGTCCTCAGGTATTAGGGTGATACCGTTGAATAGAGATGCAAAGTTTTTCTTTACATGCTGCATAGCTAGGCAAAATGTGCCTCTTGTTGGCTTTCAAGTTGCTGTGAGATTTTGTTGCATGTAGTTGTAATTTACTTCTTTGTTTCTGGTTATTTGAAACGAGAAATGGGAGACAAATTGTAAGGCTGATAGAGACGGGTAAATTATGGGAAACTTTTATTTCGGATGTGAGTTCTTTTTATATGTTTTCTGTTTTTGTTTGTAGGGATATATGGGCATGCCAGAATTTTCTGGACCTCCCCACAGAAGAATTTCTGGCTTTGGAGGGTAAATGAATTCAGATTTGGCTGTTAGAATGTATTACTTTACGGGTTTTCCTTGGATGGCAACATCTCAGTTGTTTTTCCTCTTAATGTGTGGATATGTAGAGCAAGCCAACCAGCTATAATCACAAGCACTACCATTGAAGTTGTTGTTCCTCGTTCCCTTGTTCCTGTAATTTATGGAGAAGATGGTGCATGTTTAAGACAGATTTGTCAGGTATGTCAACGAATCTGGTACTTTGTTTTCATATAGGGACCTTATTTTTACTAAAAAAATGTTTCAGATTTCTGATGCAAAAATTACAATCACCGAACCCAAGCCTGCAGCAACTGAAACTGCAATTACAATATCTGGAACACCAGAACAAACGCATGCGGCACAGTCTTTGATACAGGCATTTGTGATGAGTGAGACCGAATCTGCTTGAGCTATTTAATTATTTATAAGGTAACTTCTTTTATGTGGCCATTGGAAACTGATAACATTCCATGCTTGGTACAATTCTACTTTATTTAGTTCAAGTTTTGATTTTTTTTCCCCTAATGATCTTTCTAGGTTTTTGAAGGAACTGATTTGACGTCTGATCCTGCTGGTTGCACATTGCCAGGATTGTGACTTAACGGTTTTGTGAGTATGCCGAAACTTGTTTGAGATTATCTAGCCGATCGGTTTGTAGTAATGCACTGTCACAGTCGAGAAAGGAAACAATTTTTGTCTAGGAACTGGTTGGTATGTCAGTTTAATTATATAAGTTAAAATCGCTAAAAAACTGAAATCCAATAACTGAAAAAACTGGTTAAACATCTGTAAAATAGCTTTTTTAACAACAACAACAAAAAGCTTTGCATCAGGATTATTGAATCATGGATATTACTGTCAGAAAAACATGGTTAATTGATGATATGTGGTTGAGTCAGAATCCTTGATTGGAGTTAGGTGTTCTGCTTTCTGATGTTAATAAACTTATCTGTGTGTATGAGGTATGAATTATGTGCATTTGAATCCATTGATATGAATTATGTCCATTTGAATCCTTAGTTTTAAAAGGCGCCCCTCAGGGTCATTAAAAAGGTATGAATTTGCCCCCATGCCAGAAAACTTGTCTTCAACATTATCATTATAAAGCAGATTTGCATCTGGAATACACTAGCAAAGCCAAATGAATTACATTCTTTCTTATTGAACAATGATACATCTCTCATAAACCTAACCTACACCCAAAGGATCATCACTCCTCTGGAGTCTGAAATGGCTTGTAAACACTGAGGCTATGAACTAGTCCTTGAATGGATCCAGCTGCAGCAACCAGGGATACTATCAAGCAAACCCAACTTAGTATTTTCAACCAGACCCACCTGAATGAGTACTTTGGTATCCTCGATTGCGCGATATGCATCTCGATCGGAAAGTAGACCGTTAATGGCCAAAACGAGCCTGCTCCAATTAGACCCAAGAAATCATTGAAGAAAGGGAATAACATGGCCAACACGGCGGTCACGATAACGTATGCTGTCCTCCATACCAATCTGAAGAAGTTGAGATAATAAGCACCGCAGCATGGAACATGGATTGCATGTTCCTGTGTGATGAACTTGCTATCGGGATAACGTCTGGTGCACATTTTTTCGACGAAACCGAATAACGGTTGGGCGAAAACCTGGTATGCACCAATGAGATGGACGGCAATGCAGACATTGGCAAAGTCGATCAACCAAAAGGGTTCGTAGAAACCGAACCCCGTAAGGAAATTCCCTGGTGCATTGTTTCCGAATGCTGCATATCCTAAAATGCCACAAAGAACGTAGAATAAGGTGGTCGTCATAACGCCGATTCCGCTGGCTCTCTTCATCGACTTGTTTTCCGGTGGACTAGATTTGAGTGTGTCCTGAAATCAGTAAAAAACAGTTGATTTTAGTGAGGCTGCACTTTGAACATTCTTAACTGAATTAGTGTGGTCCAGAATATTAAGGTCCATAATGTAAAATTTTACCACTTTTTTGTAACATCAAATTCAGTTAAAAGTATTAATCTTTGGGTATCATTAATTTTGTTATTTATTGATTTTAAATGATCTAAACTTTAAACTTTAGCTTAATCATTTAAATAATTAAAATTTAAAAAATATATTTAAAAAATTATTTGATAAAAAAATTTAAAAAATATATTTTTACAAAATTTTCTTTATAAAAAATTTAAAATAATAAAAAAATCAAAGTATATCATTCAAATTCCATTAATAGGAGAAACTATGTTATAATCGTTCCCGTTACGTTATTTATGAGATCAATTAATCAAATGCATTCATTTAATTAATCTTTTCACCTCCTCTTTTTTACCAAGTGAATCTTTACTAATATTTAATATAAATTAAATTTAAAAATAATTATTATCAAGTAAAAATCTACTTAATAAAAAAATAAAATAAAAAATAATTAAATAGATATATTTAATTAATTAATCTTATAAACAACGTGAACCCATAATATAATTTCTCCTATTAATATATATAGAGTAGACATGAGGGATAAAATATTAAAATTACTTTTTACTCAGAATAAATTAGTCTTAAATCAATTAAAATAAAAATTTACCATCCAACTTAGACCGATAATTATATTCTTTATAAGTTAAACAAAATCTTATAAGATCCCAAAGCGTGGTCTCTGAAAATTAAAGGTTAAAAATGCCAGTTGCGTTTTTCTGGTTCCTACTACATAATGGCCCCCACATCTGATGACCCCACCGAAAACAATGTTTCAAATTTACTATATTTGATGTATGATGTATGATGTATGATGATGTATGTAAAACGAGATAGAAGCTGCCATGAATTATTTTTTAAGCACCGTGATTTCATGCCGACATTTAACCCCAACACACCCAGGCACACATTTCAACATCCATGCATTAGAATAGGATATCAATCTACCGACAGACCACTGCAATCAATGTGTATATACTTGCCTGAATTTCGACGAGGACGGTGGAGAAAGCATAGGCAAAGGCAATGTCCCCAATAGCTTGGAAGGTCCTCCAAACCTTTTCAGAGCCTGACACGTCAACCCCTACTGTCACTCCCGTTAAGCTTGTCGTCTTTACATGTCCCGTCCCACCTTGATATCCATTTCACATGGAACAATCAGTCAGCCTGACACAAATGAATCATGGATATGATATCAAGTGTTGTTTGTTTGTGTTTCTGTTACGTACCTGCAACTTTGGCTATGGAGAGTCCAAGACCAATGGAGGAATAAGCAAAGGACATGATGGCAGCAAGGATCGAGAGCCATGAGAGCTCGTGGAAGTTTGGGATTTGGCTGAGGATGATTTGGATGCAGGCGAAGATGATCATGAAGGGGTTGTTGGATGTTTGGCAATTGGCCTCATGGCCGTGCTTGTGGAAACAATTGGACCTTTTCACAGCCCTGATTCACAAAAACAAAGACAATCAGTTTCAACTCAGAAGTTCCAAATGTCTGGTCTTTTCACTTGTACTGTTACTTACACCATACTGATTGATGCAGTGATTGTATAACCAATGGTAATTCCAAGAAGGTTTGCATACTGAGCCAATCCACAAAGCTGAACTTTTCTTCCCCCTGAACAAACCAGAGATGGTGATGATTGGGTGTGAGAATTGATTTATATGGTACGTATTAAGTGTCTATGGAGATGGTATTACCTAAATAGGCTCTAACAGCATCCATGTAGGTGTAGTTTCTTTTTCCATGAACCGGGTCAGGAGCCCTATAGCAATCGGCAAGAAGGGTGGAGGTGAAATAGGTGATGAAGGAGAAAATCATGAGAACTGCCGGTCCAGCCACCCAACCCAACTGAGCAATCGCCCATGCAAGAGATAACACACCAGAACCAATCACAGCAGTGATAATATGAGCACTTGCAGTCACCCAGGTCCCTACAAAGCATCCCAACAACAAATCCAAAACAAAACAAGGATAATAAGGAGTAAAACTAAATGAAAAGGCAAGGTAGAAAGAAGATTAGAGGCCAAACCAGTTCTTTTTTTCCGACCATCATCATCCAAGTTCTTCTGTGCATCACCATTTTCATAGTCTGCAGTGTTTTGCTCAATGAACATACTGTTTTTCTGCATCTCTCTGGCCATCTCTCTGCCTCACTTTTCTCAAGCCGTAGTTGTGGTCTTGTGGAGGGTGTTTTAGACATGACAAGCTTATATAGGCTTGGTTGGCGAGTGTCTTTTGGGCACAATCGATGGCCGTGGTTTCTGGGGTCCCCACAGCTTTATGTCTTTGTGAAAATTTGGAATACATGACCACCATCCATTGTGACAAGTAGAACAAATCTGTAGCTTTGCAGTGCTGGGTTGTGGGTATACATACGCCCAACTTTCCCCAGAAAGAGAGTAACGCACGAAATTAGGAAAAATTTTGATTGATCCCTCCACATGGGGTGGATGGTATCGGATGCAAGCAAAGTTCCTTTTGTTTAAGTGACCAAATGAACGGTTCTAATACAAAAATTATCGCAAGGTTCCGATTTATAATACTATTTATAGTTTTATCTAATAAAATTTATTTATTTAATGATATAAAAAAATTATTAAAAAAAATAAAAATTTATTTTAAAAAATAAATTATAAATAATATAATAAATCAGTCTCATCTAATAATTGTATGTTTTAATGGATATGCTTTAATGGGGTTTTAGGGTACTACTCAACTTTCAAGTATATATAATGGCATAAATATGGCAAGTTTTATAATTCAATTCTTAAACATCAAGCTTACCTTATGAGTTGGGAAGCTTTAGAATGGAATCAAAGTGTTCCCTAAGATGAAAAGAACACAATAACAAATGTATTATTATTATTATTATTATTATTATTATGCTTTGACAGATGTGTTCTTCTTATCCTCAATTAGTACCTAAGTGATAAGAAATTTAGTATTAATTAAGTTATATCAAGTTCGAAGCTTTATGTAAGTAAAAAGTCTTCGTTTAAACAGTCAAATAGAAATCTTTTACCTCTTTTTATGTCCCACACAGAAAACTAGGTTTAAGGTTAAGGTTTAAAGTTATAGTTTATGAAATTAAGGGTAAAGTATATTTTTAGGGTTTAGTGCTTGTAATTTATGATTTAAAATTTAGAATATAACTTACAGTATAATTTAATTTTTAGTGTTGAAATACTAAAAATGAAAAAAAAAATTTATTCGAAAGATTCATCCACTAAAATTAAGTGTAAGATACAATTTACACTAAATTAATAAAAAAATCCCGATGACAAAATACGTATTCTTTTCAACTACGTTGGATCCGATAGGAATTTTTACCCAAATTCATTTTACATCTCCTTCCGTATTTGCTTTACCCATTTGAATTTGGCAACCTTTTAGCACAGCCGCGACAATTCTTTTTATATAATTATTCATTATATAAATATAGTATTTAAAATTTAATAAACTTATGAAATAATTTCAATAATAAAAGATAATATATTTTATTTAAAAATTATAATTCAAGTACTACATGTATATAACATATATTATTAAAAAAATAAAAAAATAAAATTATAAATCATATAATATCTAATAATAGAACAGAGTGGCTGACATTATTGACTTGGGAGTCAAATTTACCTACTTTCAAACAAGGTGGAAAAGTCAGTTACGTTGAAATCTGTCGTTCAGATTTATTTAATAAGACTACGGGTCCGGTGGGAAAAAGAATCTAGGGATATGTAATTTCTATATTTTTATAAGGTTTAAATGAAAAATCAGTATTTGGTGTTATGATTTTAAGATTTTAATTAATTTAGATTAATTAAAATAAATAATTTTTTATACCTAAAATTTTATATTCAAGATTTATTCAAACGATACTAATTGTTTAATAATTAAATTAATTATATTAAAACTTAAAAGATTTACTTAATATTTAAATTAAATAATTTAAATATTTTTTATTTAAAATAATTAAAAGATTAAAAAATAACTTAAAGACTGATTTTTTTTCTTCATTCAAGCCTTCTTATAATTATCCACAATAAATACAAGGTGTGACCTGTAGCCGCGTATTGGTTTCTGTTGACATCCATTATACTGGTCGGCCTTACGAAACGACACTCGATGTCTCTCAAACATACAGTTTCCTTTGTCGTTTACACTCCGTCCTAATTTTCTAAAGTTCACACGTGATCAATCGTATCAAATTAAAAAAAAAAATACAACAATATAAAGTTTTTCTCAATTTTCCTTATTTTATTGTTATAATTATGATTTAAATTAAAATTGATATTTTCTTCGTTTCACTTATAATGTTTAGTATTGACTTTTTAAAAGTTAATATTTTAAAACTTTGATCATAGTTATTTTAAATATTTTAATTTATTAAATTTTATAAAATATATTTTTTAAATTATTTGATTAAATATTTTTAAAATAAATTTTTATATATTTTTATAAATGATAAATTTAAAGTTATAATGAGTCAACAATTATAATTATTTATTTTTATAGTAATAATATTAGTTGTTGCTAAAGTGATGTACTTCAACTTTTAACACATTAAAACGTCAACAATTAAGAGATCAAATTATAGTAAAGCATACCAATAACATCCTCTTTGTTCAACTTTGTTTATTTAATCTTAATAAACTAAAAAATTATATTAATTTTCTATTATTTTCTTACATCGTTTTCTCTTCTTTTATGAATGTTATATTATTTTTATTGTAGAATATAATTATCTAACTTTATTTTGATTCGATAAACTTATTTAGTTTAATAATATCATAAAATTAATTTAATTTTTTAATTTTTTAAATATGAAAAGATAAATTTGTTTAATTATTATAAATTAGTATTAAATTGGAATACAAATCATATGTTTGTTTATTGTGCTTCCATTAGTGATCTACTTTAAAATAATGAGTTTAGGATTTAAGACAGTGGTAATAAAATTAAGGATATGATATATTTTTAAGGTGCAAAGTTTAAGGTTTGGGACGTTGAAATTAGACTTAAGGTTTAAAATTTAATTTTTTAATAATATTTAGTTTAAGACATAAAATAATGCATGATTAGGGAGTATAAAAATTACTCATTAAATTGATAAAGTATACAATTCTTTAGACTAAAAAATATTAATAAAATATCAAAAACTTTGTACCTAATTCATATATCAACTTTGAAAAAAAAAAAACTTTAAATATCAATTGAATATACTTAAATTATATATACTATAAAAACTAGAGCTGGTTTAAACCATTTTATATGAATGGAATCCTTGTGAGTTCAATTATTGAAGGTGAGGGATGATGTTATAAGTTGAAATTGTGTTCCCGATGAGTCTGATGATGAAATAGGTTGACCGACAGACTTCATAAATTTCATATTTGGGTCTCTTTCTTTGACTCCTCCTACTATTCAGACCGTCTCTGCCAATTTTCAATATGTCTTGGACAGAATTTGTGTGGTAAAACAAGTGTCAGATATCAGACATAATCAGATGGTGTTGGTCTGAAACTTAGATTCTATGAGCAGCGATATTAAATGAGGATGAAAGGAGTCCATTGGGTTTATGTGGATCTTATCAAATTTATGACAGGAAAACGATGGGTCATCTGCACTACGTGATGTCCCACTCTTGGATGGGGACGGAAACATCGTTGTTTAGAACCATAAGATGATCAAGAAACGATGGATAAGTTGTGTTTTTAAATCACTTGAAGAGATGGCAGTTAAACTTTTAAGGACCAATTTAAAAAATTTAGAATGATATTAAAATGTTCAAAAATTTGAGGATTAAAGTAGAATAAAAATTATAATTTAGAAATAAAATTAAAATATTAAAAAATTTAAGGCCAACTTAAAATGAGAATCATAATTCAAAGATAAAATTAGAATGTTTAAAAGTTTAAGAAATGATTTTAAAAAAAAAATTATAGTTTAGAGATTTATAAAAATATGACAATGAAAATGAATGAAAACATATTAGATTGTTTTTCACTTTTATATTTTCTCAAATTTAACTTTTTTACTTAAATTTCTATATATTTAGCGTAATTATTTTAAACATTGATAGGGATGATAAAATTATCCGACTCTAACTTAACCCAAGATTCTTCAACTCGATTTACTCATTTTTTTTTAATTTTGGGATCGGGGTGGGGCATGACTTAAAAAGCATGAAGTTGGGTCAGGGAGGGTGTGAATATATAGTTGAAATTTTTCACCTGCCCTGCCCCGATATATTTTTATTATATTTATAAAAATATACTTATATATAAACACTTTTATGTTAAACTATTTTTTTGAGTTTGTTTTTATCATAAAATTTATTTAGATATTGTCCGGATTTTAATATATTTGATTTTATCGATTAATGATTCAAATTTATTCTTTAAAATATATAATTCAACATATAAATAATTTAAAATTTTATTTTTGTATAGATTTAAAGTCATTTAAAAAATATAATTTGTAATTATAATAAAAGGTTGATCGAATCAAACATTTGTGATAGTGGGGCATGGGGCATGGTCTTGATGGGTCCATCCGACCGAAATAATGCTAAAAGATTATATTTTAAATGTATTTATATCAAACATTTTTTTAACTTTTTATATTAAAAATATTAGTCGTGTAACATCATAAATTAGATTTTTCGTCCCACCAAACATGTTACAAGAAAGTTGAGGATTTATTAAAGTGAAATCGTGCGATGAGAACCAAACAGATGGACTTGGAATAGTAGCATGGGACCAGATTTTGCCATGACATGATCCCACTGACTCTAAAACATTAGCTTCTCATTTTTAGTTTCACATCTTCTTTATGTCAACATAGTTGTACAAAGTTGATCCATACAAGGCTAAGTCAACACAATGTTTTTCGGACATTCTTATTAGACATGACAGTAAAATAAAACACAAAATAAATTGATTCGAATTCAATCCGATAAATCTTTAAGATTTTATAGAAAAAACTCAAAAGAATCATTCCTCTTAGATGAGGAGGGTTTCGTGATTAAGCACAACTTTGGTTGCTTTTAAATGGAGATAAAAAGAAGATGCCAAAAATCCATTTTATTCTTTTTCAAATATAAATAAATTTATTTAATTCCAAAAATAATAAATTCGGAGATCGATGAACTGAGACAGAAAAAAAGGAATAAATTCCCAGGACCATTGAAATCATTTTCTCTTCATATTTTTTAACAATTCTCAGATTCTTGCTTAGCCAAATCTTGACACCATTTAAATCACCTTACTAGTCAATTTTTTTTGAATCAGGATGAAATTATAATAGTGTGTAAAGGTTAAGGTTTAAATTTATTATTATGCCAATATTATTAACTGTTACGTAAATTTTAAGTTTTAAAAATCAATTGTCGGTGACCATTTAAAATTCTCAATAACTCTAGTGACCATTTAATAAATTTTTATATTTGAGGGAGGAAACTAAAAATATGTTATACTTGAGGGACTATCTGAATAGTTTAAATATTTTATTTTCGAAATAAACACTCACCCTTGACCCTACGGTTGAATATTTGAAAGTTTTTAAATTAGGCAGAAAACTTTTATCCCAAATTACCGAGAAATTATATTATAAGTCATTCTCACCACGTTATATACAAGACCAATCAATCAAAAATATTTATTTTTTTCCACCTCACTATAAGTTAAATTTAAAAATAATTTTTACCGTAAAGATTTACTTGATAAACATGATGAAGTAAAAAAATAATTAAATAAATGTTTTTGATTGATTGGTTCTACAAATAACGTGATGAAAATGACCCATAATATAATTTCTTTAAATTATCGTACTTTTTGGTAGTAGACAATAGACTTTTTATAAAAGAAATATTAAATAAAATTTTTATAATTAATAATTTATTATTTCTTATACATTGAATATAAGGACAAATAGTTTTAAAATTTTTAAGGACACTTTTTTTTATAAAATATTTAGAATTATTAAATTATGCGGTACTATAACATGGAAAAAAGAAAGCATCTCGTGTTATAAATTTATAAAAAAAATATTCAAACAAATAATATTTTAATAGAATATCCAAATAAATAATTATGGACGAAGTACTAAAAGATTTGTATAAATTTCAGTTAATTACGAATTTGATCTTTATTTTAGAGTTATAATAAAATATGATTTTATTTAAAAAAATCGTAAAAATATTTATTATTTTTGTAAAATATATTAATTGAATTATTTGTTAATATAATCCGAATTTAAACCAGGATATTATAATGATTGCTAAATTATCTTTAAAAATATAAAATATCACTAAATTATTCCTAGAAATATAAAATGATCAATCAAACTTTTAAATTATATAATACGTATTAAATTTATTTTTTATTATAAAAATATCATTGAATCATTTATTATCGTCAATTAAAAGACACAATTTTTACAAAAAATTATATAAAAATATTTTGTTATTCAAATTTTTATAACCATCACATTACCTGCTTAATAAAAATTAACGATTCGATAATTATTTTTTATGAAAAAAATTAAAACTTAATACATATTATATAACTTTTAAAACTTTAATTACTATTTTATATTTTTAAAAACAATTTAATAATCACTTATATACTTTTCCCTTTAAATAATATAAATTACTTCGAGTATCTCAAAGTTGAGTTTGGGCCCACCCAAGATCATAAGTTGAAGTTGGTCCAAAATGGGCAGTAACACTTTTTGACGAATAGAAAGAGAAAAAAAATCTCATTTAATATATTAGAAATCTTACGTGTCGCGTAATGTTCACAATATTCGAGATCACTTAACTCATTAAGTTTAATACATTCATAAGTTATCATCCATAATATTCATATAACATAAATAAATTATTAAGAATTATAGTTGAATTAAAATAATTTATTTTAAAAATTTATATTAAAATTAGATTCGATTAATTTTTAAAAAAATGTTATGGTTAATTTTTAATTTCGAATAATTCAATTCCTGATATCATGTTGTACCAATTAAATCAAATAATTCGAATAATATTTTTTTTACTTTGCTTATTAAAATATAAAATATGGTAATATGGTAAATTTAATAAGAAAAATAAAAAAATATTTCATGATTTTTTAATGAATTAATCAAAATTTTCAATATATATAACCATGTCATTGGAGAGTGGTCAAAATATAAATAATTCAAAAGTTGAGTTAATGAATTAAAGATTTTTAAATTTTAGTGACTAAAATAAGAGTGAAAAGAATGTTAAGTGATAGTTATTGGAATTTATCTATTTTTATTAAGGAGTAAGGACAATTTATAAGGAAAGATAACGGTATGGACCGTATCAAATACATACTAAAAATCGAATGATTTTATTGAATATTTTAAAAGTATGATAACCAAAATAAATCTACCCTAAAAGTTTAGCGACCGTTTATGTAATTTACCCATTTCTGGTCACTTTTTAAGCTTATCTAGCTCAAAACTCATCCAATTAGGCTTAAATTTGGCCCAATGAATTCAATTACCTAATCCCATATGAAAGCCTATAATTCGGGTCAATATTCAATTGTTGACTCAAATACATTAATTCGGGTCAATAAAATTAATTTTATTAACATGTCATTATATCAAGTCATTTTAAATTATTTATTATTAATTGATTAATAATTTTTATTTATAAAAAAATTATTTAAACTCAAATAAATATTGAAAATTAAATTAAATTTAATTATTTAGTGATTGGGTGACGTATTTTTTATGCACACCTATTCAGGAGAATTATTATTTTAATTACATTAAATCTAAATTATTCATACAATAAATACATACCCATTTAGGGGTGGATCTGGGCCTAGGTCTACTTAAAGTTATGGCCCAGTCTATGCTCCAAAAATATCTTTTATTTATATAGAAAGAGTTTTGGGAAAGTAAAAATGATAAGAAAATGATATTTAAGTATTTGAGTAAGTAAAAATAATAAGAAATGATATTTATATAGAAAGAGTTTAAGGACCTAATATACAATTTTAGTTTAATTTTTAAGCCTTAAATTAGTTTTAAAAAAAATAATATTTCAGTAAAATAAAAAGTAAAAAAAAAATATTTCCATTCATAATTTCATTACATTTTATAAATTAAACAATTATTCTTAATGACATGTTTTTGATAAATTAAGGAAGTTATAAATATACATTTAACTTTTAAGAAATATTTTATTCTATTTAAATTAAGATACAGAATATATTTTTTAATTATTAGAGAATAAAATTTTAAATTTATATATATATATAAATTATATTAAATAAATTTTTACTTGTATTGATCCAACCGATAATATTTTTTAAATTCACCACTGCATTTACTTAAAATTTAATTCAGATATCTTTAATATGTTTAATACCAAATATGAATTTACATTTTTAAAGTACAAATTACAATGACTACAATCTCTTGAATATCTTATCAAGAACGGATTATTAGGTGAATGATGTTTATCACGTCATCCATGGTCGAAGTAATTAAAATCGTTGATCTTTAAGTAACTGCCTAATAACTAGCACTCACTAATTATAGGATTGATTGAGACCATATATAACGTGGTAAATAGGGGTACATTCGGTTCGGTTTCGTTTAATTCGGTAAACTATTTTAATAACCACCAGTTTTTGGTTCGGTTAATCTCGATTTTCGTTTTTCCATATTAACGTTAATTTATAAAAATTTATATTTTATCTTGACAAAATAACTTTATTTTATAACTTTTAAACATTAAAAGATAAACATTTTAAGATATTTTTCATAAATATTTATTTAAATTTATTCTTTAAGTAAAAAATAAAAAATAAAAATACATTTATAGTATTTTAAATATAAAATATATATTTTTACCTTATAAAAATAATTAAAAAATCAAATTCGGTTAACCGCGATTCGTAAATTTATAAACCACAATACTTCGGTTCGGTTCGATTTTTACTTTTACAGTTAACCATATCCAGCCCTAATGATAAACAAAGTTTACCTAATAATTTTTCCGTTATTGTAACAGTTGAACTCATATTCCATTGGCATGTTAAGAAAACTTACTTAAAAAATAATGCTACGTTAAAACTTTTAAATTTTAACCATTGTGTTGAAATGTAACACCACGTTTAATGCATGAAAGCTTAAAATTTACTTTACAGCTCAACTTGATAAGACAATTATTGAAATGTGGAG
This sequence comes from Abelmoschus esculentus, assembly GCA_035048815.1. Classification (NCBI taxonomy): domain Eukaryota; kingdom Viridiplantae; phylum Streptophyta; class Magnoliopsida; order Malvales; family Malvaceae; genus Abelmoschus; species Abelmoschus esculentus. Next base: position 3,844,330 of record JAUCBN010000037.1, read on the forward strand.
AGTAGGGCAATTCACAGTCCCATTCAATGAACGGCGGGTAAGATTAATGTTCCAAGGGACGAAAGGCATGTTGACAACCAAGCAGACACACTTTGGTTGTTGGCACATAAAACATGTTACGATATTGTTACTCAACCAATCATTATTGTCTTTTTATTATAAATATAAAAATATGAATTTTATTTAAACGATTCGAATTTAAGTATTATGTGTATATAATATATATTATTAAAAGATTAAAAAAATTGAATATATATTAATTTCTAATCATACTAACATATTCGATATACTCTTTTTGTCTCATTTAAGAAGTTTAGTATTACTTTTTAGAGTTAAAATTTTAAAACTTTGATCATAATTATTTTAAATATATTAATTTATTAAATTTTATAAAATACATATTTTAAATTATTTGATTAGATGTTTTTAAAATATATTTTTTATATTTTTATTAATAATAGATTTGAAGCTATAATGAATCTTGAAAAAATTTGACCAAAATTAATACTGGACAAATAAAAAGGTAGAGAGGGAATATATATATATATATGAGATTAGCCCTCTAAATCCTAGTAGGCTAGGAGCTTTGTTTGTAGTTGCCTTCAATTCTAAGTCACTTTCGATTTATATGTTGATTCTCTCGTCGGTCGTCGGACGCTCGTTTTTTCCCCACTCTCTGTCAACCGAAACTCAAATTTCAACGAATACCAACAGGAAAAACCAGGTTCAGGCTGTGAAACAGAATCGGTTGCAGGGAGAAAAATAATAGTATTGAGAATCAAAGGGCAGGGATGCCGATCCCCGACGCAGACCGCAAAAGAGTGGCTAGAGGGAAACATCCTTTGTCGTCTTCGGCTTGTCCGGGGGTTCGAGCTAGAGTTCCGCTCAGGCAGCTGCTTCGAGTTGCTTCCGTGGCATGCGGGATACAATTCGGGTGGGCTTTACAGCTTTCTCTCTTGACACCTTACATTCAAGAGCTAGGTATACCTCACCAGTGGGCTAGCATCATTTGGCTTTGTGGGCCACTTTCCGGCCTCCTGGTGCAACCGCTGGTTGGCCATATGAGCGACCGATGCACCAGTAAGTTCGGTCGTCGCCGACCTTTTATTGTTGTTGGTGCAGTTTTGATCATTTTTGCCGTTTTGATCATCGGTCACTCCGCTGATATCGGATGGTTGCTCGGAGACAATGAGAACTCTCGTCCAAGAGCTGTACTGGCGTTTGTTTTCGGGTTCTGGATTCTTGATGTTGCTAATAACACCACTCAAGGTCCTTGTAGAGCTCTTCTTGCCGATCTTACTGGTTAGTTTTTTTTTTAATTAATCAAAACCATACAGCTTAATTACCATTTTTTAAATTGAAAAAATCTATACTATGTTTATTTCGTTTTCTGTGGCATATTTTAAAAGAGTAAAAAGCAAAGGGGTCATCACTCTTCCGAGATTGTTCAGCATTTATACGGTGTATATGCAGATCAGATGGTTTCCACCCACATAAGTGGCAGTAAAAATGAACACTTTGGGGTTACTTGGATTGTGAAATACTGAAATGCCAGTAAAAATTAGCCTGCAACAATTTCATGCATCATATAAAACCAGTTATATATTCAGACCATCTTCTGTCATTCCCTCTTATTTCAGGAAAGGACCATCGCAGAACTCGAGTGGCAAATGCTTACTTCTCTTTATTTATGGCTATCGGCAATATTCTTGGCTATGCAACAGGAGCATACAGTGGTTGGTTTAAGATTTTTCCATTTACCTTGACAGCTGCCTGTGATGTTGACTGCGCAAATCTTAAGTCTGCTTTCTTTCTAGACATTATTTTTATTGCAGTTACAACATATTTAAGTGTTTTAGCTGCTAAGGAAGTCCCTCTAGGTTCAGGTGATATATCTACACCCTTTCATGAGGAAGGACTTGAACAGTCAGGTGGCCATGCTGAAGAAGCTTTTCTATGGGAATTATTTGGAACATTTAGATATTTCTCAGGACCTGTATGGATTATCTTGTCTGTTACTGCACTGAACTGGATAGGATGGTTCCCTTTTCTTCTCTTTGATACTGACTGGATGGGTCGAGAGATCTATGGTGGTCAACCAAATGAGGGGCAGAACTATAATGCAGGGGTCAGAATGGGAGCAGTTGGATTGATGTTGAACTCAGTTGTTCTAGCAATCACTTCAGTGCTTATGGAAAAGCTTTGTAGCAAATGGGGTGCTGGTTTTATATGGGGAGTTTCAAACATTCTCATGACTCTGTGTTTTCTCTCAATGCTGATTCTATCCTACGTGGCAAATCATATGGACTACATTGGTCATGGTCTACCCCCATTTGGCTTCGTGATTAGTGCACTAGTGATTTTTTCCATCCTTGGTGCTCCATTGGCGGTAAACTGCTCCTTTTCTCCTATAGAAATTCATGTGACTTGTAATTGAATGTGTCATCATATAGATAGCACTTTCTTCTCTGGCATAAAACATCCTATAAGTCTTGAACGTAGGAGCATCCAGTTCGTGCATTCAACTAATTCTGCAGGTATTTTGTTTCAGATTACTTATAGCGTTCCATATGCCTTGATATCCTCACGTATAGAGTCATTGGGACTTGGCCAAGGTAGAGTATTTTTATTTTCCATCTAAAATTGTTGCTTTTCTAGGGTGAGGGTCTTTGTGGAGAAGCTGTTAAGACACTGATTCTCTTGATTGTTTCCTACAGGACTATCAATGGGTGTCCTAAATCTTGCTATTGTTATCCCACAGGTATTGCTTTGTGTACCAAACCTTATTTTTAATGTGATTTATCCTCTTTCTTCTTTCTTTGTGCTGTTGTTGGTGGAAGGGAAGGGGGTTAAAGTGAACTGGATTGCTATTTATAATGTAAATTAACTCCTTTAACTGCATCAAGTATGTTCTTTTAATGTTATGGATGTAGCACTTGAAATTGTGAAACTTTTGACTTATAACAGGTTGTGGTGTCTCTGGGAAGTGGACCATGGGATCAACTATTTGGTGGTGGGAACTCACCGGCCTTCGCCGTAGCAGGTGTTGCAGCCCTCACCGGTGGACTGGTAGCAATCTTGGCCATCCCTCGAAGTGGTTCACTGAAGCCCAGGGTCCTCCCATGAGGTAAAGGTAAAGAGTTGTGCCTTCATTTTTTTTGTTTTCCATCAACTTGAACATTAAATTTTGATCCTCCCATGAGGTATTTTGTTGTATGTCTTCTATCAACATGAATATTATTATTTTTTTCTTACAGCAAGAATTTGTAACTAGATATTGTTGCTTTATTCATTAAAATGGTCATAGATATTGTAACTAGATATCCATCCGATTAGTTGAAACATAGATTTCTGTGCCATCTGCAAATCATGATCTCGTGTGACAGCAGACAGTTGTTTGTTGTGTCATTTTTCTGTATCGTTGGAATCAGGGAAACCGTAGTGTCTGTTGTAATGGAATCTTTGATCCTCTTGAAGCATCGGTTTTGTTTCTGGGAAACCTAAATGGAATCTGTTGGAATTCCTAGAGAAAGTGGTCTCCGTGCCAACACCAGAAACGAATAGCATCAACCGTCCTTCTCCTGCACCTCAGTCAAGGGGAGATATTTACTGAATCCAAGGCAACAACATCTGACCAAGGGAAATTGCTAGAAATCTAATGGATATCATATCAAATATAGGACTGATTCAGAAATTCATGTAAAAAATATAAAATACAAAAAAATTATAAAAGTTTAGAGTCGCACAAATAGATTATAAATAAAAAATATATAAAATTTTAAAAAATTAAAAATTTTAAAGGTGTAACTGTACCCAAACACCCAATCCCTAATCAAAAGGAAATTAATTTCTAGGTCTCCATAACCTACGTCAACAATTTTTGAAAAAATATTCAAATTTTAACATGATAAATGAAATTTGGTTTTAGAGAGTAGTATAGAGAGGTGTATTCTGAATTATCCGATTCATTCCGAAATTTTGGATATTATATTTTTGGATCGATAATTTAACGATCTGTATTTGATCTCAAAAATTTGAATATCCGAAAAATTCGGATTGAATTTTTGAATATTCAAATATCTGAATTTATGACTTAATTTAACTATTTTTTTTAATTTGACAGAGTTATTCATAAAAATTTTAGTTTTTTTTAAATATAACAACCAACAAATTATTTAATATAACAATATTTCTATCTATAGAAATTTTAAATTTTCATATATAACAAGTAAAAATATCAAATATAATAAAATTCATATTTATAAAATTTTAAATTTTTGAATATCTGATTCAGAAGTAAAATTATTATCTATATCCGATCTAAAATTTTTGAATATCCAATTTAAATTATCCGAAAATAAAAGACGGAATAGAGATATATCAACGTTCCACATATGGAGTCTGACTTACATTGGAAAGGGTTGGGTGGCACAGACAACAAAAGAGTTTTTTTTCTCCCGTTTCTTACATCTTTTCGATGGATGAGTCATAACGGACGTCGAACATTGTTAATGTTAAACACCGTTAAATATTATTAAATTAATTTATAAAAAATAAAAATCTAGAGTAATTATACAATTATTAATTATATGTTAAGTTTATTACTCTTTTATTAATTACATACTGAGTCTTTAAGATTTTAATTTTTTATTAATTAATTTAATGATGTTCAGCAGTGTTCGACGTCCGTTGTAAAATTTTCTCTTCCCAATAGAGTCACCCGGGTGATGATTACATATTTTCTGGGAAAATTCTATAACAGGCGTCGAATACTACGAAACACCATTAATGTTGAACATTGTTGAATACCATTAAATTAATTAATAAAAATTTAAAATTTTAAAAACTCAGTATATAATTAATAAAAAATTGATAAACTCGACGTTAATTTCAAGTACTCAGTGATAAACTCAGCCATCAATATACACATATAAACAACACCAGACGCTGTCACCTTGATTGTTTGCATTTCTCTTACAAAATATCAACCCCCAACAGCCGACACAATGTATATTTGTATATAAACTTTAGAAAGGCCGGTCTTAAACTCAATAGGATTAATATTTTGTTACTCAAGATATCAATTTTTTATCATGTAATACTTCAATGGCAGGCCAGTATCTGCTGCATAATAACCAAAAGCTTGATGGGTTATTTCAGTGGTTACATTTCATCACCTGGGTTGTGCAAAAATGGAACATGCATGGCTTCCTCAGAACATGCAGATCTATCTGCACAGTGCAGTTCTATGTCTATAGAGATACAGAAATATGCTCAACCAGTGTCAAACATTGTATATATATACTGATATGCTGCTGTCATTTAGTTAAAAAGAGATGATCAGAACTCATTTGCTGGTCAATCAGGCTTCCACTAGGCAAAATGGAGATAAACAATTAGCTCCATTAATAGTGATTCAAATATGCTTATACAGTGTAAACTAAAGAGAGATGAGATATGGCAGTGAAGGTGGTTTTCAAGATTATCCACTTAATCTTAAAGTATATTTTTATTTTAACTCTTCAAAAGGTATTAGCCTGGCCAGATTATCCATACAAAATGCCAATGAAACAAGGGTCCCCACATTATCATTACAGCAAACAATTTCGTGCGGTTTTACCACATCTTTGAAGTTATAATGTTAATTTATATACATCTCTGTAATGGGTTCCTTTCCACACTCAAAAGCTTTGAGTTTTCTATGTTTCTGTAAAACTAGACTTCTCCACCTCTGTTGTTGAACAAAAGGAATAACAATTCTAAGTGACTAACTAATCTTGGAATTCAGAGTAAGAGATAAGGAAAGAAAGAAACTCAAAAAAGCTACAACAAAAAGATGGGCGGTTCCAACACAAAAGTGTTTCTTATGTATACCCTTTTCCTGCATTGGCTTGCCTTCCATTTTGTCTAAGGTCGACACGTTTAACAACCCCAAGAGCAAGCCCTCGTTCCTCTGTGTATAAATATCCACTTCCCGCTCTCTCCTAAACCCCATAGCACACCTTCAAAGCAAACAAACAAACCGTGTAAGCACAAGTAATCACAGGGTTTACCTTCTTTTCCCTTCCCTTTCCCCTAACTTGTTTTATCTATTACCATATAGCTAACATCAAGCTAGCTATGTGTAGCCCAAAGCCATCTTCTCCAACGACCTCATTTCTCCCTTCAAGCAAAGACCCTTTCGATAAAACTGTGGTTCTTCCCAATCATGATGAGCAACAACTAAATAGGCTGCCAACTCTCTCCGAGGTATAAAACAGCTTAAACTATATGAACTCGAACTAGTACTTGCTTATTTAGAAGAAGGGTACCTTTTGTTTCATCATTAGCTGCCAAATGTCTTAATTTTCTTGCTTGGTTTTGCATTCAGGCCCTGGAAGAAATCAAAGCCATAGGGAAGATCTCAGGCCCGACAGCTATTAGTAGTTTACTTCTATATTCAAGAGCTATGATTTCCATGCTTTTTCTCGGCTACCTCGGGGAGCTTGAGCTTGCTGGAGGATCACTGGCCATTGGTGTTGCAAACATTACTGGCTACTCTGTAATCTCTGGTTTAGCCATGGGAATGGAACCCATTTGTGGACAAGCTTATGGTGCAAAACAATTGAAACTTCTTGGGTTAACCTTACAGAGGACGGTGCTTCTTCTTCTATCAGCTTCTATCCCTATCTCTTTCATGTGGGCCTACATGAAAGTTATCCTTCTTTGGTGTGGTCAAGACCAAGAGATATCATCCGTGGCTCATACATTTATTGTCTTCTCAATCCCTGACCTTTTCTTCCTTTCATTTCTTCACCCACTTCGAGTCTACCTCAGGGCTCAAAGCATTACATTACCTGTAACTTACTGTTCGGCCATCTCAGTGCTTCTCCATGTCCCATTGAACTTCCTTCTCGTTGTTCATCTCAAGCTCGGTGTTGCAGGGGTGGCTATAGCTATGGTGTGGACTAACCTCAATGTCTTCCTTTTGCTTTCTTCATTTGTATACTTCTCTGGTGTATACAAAAATTCTTGGGTAACTCCAAGCACTGATTGTGTTAGGGGATGGTCATCTCTTCTTGCTCTTGCTTTGCCAACTTGTGCTTCAGTTTGCCTTGAATGGTGGTGGTATGAGCTCATGATATTGCTCTGTGGCCTACTCGTTAACCCCAAAGCTACCATTGCTTCAATGGGGATCCTTATTCAGACAACATCTCTAGTCTATTGCTTCCCTTCAGCTTTAAGTGTTGGAGTATCTACAAGAGTTGGTAACGAACTCGGCGCAAACCAGCCTGGAAAAGCTCGCATCTCCATGATTGTTTCGGTCTTTTGCGCGTTGGTTATCGGTCTCTCAGCAATGCTGTTCACCACTTTGATGAGACACCAATGGGGCAAGTTTTTCACTAGTGATGCCGAAATCCTCGAGCTTACAGCAGTTGCATTACCGATCGTGGGGCTTTGCGAGCTCGGGAATTGCCCTCAAACGACAGGTTGTGGGGTGTTAAGAGGCACTGCCAGGCCAACCATCGGAGCAAACATAAACTTGGGCTCGTTTTACTTGGTGGGGATGCCGGTAGCTATCCTGATGGGGTTCATCGTCAAAATGGGGTTCCCCGGGCTCTGGCTCGGCTTACTTGCTGCTCAAGCAACATGTGCATTGCTCATGCTATTTGTTCTCTACAGAACAGACTGGATGGTTCAAGTAGAAAGAGCAAAAATGCTCACGCAAAGCAACAGTAACGGTACCAAACTTCAATCCCCATTACCCATTTCAAGAAAACAAGAAGATCCCAAGGACAACAACAAGCACAAGGCTGATCTTGATCTTGAACTTGAAGGGATAGTCACAATTACTGATGAACTTGAAAAATCTGCTTCACCTGAAGAAGACCCTCTCTTGTCTAACTCACACAGTACAGATGCTCTTTGATAGACACTTCCCACTCTAATTTTCTACTGTTTAATCCTCTTTTGTTTATTTTAACTGGATTTTTATTTGTATTTCCCCCTTTTAATCCCCATGCTGTATCAAAATAACAAATGGGAATGAAATAGACATAATTTTACTTATCCTTAAGCATCCATTAGTGGGATTGAGAAAGCTATGACCTATGGAACATGATTCTCCTTGACTTTCTTGTTCCTTTCTTTTTAAGGAAAACAATAACTTTAACTTCATCACTATCTATAACCCAACATTAGCATAATTGCTTTAAAAGAACACAGTATCTGAGTCTACAGAAATGGAATTGGAGTGAAAAAAACAGTGATTTCCATATGTTTATAATGGAAGATAAGGTACTGTTTGGGTGTGGAGCCTGCTTCAGCTGAAGAAACAAAATCCCCGTATTATTTACTCTGTGTCTGCTTCTCCCATGACAAAATATTGAGCAGTGGCTCTGCCATTTTGGCACTTTCCCAGGCTCCACCTCCACCGTGTAGCTTTGGCTTCTACAATTCCAACACTGACGACTGAACCCACAAACGTTTAAAAAAGAGCGAAAAAATCAACAGTTAAGGAGCTTAATTACTATGAGAAAGAAAGTTTGGCAGTAGAAACCCTGACATGCGTCAGTGTTGGTGGGGACGATGCATTGGTACTGATGATATTGGTACCTTCTGAGTTTTGGATAGAGGAAGCAGCAAAAACGTCACCACATTGTATTGAAGCCCTGAATTCTACATTTTTATTATTTATTAATATTGACCATAAAAAAATCTAAATTATACACTTGAAAATATATAAAATAAAAAATGATCGTATACAAAAAATATATAATTTGTATATTTTTAAAACTAAATATTTAAAATAAAAAATATATAATTTAAATATTTTTTTTTATTTTTTGAACAACATTACTTGAAAATGATCGTACAATAAGAATTTAAGCATCTATTTAGAATGAAAAAAAAGACATTTAGAACAAAAATTATAAAATTTGAATACGTATTCTGTAGTTAAATCTTTTTATATTAGATATTTAAGTATTTTTTAAATCAAATATGTATTTAATATTTTATTTTATAATAATTTTAAGGTTATAAAGTGACAAATGTTAAAATTCTTTTTATTATTTAATTAAAATATGACACTCAGGGACGGAATTGGAAAGGGATGGGGAGGGACAATCGCTCCCCACTTCTGAAGATTTTTTTATTTTTGTCTTTCTATTTAATTTTTTTTAAAATTATGCTTTTATGAATTTGTCCCCTACTTTTAAACATTTATGTTTTCCCCCCTCAATATCAAATTTTGGCTCCGTCCTTGATAACACTTGACATATTATTATATATATATATTTTAAAATTTTTAAAAAATCCTAAAAATCTAATTTTATTTAAAAAATCTTAAAATCTTTAATTTTAAAAAAATAATCCTTTAACATTAAATATATAAACTCTTAATTTCTGTTCATTTGACTGTCGATTTAATCATCAGCAACTACTCCTTCCTTCATCGACCCACAACTAATAACTCTTAACTTTATATCGTTAAAAATCAACAATGATAATAAAATAATTTAATTAAATGAATATTGAATTTTAAATTTCAATTAAATGACGAATAATGAATATTGAATAAACGAACCAACGAAAGACTGAGCCTTACAACTCGTACAACGAAAAGGGAAGACCTCATTATTGATTCAATGATAATAGAAAAAAATTATAGTTTTTTTAAAACATTAAAACCTTGGATTTTTTAAAAAATATTTATATATTTTTTATTTTAAAATAAAATACTAATAAATAAATATGTCATTTTAAAAATATGATTTTTGGAAATTACATTAATTACATGGCTGATTAGTGACGAAATGAATAATTTTCATTGGTTAGGGACCACAGTTGACGTGGTAGGTCGGGCCTATGATATAATCTCTCATTGAAAACCGCCCATTTCGTCACTATTCAGTCATGTAGTAATATTTCTCCATGGAGTAATATTTCCTTATTCACATGTAATTTTCCCTCGGAAATCTCAAATATATAATAGTTTAGAAAACAGAGACAAATTATTTAGTAAAATGAACGGGGTAGATAAAGAGAAAAAAAATCGAGTTCTAAGTTTTTATGTCAATAGTTAGGATATTAAAAAATTAAAAGTTATTCGATTCATCTAAATTTAAAATATTTTCTTAAAATATTAAATTATCTTTTATTAAAATTATGATTAAATTGATCAAATATATAAATTATAGATTAAATAAAAAAACGTGAATTAAATGCTTTAGAATGACTAATGATGCTATGAAAACTTGTGTATGATACTTATAATTGTTGATAATTACTATAAAAATATTGGTACGGGATTCAAATACTCAAGATCTGATGTTATGTGACTTCAGACCACTTATATGAAGGAATACTAGTTCCGATGCTTAGTGACACCGTTCTACATTTAAGGTATGATGAGGAGTACGTTTCGAGGCTTAGTGATGATCGAACCCTCCTCAGTTGTGTAACTTTCGATGTTAAGTAACTTTGGACCACATATTTAATATATATATATATATATATTTTGATGACTATGAATACAATGATATTGCCATGAATCACATTGTAGCATCAATCATTCTTTTTCATCACATCTTGTTGCATACATTTAATCATGATTTGCATAAATCATGGTTGAGTGGAGGTCTATCCACTAGCTTTCATTAGCTTAAAGTTCAGAATCTTTGTTTTCGTGCGTAGATTTTTAGGTGACGTTTCGGTTTGAGGAGCATCATCTGCATAGGTTTCAGCATCGATCATGGAGGAGTACACTACTTAGATAGAATGTGTTACGTATTCTTGGATCTATTTAAGTTGTAATTCTTTTAAACCTTAATTGTATTTGATCGAATGATAATGTTTTTAAATTGAAACTTTTTAATACTTTTGAAACTAAATTTATGTTTTAATTATCATAATTTAATTAGTTTGATTTTTTGGACCTTCTTTTGAATTTTAGAAATAATTTGTAAATATTGAATTCGAATTGAGCTTGAGGCCCAAATATTACTGTAACACCCCGACCCGGATGTCACATTGCCCAAAACCTGTATTTCAAAATTCTTTTGAAAGCCCAACAATTAAAATCCAATTCAAATTAAAACGTAAGCCCAAAATAGTATAAAGAAATCGGAGCTCCCAAAATATTACAACCGTTTAAAAACATTCGATAATAAATAAAACAGAGTTACAAAATACATAGGGTCCAACTAAGTACTAGCCCACTACTAATCTATAAATGTACCCTGACATAGGTCGATGCTGAAATCCAAACCTCGATGGTGCTCCACGAACCGGCTTCCGCTAACCTACGCACGAAAACACATTTCGAACGCTGAGCTACTAAAGCTCAGTGGGTACGCCGAACTCGGCCAACATCATGCATATCATAAGCAGTAAAGCATAACATATAAACATCGTGCATGAAATGATGATCTAGCATGCTTGCCTACCACATGGCATAAACAATGTATAATATCGCACACAGCATATACATGTCACATCACAAAATAACACACAAGAGTGAGGCCCGCGTCCACACAGCATCGGGATCCTACACTCAGGAATGAGGCCGCCCTCAAATCCTATGCTTGGAATGTTACATCGGACATCTTCGAACGAGGCCACCCAACGTTCGGAAAGGGGTGGAGGCCGCCCAACCAACCCCATGCTCGGAATGTTACATCGAACATCTTCGAGTGAGGCCGCCCAACACTCGGAATAAAAGTCTTCAAAACATCATCCGGCATGTTACATCGGATGGCCTTCAACGTGTGGCAACACTTATGGATATCCGGATTTCCATCACACAAGGACTCAAATCACACAAACGATCCACCTAGGATCTTAGCACAACAAAATATATTAAGACTTATCATACTTTAGTCTTTCGGGATTATAAACATCAATCTTGGTTAAACAGTTCATTTCATTGATTATAAGATCCATTTTAACCTTTAATCCTCTTATGGAACCTCAAACCATACTTAACTTGTCCAATTTACGCAGGGGTATCGATACCCTTATATGGGGTATCGAACCACCCTGCCTCGATACCCACCCAAAGAAGGCATCGAACCATGGGTATCGATACAGGTATCGATACCCTTTGACCATCCCCAAAGTCAACAAAAGAGGACCCTCCAACATCGATACCGGCATCGATGCATTATGCCACTGGAGGTCCCGGTATCGAACCATGGTTCGATACACCTAGCCACTTAGCCTATTTCCACTCATGGGTATCGATACCGGTAACCCGTGTATTGATACCCCTGCACGAAATGCAGGTCTGCACTTAGAAATTTCTAGGGATTCTTCTCAAACATTAATCTATTCGATTCTAAAGTGTTCTTACTCATTCTTAGAAAGGTTTCAAGTGTTTTAACATTATTTTCAAGCCATCAAACACACAATTACGAAATTCACCATTAAAGACCCAAAAGCTCAAACCAAGCATTCATACATGAATTTCTATATGTTATGCACTCTACCATGAAATGCAAGATAATTAGAAGAGTTGGGAGTACCAACCTCTTGCAGGTAACAACAAAAACGACCTTCCTTCTTCCTCCTTAAGCTTTCTCCTTGCATTGCCTTTGAGATGGGGCTTCCTCTTTTTCTTCACCAAACCAAACAACTCTTACCTTAGATTGTAGATCTGCTCGAGCCTTAAAACTCTCATACAACCACAAAAACGAAAAACCAACTTAAGCTCTCAAAGATTTCACCTTTTATCTTTCTTTTTCTTTCCTCGAGAATGAAAGATGAAGGGAGAAAAGAGATGAGTAGAATGATATCACTCTGCAGAGAAACTAATCCCCCAACCCTCTCTTTCATCCTTCTTTGGTAATTACCAAATAACCCTCAACCAACAACTCAAGCCCAACACAACCACTCAACCCCAACCAAACAAGCAGCCCAACAAGGCCCAAAACCTCTCACTTGGAGCCCAAAACCGAAGCCCAAACTCTCGGGTTAACCCGACACTCGGATCCGAAATCCGGGTCGTTACAACTACACCCGGAACCGAGAGTGTTACAAATGGTGCAATGATTTTTTTTTAATTTTTTCTAAGTTTAACACTCATTTTATAACATTTGAAAGTTGTTTGACAAAAATAAATATTTTAACATAATTTAGTGATTATTTTCGAAATTTACCATTAAAAGGTCTCAACCGCATCTAATCATATTTTAAAATATGTTATACGTTTAGCCTTTAATAATTTTAACATTCATTTAAAATATATTAAAAATATGTTACATTAAAGTGATATAAGATAATATATGTTCGTAGGTAGTCTTTTATTTTTCTACTTAGATTATTTATCGAGTTGAGTTAATTTATTATTTTCGAAACGTTGATGCATATTCAATAAACTCCAAATTGTACTTATCCGAAGAGTATGAATTTAAGAGCGCACTCAAAGTGCAACCTTTGTCCCTTGCTTTGTCTCTTCACACCTTCAACATTTGACTAGAAGTCTTTCCCTTTCAAGTCGACATTCGATTCCTGCATTTTTTGACTAGGATGAGGACATTGGTATACAATCCCAACACTGTCATATAAATTGGTCTTAGAAGGTGAAAAAGCAGTATTTTTAGAACTATGAAAGTTTATTTAGTTCTATAACGCTTCTATAATATTTATTTAAAATTAAATCTTATTTAAAACATATTTCATTTCATTTCATTTGTATTATACAACACTTACCAAACAACCTCTAGTGTAAAGGGGTGATAATGAGCCTGATCAACTCTCGAGCTACTCGAGTTCGGCTCGGTCAAAGCTCGACTCGGAACCTTAACGAGCCGAGCCGATTAAAGCTCGATTCGAAAAATTCGTGAACAGGCTTAGAATAATTATATTATATATATGCTACATATATACTAAAAGAAAAACAATAAAATAAAATATGAGAAATCTAGTAAAAATAAATTAAATAAAATAAATTATACACTTTTTTCATTTTGAGTCGAGCTGAGCCGAGCCCGAGCCTAAAATTCCGAGCTCGTCGAGCCTCGAGGCTCGTTATCACCCCCTAAGTACAATACAAGGTAATGCTTTAAGGTTTTAAATTCAACAAGAAAGAATGAAAATATAGGGTTTTAATCTTTTAATATTCGATTCTGACTCTCGGTTTTCAACTTCATTCCTCCAATTTTTTAGTTGCAGAATCCAACAGCAAAATAATATAGGGATGAGGAAAACGAAGTCCAACAAGTCATAAACACTTTGTAATTTAACCCAAGACTTTTCCATTTGATATTCTCTTTAGAATCAATCGTAATGGATGATGCATGATTATGTTGATGACCATGAGATCATTCTCAGTCAAACAAGACTTGGTCAAATTCAGACAAAAGAAAACTGACAAAAATTTGAGCATTTGGGCACGAGTGCTAGCAATGTGTCATACGACACCATGCCTGACCATTCCGATCAACATCGAAGACCAATTCTTAGGAATCAACTTCAGAATTTTGTTGTATAAAAACAATAACATTCTTCAACAAAAGTCCCATTGGTCCTTAGAATCTTAGGTTAGGACATTGTCTTGGACATGACTAACACGTAATTATTCTCAAGTCTCAACTCAAGTATAAAACACCGAGAGACAGTCCAAGTTTGTAGCTTAGAAGTCAAGAAAATTATAGCCATAGTTGAGTATCCAAATAGGGGTTCTTTAAATATAATTAAGTATTACCGACTATGCACTGACATTCTCAATCGGTCAAACATGTACGCTTACTTTATTTTATGGAATTGGTGTTTTCATTCTTAGGTTTATAAGAAAAAAATAAATTTGATTAAGTTTAATTCGATCGACATTTTATTACTATGATATATAGATAGACGGATAATATTCACGAATGGGAACGATTATATATTGAGTAATCACGATTCATGAATGTATTTAGATGGATAATATTCAACGGTCATGTGTCGGTACACGTGATCACTAGCGATATCAAAATAAATCTACAATATAATTTTGTAGTCAATCCTCTTACAACGTTACAAAAATCTTGTAATAAACATCTACACAAATAATATATAAAAAAAGAATACAACACAAAAAACCCACGACCTTCCATCTCTAAACCTAATCACGAGAGATTCATCTTTTGTTATTAATAAAATCACCATCACCGCTATCTTTTATCTCTATTCACTTTACCGATCAATAAAATTATTATTTTTGAAATTGAGACTTTAGTTCATACTATTTTTTTATGTGTAGCACATGAATTATATAATTTAAAAGTATCAGTTTATTATATGAAAATTTAAAAATTATTTATAATCCTAATAATATAGATAATATTTAAATTTAATATGTACAAAAACATTGAAAGTGATGTAGCATAAACAGTTTCGTACTAAATCCTATTTCTTTACAACTATTACTTTAATATTTTTGGTCTTTTTCAACTATATTCCTCTCCTGGTCCTAAGTTACGTTTCATTCAGAAAACAACATTTTGGTTATTACAAAAAAAAAAAAAAAGGGAAAGAGAGCAACTTTTTGGTAATAAATAAATCGACATATTTCTTCGGTCAAGAAAGGGATGACAAAGTTAGAAGATTTTTTGGTCAGAATTAAATTATAATTTTTTAATGATTAAAATATAATTTTATTATTATTATAATTATAACTTATATACTATTTAATAAAATAAAACTTAAGAACGTATATTTTTGAAGTTTTCAAAATAGAATTTTACCATTTCCTTTAACTTTCAAACTTATTATAAATAAATTGAAGTCGAAATTTTATCATTTGGAGAGGATGCATGGCCCATGCAATGCAAGTCCCTTATCTCCACCCTCGATAACAATGGAGATAATTGCAAATAATCTTTTATTCGGGTATTGTACATTCGTATATTCTTTAAATTTTATATGTTTTTAGATCGTTGGATGATTGAAGCGAATGACTTGGATTAACAGTTAGTTATGTGAAGGTTATCTAAGTCATTTATTTCAATCATCTAACGATCTAAAAAAACGTATAAAACTGTTTTAAAATTTTGTT
The DNA here is from genome assembly GCA_035048815.1 of Abelmoschus esculentus. NCBI lineage: Eukaryota > Viridiplantae > Streptophyta > Magnoliopsida > Malvales > Malvaceae > Abelmoschus > Abelmoschus esculentus. The sequence continues at coordinate 3,860,348 of JAUCBN010000037.1, forward strand.
GGATTTACAAAATTTTCTAGAATAGCTGGAAAGTCTAATAAAAGTTTTGTACTTCGGACAAAAGAATAAAATTTGGAAATCCTTTACAAAATCTGTAAATGCCAAACCCTAATGTGGAAACACTGATTCTGTGTAGCCAATAGACTCCGCAATGTCCTTGTCCTGAGAGTAGGAATTCAAGACAACACCAAACATGGAACCTTGGTCCCTTCATTTGTCTCTTCATGCATTCAACATTTGACTGGAATTCTTTCCCTTCCATGTCGCAATCAGAAATTCGGGCATTTTTTGACTGGAAATGGAGGGAAAGACATCACATAATTTTAACGTATTCTTTTAGAGTTTATACGTTAAAATCTGAATTCACATATTACCTTAAATTTTAATCATTATTTCTAAACCTATAACCCGTAAAAAACTAAATTCTAACTATAACCCGTAAATTCTAAACTTAAATTGATTCCCTAAACTTTAACTATAAAATACTTGTAAAATAAAAAATTTCACCATCGATACATAAAATATTTTTCCTTTCCTTTAATGTTACATTTTTAAAGAACAATTGGTTATAATGATATTACCAATATATTCTTAAATAATATTTACTATTAATAATCTTACACTACCATCTGATAATATTATAAAAAACAAATAAAATAACATTATTATAAAATCTTACATGAATCGATGTAAATTTAATGTTTTTATTACTACATAATATAGCATTAATAAGTATCCGTACAACCTATTAAATATAACAATTAACTGTTTAAAGTCCAGTTTTCAAAGAGTCCATCTATTAAATGTTTGTTAACATTTCAGAGGTACGAGAAGTTCATGCACACGGCCCACTACAATACATGGTCGGATAGGGGTTTTAGTTTATTTGAATTTGATTTTAAAATATCATAAATTCGAATTAATTTGAATATATTTTTAAAAGATTTAACTTAATATGAATAAAAAATAAATATCCTAAATTTGACTTATAAAAAATAAATTTTAGGGGTTTAATTTTAAATAAATAATTTTAGGAGATTTAATCATAAAAATAATTTTTAAGGACTAAATTACAAATATAAATTCAATTTTAAGGACCTAATAATAAAAATATATATATAAAGTAGGGGTATTATTATAAATTTATCTAAAAAATTAGGGGGAAATACATGATTAATAAGGATGAACAAAACTCGATTCAACTTAAAAAATAATTTATTTTTTTAATTTTAATTTGTTCGATTCAACTCAAGTCACTTGAAAAGATTTCAAATTTGAGTCGACTTGAAATTTACCCAACTCACAATCAAAAAATCAAAAAATCGAAAAACTAAACTTTATAATTTTACGATTTAATCAATGATTTCATTTTCTGTAATTCCTCCATTTTTAATCCATTTTTTCAATCTAACCCCTTAATTTTATATTATTTCCTTATTTATTCAAACCCTCCTTAGTTTTAAGTCAATTTTATCAGATTTGAACCACATGTTCCTAGACCTTCGTAAAATACATATTTGGCTTAAATTAATATTTGTTAAATTAAATTTTTTAGTTTTACAATTTAGTCCTTCAACTTTGAATGATTTACTAAAATTAAATCATATGATTCACTAACACTTTATAATATATATATAACTTTAACTTATATATTTAACAAATATATAATTTTGCAATTTAGTCTTTTAATTTTATATTTTATTCAATTTGATCATTCAATTGATTTTTTTTATAAAATATTTTCTTCACATGAATTCATTGACTCATTTAATCTCCCATCAATACTTATTTCCTTATTTAAAAATATTATTATAAATATATTTTAGAAGTTTATGATATTTTTGTTAAATAACATTACAAATATTATGAAAAATAAAAATAATATATATCTTATATGATTAAAATAAGTCATTTAAATTGGAATCAAACAGTGCTATAATATTATAAATAATTATAATTAAATTTGTATAAAAACTTAAAAAATTGATTTGACTCGACCCGACTCGAATTTTATAAAACTCAACTGATACACGAAGAATGAATCCAGTAACCTCACCATACCTGATTTGTTATGGTTCAGACCTTTGACATGGGACTGGTCTGAATTCTTATAATGGATTGGCTAAATGGCCTTTATATGTAGCGTTTCCTTAAGGATGTTGGGCTCATGCTTAACTAAATGTCTACTGGGCTCATGTTTATCTTATTTGGGCTCTTGTTGGGCTCATTATAGACTGCCAATTGGGCCCATGATGTGGTTTGAATCATAGAATCTGTCATTAGGATAACCACCCTTTAACCGAAAGGGACTATTTAGAGCAAGTAATGAGATCATAATAAAAGAAAAAAATATATTATGTAAAATTAAAATAGAAAGATAACATGTGTAAATTTGAGTATAATAAAAGAAACAAAAGAATAACTTAACCCTTCTATTGCTTTTAGGATGGGCTCAAATAAAAAATAGTAGTTATTATTTTTTTTTTAATTTTAGGTGTTTAAAATTTTAATTATTATAATTTTAAATGTTTGATCGTCAATAACCGTTTGAAAAATTATCATCAAATCAGAACAAGACATGTGATAAGAATATTAATTTAAAAAATTATAATAATACCCCTTATTTTTTCCTTTTAAGCCTTTAGTGTTCAACAAAGTCGGACTTCTCTTTAAAAAATGTAGGAAGACAAAAGCAACTGTACTTGTTATTTACCACTAATAACAATATTCAATACCATGTGGTTGAGTGTTGAGAACAGTTTTCAAGTACACCTGTTCTGCTAATCAACCAAACAAAGGATGGAAAACTGATGATATGAACCCAGATAAGAAAGGGTTCACAACTCACAACATCTACGTCTGTGTCTGATATAGTTTGGTGGATGAATCCCCGCCGTTGGCTCTGATCAGTTCTACGGTTGCTGTGGACAAGGCAGTCGGCAGTGAAAACAGACTGATACTGTCTGACACAGAGTGGGTAGCTGTTGAAGTTACTGATCATCACAGAAATGAGGGTGAATGAGAGATGTAAACATATGAACTTCAAAAAAGAGAGATCATGATAGCACTCCACCTGCTTGATTAAATGCCAACAAGAATCAAAAGGTCTCACACCCTTCAGGTTAACCTATTTTCTAAACTCTAACTCCAACAGCACCCAAACATGAAAAAATAACTATTATGTCCAATTAGTTTCGAAACTCATTATCTAGTTTTGAAACCGGGTGCCTTGATTGGAAATCGAGTAGAAAATTTAAGAAATTTAGGACTACTATAAAGCACTTAGGCAATAAAATTTGTTTAGAAAAACAGTTTAAATTAAAAATCAACTTTCGTGAAAAATTTTGTAAATTTTACTATTAAAATTTATTCGATATTAATTATATTATATCAAATCGATATTTATTACAACAGTTTTAACTCACTGTCCACTTGGTACTTTTTAATTTCATTATTAATCAGGATTTTTGTAGGCATAAAAAAAGAGAATAAAATAGCTAGAAAATGATTGAGTCATCATTACTTATTTTAAATCATTATAAACCAGTTTTTATTTAATAATATATTAATATGACAACATTTTATTATAAAAGTGAATAAAGAACATGATTATATTAGCATTACAATTTTGGAAATTGATGAAAAATCATGGAAAATTTTCTACAAATATATTTATACTTTTTGTTTTTTAATTTCTACCTAAAAGAAAATAAAAATCCGATTTTCTTTTTCATTTAAGGGAGCCGCCAATCAAATTCTGGATGATATATTCACCCTAATCCTTCTTTTACTTTTCGTAATAATAAATATTAAACAAAAACTAAAATCTAGCATTTTCGAAGCCGTGTAGATCGCTGACTCGATTCAACGACTTCCTCATGATGGCTACTTTAGCCAACTTCTCAGCCGCCCTCCAAGCCGATGACGGCGTAAGTGGATCCCCATTCTCATCCTTTAACACCCTTTCTCTTTCGTTCACTCTACGCCGTTGGATCTCCACCGTCTGCTGCTTCCTCCACTTCAGTTCCGCAAGCTCAGTTTCTAACCCTCGCAGATACTCCGCCGCCGCCAACGAATTCGACTGCATCAACAACGCTCTAGCCGAAGCTAACAAATGGTGCGCGCTTGTCAAATCGTTACTAGACTCTATCAACCTCCTCGACTCGGCTATGGCTCGAGTCGTGATGAAAAAGAATCTAAACCGTTGGATTTCCGGAGTCGATGATCGAATGGCGTCGGGTTGAGGCACGGGAAGTGATTGATCTCCGCCGTACACAACTTCTTGCGTGGCGGGGTCCTTGTAAAAACAGCGAACACTCATCACGTGTTGAGATCTAAGGGCCGACGTCGGAATTTTGAGTTCCACGAGTATATCCCTTTCTTCTTCGGCGTAGAAATCGCCGAGACGCACCGAGTCAGAAGTTAAAACAGTCGGCTTCCCGTTACATGAATAAACGGCGGTGATTTCAGCTGGAGCCGAGTCAGAGGCGAAGCTGAGCTGGATTCTCAAATCTTGGACCACAATGCTCAATATCCCACCAATGCATTTAGCAAACGCATCCTCCGCCGGGTCATGACTGTACCCGCCGCTTTGCCCGAATCCAAACGCGTGAACCGGGATTTCAATGTGAGCAAAACGAGCGGAGGACATGTGGTTCGGTCGACGCCGTCGATCGGAACCATTGGATTGGACTCTTTCATCTTGACCGTCAGATAACAACATAATGCTAGCAACTGGATTTCTCTCCCTCCGATCCTCCAGCACTTTCGCACCTTTCCTCAATGCATCGCCAACGCTAGTACCTTGACCGCACACCAGCCGGTCAATAATGCGCCGAGCAGCACGTTGACCATGAGGCGTCATCCTCCGTAGCGGCAATAACCGTTTAGTATTAGCCGAGAAGGCCACGATGGAAAGCCTGTCAGCTGAGCCAAGCGAGGAAATAACTAAACGCATGGCGCGTTTCAACATCTGGAGTTTCGCACCGGTCATGCTACCACTCACATCAAGAACAGTAACCAAATCGATAGGCGCGCGACGAGAAGGTCCCCAATGCGTCGCCGTATTACTACCATTCCGGGAAGAAGCTTGTATTTTTACGGGAGGGGGTGGAGCCTTTATTTTTAAAGCCACGGCGTAAGTTCCGTATCCCCGGCCCACAAAAACCACCGCCGTTTCAGGAGATAATCTGACCTTTACATTCCTCGAATCACGGCCCTCGAATGGATGTAATTCGTCGGATTTAACGGCGGATGAGGTGTTGGGGTTCACGAAGAATCCTTGGAACTCCTCGACATCGTTTTCTTCTTGTTCAATGCTTTCATCTGCTTCTGGTATTGGAACGAAACGACCACCACCGGCAGTTGGGGAAAACAATGGCTCATCGTCATCGTATGATCTTAAATCAGATGATTTAGGCTTGGATTTGGGTTCCTGCCGGTTAACAATTCGGGGTGAATAAGATTCAATGATTTTTTTCTCATCGATTCTTGGGGTGTTGTTCTGAATCAGAACAGTGTCGTTACTTTGAGGAGGGATCGGAGTTTTGTGAATGGAGAGGAGAGGTACATCATTCCAGGTGGTATTACAGACAGGGCAAACGAGGGAATCATATTTACGAACATGAGAAGCTATGCAGGGAAAATGAAAAGCGTGTGAACATTCCGCTGTGTAAATGGCTGTTCCTTGGCCGGTCTTCACGCTGTTCAAACATATCCCGCAGCTACTCTGCCAAATTCAAACCAAAAATAAAAGATCAAAACTTGAGTGCAAAAACCGAACAAAAATCACGCTTTAGCTGCATTTTCAGAATCATACTGCTACTTACTCTGAATTTGAAGCTGTTGCGGAAAAGTGAGAGCTTTAGAGGTGAGCGTGGAGAGGAAGAATTCGAGGACAGCTTTGGTTTAGCACTTATAACGGCAGCTCTAGGGGTTTCATTTGTAGAAGAAGGTTCAACAGTAGCGCGGCAATAAAGATGTGGGCTAGGAACTTGAGCTTGAAGACGAGGAGTAGAAGGATTACTTCCACTAGAGAAAAAGCTTAACTTGGCACAACTTTTGGGGCTGGGACTTGGACTCCGCTGTCGTTGCTTGTCTAAAACACTGGTTTCTGGTGATTCTCTAGAAACCGTAGTGCAAAAGACCCTTCTCCAACCGGTTCCCATTTTTCAGTGTCACACCAAAAAGAAACAACAAAAGCCTGTAAGTGACAAACACACCCACTCCTTTATATCTCTCTATCTAAACCCAACCTTCTTTATCTTTTTCGATGTTAAAAGGGTTTCTTTTAATCGATCTTAGGTTGCGACAGAAGATAATACAAAACAGTAAAGATGAAAGCTTGATGATACTCGCATGGGATCAAACGCAAAAGGAAAAAAGAAAAACAAAGAGACAAATGAAAGGAATTTTGGGTCTACTTTTCTCAACCCCCTTTTTTCTATTTCTTTTAAGAATGGTCCCCAAAAGATCTCTGCAACTAAAATAGCTTGAGATCTACAGCCCCTTTCTCTCTATTAGCGAAACCTATAGGGAAGCTTCTCTTCCCCAATGAATATTTATATTAGAAATGGTTAGTTTAATGGATTTTAACGTGCTTAACCGCCACGTGTTGGTTAATTGTTTTCATGTTACCGGTCAACGAGGAAGTGAATCTCCAGTGTTCTATCACCACGTTATCCTACACCCGACACCGACCTGTTAAAACTAAACTTAAAAAATCTCACCCATGCCTTTCATGCTCCATGCACTTTGTGTATCATGTCTTCACGCGCCGCATTGGTGCGTGTACTCGATTCCGTTTTGTTTGTAATTTACGTGCTCTTCATTCTCGTCTTTGCGAGTATTGTGTGATTCATATACGGTAGGTGGCAAGGATATTATATTTCAATGTTATGCATCTCATGATAGCGTTTTATTCTGTTTTTCTTAGCCGTTGATTGGATTGGATTGAATAATTGAGTGATGATGATGATGATGATCTGTAACAAACTACCACGTCATCTTCAATTATCAATTGAGCTTTCCCTCTTTTTAAAAAAATGTTTTTTTAATTATATTATAAATTATTTTTGTCGTACTATTTATTAAATTAATCAATAATTTTTTATTGTTTTTTTGGGTTTAGGTTTAAACTTGATTAATTCAGATCGACCCGGGTCGTACACCTAATTTTGATGAGTGAGTCTTTCGGCAGAGATTTTTTACGTACACAACGTCTCAAACCTGAGACTTGTTTAAATAAAACCAAACTGCTTACCACTTGGATCAACCCCTGTTGGTTTAATAATTTTTTTACTTAATTTTTTTATTTATTTAAATTATTTTTAAATTTAATTTATATTAATAAAGATTTATTTTGAAAAATAAAAAAAAATTATATTTAATTAATTAACCTTATAAATAATATAATATAAATAAATCATAATATAATTTTTTGGGAAAAGAATTTGGATTTTATTATTAGTAATCTTGAATGTCGTGTGGCAGGGCAGAGTCGTTCCAATTTTCGTAATAAAAGTGACAAGTTTGATGTCAAAAGAGCAGACTTTGGCAATGCCGAAGCTTTGATTATTTTTAACAAATAAGTCAAATTCAGTGTGAGATCGACGTGTATTGTGTTTAGGGTATAATTAAAAAATTGACAAAATTAACTTTGTACTAATAATTGTCTAAAAAAATTCAAGGTGCTTGAATTTCAATGGTTTATGAGATATACATGAGTTAAAGTCATAGTTGCGTTGGGAGCTACTCTTATGATAAAATTAATTTAAAAATTCAATGATCATAATAAAAGTGAATTAAATGACTGTATTATAAATTTTAAAAGTTTAGTGATCATATTACAAATATACAAAATTCAAGAATTACTAGTGTAGTTTTCTCTAAAAATATTAGACTAAAACAAAATTTTGGGCTTCTAACATTTACTATTTGAGGAGGAATCATCTCTATGCCCGAATTGTCATGTTGGTCTCAAAGATGGGTAGATTAAACTTGATAATTCAAAAAAAATAATTTTTTTTTACCTTTTAACTGATGTTTTTAATATTTGAGTCAGCATATCATGTGAAAAATATGAAAAAAAATGTATATGCATATTATATATATGAATATAAAAAATCGTTAGAATTTTAATTAATATATGTATCGTTCAGTTTATATGCATATAAAAATATATGTACTGCTACGTATATGCATATAAAATTATATATGAAGAAATATACTTGTACAATTAAATTTATACAAAATTTGAAAACTTACTCGATTTGATATGACTTTAATTTTATAAATTTGACTTGATTTAAAAAAAATTAAATAAAATTAATTTATAAAATAAAACTTGCATACTCATATAACTTAAAATTTTTTGACTTGATTTGACTTAATAAAATTCTAAATCTAATCCTTTGGTCCCAAATATTTACTATTCCTTTGGTCCCAATATTAATAATATTTTAATAATTTTTATGTCATATTTATGAAATGTATTTTCACAAAAATATTTACTGTTCCTTTGATCCCAACATTAATAATATTTTTGAGTTTTTAGTTTATATTTATAAAGTCATCCAACTTTTAGTTCATATTTAATAAGGTCACTCAACTTTTAGTCTGTATTCGATAAGGTTACGCAACTTTTAGTTCGCATTCGATAAGGTCTATATTGTTTGTTAAAAATTATTGTTAATTTTAATATATCTTTAATAAAAATGGGTAAACTATAATAATCATCACTCAACTTTCTTCATACTCCTATTTTGATAACTAAAGTTTAAATTAATCCTTAAAAAAATTGAAAATTTTGATTAATCCTTAAAAAATTCAGAAAATATTTTTTTTTATTGTTCGTATTAAATTTACTCATATTTCATATTTTAATAAACAAAATAAAAATATTATTTGAATCAAATATTCTAATTATTCGATTTAATTTAAGATTATTAATTTCTTGATCTCATGTTGTACCAATTAAATTAAATAATTGAAATATTTGATTTTAGTAATAATTTTTTTACTTTGTTTATTAAAATATGATAATATGAAAATTTAATAAAAAAATAAAAAAAAATTAAATTTTTTAAGGATTAATTAAAATTTTCAATTTATATAACCATGTTATTTGAGATTGCCTAAAATATAAACGATTCAAAAGTTAAGTTAATAAATTAAAAAAATTAAAACTTTTATATTAGATAAAAACTATAAATAATCACTAAATTATTTTAAAAGTTAAAGAATAAAAATTAAGCTTTAGATTTTCTTATAAAATAAGCATTAAATTTGTTAACGGCTTAACATTGAACTGACAGACAATTGAGGTAATATATTAATTATTATAAAAAGACCATTGAATTTTTTTAAATATTACAAAATAGTTTTTAAATTATTTAATTATTATAAAATTATCATTATGCTATATAATTATTTTAAAATAATCATTAAACTATTTAATTATTATAAAACAGTCATTAAAGTATGTAATATAAGAAACTTATACAATTTAATTATTATAAAACGCCATTGTTTTAGTGACGTTTTAACTAATTCCTATACTTTCCTTATGTTTTGGGAGACAAAACTTCAGTTTTAAAGACATAAACCAAACAATGTAGTAAGTGTTTGAGTTCAACTCCTACATGAAGAAAAATAAAGTAAGAGAGGTATCTTTAGACATCCCAAAATTTGGTAAGAAATTGTCGAAACATCAAATAAATTAAAAAATATTCGAATATTAAAATTTTTAATAAAAATATTTTTTATTAAAATAATAATAATAATTTATATTGATCATATTTTAATAGTATTTTATGAATGTCGCATCTTATTCTTATCATATTAATATTAAAACTAACTTAACATTACATGTTATTTTGATGACAAATATGTTATCAAATATATGCCTTGATGTTACATTTCAATTAAGATCGGTCGATAGAATAGTTGATTATTGACCAAATGATAATAACATTGCATTAATTGGTTTTGTCTACTTAATGTTATTTCATTTTCTAAACTTAATTATTTAATACTTTAAATTTCTTTTATTGCTTTTATTTTTACAACGAAAATTATTTGTTACTACTAAATTGCATACTATTTGCTAGTATATCAAGATGAACTCCTTTTTTTAGATATTTATAAATTCTTTAGATGATTATTTAATATATTGATATTAGATGTTTTTTTTAATTCCATAAATGAAATTAAGACATAGTTAAATGATATTAAAAAAAAAGAAAATGAGATATTTGAAAATTTATTTATGAAATTCCACACTAATATTTTAAATAATTATCTTTCATATCCATGAGATTAAGTATAACATGTAAATGATATGCATGAATGAAAGATGAGCCAAAATATTACAACAATTTTTCAAAAAAAAATAAAGTTTGATGGTTAGCTTTGCTTCAGATCCAGACCAATAACAGGAGAACATGTTACGCCGTCTAATATGCAACAATAACAGGAGGTCATATGAAGGATGTCCAGATGGAGGACCTTGAGAAGGAAGAAGACGAGTGATTAAAAGAACGATACTCATTCCTGAAAATCACGAGTTCGAACATAAATAATATAATACAGTGATTAAATGATCATTGTCTAATAATTAAGAATATAATCTAGAATAAATGATAAATAATTTTGATTTTATAAATTAATTTAATGTACTATCATAAAGCTACGTGACATCAAATTTCACTTAAACCTTATCGTTGTGTGGATATTTATTTATGGTACGATACTATGTTTATTATTGTTATTTGGATCAGAACATGACTATCAGTTGACTATGTTTATTATTGTTAAAAATGATAGTTAATATTACAAATGCAAATGTTGACTAATGATTAATTGTTATTAAATTATTTATATATTTTTAAAATATAAAATAATTTTTAAAATTTTGATAGTGTTTTTTATGTATTGAACTTTAATTATTATGTGTTAGTTAAAGATTTATTTTTAAAACTTTGATGATGATTTTTATATCTTAAACTTTGATGGTGTATTATTATAATGTTATGTATTATGAACTTTTTAAACTTTAAAATATTATGAGACTTGTATATTTTGTCTTGTATTAAAACTTTATAATATAAAAATATTTTTTTAACTATGGCATAAGTGATTAAAATATCTTTATTTAATATATTATTTATCAAGAAAATAATTATATTATTCTCTAAACAATAATAAATAACGAAAAAAATTATGATAAATTATAAATTAAGCTATAACCGAACTGTCAACAATATAATTAATAAAATTATGATAAAATTATGACGTAAGTAATTAGAATATTATTTTTTGTGATCATGTTATAATTAACAAAGTTTAATAACCGCTATAATAATAATCGATTATATAATAAACGATATAATTAAACACTACTATTCACAGTGCCTTGACAACCTAAGTCAAGTCACAACTAAAACTTTCAGATTCTTCGAGATCTAGAGTTTCAATCTTTGATGTCTGCTTTTTATGTCTGCCAAGTTGTGTTAGAGTCAATACAAACACAACTTCCAACTACACTGTACGAACAACCTGTCTTTGCTAATATCTTTCCCTCATCATCGTTTGACTTATAATCATTTCAGCCAATGAGGCAAAACCATCTAGCAACATATACACACGTATTATATTAATAAAAGTAAGAATTCTTAAGAGGTAAAGTATGTAAATGGTCACTAAGTTATCTAAAGAAATATAAAATGATTATCGAGTTTTAAAAAGTTACATAATAAATAATAAATTTTAATTTTTGTTATTAAATAATTAAATATTAAATATTAATTTTATTATTAAATAATTAAATATCGTTAAATGAGTAATGTTATATTTTATGAAAATCTGTATAATAATACATTTAATTTTTTTCATATTTATACAATTAATTGATTTAAACCTAATACCTTATCTTACTAAACCAATAGTTGTTTGCAATATATATATATATATTTATAAAGTTTTGTAGTTTTCACCCATGATGTACAACCGGCATGAGCTTAGTTGCTTAATATCCCATCATATTTATATCTGCTTGGCCCATTAGGTTGGCAAACCATCGAGTCGTTCAATGAATCGTGGAGCAAATTTAAACAATAGCATCAACAAACTTTTGTGTCTAAAACTCTGCAAATTCCCTTTTAGCTCTCTTAGCAACCTATCCAAACAGATGTAACCCTTTGCCTAACAAGGGTAGGTTTAGATTGCCATAAATAAACACTTTAAATAAGTTTTCTTACATGACATGCTTGAAATGAGAGTTCTCGCTATTTCTGTTTCTTAAATACATCTGTTGAAGTTTTTAGTTTCAATGTGCATGTTGTTGTCATAATCTTCTAGATGTCAAAAAAGTGGTGTAAAACCAAGAAAATTATACCCAAGTTATCCGGTTTTAAAACTAATTACAAGTCTACTTTTAAATGATAAGGTTAAACCCAGATAAGAAGAACTAATAATGAAAAAAAAAAAGAAAAAAAGCAAGAGATACATGCACGTTAAAAATTGTAATAAAATATGTGTTCAAAGTTGTAAAGTAGCTTTGTTTGGTAATGAAAATGGTATCCATGCACGCTAAAAAAGCTGCTTTTTTTTTCTTGATGTAACCAGACAGTTCTGGTCTTTGTTCTTTGTATTTCCCTATTTCTTTGTCATTATTTTATTCATCTTTAGTGCTTGCGTTTCCAATCTTCTAACAGTAACCTTTGAATTCGTCACCATCTAAAACTGATTAATTCGTGTTCAATTCAAGGTCTATTTCATAATTTCAGACCTCATAAAATGATAAAATTTTAGCAACAACACTTGAACAAATCATGTGGGATTGTTTTAAATCGACTTTAAAACTGTAGTTTTCAATCAGACGAAGCTTATTTTTTGGATCACTAGATCTATGACTAACCTTGTTTCCTTATTGTTCTACAAAATGTCATGTCTGAAAGCTACAGTCGCATTATCAGATATGCATGGTATCTGTCAAGCTGAGGATAATTTAAATCCGCAGTAATAATTTGCTTACATTATTGTTAATTAGCTGAGTATTATATTAAGAGAGAATTTAAGTTCAAATCTTAAAGATAAATTTATTAAGATAAAGTCACTAATTCCGAATATATATTATAAACACTAGTTGTACCCCATTTTGAATTGTTTGTCTTAGGGGTGAGTATTCGGTCGAGTCAAAAAATTTCGAGTTATTCGAGTTGACAAGTCATATTTTACATCTCAAACTTTATTTGAAATTTTTTCGGTTCGAGTCGAGTTTAAGAAATTCGAGTCGAATCGAATAAAGTTTTCGAGTTCCTATAAATATTTAATTGTAATTATATATCATGTTATAGTATGATTTGATTCCAATTTAAACAATTTTCTCTAATCATATAAGATATGCATACATATATTTTTTCATATGTAGTAATATTTCTTTATATTTTTATATATCAATGTATATATATCATAAAAAATTGAGAGATTTGTCTCAAACTTAAAAATTAATCCTTTAATTACTAAAAATTTTGAATTATTCAAGTTATTCGAATTTTTATTTTATAACTCAAACTTTATTTAAAATTTTTTCGAGTCAAATCAAAATGAATCGAGTATTTTCGCCTTAAGTCGAATCGAGTTATTCAGATTTTTTTTAGTTAAATCGAGTTTTGCTTATCCTTATCCTTATCCTTGGTATGTCTGACAAAAAAATCCCATCAAAATGAAAAAAAAATGGGTGATGGGTGGAGAGATGGGTCAATGGTTATGGACTAGACTTGTCCAGCATTTTGCTGCAGATGATAAAATTATTCACTAACACCAAACTTCCATCAATCTTTTCAAAGTATGCATTTCTCCTCTTTTTTTACAATTTTTTGTTGGCATCTTGACTAGCACCAAATGGGTGTTTTTACCTATGCCATTCTTTGCTGCTATATATCTTCTGCAATCTCCCTCAGTCATCTGCCAATATTGCAGGAAGAGAGGATTCTCTGTCATTTATGTGTCCAGATATGGAATGGGAAAAGATTTGGAGGCAGGTCATGTGGGTTTAGAACATTGAGAATACAACAATGTTGACTACATATATGTGCAATACCCTTAGTAATTTTAGGTTGTCTAGACAGTGGAGATGCAGGGGATTCTTGGTGAAGTTTAGAACTTAGGCTTGGGGTTATGGAGAGAAGGGGTGTCTAAAATTACCTGACGTAACTTACTTGATCCGACTGTCCGACGTAGACCATTAACCTGACTTTACAATCAACTTCATTAAGTGCCCCTTTAGATCCCTCAAATGACCAACCAACTGCTACATTATTAGATGATAAAAGGTCAAGGATAGTCTCTATATAAAGTGCATGCATTGTTCTGAAAAGTGGTAGCTGGGGAAAGTTGACAGGTGATAAAAATATAATAAAGTGTGCACCAATAGGCAATAATACAATGTTCACAAGATGTGAAGGTCTGTGCATTATTCTTTGTATGGCAGTTAGGACCAAATACATTTTGTTTGGGAGTTGACAGATTCTACTTTTTGTACGTAAGACAAAATGGCAGGATCATTGCTCTTGGCTTTCATTCCCTACACACTTGATTTTGATCCAAAGGTGTGTAAGAACAGTGAAGTTGTGCAATAAGTGACTAAATATGGCAGTCTGCTGCCACTATTAAAGATCAAAAGTTGACTAAATTTAGCTATACATAATCAAAACAAAACCATCCAATCCAGGCAAGAAAATGTTTTCAGCATTGCCTAGGCTGAGAACAAGAAAGAATAAAAGGGGAGGGAAATGGCACATAAGTATCTTGGTGGGGAAAATGTAGAATAACTGTAGGGTTCATTCACGAATGCTGATCTCAGTAGCTATATTCTCCAACTAAGATGGACCAATCAAAAAGGTTCGTTGCATCTTTATCTATTTTCATTTTTTGGGGGTGGGGGTGGGGTCCAAATGAATGAATGCACCTGTTCAACTGACATTATTTTTGTTATATTAAACTAATATTTTTGGAAGTATTTATTAAACTAATAGCTTTGGATAAAACAGAATAAAATATGAAATATAAAGGCACGAATGTGCTAAATTTACATATCTTAGATCATGAGATGAAGTGTGATAGTTGATCTTTTCATTCCTTAATTACGAGGTTAGGAGTTTAATATTTACCGATGATCAATCACTTATTATTTATTGAGTACGAACCATTTAGCCTCAGTGGTTAAAGGAACGATTGTTGTTCTTATAGGTCACAGGTTCGAACATCAATAATGTCAGTACAAGTTAAGAGTATATGATACTATTATAATCACTGTAACTAAATAAAAAAACTCAAATCCATTTAAAATGTAGTATATGATTTTATATTTATAGTTATTATTTTTAATTGATGCACTTTATAACTTAAAATATATTACAATAGATAAAGTAATATACATGAGACACTGTAGATGTTTGATCCTGAGAATGTGACATGGGTATTTTGTTTGGGTTGGGTTGGTTTCCCGAGGAAAGGGTTAAGGACTAAGGTGAGCCTAGAAAATTAAATAAAATGAGAGTGAAATTTTCGTGTGTATCATATTATTATTTTTTATAATTAAAAATTATTTTAATTTTAATAATATTTATTTATTCAAGTTTTCCTATTTCATTTTTGTTGTTGTTGCATTTCTGCTGCATGCTCCGGCAGATTCAGGGATTCCACATGGAATTGCTGCTAAGTCCCTACTAAATGATAGTGTGGAAGTAATTATAAATATATATATGTATGTGTGATGTAATATTCATATAAATTTTTTATGACTTTTTATTTTTACAATTTTATAGAATATAAATATTTTTTATATTTATCATACGTTTGACGTATATATTTTATGACTTTAAAAATTACTATCATTTTTCGTCCTTGTGTCTGTATCCATGTAACTAAGGGTAGGTCCGGTTTAAAGATTTTGGGGACCCTGTGCAATTTATTAAAATATGACATCTAGAAACAATTGTCATTTTTAGAGACCCCTGTACAATCGCTTCTATTGTGTTTGTCCATAACTCATTAGTTTTATAGAAGCAATAGGAATAAGAATCATCAATAAAATTCTATAATCGATTGTCATATCTAGAAAACAATTATAATGTTTTAACAATTATAACTCATCTTTTTTAAGAGTATTTTCAAAAAAAAAAAAAAATAAAGAATTTCGAGATTAACATCATCTAATGAATGTAATTTATCAAAACTTTAGAACCTCTTTATGAGAGTCCTATGTGATCGCTCTTATTACACTTGTCTAGAATCAGGAATGATGGTTTATGAATTATGATAGATGGGGGTTCAAAATGGTCAAGCCCAGAACATGTTTCGGTTGATAAATTGTAATTGGGTTCAAAATAGTCTAACTCAGGTGGATAGGCCAATACAGAGGCTAGAAGAGTTGCCCTTGCTAAGTTGTCTGCTTATGAATAAAATCAAAGACAAGGTCTATTTCAATGCTGGAGATTCAAAACAAGTTTTTGATGATTGACTCAAAGGCATAGTTGACAAAGGCAACATGCTTGAACCGACGAATCAAAAACATGTCATGTTTTAACTTTTAAGATCCAGATGCATAATCTGGTCACCAGATGATCAAAAAGTTAGAACACAATGAAAACATCAGGAAGTAGTTATTTACAAGATGTAATAACCAATTTCTTGAACCCCAAAAAATACTCCATTAATTACATTTTTCTTGACTGTTTGAAACATTGCTCTATGGTAAATCATATACACAATTTATCTCAAGCTCTAAATCACCAATTACTAGTAAAATGGCACCGAAAGAGCCAGAGGTTTGGTTACTGTTATGGTTATCTTCTCCGTTCTCGGTGGCTCACATGGACAAGCCATTGCTATAAACCTTGGGATCTTATCTCCCGGCATCAGAACCAGAGGGCTTTGCCCTACAATTTTGCCTTTTGCCATCTGTTTTAGACACCCAAATATTAGTACAACAACGTTCAACAACAATTGCATGTATTGGAATACAAGAGAGAGTTTAAAATACCGTACTATGACAGGAGATGAGTCTTGAAAGTCCGATGAACGATCGGGGATGTCTGATTCGATATCGTCTTCATCGGCATCCCAGTTTTGAACGGATGATCCGAAGATAAGGGTCCGGAGCTTGTTCCAGTTGAAATAGCAAACAAGAAGAGCACTTATGCAAAATAATAAGAGCAAGAGAAGGGCCAAACCAAGAGGAAACCCTATTGATGGCCTCCTTGAGGACAAATCTTCATTCTCCATTGCCTTTCCTCTTCTTCTTCCTTCTTACTCCTTCATGAAGATGATATACGTAAAGCCAATATGGCAAGAAACTGCAAGTAGTGCGAAACCTCTAATAGAAAAAGAGAGGGAGAGATGGTGGATGTTTTTTTGGTCAAAATATTATTGAAATTGCTGAGAGTGTTGTGGGTTGCTGAGTGTTTGGGCACGTTAAATTTGGACGTAGCACTTGATCAAGTACGGAAACTGTGGCCTGTGGGTCCCTTCTTTGCACTTTGTCTCTCTCGAATTAGTGCAATGTTATTTTAATACAACATAATTTGTTGTGTCTTAGTCGTGTTTCTTTTCATGTATTATTTTTAAAATTAAATTTAAAATTCTCTCTAATTTTTATATCATAAACTCTAAATCTTACGCTCTAAAAAATATACATTAACTCTAATTCTTTAAACTCTAATCACAATCTCCGACCTTAAACTCTAAACCTACTATATCAAAATCCGGCACTAAAATAGACACAATAAAAAGACAAATAATTTATACAATCCTCTCATATTAATATTTTGATTCAGAAATAAATAATTAATAATACGAATTTAAATAATTTTATTTATAATACACACTATTAAAAGATTAAAAATATAAATAAATATTAATTTATATTGCCTGATTATTAAAAAATGAATTAGTATGTGATCTCATTCCTTTTCTGCATTTCTCAAAAGTTACCATCTCTTTTTAAGTTAATCCTTCTTCTATGATCATATCATGTGCATAAGGGATTCCTTGAAAAACTGGAGAATTCTGGTTCATATATGTTGGTGCTGTACAGCTAGAAAAAACTCTATATAAACTTTGGGTTTTAGGTCAGCTCCTTTCATCATGCCTCCATTTATTGTATAAATTATTTTATGTATTTTTTTTTTTAATTTTTGACCAATAAAAAATGAACCTCTAGGGACAGAACCTTAAGGTACAACTCGTAGTACTTGATTTCCAACTTCCAAGGTGAAGATGGTGCGTTGTGTCTCATCTTATCTCAGATTCATAGAATTACAATTAGGTTACTTTACAGATTATAATATATGATATGAATTTAGTGTCAGAGTGACCTTTGAATTTGATAGCAGTGTCTATTAATTAGGTCATAGTCTTTTCCATTGGCAATAGTATCCATCAACTTGGTCTGCTGGCGGTCCACTTTCATCACAAAGTGGAACCTGCAATCATAGTGTAGGATGTGCTCATGTGCACGGATGGATTGATGGAAAATAAACTGTTGTAAAATAAAATATTTGTATTAAACGAAAAATAAATAAGGATAAATCACGTTTACTTATGATAATAAATTATTGTCTTAAAATGATATTAATATTGTTGTATTGAGTGATAGTCTCTAGAATTAATATTGTTTTTATAAAAAATCGTACATTGAAAAATTAAAACGCACGATAATAATATTCTTCTTCTCTACGAATTTGAAAAGATTTTGAAAAGCATAAAGGAACTTCTAAAAGCTTTTAAAAAAGCATATGAAAAGATAGTGTTTATTCAAGTCTAATATCTCATGAAATGAAAAAATTCTTTCGCATTTTAGAAAATATAAAAAATCTATGAATTTTCTATAAAAATATGTTACGCACATAATATGAGTGAGAGGCGCATGTTAACACAATATGCATGACATACGAAGGGCTTGTCATCTCAATATAAAATACGAATAGGAAGGAAAGGTCATATATACATCCATCTCGATGCTCATTCTCACTCATTGTGGGATTTTTATGGGAAAAAAATCTTTTGAAAAATTATGAGAGATTTTAAAAATTAAAGGCTTAACTCAGTAATAGGTGCCCAAAATATACACTTTTTTTGAAATAGGTGCCTAATGTTTTTTTTTGCTAAAATAAGTGCCTAAACTGTGTATTTTTTCTGAGATAGGTGCCTAATGTATTTTTTAACTGAAATAGGTGCCTAAAGTTTTATTTTCTTAGTGTTTTAAGGTAACAATGTTAAAAGAAAATTGTTTAATTTATAAATAAGTACCTAAACTATATATATTTTTTAAAATAGGTGCCTAATGTATTTTTTATTAAAATAAATGCTTAATTTTTTTTCCTTATAAGTAATTTATATTTCTTATAAGATAAAAAATTATTTACATCTTAAATTAGTCATTTAACCTTTTAAATTATAAGAAAAAATTATTTTTTAACAACACTAAAATATAATATAATTTTATATTAATATTTTTCATATTTTCCACAACAATCATCAATGGGACAAATCAATTTACTTTCAAGGACATGCCGTTGGTTCACATGGGGAATATATACAAAAATTCTTATATTCATATTACATTTATAATTGTATCGAAAAAGAATTGAGAATATTAATATAAAATTATATGAATTTTAATTATTTTTTATTTTAGTATTGTTAAAAATAATTTTTTTCTCATAATTTCAGCAACCAATCAAATTTAAATAAATTATTAATCAATTATAATAAATAATTTAATAGATTAAAACGATGATATATAAATAATTTTATATCTTATAAGAAATATAAATTACTTATAATAAAAAATTAGGCATTTATTTCAATAAAAATTACATTAGGCACCTATTTTAAAAAATATATATAGTTTAGGTACTTATTTATAAATTAAACAATTTTCTTTTAACAGTGTTACCTTAAAACACTAAGGGAATAAAACTTTAGGCACCTATTTGAGCCAAAAAATACATTAGGCACCTATCTCAGAAAAAATATATAGTTTAGGCATTTATTTCAGCAAAAAAAAAACATTAGGCACCTATTTCAGAAAAAAAGTGTATACTTTGAGCACCTATTACTAAGTTAAGCCAAAATTAAAATACGAGAAGAGTAATAACGAGATTAATCACTTAAGTATTAGTGAATGTTTTAAAGTACATAATAAAAATAAGTAATTTTTTCTTAATGAGTGTATAAATCTAAAATTTTTAAAAATAAAAAAACTCATAATATACAACTAACCTCATTCATCCACTAAAGTTTTTGATTAATATATATATAGCTACAATACATAAAGATTCTAATAAATATATTAAAAAAATGACCAGACGTTTTTCATAAAATATGACTAACCCTTATTTTTATTAAGTTTATTTTAATATAAATCACCTAAATCAAAGATATGAAATTGTTAAGAGTTTTTACGATAACTCAAATTTATATAGATAACATAATTTTTTTAAATTTAAATTAAATGAACTATTTAAATTTTAGGATAAGAAATCATTAAAAATAAAGACGGTGAATGATAAATACTCAATGATAAAAGATGAAAATTTTCCCATATCCGACTTTCTATCTTCTATTCCTTTGTTGCAATGCGCTATAGTTGCACAATAAAGACGTGGTAGGCTAACAAATTCACTATATTTTTTTTATTAAAAAATTAGGTAAACTATATAAATGGTTTCTTGACTATACCAATTATCTTTTATACCCCTTAACTATTAAATATTACAAATTGGTTCATTGACTAACTTTTTTTATACAAAGTGATCACGTGTCGTTAAAAATTTATCGGGAAACTGATGTGTACGTTAACATGCTAACTTGGATAACCATGTGGCATCCCAATCTCTATAATCCAAGTCAACATGTTAACATCATATCAGTTTTTCGTCAAATTTTTAACGGCATAGCACCACTTTATATCAAAAAAATTAGTCAATGGACCAATTTGTAACATTTGATAGTTAAGGGATATAAAAAATAATTGAGGTATAGTCAAGAGACCATTTATATAGTTTACCCTAAAAAATTTGATCCGATTAGACCAGGTCGGGTCATGTCAAAACCCGATCAGGTCGGATAAAATATTTATCCTTATTTATAAGCTTGTTCTTCTTCTCTTAGATAATAATATAACATAATTTATCAAAAAATTGATAAAAAAAAAATTTTTTTGGATGCCTGTATTTAGTTTTGATCTCGTAAAAACAAAAAGAATTTTTTTTGGGTGTTTATTAAGATCAAATAAGAAATACAAGGAAGAACAAAAGAAAAATTATATCATTAATCTTATTCATTATATTATTTATGGTCTAATTTATTGGGTCCGTTTATCTTTAAGTAACTATCTAGTAACTACCCACTAATTAATTATATGTAAGAAAAAGATAATGATTTATTTTAAAAAATAAGATAAATGAATTTGATTAATTAAGACCATAGATGATGTGGTGAAAAGGGTTCATGATATAATTTCTCAACAGAGAGTTATTATTTTTTTTGGCTCCGGTCTAAAAAAAGAGTAAGAGACTTGAGTGTTATTATGAATCGTAAGGAGAATTTTTGAAAGAACATGCGATGAATCGGGTTTAAATATGAGTTATTGATCTGAAAAGAAAAAAAAATGGGAAACTTAAGTTTTTATTAAGATGGAATACGATAAAAAATTTAAAAATTTTAAAAATTAAATTTAATATTAACATTTTTATTAACGTGATAAGTATCATATTAACTGAGATTAGTCGAGATTAACAGTTAAATAACTAAATCAATAATTGTCAAAACTAGAATAATTTTCTTTTTTCAAACTTACCGATTAAAATAAACTTAACTTAAAATGATGAAATCCAAAGTGATCCCTTAATTGAGTTCCTATAACAGAACTGGAGGAACATATATATGAAAAATTCACCAGAAATTGCTTCTTCTGCAGTTCCTATAAGCATCTTCCTCCATATCCAGCACTTCTAAACAAAGCTTGTTTTATATCTTCACAACTTAGTAATGGTCTCTGTTCAAAGTCCTGCAATGGTCACAAAATATGCAGTTAAGACTACAATTTTAAAAACAAAAAATGGTAATAAAATTCAACCCTTTTTTTTCTTACCTCTGAACAAGATGCTTGCATTGCAAAATCATTGAAACTGCTAAAAACACATTGTTGAATCTCAAGGCCTAATGCTTCCAATGTTGTCACAGTTGATAACAACAACCCTGGTTTCCCACTGCAACAAATCTCAATCCTTGTGTCCCCATTTCTTCTTTCCACCTCAAACTGCAAGAAACAAGCTCAGGACTTCAATTCAGGATCTGGGTATTTTGAAATCAGGCCTGCAAAGCTACTGAGAAAAAAAAATACCTTTGGTGTATTTCTAACTAAGAAGTCATTTGGTTTCCCATGCATGAAAATGTGAGCCATGTTTAAGTCATTTGAACCTGCTTCAATTTCCTGCTGCAAACTTTTGATCCTCTCCAAGAGCTCTTTAGTGTAATCTATGGTATCTCCAAGTATGGATGTCCTATCCATCTGTTGGAAAGAAGCACAAATAAGAACTTGCATTTGGCATAAGAATTAAGAACTAAGAACTCTCACTTGATATTTGATGTTTGTACTATGTACCTTGCTTATCTTGGGAACAATCGATCTTAACATGGAAAGCCGGTCGTTGAGTCGCTTTCTCCTCCTTCTTTCGGCCATTAGATTCTTCGAAGGCTGCCCCTCCATCTTCTTAGGTCTAGTCTTGCGGTCCAAACAGGCTTCATTGTTGAAAATCAGTGCCTCTGGTGATTGAAATGGCTCAACTTTGTAAGTATTATGGACATCCAACTTGTGAAATTGATCTACAAGGAAACCAGAGTCTTCTTCCTCCAGCATATTGAAGGAGTAATCTTCTTGAACTGGAAATGGTGGGGTATCAAAGGTGTTGTTTGATGAGTCTGTTACTTGTGGTGCTGAGAATTCATCACCAAATGGACGGTAAACTCCATTGAAGTTGTAACTCCAGTGTTGCTCAATAGGCATTAATGGAGAGATTTCATGGCAAAAAGTATCTGGAAGGAAAGTAGCCCAAGGGTTATCATCAAAGCTCCATCCATCAGAGAGATTCTCATTCATTTGAGTTGGAAATGTGTCCCAATTGTCTCTTCTTAGAGCTAATAGTTCCTCTAGGAAACCTCCATGGATCTCCATCTCTTTTTCTCTTGGAATGCTGTATTTTTTATCAAGGAAATGCTATCTAAGGAGATGCCTTGAGAAGATGAAAGTCTAAACAAGTTGAGGAATTTATAGCCATACACATTGAAAGTGAGCGTATGATTGATAAATAAAATATTGAATTATATGTTTCTAGTATGATATTTGTAGTATTTTATTACCCTAAGACTGAAATGGAATCTGTCTCTCCTTTCTTTGTATGTGGTGATTTCATGTCTTTTTCACCGAAATCTCGTAAATAATAATCATAAAAAATACCCAATATTTAATTTCTAACCCTTCTAAAACTTTGACCCGTATATATATATATATATATATATATATATATATATATACATGCATATATTTTTCTATAAGAATCAAATTGGCCCTTTCTAGTTCTTTGTATCTTAATGTTATTAAGAAACGATAGTGGAAAAAATAAAGATATTGAGATATAAATATAATAATATTGTACATATTATTAGATATGTCTTTTTAGATATAGATATAACGATCAGATGCGGTTTAAAGATTTTGGAAACCCTGTGCAATTTATTAAAATATGGTCCTTCAAAGTAATTGTCTATGACCTCCACTAATTATAAAATTGTAGCCCTTAGAAGCAAATGTCCTTTCTAAAGGTCCTTGTGCGATTGTTTCTATTACGCCTGTCCAAAACCTCACTAATTTTACTGAAATAATAGTAATAGTAATAATCAATAAGATTCTATAATCAATTGTCATATTTAAGAAATAATTATAACGTTTTAACAATTATACCTCATATTTCTTAATAACGTTTTCAAAAATTTTCAAAATTTTTCGACATTAACATCATCTAATGAATGTAGTTTATCAAAATTTGGGCCCCTCTTTTTCGGGGAACCTGTGCGATCGCTCCTATTGCGTCTGTCCAGAACCCCCACTGACAACGACATTCTCTAAAGGTAAGATTAAGCCGAGTAACATCCTAAAGAGACGAGTGAGACAAATGACATTACTCCAATATCGGATAGGAAGAAGCATAGAAATATGGTATGCATATATTATTATACATGTCTTATAAGATGATAGTAATGATCTTCTGACAATATTATCACACCTAAGAAGATGTGAGAGCATTAATCTTATACTAAAAATGAAAAGGGATGTTTTAAGACGGTACACATCTTATTAGACATTTTTAGTCCGCATAAACCTATGTAAATATTAATTGCCATCGTCCACCCTTGAACATATAAATCAAATCATAAATACAAAATCCGTAGATTGATCTTTTCTCTAACGTAACACAAAAGAAAGATGTAAACTGTGGGCTCCTATCTCCATTTGCCTCAACAATTTTTGTCTTGATTCACAAATTCAAAGTTGGTTGTTATGGGCTATTTTGTTCTTTTCTGACCTATTTCTCATCACTAATCTCGGCATTGTCTGCCCCGTTTGGCCTCTAAACTGCAAGTGAAGTGTTTGTTTAAAGGGATTGTTTTGGCGGATGCATATGGCTTGTATCAGTGCATGAATAATAATTGTAGACTCCACTGCTGAAATAGTGAACAATATTCAGTGCTTAACTGTGTCTATATATACTGCCTATATTAGGGGGATGTGGTCTAACAGCATCGGCATTTATATGTGCTAGTCTTTTCCCATTTCCTCTAAAGTTGTTGTTTCCGCAATTCATAGGGTTCAACAAGCAATCGCTATTTCACAATTAAGGGTATAGTACTATTTGTAGTAACGGTTCTTATATATCGTATTAACAATTAAAATATGGTCGAAAGAAGAAATCTCTATTTGACGGGGCTTCTTCCTATACCTAAGAATTTTATTAGATCCAAAAATGATACATTGAAAGAATCTTTTGGGTCTTCCAATATCAATATTTGATTGTTTCGTTCCTATATCTTTCAAAAGGAAAAAAAAATCTCATAGAGTTGTTTTCTGGATCCGAAAGAAAGTATATCATGCCTGAATTTAACCGGGGTTCACGATGCATGCCCTAACTAATTTGGATTGACTCGTATCCCACATATAATTTTTGTGAATGAATATCTCAATAAAAAAATTTCGCATAAACTTTAAACTTGTTTAAACAATTCCAAAATATTATATTATTGTACATTTTATTATTTGAGTTATATAATTAAAATTAAATTAAAATTTCATTTATATAATTAAATCAAAACCAACGTTTTATTATATTATTGTACATTTTACTAAAATTTATGTATAATTTTTTATATTTATCATGAAATAATCATGTTAAATTAAGTTCTGTAGCATCTAAATTAATTTGAGACAAGATGAATATACTCCCCACATGTCCATCTTGTTTATCTCACTTATGGACGTTTGATGTAAAATTGAACAGTTATAAAGTCATTTTGATATTATTTATCATAAAACTATCATCTTCTTCTTAAAAGATATATTTGATAAAATATATATTATCATTGTTTATATATTATATTTTTTTTTCCGATCTAACATAGATGACCCATTTTTTCTCAAAAGTTACACATACTTGATACTGATAGGTTTATGAGTTTGAAGGTAAGTAGTGGCATGGCGTGTTGATCTTGCATTGCGTTGCCAGTCTGCAGTTTGAGTTTAGGACACGTATTAGTTGCCTCAAGTTTGTCTGATTTCCCCCACATTAGTTGGAAATTCTATGCTTGACAAAGAACTTGACTGTTGACTGTGGAGAATAGTAAATAGGGACGAAACTAGAAATTTTTTATAGAGAGAATTAAAATATATATTTAAAATAAAAATTAGATAGATGAGGATTAAAATATAATTTTTTAAAATAAATTATATTTTTTAATTTTTTTACTCTATATAGTATACGAAAGCGATAATTGGTGGAGATCGAACTCCCAAAATCCCCTATATTTTGTCCTTGATTATATCTGGCAATAAAAGAAAACAATATTATATTTATTACATGATTTTAGGAGCTGATCTCGGTAAATTAAGTTGATATCTTCTTCTCGTATCTAATTAATCTAGTTGGAAGTTAATTACAAAAATCAAATCTTTGAACCTAATTCTCTTTTCTTATTTTAACTAACAAATCAAATCTGTGAGATTAAGTTGTTGCATCAAGTGAAGTGTCTTTTTCCTTTTTTGTTCGACAAGAAGTGTATGTTTTATTAAGAGAAAAATATAACACAGTTAACACTATCATAAGCATTATTTAACAAAATTGATAATTTGGTGATTAATTTGTAGCAATTAGAAATTTAGTAATCAAAATAAATACTAATGCATAATTTAGTGACCATTTATAAACTTTATGCATTTATTTTATTTTATTCATTTTCAACTTTATAACAGTAATGTGGAAACAACATTTAGAGGATTATTTAATACAAATGTTAACAGCTTATTGTAAAATGTCTCATTTCTACTCATATTTGTAAGCAATTCCATCACATCACATACCATCACCACCGGAACAGTGCCCTCCGCAGCCACCACCACAATTTCCGCCACAACTACCTCCACACCCGCCACCACACCCGGCACTCTTAACCAGATCTTCGTGGTCAGGAAAGTTTTTGATTCCAACAGTTATGGCTTCACCACCACCCTTCTCATCAACGCACACACCGCATAGAGCGCCTTCCGCCGCTGTACTAAGCTGGTTAGAACTTTTTTCTTCCTTTTTGCAGCCTTTCACACAGTTGCTTGAACTTTCAGAAAGTAGAAAAGCCAATATAATCATGGGGAGTACAAGTGATTCTTCTTCACTTATCTGTTTGTAAAGATTAAAAACCAGTATGATAGTTAAGTGGAGTTATATTATGCAGATTTGACTGGTTAAACTGCTTGACAAGTCCCTAAACTATAGGTTGAAGAGCAAATTGATCCTTCTACTATGGAAGTGAGCTCATGTTTATTAAATTTTAAAGCTAAAATTTGATATACCTCTATAAGGCCAGACTTAAAGTTCATTAAAGCGACAGCTTTTCCATAAGGATGATCCATGGAGAACTCAACAGCTGTAACAAAATGCTCTTCATTTGTCTGGTTCTTGCTGGTAGTAGTCTCATACCCCAGTTTTCTTCCTCGAAAAATAAGCACCTAGAGTCATAATATGTACATAAAATTTAGGGTTTTGAATATGAAGACAATCTATGCCTAGGGTTGAATATACCTTTCGATTTCCTTTAAATCCAAACGCATGGCCGTCTTCGTATAGTTTCTCATGAACATGAAACCACCAACTAGAGTTGTTCAAAAACCATCCTTTCCCGGTTGACTCTGCAAGCACATGCGTTTCACCACGTGAGGTTAAGCCAATCACTTGCTTTCTTGTCTGGTAATTGTTTCCTGCCTCTCTGAAATGGAATTGAAAACAAGCAGATCATTGAAATTTGCCCATGTCAGAAATTATGCTTCAAATGATGAACTTGTGAACTAATGTACCTCATGTGGAGGCTTATTATATCATTGCCAGACTCATCTGAAAAATAAGAACACTTGAAATGCTGAAACTTTCCAGGGATAACAGGAGATGGTGGTGTTTGAACCATGTGAAACATGAATGGTGCTGGACTCGGAGGAATGAAAGAGAAAGCGATTCGTAAACGAATAGGTTTGGAATCAGCAAGTGTCGAATTTGACACGAGATCGAACCATTTGTCTTCATAAAGCTCAGAAACCGAGTTTACTAAGTCCTTTAGGGAGATTGAGGTTGTTCCCAATGTTTTGGCAGGTGTATATGATATTAGTTCAAAGACAAGATCCCCTTTAGGTTCACAGAGGAAAACAACTGCTTGTTTCTCACCAGTAGCAGACAAAATGCTTAGGGTTCTTTTGTTGTTAAGAAATGCATCTGATTGTTTTTTGCTGATTGTAACAAAGAGGGTTCCTTTATGTCCCTGGGGTAAATCTTTGACCCCAACAATCTCTATCATAATCTGAAAAAAAAAGTAAAAAGGGTCATAATTTTCTTAGCAAAACACTAAAACTTGCAGGGGAAAAAGTCATTTGAGGCTTACCTCCATAACCATTTTCCTATGAACTGGAAACATAACTTGATTTTCATTTGTTGGGGCCATCTTGTTCTCCTTCAGATTGTCCAATTGAGACAAGTCGAGTCCAAGTGGAGATGGAGCATTTCCTCTATACATTGCCCCAGCACGCCAATACCTCGATCCAAACATTTCTTCCCATTGTTTGGTGGTTCTAAGGAAACCATGGTCTAGCTTCTTACCCTTGGTTCTATCAGAATCTGTGTCATCATGTTCTAAAATCTTTCCCAAGGCTGCCATTACATCTTTGCAGTAAGAAACAGACTGCAATTGATGTGTATGCCAAATAAGGTCGATGTCATAGGTCGGAACACAAAAACATATTTCAGATTTTTCCCAATTCCTCTTTATCAAATGTAGAAAACCCTTGTATCTTGCTAAAGCTCCTTCAAGAAAGACATCATCATTCATATGGGATCTGGATACCTGTTCCAAGTATTGTATTGTCAACTGAAACCGTAAAACAACGATATCTATGCTTATGTTGCTTACATTTCTCCTAAAATCATAAGTTTCTTGAGTACCTGATAGAAGAAAGGACGTTGCCTCTTGACAGCTGAAACCAGATCATACTCGGTGCTCTTCGAAGCTTGTACGAAATTTTGAATATTCTCTGAAAAAGGGATGCTCATATTAAGTTCATATGGTTCACAAGGATACATACTCTCCCAAATTTCTTCAGTTTTCTTTCTGCAGGTTGTCCTAATGGATGATATGACATTTTGGTTGTCAAGAATTCTCCCATAGACTTCCTCGCAGTCGGCCTTGTACCGCATCTAACGAAGACAACAAATACAGAGTGGTAAAACTAATTGTGACAATATATATGTGCAGATTTGCATTTATGTTTGATGCTGATAGTGTTAGAAAAGTATACAGGGTTGAGCCTATGGCAATGCCAAATCCATTCACAGTCAAGTGGCACAACTAAAGGGCCTTCCGAAATCGCAGACTCCGTGTGTTTGGCAAGCAGAGGAAGCCAACAATATTTGTACCTAAACTCGGCACATTAAGGTAATCAGAAGTTAGAACTAATGGTATGTTTGGATTCATCAGCATCATTCAAGGTAAAAGAATGAACTTATTAGAGTTCAAGAGTTCACCTATTGATGGCCCGGTCTAAGATAGGGCCATCGTAGAGGGTCCGATTCCTATCAACCTCCGCTAGGAATCGAAGGTGTTGTTTGGTTAAAGCTACAAGATCGATGCTAATGGCGACATTTTGTGCCTCGGACCATTCTAATGCTTGTCCCTTTTCCATTCTAAACAAGAGAAAGACCCTGTTTGCAGAATCAAATACTAGCTTTCATGAAATATCCCTTGCTCTTGGGGTGATAATTGATGTTCATGAAAGGAGCTTAAATAGGCTATTGGGTGATTTGCATGTATATCTGTTAGTGCACGTCTCTGAAAATCATGCTCTGCGCATTTACTAGGAGATTTAAGGCAGCTTTGCAGGGAATTCAGGGCACGCATGCTGGTTTCCCGTTCATGCAACAAGTTCATTCATTTGTTGTGAAATATGAGAAAATGAGATTTTATTTATTTTAATTTTATGAGTAAATTACACCACTCATCACTTGATTTTCTTCTTGCTCATATTTTGCTCCTTGAAGTTTAAAATTTTTCAACTTAACCACCCAACTTCCAAATTGTTTTTCATGACTTATTTTATTAATATCTTCCTATGACATGACATATTTTAATGTCTTTTGGATTTATAATTGTAATAACCCATTTAATTAAAATCCAAGATAAATAACCCATATATTTTAAATACCCAGATCCAATATAAAAACCAAAATTAATTACAAACCAGGCCCATAACTAAAACCCATCAGCCCATTACACCCTTAACCTAATCCATTTACAAACCCTAACTAACCCTAATTGTCTAACCAAACCCTAACCAAATAGCCGACCGTCCCTTTGTTTATCGGCCACCAGCTGTCCGCGCGTGACCATCACGCGCGACTGTTTGAATAGCACGTGGTGGTCACGCGCTCTCCTATTCGATGAGGAGGCCGGCCACCGCCCAAGCCACGTGAAGACCACCGGCCAACGTCCATTCAACCTGCAAAACAAGAGGAAAAATTATTAGACCTATTTTAGATCTAAAAATAGGATAAAATTTCTATTTTTGTTGATAAAATATGATGTAAATGTTTGGGTATAAATACCCATTTGACATGCATGTAACTGGTTACAACCGGAGAAAAAAAGGAAACAATCGGAAAAGTATTATTCGAGCAAAATCAGTCCAAAAAAATACCACAACCATTAGCCACAAATATTCAAAAAAAAAAAGGGATCAACCGGAGTGATTATCGGAAGCCAAAAAGCAAAAAAAAAGAGGTAAAAAGAAAAAAAGATTCGAACTTATCTTTTGTAGATCTAGGGTAATTCGTGGTCCTTTTCGAAATTCTAAGGCTGGATCTGTGTTCACCACGTTGAAGAGAGCCGAAAAAGGCATTTTTTTTTCATGATTCCGGCCACCAGCACGGCGGCCGGCAGTCGCGCGCGGTGGCCGGAGAGAGAGCAGCCGGCCGGATTTCCAGAGAGCTCTTGAAGCTCTGATTTGTTTAGTCTGAGGAAGAAGAAGTAAAATGGAAAAAGAAGCAAAAATTTTAAGGGAGAGTGTATATATAGGGACCAAAACGGCACCGTTTTGGTGTCGGTCCTTATGGCCCAAAACGGTGTCGTTTTGGCATTGGATACCCGCACCAAATCCGGATCCAAGACCCGACCCGCGCTTAACCCGGTAAAGAGGGAAAATCACGCGATAGGTCCCCGCATTTCCAGCGTGTTCTCACTTCGACCTCCCAGCTTGCATATCCTTGCATTTTGGTCACTGTTTTTTGCAATTTAGTCATTTTTTAATTTCTCTCAATTTTAGCTTTATTATTATTATTTTCTTTCAATTTCGTCCTTGCTATATATTATTTAACCCAAATGTTTTCTGATTTTGCAGATTAGTCCCTAGAAAATTATATTTTTCCTATTTTATTTTTATTATTAAATATTACTAACCGTTTTTTTTACAGATTCGATATCGGATTGTTATTTTCGATCGTATAAAATATTATGTAACTGATAGGTGCCGATTTCGGGCGTTGTAGGGGTGCTCGCCCTTCCCTACGCGTAACAGACTCCCGGACTCCACTCTAGTTCGTAGACACAATTTTGGTGATCCGATCGCACCGGTAAAAAACGATTGGTGGCGACTCCCCGGACGAATTCCGGTGATTACAGCTTGGCGACTCTGCTGGGGACACATATTTTTGCGAGTCGAGCCGCAACATCGGTTACATTTTATTTAACGATCGAAAATATAAATTCGGTTAATTTATTTTATTTATTTATTTATTTTGAAATATTTTACTAATATTTTTAAAATCCTTTTCAGGTCCTTCATTTCATTAACCCTCAACCCGGGTCCGTCCAAATTAAGTGGGAGCATGAAACCACTCCTTCGTGAGGTTACGCCTCCGTGTAGGATGGTGAATTACTTTCGGGATATTTTTCCCTTTGTCTTCGTGAGACCTACGTCTCCGCATAGACTTAGAAAAATGTATCCCCCTGAATCGTATTTATTATCCTTAGTAGGATAATAAATTTCGTTCGGGTACTTATTAGAATCGAACCGCATATAGTGAGCCCTAGAAGCCCACCTTTAGAGCCGTCATGCCGGACCGCTGCCCATTTAGAGGGTCACCCTATAAGTTTTAGAAAGAGAGAGGGTGGCTTCCTTATTTATTTATGCCCTTTAATTTTCGGTATTTATTTCTCGTTTATTATTTCTGTTATTTATTTATCATGTCATTATCCATGCAACATGCATCATATTTATTTCGTTTATTATTATTTATTGGATTTGATACTAATGACATTTGTCTTCCCAAGTCGCTCGAGTATATAGATGATGTTGTTATGGAGCTGTTTGATTACCTCGATAAAGGTATTACTTCGGTTCCCGCCATCCTCGCCGAGACTTTCCGATCGCTTACCGCTTGTAGAAGAAGTGGTGAAGGAAGGTTTATCGGTTGCGCTCAACTGTTGCTCGTATGGTTCCATAGTCACTTTTGGAAGTCGGAAAGGTCCTCATATCGAGCTTGCTTCGACCATTACTCACCGATAAAGGACTTGGCACATAACCAAAGACCCGAGAATATCCCATGCGACCAATGGAAGGCCATTTTACGCAACTTACGAGAGGGGGATATCGTGTGGAAGGCTAGTTGGTTTTTTCCTAACGAGATCACGTACAGCTGCGAAGGTTATGACTGGGTCCCGTTACTTGGCATATGGGGGCAACAGGATATGCACCATTGATGGTCTCCCGCCAGTACAGGTCGAGACAATTCATCCCCGCAACGAGAGGGTTGGCCACGTGTGACTTCCCCTATAAGGGAAGGGACTACAAAAGGGTCGTTGCCGCCATTGCAAAGGCATGGAAGTACCCTTTGAAAATGGAACCGTTTGACGAGAAACCTAGAGTTACTCCGGAGTATCGCCGATGGAGGAACTGGAGAATCAACGATGAGGTACCGATTCGAGACTCGGAAGTCAGTATATCGTTAGAGGAGCAACTCCGAGTAAATCCTTCCGACATGGAGATCGTCAGGCAGGACTTTGAGGGAAAATACATTAACATGGAGATGAGGTTATCGAGGTTGGAAAATGAGAAAAACCAACTAGAGTTCGGTATCTAGTCTCAGGAGCAAGAAATGCAGAGGCTAAAAAAGGGCAAAAATAGAGCGGAAGAAGACCTGAGTGACCTACAGGGAGGATATAAGAAGCTTCGAGAATCGGCAAAGTACGCAGACCTCAGAAGTTCGTTTGCGGACTGGAAGCTTGAAATCCGCGAAGAGAAAAGAAAGACACGGTATTGGGAAAGCAAATTTAATGAAGCTCAGAGCCAACAGACACTCGATCAAGAAGAATTGGTTCGAGTTGGAAATGAAAATGTCGGCCTGAGAGGTCGGATCATCGATCTGGAAGAAAATTTGCAAAATTATCACCAGAGTTCGGCAGCTCAGCTAGAAGTAAGCCGAGAAGAAAATGAGAGTTTGAAAAGACAAATTAGAGAAATAGAGGCAGCTATGCAGGCTTGTAGAGCCCAATTAAATTACATGGAAGAGCTACGTCAGTGGAATGAACAGCAATGGAAGGCTCGGGTTAATGAAACGCAAGAACAGGTCCAGAACAGAGACCGCACAATGTCCGAGGCCCTAGTACAAATTCGGGAGGTAGCCGAACATTTACAGACGTTAGCAGTCCAAGCAGAAGTTCTTAGCCTGCAATTTGAAGCGGAATCAAACAAGGGCAAGAAGCTCGCATCACTCCTAAAAAAGATCAAGGTTTTGGGAATAAAGGCCAAGCAGTATATGTAAAGCGCAGCCCGCCTTGTATATAGAAAGCCTTGTTCTAAAATGAGCTTCCTTTTCAAAGTTGTATTAAGATCAACACCTTTTTGTAAAACGTTTTGCAATGTTAATATAATGTATCGGTTTGCATGAACATTCCATCATTTTTAGTTGCATTCATGCATTATCACATTTATATTGTTATTATCATGATCCTAATGTTCTAGGATACCATTAATGCAGTAATACTGGAACCTGATCAAATACAACACCCACATTTTACTCGATTTAGATCCAAAAGAATGGAAGAAAGACTAGCCAAAATTGAACAAGCTTATGAGGAAATGAAACGAGATATGGAAAGCAAGTTGGATAAAGCACAACAAGATACGCATACCCACATTTCTCAAACACAGGATGAACTGCTCGACAAGATAACGCAGTTGTTGGCAAGAAAAGAGCCGGAAAAAATGAAAAGAGTCGCTGTGGAACAGGGCACAGTAGCTGAACACTCGGAAAGTCCTCTCCCCGCCCAAGGATCAATTGAAATTCCCAAAGGGCAGACTAGTCAGACT
Source organism: Abelmoschus esculentus (assembly GCA_035048815.1). Taxonomy (NCBI): domain Eukaryota; kingdom Viridiplantae; phylum Streptophyta; class Magnoliopsida; order Malvales; family Malvaceae; genus Abelmoschus; species Abelmoschus esculentus. Next base: position 3,894,579 of record JAUCBN010000037.1, read on the forward strand.
AAAACTCGTCTTCAAGGAGGGTTGGTAATCCATAATCCTAACGATTACATAATGCCCGATTTCAATGAAATAGAGAAAGCTAGAGTCGAGTTACCGAAGAAACTCGAGGATAGATGCAAACAGCTAGAAGAAAAGTTTAAAGCAATGGAAAACGTCGACCAGTTCCCCAGAATGGAGGCTAGGGAACTAAGCTTGGTACCTGATCTCGTGCTGCCCCCGAAATTCAAAATGCCGGATTTCGAGAAATACAACGGAACTACCTGCCCTGAGGCTCATCTGACTATGTATGTCAGGCGTATGACCGGGTACATTGACAATGATCCTTTGTTAATACATTGCTTTCAAGACAACCTAACAGGCTCTGCGGCGAGATGGTATAATCAGCTAAGCCGCTCAAGAATTAGCTCCTGGAAAGACTTGGCTCAGGCCTTTGTACGTCAATATAGTCATGTGATTGACATAACTCCTAACCGGGTCACTCTTCAGAATATGGAGAAGAGACATGATGAAAGTTTCCGACAGTATGCGCAACGATGGAGGGACGTAGCCGCACAAGTCCAGCCACCACTATCGGAGAAGGAGACAGTAATGCTCTTTGTGGGGACGTTGAAAAAACCCTTCCTTGGTAGGATTCTGGGAGGTGCAACAAAAGAATTCTCGGATATCATCATGAATGGTGAGATGATCGAACAAGCCATTCGCAGCGGAAAGCTTGAAGACGAGGAATCTTCAAAGAAACCCTATTATAAGAAAAAGAATAATGAAGGGGGAGATACCGGCGTCCATAACGTCAGTTATTCCAAGGCATCAACATGGCAACCCAAGGCCGCGTCATCGAGCACGCAGAAACTAAAGCAAAATCAGAACCAGAAGACAGAAAGAGAATTCACGCCTATTCCAATATCCCATGGTGAACTTTTCAAAAACCAATACAATGTGCACGTCGTGTCTCCCTTCTACATGAAACCGATACAGCTACCATACTCGAAGTGGTACAACCCGAATACTCAATGCGAGTATCATGCTGGAGCAGTTGGACATTCGATTGAAGATTGCATTGGTTTCAAAAAGCTTATTGAGAAGCTTATGCAGATAGGAGTGGTGCAGTTCGACGATCCTGTAAGAGCCGCTGAGACAGGCAATCCGTTACCTAACCATGCGGATCTCGGGGTGAACGCGATTGTGGATCAAAGTTGTAGGAGGACCAAATCCCGAGTGGAGGAAGTGAGATCTCCGCTAAAGTGAGTATAGAAAATGTTAGTGGCCAGGGGCATGATACCCCCAGTATCTGGAGGTATAGAAGACTTTAGCCAATCTTGCCCCTATCATAATACGATGGACCATATGATAGGAGATTGCACAGAGTTCAAAGCTCTCGTGCAAGAGTTGATCAACAATAAAGAAATTGAATTCTTCGAAGAGCACGTATCCGGAGCAACGGAGGTTTGTGCTTCGGAGCCAAACAGTTCCAAGAAGGTCCCGTTCTTGGTGATTTCAGAACCTAGAAAGGCTGAAGGAAGTAAAGCGACGAAAACCAGATTATCTGTTCAGGCACCTCAACCTTTCCCTTTTCATGATCCAAAGAGAGTCTCATGGAAGTATGATTGTCAAATCACGCACCTTGAGGACCCGCTGAAAGCTACATCAGAGGCAGTAAATGATGTGACGTTCCATACGAGAAGTGGAACACAATGTGGCCATAAAGGAAACAGAGACCTAAAAGGGAAAGCTCCGATTGTGGAACCGCCAAGAAACGTTTTTCAGGAACCTAAATCGCCAGTCAACAAGCCGGTGAAGGAGGATGAAATGAAGGAGTTTTTAAAGCACAGCGAATATAACGTTGTTGAGCATCTTCGAAGGTTACCTGCTCGTATATCCATACTTTCGTTGCTGCTTAGTTCAGAGGCTCACAGAAATGCTCTACTGAAAGTGCTCAACGAGACTTTTGTTCCTAATGACATATCAGTGAATAAGCTCGACAGGCTAGTGAACAATCTGAACGCCAACAACTTCATTCACTTCAATGATGACGAGATCCCTTCAGGGGGCATGGGATCTACCAAGGCTCTACACATCACTACTCGCTGCAAAGGATACACCTTGCCGGGAGTGTTGATAGACAATGGATCTGCCTTAAACGTGATGCCATTGCGAACATTAAATAGGCTCCCGATAGACAATACCCATATGAAGGTCTGCAGCACCATTGTACGCGCCTTCGACGGGACAGAGCGAAATGTAGTGGGCAGAATGGACATACCACTACAAGTGGGACCTAATACCTACAATGTCGATTTTCTAGTAATGGACATCAAACCCAGTTATAATTGTCTACTGGGAAGACCGTGGATCCACTCTACAGGGGCCGTACCATCATCATTGCATCAGAAAGTAAAATTCATCTTTTGATGGGAGACTAGTTACAATCAATGTCGAAGAGGACATTATAGCCTCTATCACAAGTGACGCGCCTTATCTGGAATCCGATGAGAAGGCACTCGAGTGTTCTTTTCGATCATTTGAGTTTGTTAGCGCCACTTTTGTTGCTGAGGGAAAGAAAATCCCTACACCAAGATTATCCAGAACTACGAGGATGGGAATTAAACTGATCCTGAGGCGAGGAGCTCGAGTGGGTAGAGGGCTCGGAAGACGCCTACAAAGTCGAGCTAAGGCACCAACCGTCGTCAACAAACAGGACCGCTTTGGCTTGGGATACAAGCCAACTGCAGATCAAATGAGAAAAGAAATTCTGAAAAAACAAGAAAGGAGAAAAGCTCGTTTGCAAGGAAAAGAGGTTAGCTGGGAACCTATGACATTTCCTCCATTGTCCCAGAGTTTCGTCTTTGGAGGAACTATGTATCCAGAAACCGCAGAAGCCGAGCTAAGGAAACTGATGGGAAAATTAGACATCAACGCTATCGCCGAAGAAGGAAACATGGGAATGTATCCCGGTAAAATCATGCCATCTACACCAGGAACTACTCTGAACAATTGGACTGCAGAAGAGTTACCTGTGGTTTTTAGGAAGTTTTCAGAGTAATGTTCAGAACACTATTGTTACTCTAGCCCGAGAGTAACAAGAAACTTTTGTAAAAGGGCTCCAAACTACTATGTTTATAATAAAATAAAACTTTTTGTAAAGTTTTTTGGCCACTGTTATTTTCCATTTTAACAATTGAATTTCAATTAAATTTCAGATTCTAAATGAGTGTGTTCAAGTAAAGTTTTATTTCAGGTCCCCAGATATTGAACTATCAAATGACACTGAAGCTGATTCAGAGCTTATCTTCGAAAAGGAAGTGTGTCTAGGGGAGTCTACAGAACCTGATGATGACCAAGACTACGAATTACCTCCTGACTTGTTGAGACTGATAGAACAAGAAGAAAAACAAATCCAACCTCATAAGGAATCAGTAGAAATTGTGAGTCTGGGGAATGATGAAGAAAACAAGGAAATTAAAATCGGCACGTGCATTATAGCTGAAACCAGACAAGACTTGATCAATCTGCTACAAGAGTTCAGGGATGTCTTCGCTTGGTCCTATCAGGATATGCCTGGTTTAAGCACAGACATTGTGGTACATAAGCTTCCCATAAGAGAAGATTGCAAACCGGTTCAGCAAAAACTACGAAGAATGAGACCTGATGTACTGCTGAAAATAAAAGAATAGGTGAAGAAGCAATATAATGCCGGATTCCTCCAAGAAATAAAATACTCAGAATGGGTAGCTAACATAGTACCAGTGCCCAAGAAGGATGGAAAAGTCCGCATGTGTGTTGACTACAGGGACCTGAACAAAGCCAGTCCGAAGGATAACTTCCCGCTACCTCACATCGATACTCTAGTCGATAACATAGCAAAACACTCTCTGTTCTCCTTTATGGACGGATTTTCAGGGTACAATCAAATCAAAATGTATCCTGATGATATGCACAAAACAACGTTTGTGACACAATGGGGAACCTTTTGTTATAAGGTAATGCCCTTCGGACTTAAGAATGCTAGGGCAACGTACCAACGAGCAATGGTGGCCCTATTTCATGACATGATGCACAAAGAAATTGAGGTCTACGTTGATGACATGATCGCTAAATCGCGGACCGAAGATGAGCATATAAGAGTCTTGAGAAAGCTTTTCTTAAGATTAAGAAAATTCCAATTGAAACTGAACCCTGCCAAATGCACATTCGGAGTTGCATCAGGAAAACTGTTGGGCTTCATAGTCAGCGAAAAGGGCATCGAGGTTGACCTTGATAAAGTCAAAGCCATTCAGGAGCTATCGCCTCCACATACTCAGAAACAAGTGAGAGGTTTTCTAGGAAGGTTGAATTACATTGCTCGGTTCATTTCACAACTGACTGAAAAATGTGATCCTATTTTCCGACTCTTAAAAAAGCATAATCCTGGTGAATGGGATGACGAGTGCCAGGAAGCTTTCGACAAGATCAAATATTATTTGACCAACCCGCCAGTTTTGGTGCCACCAGTGCCGAATAGACCGCTAATTCTATATTTAACGGTCTTCGAGAAATCCATGGGATGTGTGTTGGGCCAACACGATGACTCGGGCAGAAAAGAAAAAGCGATCTACTACCTCATCAAGAAATTTACAGATTGCGAAGTGAGGTATTCACCAGTCGAAAAAGCCTATTGCGCTTTGGTCTGGACAACAAAAAGACTGAGACAATACATGTTGTATCATACAACGTGGCTGATCTCAAAACTCGACCCTCTCAAGTATTTGATGGAGTCCACTGCGTTGACAGGCAGAATGGCTAGATGGCAGATCCTGCTGTCCGAGTTTGACATCGTGTATGTCAATCAAAAGGCCATAAAAGGGAGCGCCATAGTAGACTTCCTTGCTAGTCGAGCTTTAAAGGACTACGAACCTCTAAATTTTGACTTTCCTAACGAAGATTTGATGTGTGTTGAGGAAAATGCCACAGACGACGTATACTGGAAATTGAATTTTGACGGTGCTTCCAATGCCACCGGTAAGGGAATTGGGGCAATACTAGTATCCCCAGAAGGCGACTGTTACCCCTTCTCCAGTAAGCTTGACTTTGACTGCACCAATAACGTAGCAGAGTATGAAGCATGCATCATGGGAATCCGAGCAGCCATCGATCGAAAGATTAAACAGTTGAAGGTATACGGAGACTCAATGCTCGTGATCTACCAACTTCGAGGAGAATGGGGCACCCGAGACCCCAAGTTATTGGAATATCGAAATTTGGTCCTTGACCTGATCAAACCTTTCTATGAAATAACTTTCCATTATCTGCCACGAGAAGACAACCAGATGGCAGACGCATTGGCAACATTGTCATCCTTGATTCAAGTGAATCAATCCTTAGATTTGAGATCGATACAGATGAGTATATATGGCTCCCCAGCCTACTGCCACAATGTTGAAGAAGACGGAAACAATGAATGTCCTTGGTACCACGATATCTTACAATACATAAAGAATCGTGAGTATCCAAAAGAAGCTTCAGAAAACGAAAAAAGGACGCTGCGAAGACTGGCAATTGACTACGTCCTAGATGGCGAGATATTATACAAAAAGAGAAAAGACCAGATATTGCTACGATGTGTGAATGCCACCGAAGCCAAGATGATCCTCGAAGAAGTACATGAGGGTGTATGTGGAACCCATGCTAACGGGTTCACCATGGCAAGACAAATCATGAGGTTCGGATACTACTGGCCCACAATGGAGAGTGACAGCGTTGAGTACGCTAAAAAATATCACAAGTGTCAAATATATGCGGACAAGATTCATGTACCCCCATCACCGCTGCATGTGATGACATCCCCTTGGCCGTTTTCCATGTGGGGCATGGACGTCATTGGGCCTATTTCACCAAAGGCTTCCAATGGTCATCGTTTCATCTTTGTCGTCATCGACTATTTCACTAAGTGGGTAGAAGCAACCACTTATGCAAATGTCACCAAAGTAGCAGTGAGCAGATTCCTCAAGAAGGAAATCATATGCCGATATGGAATGCTAGAAAGCATCATATCTGATAATGCGTTGAATTTGAACAATAAGACCATAACTGAAGTCTGCAAGCAATACAACATACGGCATCACAATTCTTCGCCGTACCGTCCGCAGATGAACGGAGCAGTGGAAGCAGTCAACAAAAACATCAAGAGAATTGTGGGAAAATGGTAGAAACTTATCGAGACTGGCATGAGAAGTTACCGTTTGCCCTGTTCGCATACAGAACGTTAGCTAGAACTTCTACTGGGTAACTCCTTTTTCCCTGGTATATGGGATGGAGGCAGTTTTACCTATAGAAGTCGAAATCCCTTCCTTAAAAGTTTTGTCTGAGCTGAAGCTGGATGAAACAGAATGGATTCAAACCAGACATGATCAGCTCGCTTTAATTGAGGAAAAAAGATTAAGGGCTATCCGACATGGGCAAATGTACCAGAAACGGATGATGAGAGCCTTCAATAAAAAGGTTCGCCCACGAATTTTTCGAGAAGGGGATCTGGTTCTAAAGAACATTCTCCCGATACAGAAGGATTTCCGAGGCAAATGGATGCCGAATTGGGAAGGACCGTACGTAGTGAAGAAAGCCTTCTCAAGAGGGGCGTTAATCCTGACTGAAATGGATGGCAAAGATCTACCCAACCCGGTGAATTCAGACTTAGTCAAGAAGTAATTTGCCTGAAAGCCCCTAGACACACGAATGTACCCGTCAAGATAGCTCTGAAATGCTGGATAGTCAAATATCTGGGGCATCAAAATTTTGTCTTTTTGTATTTTACTGTTATCAGTAATTACTTTTTGTTATCAATGAAACTTTTGTTAATAAAAAGTATCAAAATTTTTGTGTTCATACATTGTTTCTGAAATCTCCTAAAAGCACAGGAACTAGAAACAACCTTACACAGGATATTGTGCCTTGTCAAGAGATGCTTTGAAAACAGAAAGTACATCATCCAAACAGATTGGAATCAGATAATCTCGTCTGGTGACGGAGACACAGCTGTCAAAGTATCAACAACCAATCAAGACAGTTGATCAAGCAATTTTGGGAAAATCATTGTCATATGCATCTTGCATCTCATGTTAGGAGCATGCATGCATGCATCAAGCATGTTAGGTTAGGATCATAAAATGCACACTAACCTTCGCATTTTGAAATCGTTTGCAAAAGAATTGTAGATCTTATTTCTGCAACAAGGTAGTGAGGCAAAAAACATTCTCCTACTGTTAAAATACTACAACAGGGGATTGCGACTTCACCTCAGATCTCTACCTTCATCAGGGATTACAGGTAAGGATCTTTAACCATTGCGGTTGCTTTTTCTACTCAGTAGATAAATCGTTTGGTAAAAAGGGTGAGACCAATCGATGAGGACTATTCAAATGTCCATTGAAACCCATTTTCATGAATGGTCAAAGGAAATCAATCCCTTTGAATAAATCCAATCTCAGGATTGGTACCAACTGATTGTACCCAGAAGAATGATACAACTAGCCCGGGGCAAACGGCTACTGGTAAAGGCGAGTCAAATCCGTTGACCCCTGTGCATTTGGGAAAAATGCATTAAGAATGACTATTCAAATGTCCATCAAAATCCATTTTCACGAATGGTCAAAGGAAATCAATCCCTTTGAATAAATCCAATCTCAGGATTGGTACCAACTGATTGTACCCAGGAGAATGGTACAACTAGCCCGGGGCAAACGACCACCGGTAAAGGCAGGTCAAATCCGTTGATCCCTGTGCATTTGGGAAAAATGCATAAAAGAAGATAATTCAAATGTCCTTTAAAATCCATTTTCAAAAATGGTCAAAGGAAATAAATCCTTTGAAAAGTTTCAATTCTACGATTGTACTTAAGGAAATAGTACAACTAGCCCAAAGTCAAAGCTACTAGTAAGGATAACGCTTCTTCGTCAGTGTAGCAGCATGCAAACTCATTCTCAAATGGTGCTTCTTCGTCAATGTAGCAGCATTAAAACTCCGTTAGATCATGCTCCGTCAGTGTTGCAGCTAAGCTGAGTGTCAGAACTCAATATCCTTAGATCCCGCTTCTCCGGCAGTGTTGTAAGTGGATCAATTGACATTTCCCATCTCGGCGGCAGTGTTGTAGATGGATCAGATAAATCATGCTTCTTCGTTAGTGATGCAGCTTAAGAGTGACAGAACTCGTCGTCAGATCTCGCTTCTCCGGCAGTGTTGTAAGTGGATCAAATGACACTTCCCATCTCACGGTAGTGTTGTAGATGGATCAGACAAACCATGCCTCTTCGTCAGTGTTGTAGCTTAAGAATGACAGAATTCGTCGTCAGATCTCTCTTCTCCGGCAGTGTTGCAAGCAGATCGAATATTGTTCTCAATCTCAACGTCAGTGTTGCAGATGAACCAGATAAATTACGCTTCGTCAGTGTTGCAGCTTAATCGAGCATCAGAACTTCTTGCCAGATCTCGCTTCCTCAATGGTGAAGCTAGATCAGATATCAGTGCTCATACCAGACCGTGCTTCTCCGACAGTGTTACAGCCAGGTCAAGTCTTCGGCAGAAAGGATAGCATTATCAGCAAGTTTTGTGCCGTCTTCTCCAATGGATCCTCAAATTTTGAAGGTTTTGTCAACAAAGGCGGTGGAGTATACTAAGTTGAAGCTCTAGAAGAAAAGGCGGTGGTCACCGAAAACCGAAAACCAAAGCCTTACCTAAAGAACCCGTACCATACCAAAGAAGAACCCTGAAACCATGCCAGATTAAATGGGTTATTCTTTATATTTGCTCTATTGTCGTTACACAACAATGAGCAAAGAGGGGCAGCTGTAATTACCCATTTAATTAAAATCCAAGATAAATAACCCATATATTTTAAATACCCAGATCCAATATAAACACCAAAATTAATTACAAACCAGGCCCATAACTAAAACCCATCAGCCCATTACACCTTTAACCCAATCCATTTACAAACCCTAACTAACCCTAATTGTCTAACCAAACCCTAACTAAATAGCCAACCGTCCCTTTGTCTACCAGCCACCAACTGTTCGCGTATGGCCATCACGCGCGACTGTTTGAATAGCACGTGGTGGTCACGCACTCTCCTATTCGATGAGGAGGTCGGCCACCGCCCAAGCCACGTGAAGACCACCGGCCAACGTCCATTCAACCTGCAAAACAAGAGGAAAAATTATTAGACCTATTTTAGATCTGAAAATAGGATAAAATTTCTATTTTTGTTGATAAAATATGATGTAAATGTTTGGGTATAAATACCCATTTGACATGCATGTAACCGGTTACAATCGGAGAAAAAAAGGAAACAATCGGAAAATTATTATTCGAGCAAAATCAGTCCAAAAAAATACCACAACCATTAGCCACAAATATTCAAAAAAAAGGGATCAACTGGAGTGATTATCGGAAGCCAAAAAGCAAAAAAAGAGGTAAAAAGAAAAAAAGATTCGAACTTATCTTTTGTAGATCTAGGGCAATCTGTGGTCCTTTTCGAAATTCTAAGGCTGGATCCATGTTCACCACGTTGAAGAGAGCCGAAAAAGGTATTTTTCTTTCATGATTCTGGCCACCGGCACGACAGTCGGCAGCCGCGCGCGGTGGCCGGAGAGAGAGCAGCCGGCCGGATTCCCAGAGAGCTCTTGAAGCTCTGATTTGTTTAGTCTGAGGAAGAAGAAGTAAAATGGAAAAGGAAGCAAAAATTTTAAGGGAGAGTGTATATATAGGGACCAAAACGACACCGTTTTGGTGCCGGTCCTTATGGCCCAAAACGGTGTCGTTTTGGCATTGGATACCCGCACCAAACCCGGATCCAAGACCCGACCCGCGCTTAACCCAGGAAAGAGGGAAAATCACGCGATAGGTCCCCGCATTTCTAGCGTGTTCTCACTTCGGCCTCCCAACTTGCATATCCTTGCATTTTGGTCACTGTTTTTTGCAATTTAGTCATTTTTTTTAATTTCTCTCAATTTTAGCTTTATTATTATTATTTTCTTTCAATTTCGTCCTTGCTATATATTATTTAACCCAAATGTTTTCTGATTTTGCAGATTAGTCCCTAGAAAATTATATTTTTCCTATTTTCCTATTTTATTTTTATTATTAAATATTACTAACCGTTTTTTTTACAGATTCGATATCGGATTGTTATTTTCGATCGTATAAAATATTATGTAACCAATAGGTGCCGATTTCGGGCGTTGTAGGGGTGCTCGCCCTTCCCTACGCGTAACAGACTCCCGGACTCAACTCTGGTTTGTAGACACAATTTTAGTGATCCGATCGCACCGGTAAAAAACGATTGGTGGCGACTCCCCGGACGAATTCCGGTGATTACAATAATAAAAATATAAATTAAAATCTTTAAATCGTAATCCCAAATCTACAAACCCTAAACACTTATCTACACCCTCACTTGCAAGGAAGTTTATGCACAGTGGGGCCATACTCGATTGTTGCTTCCATGATAATTCCTTTAGGGTTAGTGCCAGATAATAGTGTTAGGAGCTTAGTTAATTAGCTTTGGATTTTACCCTTTTATATATGTTTTGGTTCTCCAAAATGTTTAGGGAAATGAAATTTGGATTCAAGCTTAAAATTGAGCACTTAGCTTTTGCAGGAAAGAAAGTGTTAAGCCATGGAAAATAGGATATTTTAGGTTGGGGATGGGGATCAGAGTTTAAAGATTTTGTTTTTTATTTTTATTTTAATTCTGACATGTCATTAAAATATGAAATGCCATCTAAGAATTTTTTTTATTTTATTTTGTAGAGTAAATATTCATTATTTTTATTATGTTATAATTTTATATAATAATATTTTTTATTTTATTTTGTAGTGTAAATGTTCATCTTTTTTATACGATGTAAATTTTTATATGTTATTAAATAGATGAATTTTATTAGATAAAATTATAAATAATGTGATAAATCAAGAACGTATAATAATTTCTTATAAGTGTGGGTTGTTATTCGACGATTTGTATGTTTAGGGAGTTAGCCTCTTCATTACAACATATGGGACTCCTAATTACGTGGCACCATAGGAAAGTTTATAATATTAGTTATTCTCGTTACATTATCTATAAGATTGATCAATTAAATATATTATTTAATTAATTTTTTTATCTTATTTTTTTATCAAATGAATCTCTACTAATATTTATTATAAATTAAAGGCTTAACTCAGTAATAGGTGCCCAAAGTATACACTTTTTCTGAAATAGGTGCCTAATGTTTTTTTTTGCTGAAATAAATGCCTAAACTATATATTTTTTTCTGAGATAGGTGTCTAATGTATTTTTTGGCTCAAATAGGTGCCTAAAGTTTTATTCCCTTAGTGTTTTAAGGTAACACTGTTAAAAGAAAATTGTTTAATTTATAAATAAGTACTTAAACTATATATTTTTTTTAAAATAGGTGCCTAATGTAATTTTTATTGAAATAAATGCCTAATTTTTTATTATAAGTAATTTATATTTCTTATAAGATATAAAATTATTTATATATCATCGTTTTAATCTATTAAATTATTTATTATAATTGATTAATAATTTATTTAAATTTGATTGGTTGCTGAAATTATGAGAAAAAATTATTTTTTAACAATACTAAAATAAAAAATAATTAAAATTTATATAACTTTATATTAATATTCACAATTCTTTTTCGATACAATTATAAATGTAATATGAATATAAGAATTTTTGTATATATTCCCCATGTGAACCGGCGGCATGTCCTTAAAAGTGAATCGATTTGTCCCATTGATGATTGTTCTGGAAAATATGAAAATATTAATATAAAATTATATTATATTTTAGTGTTGTTAAAAAATAATTTTTTCTTATAATTTAAAAGGTTAAATGATTAATTTAAGATGTAAATAATTTTATATCTTATAAGAAATATAAATTACTTGTAAGGAAAAAAATTAAGCATTTATTTTAATAAAAAATACATTAGGCACCTATTTTAAAAAAAATATATAGTTTAGGTACTTATTTATAAATTAAACAATTTTCTTTTAACATTGTTACCTTAAAACACTAAGAAAATAAAACTTTAGGCACCTATTTCAGCTAAAAAATACATTAGGCACCTATCTCAGAAAAAATACATAGTTTAGGCATTTATTTCAGCCAAAAAAAATATTAGGCACCTATTTCAGAAAAAGTGTATACTTTGGACACCTATTACTGAGTTAAGCCTAAATTAAATTTAAAAATAGTTTTTAACAAATAAAGATTCACTTAATAAAAAAATGAGATAAAAAATTTAATTAAATAAATATATTTAATTAATTGGTTTTATAAATGACATACCCCGTAATATAATTTTTCGCACCAAAGAGACTAGTCAACTTTTGTGACGAATATTCCTTAATTAAAGGTTTATTCTGTTAGTGCATACATCTACAATCTCGAATCATTGACCTTGCTCATCAAAGTAAACCACCATAATCCCCACAAGAACACATCCCATTGACAAATTTATGGAGCTGCTTGCTATCTCGAATGATGATTTCCCTTGCATTAAGAGAAGATATGGCCTTCATAAAATCATGGCAACCATTGCACATGCCTATGTTCTTTATGATTCGTATAGGTGCAGCATCTGGTATTTTCAGTAGGCCAAATGCAATAGCCAACTTCTCGCTATGTTGAACTTCTTCTTCTTCACCTTGTAAGGTAGAACTTTCAAGTGATTCATATCCAACAAAACTCTTTGCTTTATCAACTAATTCATCCAACAGTTCATACATCTCAGGTCCATATGCTTCCCTCTCGTTGGGATTGAACGAATAAACCTTGTCGTGAATGCTAATAAAGCTCCAGTCTGTTAACTTTTCGAGTCTCTTCTCCTTCATCAGTTCTCGTACTTTCGAAACATCTTCCCATTTTTCTGCAGATTTGTAATAATTCAGCAACAAGAGACAAGTCTCGGAATCTTTCGGTTTCAGTTCAAGTAACTTTTCTGCAGCATAAAATCCCAATTCATTGTTGCCATCTCTTCTGCATCCTGCAAGCAATAGAGACCAAATGGACTCATTTGGAGGAAAATCCATCTTCTTGATCAAATCAAAAGCTTCATCTAATGATACTTTCCTCACAAACATGTCAATTAGGCATGAGTAATGGTCCATAACAGGTTTGATCTTAAAATCTTTTTGCATTGTCTCGAAATACCCGAGTGCTTCATTTACCATTCCGGCATGGGCACATGCCGATAAAATGCCAACAAAGGTTACCTGGTTCGGTCTGACTCCAATCAGTCTCATATCATCGAAGAGCTGCAGCGCTTGCTGAGTCTGCCCATTTTGCGCAAAAGCAGCAATCATAGACGTCCATGCTATCAATGTTCTAGCAGACATCTCCTGAAAAGCCGTGCTTGCTCTGTCAATGCTTCCACATTTGTTATACATATTAACCAATGCAGTTCCCACTATCATATCTGACAGATACCCAGTTTTAAGTGTTTGAGCATGAATTTGCTCCCCTTGTTCTAAAGCAAACATCTCACTACATATGGTTAAAATACTTGAGAAGGTAATATAGATCAGGTTTGAAGCCGGAGTTATTTAATTTTGAGAAAATGTTGAGAGCCTCAGTTCCATTATGGTAGGCTGAAAGATCATCCTTGGCTAGTTCCATCATTTCACCATAGCCCGCAATAATTGAATTCATCGTAACCAAGCTCATGTCTTCCATGCCATTGAACAGCCGCAGCGCTTCAACAAACCATCCACATCTGAGATACAAATACATGATGGAGTTCTTTATGCGGAGGTTTGTTTCATATCCGAGTTTAATGCTTAAACAATGAACTTGAGCCCCAAAACTCAAAGATAGCATTGTACAACACATACTCAAAACACTTGTCAAAGTGAATTCATTAGGTTCAACATTGTCAGCAAGCATCTCAGTGAAGAACCTGAGCCCCTTCACAGCTTTACTATTATCTCCACAAGCAGAAATAACTGCAGTCCATGAAATTACATTCTTTTCCTCAACCTTAAGAAAGGCCTTAATAGCAGAACCCAAGCTTACACATTTAGAGTATAAGCTGCAAAGTGAGTTTCCCAACACTTGTGTCATGATCAATATGATATTTGATACTGTAGGCATGAATTTGCTTCCCCAATTCAAGTGAGTCTATTGCAGAACATGCATTCAAAGCAATTCCCAGAGTATAATTCGTCGGGAAAGACCCGAATTCGAGCATCTTTTGGAAAACAGTAATGGCAACACCTGGTTGATCATTATGAACATAGCCTGTCATCAAAGTTGTCCATGCAACAACATTTCTCCTGGGTAAACTATCGAACACTTTTCGAGCATTTTCCATAGCTCCACATTTTGCATAAACATTGACAAGGAATGTCATCACAAACACATCTCGATGAGTTCCTGTCTTTATGATATGAGAATGAAGATTCCGAGCCCCTGAAAACGAATTCTTTTCGATGCATTCTTGCAAAAGCGGGACATAACAAGATGTTTCAATCTTCGAGCCATCATCCTTTATGACTGAGACTGATTCTTGGAAATTCAGAGACCTTAATGATTCAAATTTCTCATCTGATTGAATGAATGTACGAGTCCTGGGGTAAGATAAGCTTGGACTCTGAAAAAAAATCAACATGCAGCTTAGAATCAATACATATAAGAGAACACAACACAATTCCTGCTAACTTATATTTGAATATGGGAAAATTAAAAAACAAAAAAGAACCCAAAATTTTTACACTTGTGTTGTTTTTTCTAAATGCAGAATAACAAAGAGAGAATTTATTGAAGTGAAGAATACCTTATCTGTGGAAAGAGAAGTGGTGGCGTCTGGTTCGAGCTTGAGAGTAGCAATGCCGGGAAAAGAAGGCAATGAAGAAGCCATTTGAGAATGGTGGGAATGAATAGGATGTTCGAATTGAAAGAAGAAACATCCTATGGTACACCAACTGTTACGTTTTACGTTATCCTAATTCCTATCTTCTTGCCTGAGATAACAGCAAGACAAATAGTGGACCTCAAATTGTTACCTTATTATTCTTTTAGAAAAACATAATGATAAAATAATTAAAAAAAAAAAATAGGTTGATAACAACCACGATCGATAATGAGTTGAACCAGTTCGTGAGTTATTCGAGTTCAGTTCGGTCAAAGTGCGAAAAACATAATAACAAAATAATTAGAAAATTAGGTTGATACACAACTAGGATTGATAATGAGTTTAACCACTTCGTGAGCTATTCGGGCTCAGCTCAGTTAAAGCTCGGTTCGAATGAGCTCGATTCAGGTTTAGGCTCGACTCGAGATCTTAACAAGTCGAGCCGAGTCAACTTAAATTCGTCTCGAAAAACTCGTGAATGAGCTCGAAATAATTATATATAATAAAATGAATTTCTTTAGTAAAAAAATAATAATAAAATGAATTAGGGAAAATTCACTAAAAATAAATTAGACATTATGTGTTTGTATTGTAAGAATATTTTTGGTTATTTGGTTAATCTATTTTTTTGACACTTTTTTACTTTCCTGTCATTGAATTTTATTTTGATATTGGTTATAAAAGGGTTTTAACAAGGCCCCGTCTTTTTAAAAGAAATATAGTTAAATCATTTATTTCAAGCCAAGCTCGAGTTGAGATTGTCGAGCTTCAAACTCGAGCCCTATAGCATTATTTTTAAGTCAAGCTTGAACATAAAATTACGTGCTCGTTTAGCCTCAAGCCTAAGTTGAGCCCATTATAATTGTTTTCGAGCCAAGCTAGAACCTGACAAGAGGGTTCAACTAGGCTTGTTATCACCCCTATACATAACAAAACATTTTAATTTTAAGGTTTAAACATTTAATTTAGATTTTAGAATGTAAAATTTAAAGTTTATAGTTAAAATATATTTTTTAAATTACAAAATTCTTTTATTTAAAATATAAAATCTAAATTTTTAATCTTACGACCTAAATTCTAATAATAAATTCTAAAACTTAAACTCTACAACCCTAAACTAAATATCAAACTCTAAATTAACAGGTTTATATAAATTTTAATTTACATAATTTATATATCAAAATATTTTTTATAATATAAACCTTTGTAATTGTTAGTTTTTCAAATATATAACTTTTTTGAGTAATTTAATTCTTAAAGTTTTATTTTTTAAATAAGTTTTTTTCATATTATTATTTCTTTTATTTGTTATTTATATTCTAAATCGAAAGTCTCTATTTAATATCAAAACCAAGTTTTGAGACCCTTTTTACTATAATTATTTAAGTAAAGAAAATTGTAAAAAAAAATGGGCTTCCGGCCCTGCCTTAAACCCACAGGTTTGGGTGTTCTTGTTCCATGAACCACACAACCTTGCAAGCAGTAGCCGCTGAAAATATGAGTTGTTTTGAGATTATTTCATCATATTCAACCAGAATTCAATTTAAAATTATTTAAATTTAATCATAAATATCAATTATTATTTTAAATATGTTATACAAAGAATCAAACATTTTTTAAATTGAATCAGATAATTTTGTTTTATTAAAAAAAAATCAGACTAAACGTAACCAGGACTGCATTTGTTTTTGTTTTTTTTAGGTTTGATAGTTAAATAAGTGCTTAAATTATATTTATGGATATTTTTTTGTTTAAATTATTTTTAATTATAAATAGGTGTCTAAAGTTTTAATTTTGGTTCTTTTAAGTGTCTAACTATTAAACTGTCATTTTTTATTAAAATATATTTTTATTTTATTTTTAATTTAATTTATATTTTAACTTAATTTTTTTAAATGACAGTTTTAAGTTTTTATAAAATAATCTTAAATCTCTAACCTAAAATCCTCAAATTATTATTATTATTGCCGTTGTTTATTATCTCATCGAAGATCATTATTACCGTTGTCGGACTACTACGATTGTTTTCTCCCATCACCCATCGTTTGTAAATCGACAGTAGGTGTACCGATGATTTTCTTTTAAAATTTTAGTTTTTTTCGATATGAGAAAGCCGATTGACACACTTACTATCGATTATTAATGATGGGTGGTTGAAGAAAACGATCATGATGATGTAACAACAGTAGTGGTGATCTTCGGTGAGACAATAAACGACGATAACGATGATAATTTAGAATTATGGTGTTTTAGGTTAGGAATTTGGATTGTTTTATAAGGTTTTAAGATTGTCATTTATTTTAAAAACTTATATTTTTAAAAAAAATATTAATTAAAAGAAATTAAAAATTAAAATATATCATTTGTCATATTTTAATTAACTAATGATTTTTTATTAATAGTTAGGCATCTAAAATGATTAAAACTAAAATTTTAAATATTTATTTAGAGCTAAAAACAGTTTAAACACCAAAAATAATCTACAAATATAATTTAGATAATTATTTAGATATTAAGCTTTTTCTAACCATCATGTTTCTATGCTGATTCCTTTGTCTGCATATGGAAGAGCTCACAAATCATCAACCAAAGCACTTCCTCCAGCACTGTACACAAACATCAAACCCACGAAAAAACATAAACAAACCAAAAAAACAGAAGAAAAATACACCCCAAAACCATGTTCACTTGTCAGCAGATGATCTGGTAGAAGAAGGAGCAGCATATCTGGAGGAGAAGCCACGATAAACAGCTCCCTCCGGATCATCATCTTCATAGCCGTCGTCAAAATTCTGGGCATAGCTTAAAGGGTCGTACTTGAAGCCACCAACCGGTCTGGGTCCCTTTGCCCTAAAAGCAGCCGTTATGCTGTTCCTCAAACTCCTCAACTTCCTTCCGGTACATGGAAACTTCAGCTTGAGACGACCCCAACAGGAAAACAAATCTTGTTCGGTAGGAGAACTTTTGTCCATAGAGTCTGATCCCTTGTCAAAACAAACGTTTCTTTGCTTATAAGTTATAACCGATCAAGAGATGAAGAGCATTGGTAGTACAGAGCTTGAGTTTATGGGGGAAAAGTTGTTCAGTTTTTGGGGTTTATGAAGGGAAGATAGAGAAAGGGGACAAGGGCGGTAGGGTCGGAGACAGATGGAACGAAGAATTCCTTTGTCGTCATTCATTTTCCCAAAGGAAATGTTTGGCTACATGGATGATGCTGTAATAAATTTGCACCATAGAATCCGTTTTATAGCTGTAGATTTTTATGACAAATTGAGAACTAAAAAAGAAAACGTATCGGGACAAGAGTCTATTTTTCAGTCTTAAATAAATGGGTAAATTACATCGATAATCATCAAACTATTGTTTATTTCTTATTTTGGTTATCTAATGTTAAGTTTTAACGAGAGTTAATCGCATCACATATTTTTAAATTTTAACTCTCATTCTAATTTAGTTTTTAAACTTTTAAATATTTAATTTCATCTTCGAACTATAACTTTTATTTTAAATTAATTCCAAATTTTTTAATATTTTAATTCAGAATAAAAATTAGAGTTTAAGGATAAATTTAGAATCTTTACGATATGACCGGTATAAAACAAGCGTCATATTTTAGAGATATGTATTGCAATTAACTCTTTTAATGAAGATAACATTATATGGTATGATAACAATTTTAGTCCTAGAATATATACATTTCATCGATTTAGTCATTATTTTCTAGAATTTTATTTATATTTTATTCTTTCAAAGACTACGTCGTTCTAGCTCAACAGGGTGGTCTATTGTTTTTTCTGTTAAGTTTTAGATATAGTTTTTTTTTTTTTTTCTGATATTATTTTTGGTAATATTAAGACAAAGGTACATATTGATGCATGTGAACTAAATGAAGAAAAGACAAAGGGTTGATTCAGTAATAATACCACAAACCTGTAAAAGAAAACACACGACAAGGGGAACAAAGATCCTTACCATCCGTAAGGTTTTGTTTGGTAGGATGAAAAATTAAAAGGGGTAGAAAAGTAAATGGATATAAAAGTATTTTTTTTATTGACGTGCATGGTAAGGAGGATTGAAAAATTAAAAGAAAATTGTATTTTATTTCTATTCATTGCTTGGAATAATTAAAAATTGGATAAAAAGAAAATTAAGTTTTGAAAATTTATATTTTAAACCAGAAATATATCAATATTGAAAATGTAACGTGTGTAAGTTTGTATAAAAACGGTTAAATAGTATATCAGTTGTATATTTAAGATTTTTTTATTTGACTTATTATATTAAAAAAATATTACATTTTTTGTTAGAAAAATATCACGCGACACTTTAAAATTGTTCAAAAAGTTTAAAAAATTGTTTTAAATATACATGTGTTATTATAAAATAATACATATTTATTATCTATTTAATAACATAGATTTTGTGTTAAATGACATGTTCCAAGGGTATCTTATAACTATTTTAACAAAAAAAAATTAAGTAGGATAACATGCTTAATAACTAATTCATAAAGTAAAATTTAAAAAGTCTTTAGATATTAAGATAATATTAAAATATAATTTTTTTTAAAAAATACTATTTAAGAAGAAAATTATTTGTATGGTCGTAATTAAATAATCTTGATTCGTCATGTTATTTATGATTTTATCTAATAAAATTATTCATTTAAGAATATATAAGAAATGAAAATTCACTTTATAAAAAAATAAAAAATTATATTAAAAAATAAATAAAAATTTATTATTAAACAAGATCATAAATAGTATAATAAATCAAAAGAAAAACTTTATCTTTTTACAAGAAAGAGACTCAAATTTGGAAGATTATGCGGGGTGAGAATATCCTAACCTACATGGTTGATGCCATTATTAGTCATGAGGATTGAAGGGTGTACAAAACTTGCCTTCCTCATCCGGGTCATCGTTTCCTCGGACAACTGTCACGTTGTCATACACAAGTACAACCACCCTTGTATTTGTAGGGAATTATTATTTGTCATAAAGATAATTTTCATCCTTAACGTTTATAATTTTTGTTATTTTGGTCTTTTATTTTTTTAATAAATTTAGGCTTTAACCTATGTCTTTTTAACAAATAACTCATTTTTTAACTACCATCATAACTGAACCATTAAAAATTTAATAATGATAACATGTCATATATATATGATAATATATTTTAAATGACATAGAATCTAACCTATTAAATATATACATATATATAGAATATAATCTTATTCCGGTATAAAATATAAAACAACTAAAATTTAAATAAAATATTAAAAATTAATTAAATCCAAAACAAAAATTTATTAAATATTCTCAACCCTTACTAAACTAAAATATCTTTAAAAAATCTTAAAAACTCCGATTTAGATTAAAACTAAAATACCTAAATTCTAAACTAAAATAATAAAAATTCAATCGATTATTATCAAAATCTTTTATCTTTGATTCACCGGTAACAAACTATACAAAACCCTTTCTTTTCAGATTATGTTCATACATTTTTAAATAAAATTTTGATTTTACTATAGTTAAGGTTGAGAATGTTTAGTAGCCTTTTGCTTTAGATTTAATTAATTTTTAATGAATAAAAAATTAATTTTTAATATTTTATTTAAATTTTAATTATTTTATATTTTTAGATTAGAATAAAACTATATTTCACGTGTATGTATTTGATATACTATATGTTAAATCATTTAAAATATATTATTACATATATATATATATGACATGTCATCATGATTAAATTTTTAACGGTTCAGTTCTCATGGTAGTTAAAAAATGAGTTATTTGTTAAAAAGACATAGGTCAATGGCTAAATTTATCCCCAAAAAAGAATAAGAGCCAAAATGACAAAAATTATAAACGTTATGGGTGAAAATTATCTTTATGTCTTATTATTTTTAGATGTTCGAGTTTTATCCTAATTATTTTAGACTTATTTATATTATATAATTAATTTTATAAGTAAGATTATTTATTAAATTATTATCACTTAGATTAATTTTATAACCATAAATATTTATTAAAGATGTTTATTATTCGGTTGAAATAATTAATCAACCGAATCAAAATTTAGTTAGGTTAATTAGATGTTAAATCAAATGATTATTTTTTAAAATGTTAATTATTGATTAATTTAATTTAAAATCAATAAATTAACCGAATTAATCGGGAATATTAAATATAATATATTAAACATATATATAATAGCTCTAACCCAATTAAATTAGATGCTACGTTCAATAATTATATCCAAGATATGTTTTGGTATTTTTCTATTATTATTTCTGTTAATTTTAAACAATAATAATGAATGCGATATATATCTTTCAAAATTCTAGTTTAGCTAGATCTCCTTTCTCTTTTCCATTCAACTTTAGCCGTCACTCTTCCCAACCAAAATTTCAACCTTAAACGTTTTTCACTTTTATCAATGTTTTTTTTTTTTTTTTTAAGGTCATCGAAGACCAATTGATTGTCGATCACCAAATCTTTTATTTTATTTTTTTATTTTATTTTAATAATAATCTTAGTTTTTTGTTTTTATGATATATATATTTTATCTTTGTGACATATTTTTATTTTTGTTTTAGGGTTTGATTTGTCTGTCTTTATGACATGTTACAACATACTCTAACGATTGATTGTCGTTCACAAAGATATTTAATCGATTCTTTGATTTATGTTTTTGTCTGTGATCACTTGAAAAGACTTATCCCCACTCGATTGATTGTTGTTTGCCGATAAAATCAATCTTGGGTACCCGTACTTTTTGCATGAAAGTTTAGATCGCCTACAACTCCTTCCTTTATTACGCGTCTCGCTTAAAAAAATTATTTTTTTTCTTGAGTTATAAGAATTTTTAAATTATTTAATCCAATTATTATTTTTTGATTATGATATAATTATAATTTTTTATAGATTTAATAAAAATTTAATGAAATTAAAAAATATATTTTTTATTAATAAATTTTAATTATTTTAATTTAATTAATTAATCGAATTAATTGTTTGAATACCTTAATATTCATCCTTATCATTTACCTCCTTCCCTTGATTGATGTCCCTCGGCAAACACGAATACCATGCCCGTAACCATCAAGTGTTTCGGTAAGTGGAGGTTGTTTCAACTTTATCAAAGATTTTAAATTTAAGTCAAACGAGAAATTATATCATGGGTCAGTCCCACCATGTTATTTATGAGACTAATTAATAGAAATTATTCACCTCATTATTTTTAATTTTCAAGTAAAGATTCACTTGGAAAAAAATTATGATATGAAAAAATTAATGAAATAAACAATTTTTATTAGTTGATCCCATGAACAGGTGATAAAACTGACCCATGAAATAATTTTTCCTTTTGAAACGGTAATAATTTTATATCTTTTACAGGAAAGTTAAATTTTGTTATACCGTTTCTAATAATTATTCATTAAATCATCACTTTCAAAGGTTAGTTTTTGAAATACTTATGGTTGAGCAAAATTTGATTAAGAAAATTAAATAATTTGACTCAATTCGAAATAAAAATAAAGTATAATAGATTTAAAATTTAACATTTAATAGATATGGCTCGATTCGAAAAATTTTAAATAAAGATTGAGTTGTAAAATAGAAATTTAACTCGAATAACTCAAAAAATTTAATAATTAAATGATTTATTTTTAAGTTTGAGACGAATTTCTTAATCATTTAACGATATATATACATTGATATATAAAAATATAAAAAATATTATTACATATGAAATATATATAGATACATCTTATATGAATAAAGAGTCATTTAAATTAGAATTAAATCATAATATAACATGATAAATAATTATAATAAAACGTTTATAAGAACTCGAAAACTCGACTCGAACAAAAAAATTTTAAATAAAGTTTGAGTTATAAAATATGACTCATCAATTCAAATAACTCAAAAATTTTTGACTCACTCGATCGAATATTCATCCCTAAAATAATAACATTTATATCGTCAAAAGCAATGGCATGTCCTTTCAACAACATTTCATGGAAAATGTGTTTGATAAAACGATCCTTTTATTTATGTCATAAATTGTATACGTTTGCAAGGCTGAAAAAAATTAAAATCAAAACCGAATACAAAATTTAAAATATTAATTCAAAAATTCGATTATTCAAGTTTAACAACTTTTTAATATGTTTTCGCTCTAAAAGTGACAGATCATTAACGTCTTAGTTCATAATATTTGATTTTTTTTCGATTAAAATAAAATTAGTATTGTACCTTCGTCAAATTCTCCAAAAAAGAGCCTCATTTTCAAAGACTCCTATACTTAATCATTATCTCATGATAAGACGATCATTAAATTTAATTAAACTCGTATTGTAAATTATTATTTATCAAGTTATTAATAGCTATTTAGGCCTAACATGATTTCATCAATTATCATTCCGCCTACAATACTAAAAAGGATATAAATACCCTTTAAACTGAAGAAATAGGGATGCCCCAACTCCCCACGATGACTATCATACCTACTCCATGCTCATCTTCCTCACATCTTTCTCTTTCATCATTGTGGTTCTTTATATATATATATATATATATATATATATATATATATATATTAGAATGAGTGAACCATCATTAACCTTCGACAACCACCATTCAACCATCAATCTGATACTGTATATGTTATTCAAATAAACGAAATAAGTTGTTAAATTATTTAAAAACAATTTCTGCGAAAAATAAACAAAATATATAAAATGAAATGCAAAGATTATAGAAACTAAAGAAAAAAAAAACAGTAAACGATTCTGTAAATTTTGACCGAGGCCTGTGCTATCACAGTGTCCTTAAAACAGATTTGTCCCCTCCCGTAACTAGAGTTTCAATAGAACGTCTGTCTCCCAGGATATAACGATGGAATACAACAAATAGAACAACACAACTTTACTGTAACGACGAACTTCACAGAAGCAGAACACTATCAAGAATTTGGCTAGAGGATGTTTATGGTTTTCAGTGTGTTCAGATAGGAACCAGGGGTCTCCTTTTATAGTGTTCATGCAGGAGACATGTTTAATTACAGAATTAATATGTAATAAACAATTACTGAAGAGTTACAACTTCCAGAATTCAAAATGATATTTATCACAGAATTAATCCAAATAAATTGGAGGTTACAACCAGCTGAAGAGTCTGCAACTCCATAAAAAGGTGGTTTAATCTATAGTATCTGCTGGAAAAAAAAATAAAACAGAAAAGTAAAAAAAAAATCTGTCATTTCAAAAGTCCAAAGGCCCCAAAGCCCAAAACCCATCTTTGATTTTTATAAAAGTTACCTAATGTTAGCCCAAAGTGCTAGGCACACCTAAGGTGACTAGTCCAAGCCTTTGACTTATTTCCATTAATATTATGAAGAGCTTTTATATATAAAGCTTTTCAAATCTATGTTCTCAACAAATGTGAGATATTCTACTTTTCATCTTATTTTTCAACATCATGGGTGTTACATTGAGCAACAATTTCTCATTCACCCATTAAACATTTTGAGCATGTAAATATACAAATTTAATCTACTCTTGTTGTAGAGTAATAGTACACTTAGTCCCAATTAATTTGACTAATGGAACCCACTTAAATTTAAGTTCAAATGTCTATGTACCATATCATTTTCCCAACAGTATACAACTCTCAATCCCAAGATATATAACTAGGACTGAACTGTTTAATCAAACGATCAATCATGAATCCTATGTCTTTTGGCTCGCCCATGATGAATCAATCACCCATCGTTGATCTTATACCTATCATCAGTCATCATCTCTACCTCTTTATCTGGTGTTGATCAAAATCAACATTAACAATTTTAATTTAAAATATATATGATATGACAAAAAATAAATAATGAGAATAATTTTATTAGTCAAAAATAATCAAAGATTGAGATTAATTTAATTTAAGAATTAAAATACTAGATTGATAAAATAAAAAAAAACAATATTATTAATAACAAAAGACCGCAAAAATTTAATTGATATAATGAAAAAAAAAACATTTATTTAAAATTACTACAGGAACAATAATAATCTTTAAAGCCTTAAAAAAAGGCTCAACAATATGAACCGGAACCACATAATAGTTTAATATTGCTTTTGAAAAGTATGGTGAAAAAGTGTAGTAAAAAAGTATAATGAAAACGTTCTTTTAAAATTTTTGGTCTGAAATATATGTGTTTAATATTGTTGTTAAAAAGTTCTTTTAAGAAAATAAATAACTATTTTAGATATGATGTTATAAGTTAAAAAATATATATTTAAATGATAATTAAATTCTTTTATATTATAATATTAACTTAAATTATGATAAAATATAAAAATATTAATAAATACATATATAAATTATTTTTAAAAAGTGTTTTTTAAAAATTTGACATGAATATATATAATTTTTAAATTAAAAAATAATTTATGTTAAATATAATTATATATTTATAAAAATTAAATTATAATAAAAATAGTAAATGAAGGTTAAAATTATAATCTGACTCTTAAAAATCACTTTTTCAACTGCAAAAATTAAAAATTTTAACTTTTTTGTTTGGGAATTTTTTTAAATTAATTATTTAACATTACTTCTACGTTTTAATCAACTTGTAGATCAAAAATTGATTTAAAACACAATATTAAATATATTCTTAATTTAACACGACCCGATCAAATAGTCAAACATCCGAAGTTGTTCGGATAAATTATTTTCACTTTTTGACCATAATTTCATTTTATTTTAATTTTCTCCTATCGTATAATTCCTTTTTTTTTAATTAAAAAAAGAACAAAGGATGAAAAAGAGGATCGTTTCCATCGGAATCCAGGGTTTTGGCAGGTTAATTTACTAATACTTTATCTCAAATCATTTCCCCCTCATCCGATTTCCCCTCTCATTTAATTGTTTTTTACTGATTTACAATTTCTCGACCACAGATCTTGAACGGATCGCCCATGGCAATTGCTTCGGATGAAACCCCACGCATATGCAATCACTGGTACGTATTAATTAGTGCTTTTCGTGAAATTCCGTGTTTTTATTATCTTCTTTAATTAATTTTAATCTGTTGATTTTTTCATGCAATCTTTTTCTTGATTTTGTCTCCCGATTCCCGCCTCTCTTTTTTTTGTTTCTTTTTCCTTTTATCAGATGAATTTTTAAAAATTGCTTTGCGGATGAATTATTGTTTTCTGATTTGTCTGTAATTTGTGTACTTGATTAGTTCATGCTTAAAGAATGACTAGTGATTTTAGTTGCTCAAACCAAGCTGAAAAGGGAATGGCGTTAGTGGAATACATGCTTTGTTATCGTTTAAAACATGAAATTAGGTTTGTTTGATGCGATTATGATTGCAATGAGTTCATCTGATTTTTTTTTTTTTTAATCTTTTTCAACTGCTTAAAACCATTTTTTTATGAAAATTTGGCTTCAGTTATTCGGTATTCTGAAATTTCAATAAATTGTTGGCAATCCTTTTCTTAAGGTTCTTTCTTAGTCGCTGTCATTTTTCATCAACTATAATCCCTTGTTTTTAAGCGAGATAGACATGCATCATTAAATTTTTTAATATTGTTTTGATGCATACCTTAATTTTGAGATTGTTTGCTAGTTAGTTTTTTGTTGCAATGATTTCTTCTATTAATCTAGTTTTAGGTGTGGAGGCCTCTTTATTCCATATGTAATGGTTTTGGAAACTTACGAGCCCTAGAACTTTTAACAAGTAGTTTTTCTTTTTAACATTTCAGTGACAGAGCCATACCTTCTTCAAATATTGATTTGCATTATGCTCATTGCTCCCGGAATCTAGAAAAATGTAAAGTTTGTGGTGATATGGTTCCAATAAAGCATGCTGAGGAACATTTCTTAAACACCCATGCTCCGGTACGTGAGGGTTTTAATCTTTTCCGATTGTTTTTAAATGAATTACATTCTTTTTTTCTTTGATGGCTATCTTATGCTGTTTGGTCTAGAAGCAATAAAAATGTTGACCCTTCAGTGTAGCTTAATAAACAGCAATACTTGGCAGTATTCAAGTCTTAATTGTAATTTTTCATAGGTGAATTTTCTTCTTTTAAAATACCTTTTTTCTGGAATAAAGGTTGGGAGAGGGATGACTAAGTTGTCACATTCTGACATCTTATTGGCTTAAGATTTGTATTATATCTGTGAAAGCTAATTGGTGAATTCTGTTTAGATTGATGAATATTTAAGTTCATAACCCCTCACATTTCCAAAAAAAAAATCCTCCATTTGAACTCTTAGTTTTTTTTCGGGTTGGGATGCCTCAACTTGGCATGAAGCACTATTTTCTCATATTTTGGTTACAACTTGTCTAAACAGTCTAGCAACCACCCGGGAGTTAATTAAGTGTAAATGTTTACTGTTAATGAAAGTTTGAAATATTAAAAAGTGAAATAAGAGTATAGAAAAACTCCTACCAGTCTTTCAGTGATTGATAACAATGGGTAGGTCTGGTTAACACGGTTTTGTTTAACCAAGCCACCAAGGTTATTGTTGGTTGATTCAATCATGCTTTTACGTTGTGCAACTGCATATCTACCTAAGAATCGGACATAATTTTTGTCCTAAATTTGTCATGCTATTGATTCATGTGTATGTGAGCAGGTGGTTTGTTCACTGTGCAGTGAGACAATGGAACGTGGATATCTAGATGTACATAAGGGTGAAAATTGCCCCCAGAGGATTGTTACTTGTGAGTTTTGTGAGTTTCCGTTGCCTTCTATTGATCTGGCTGAACATCAGGTACTAATTATGAATAATTTTCTATTAAAGGGTTCAAATGGTGTATTTTAGGTGATTTTTTTGCAATATTACCATTGCTTTGTGATTTTAGGAAGTCTGTGGAAACCGGACCGAGATGTGTCATTTGTGTAACAGATACATTAGACTGAAAGAAAGATATAACCATGAGACTAGGTGCACTGGTATTGCAGAAAATAACCTGGACTCTTCCAGGTACATGCTCAATTTTTTGCCTAGGGAATGTTTATATATATTAATCAGTTATCATTTCCGCAAATTATTTTTCAATTGTTAAGAACTTTCATTTAACATGGAGGATTTCTATCTGCAATTAAAGAACTTGTAATGACCACAGCTGATTTTATTCTGCAAAGTATTCTTTGTTCTTGTGAAGAGCTAGGTTTTTTGAACAATTGGGTTAAATGTGAATAGTTCAGTTTAATGCTGGAAGACTTTAAGCTGTGATATGTACTTTAAGCTGGAAGAATTTGTTTCGGGTTTAGTTAACGATTTTGGGATGTGTTGTTAGGGATGTGAGGGCAGCTGAAAGGGAGCCTGGTGTTCCAAGAAGGCAGCCACCTGAATATTCGCGGAGACGGCTTATCTTCACCATTGCGATAACAGGCATTGCCGTTTTATTCGGATCCCTGTTTTTCCAAAAGAAGTCTGAGACTCCTCAGGTGCATTAGCAGACAGATTAGAGTACACACACTGGGCTTCAGTAAATCAGGTTGAGAGCTACATATTCCTTTTTGTCACTTTCCCTTCTCGTATTATTTTAAGAGCATATACTAATATACTGTTGTTACTGTATCAAATTCATTCAAATTGGGAAAATATGGTGACAGTCTAATGCCATATTTGTTTCTTAGTTTATAAAGTTGACATACGCCAAAACTGATCACACCCATTCTGTGGGTGAAACTATGTAGCAAAAAAATAATCTAAAAATTGAAAAGAAAAAATAAGTTTTTTAGTTAGTAGTTATTTTTTAATATACGTAATCACAAGTTAATATATGTCCAATTCTTTCTTAATCTTTTTAATAAGATGTCCAATTTTTTTAATATACGATTATATGGATAAATTATATCACCATTTATCTCTGTGATCACTCTAGAAGTTCTATTTGTAGTTATTTTTTTAGTTTTGAAAATTCGAAAATCCCAAATTCCCATTTATTATTAATATTTTAATTTGACTTTTGTATTATTTTCACTTGGAACCTTAAAAGAATTTCCCTGAAATTTGGAACCTTAAACACGCACTAAATTTCCCTCCATCGTCATTGAGCACGATTTATAATGAAAAAAATTAAAAAGACATTAAGTTTTGGCTTAATACACAAATAATATTCAAATGATACCTAATTTTTCATATAGGTATCTAACGTTTAAGATTTTTTTCGTCAATAATCATTAAATTTTTTATCATCCAATAATAATGGGATATACGACTTTTTTAGTTTTCATTTAAATTTTATTTTTTAATTAAATTTATTTAAAAATATCCCCACTAAGTATTAATCATCTTCAATTAAATTTCTTCCTAGTTCCTCCCCGTGCTTCATAGTATAGAATAATGCGGTGCTTTTCTAAGTGACATAATGATAAATTTTAATTCTTAACCTCCAGACATTCTCACAAGTTTGCCTTTACATTAAAAAATAGAAGAAAAAAAATAAAGTGCGTGAAGAAGAAGATGGAGCATGTGCGGACAGTTTCGGATGTAGTGTAATGCTCACACAAAACAGAACCCTTGATATCTTCTTCTTCCCCAGAAGCAGCTGTAGATATCAAGGGTTCTGTGTGGGACAGTTTGCCTGTCGAGCATGGGCGAGAAAAACGGAGTATTAGTGGTGAAAAATGAACTGGGTGAGGGAGTTAAAGATGAAAAAGTAGCTGCATCAAACACGGAATCTGAGTTCAAGAATCTTAAGGCAGTTGCTGAGCATCCTAATGAGAAATTAGTAGTTGAGGGTCATTAAGTTAATGCCAAACCAAACCTGGTTGAAGAATGTCTAAATGCCAATGATAGTTCATTGGTTAAGAAGAGTGACCGTCAACCTGCAGATGAGGAAAGTTGCAGGAATCAGTAGGATTAAGACACCGGCGGAAGCCTCTCTAAACAATGGATGCACCAAGAATATGGAGATTTCAAGCACAAAAGAAACTGCCAAAGGTCCGTAGTGAGACATGGTGTCTTGTGTCACGGTCCAGATTATTCGAATCCGCTCAGGTCAGATGATTGCACAGTAGGTCAAGTCTTGGCCTGTGACAGCTTGTCTTTAGCATTAGATCTATCCATTGAGGTTTTAATCTTAACATATTCCAGGAAAATATGGTGTATGTTTTTCTTGAATCATTCAGAAAATTTTCTGGAAAGAAAGAAATTGAAGGAAAGTATTATTTAGGGGTTAAGGTGTTATTTCTACATTAGCACTAGTGAAGGATAAGATGATATAACAATTAGAAATCACAAAACTGTCTGCAGAAAGTATTATTCTACAGTAGCTCAAGTGATGAAGGATAACATAATACATCAATTAGTAATCACAAACTCTGTCTGCAGACAGCATTATACAAAGGGAAGGGACCCTCTAATTTTTTCCTAATGATAATTTAAGTCCCTGTTAGTTTGAATATTAGTTTAGTCCCTCCCATATTTTGGATTAAATACTTATTAAATCCTTGTTAATTTCGGAATTAGGCGATTTTACCCCGCATTGTGGTTTTAACCGATTGATGTCCCTCTTAGTCTTAACCTCCTGGACTTAATTCCAGATAAGAAAGATCCTAGAGGAATGATAGACCCCGTTCTTCTTCTAGAATTAACTGGTGGAGATATTGATGGTATTAAGGACCCCAGTTCTCTCTCCATGTTGTTCATTAATTTCTCAACTTCATGCTTCTGTTGTCTTGTGCGTTCAAACCCTGCTTTCAGTTCATTCCAAACCTTGTTGATTTCTAGTTTCATGTTGACAACTTCGCTTTGGAACTTTCCTGCTTGATATTCACTCAGCTCGCCCCCATTTAAGCCGGTGGCAATCTCATTTTCGATGCTGCTTAACGATGAGTATCTGCCTTCAACTTCGTCTTTCAAAATTCCATTGTTTTCCAACCATAATGTTAACCCGATTCTTATTTCTCTAAACTGACAATAAACAGGTCGCATTTCAGATTTCAGATGCTCAGTCGTTTCTTTCTTGCAGCTTCTTTCTCTCAATCTCCATAACTCGGATTTCAAGTTCATAACTGAAGCTTGATACTTCTTTATCTGATTAAAAGCTGCATTGAATCTCAGCCAAAACTCTAGATTTTCCTCGAGCAATTCATTGATATCTGTTCTGATTTTATTTTCTATGACCGAAACACAAGAGGATTGGTTTACAAGTTTGTTATTTCCTCTCATTTTCTCAGAAGATTCTTTGAATCTCTCAGGTGTGTTTTTTTCGAGTTCAACTGCTTTTTCAACGGTTCCAACTTTCCACTGACTTACATCCAAAGGTGATGCCTGGATAGAATTGGTTAGAGTTGATTCCAAGCTCGGACTTTCATGATGAACTTCGTCTACCAAGTTCTCATACTTGTTTTCATCCAAAAACCCGATTTTTTGGTGTAAAGTTTGAATCTCTCCATCTCTGGCAGCCAATGCATTCTTCAGTTCCCTTATCTGCATTGCCAATTCAGAGAACCCATCTCGATTTTTCTGATCAACTTCATTAAGCTTCTTTGATACCTCTTTATAATTCTCGAGAACCGAAGAGTACTCACCGGTTACATTCTTTTCTCGGACGTCGAGTCCATCCAAGTACAGCTGCCTCCAGTTTGGTTTCTCCTCTTCTTCATCATCAGTCTCCAGTTCCTCAATCTCCGTATCTGGGATACTACTTGCTGTATCAGACAAATATTTTTTCTTTGCTTTGTTTTCTTCCATCGAAATCAGATCCTTACTCGAATTGATATTGAAGTCATTGCTCCTATTGAAACCAACAATGTTTTTCTCTTCAGCTGAAACATCCTTGTTTCTTAAGGATGATCTCTCGGATTTGTCATCAGCTCCAACTTTCCCTTCATCACTACAACTTGATTCAATGGAATGTGTTCTGAGGCTGTCAATTTCATCTACAGCAGCTCCTAGTAGATCTTTAACTCTACTCAATTCCCCTTCCAACATGTTCATCCTGCTGTTCATGAACCCGCGGCCTTCGATCTCATCTTCCTTGTCTTTTTTGAGGCTCATATTGTGTTCCCCAAACTCATCTTTATTGGATTTCAATTTCTTCTCTTCAGCTTTTTCAGAGAATGAGGCTTCCCAACTAACAACTCTTTGTACAAGTTCATCAATCTTCTCTACAAGCTGTGACATCGTACGAGAAGCATTTGAGTTTACATCAAGCTTCTCTTCGATCACATTCCTTGACACTTCTGAATCATGTTTCTCTTGTTCTTCAACCTTGTTATCAACATTCGAAGTTTGAACATGCTTCCTTTGCAAATTTCTTTGCGGGGAACCAAATTTATTCCTCATAGCCTCAAACTTCTGAGTTAAATGCTTAATCCTTTCAGATTCTTGGCCTAATTCGAGATCTCTAGTTTCCATTAGAGTCTGTGCTTCATTGACATCAGTAACTGACCCGACCCCGAACTCAACCTGTAAATTGCATACCCTCCTATGCTTTTCTGTTATCAGATTGTCAAGTTCGCGGAATTTCTTATAAAAGAATGTCCTTTCAGTTTGCATCTCTGAAATTTCCTTCTGTAGCTTATCGATTTCAACAAGTGCCTCGTCTTTGTTCAGCCCTGAACTCGGAACAACATTGGTTTTACCCGAGCCAAAATCTTTATTCACCTGTCCCTGGCTCTGGAAATCCTTATACAGAAATCGAGCTTTGGAAC
Organism: Abelmoschus esculentus; assembly: GCA_035048815.1. Taxonomy (NCBI): domain Eukaryota; kingdom Viridiplantae; phylum Streptophyta; class Magnoliopsida; order Malvales; family Malvaceae; genus Abelmoschus; species Abelmoschus esculentus. The sequence continues at coordinate 3,927,171 of JAUCBN010000037.1, forward strand.
CGACACTGGATTTGCAAGGAATATGGGATTCATCATCTTTTTCGTCGTCAATGGAATATGGAATTTGTTCAGGGAAAACAATGGCAATGGTTTTGTTGGCAGATTGAAGATCTTTGGATAAATGATCATATCTTTCAGCCAATGCTTGGTACGCACGGAAACATTCTTCAAGAAAGCTTACAAGTTCTGGTCTTTTCTTGAAATATATTTCTGCCCTTTTGGCAAATGAATCTCCATCATCATCAATGATTTCCAGCATGCTACACACTTTCTCTTCCATGTCTGTAAATTTTTTTCATCTTTCGAATTTAGATACAAAATTTTCGGATTTTTTAAAGAACAATTCTTCAATTAAACAAAAACCCAATTATTTTGAATCATGAAAATGATAAAAATATCATAATTTGACAGGAATTTGAATGCAACAATGCTTCTAACAAAATAAAGAAATAATGGGTTTACCTTGAATATTCTGTTCTAGCCATTTTGATTGCTTTGTCCTAAGGTGGCTTACCCACCACCATGGATATGCCTGTCTTACAGCTTTCTGCAACACCATGTTTTGTAGACGTCGGAAGGAAAAGGAAGAAATTCCTTCAAGGATCAACGATTCCCTAAAGCTTCATGAAATGGGGGAGAAATGGAGGAAGGGTTGATCGCCTTGATTATGGGTTCAATTCCTCTTTTATACAAATTATGGAAACTCAATCCATTAAAGATTTACTTCCTAGTGTCTGTTTCTTTTTCATTTTGCCAGCTTGGCATTTTCCTATAATAACCTAGCTAAATTTTCTTTTATTTTTTCTCTTCCGGTTCGGTTTTCTTTTTCTCATGAAACAAACACAAAGTTTTCAAAGTTTTGCTTTCGTCGTGGATGTAAAAATTGCTTCTGTTAAACGGAGAACTGGTTGGTCCAGTAGTTTAACTATATAAGTTGAGCCAAAAATCAGGAAATCAATTAACCTCAGTAAAAAAAAGGTTAGAAATTAAATTTTTATCATATTACAGCATCATCGTTTATATATCTTTAAGATCTTTTTATTTTTGACGTAAAACCAATGTTCCGTCTTTTTTATGTGATATTCTCCCTCACTTCACTTTATAACGCCCTCGTCACGAGTCAATCACAATCGTGATGGATTATTACGATTGTTCATCTTATCTACCATTTTCATAGACGCTTGGTATGAAATTAGACAATTAAATAAACGTGTTAATACAGTTTGTTACGGATAATCCATCTCTTTTCAAAAGATATGTATGATAGGATGTGTAATGCTACTGTTTACACATTTCAAGATCTTCCTTTCTTTCTAATGTAATACTATTAATACTCTATTTTTTTCGGACGAAGTTTTTAAAGAAATAATCTATTATTGGAGTAGTTGTTTCTCGCCCGTTAAACATTCACTATAGATAGCTTAATCTCTTAACACAATCATCGAACATTAAAGAATCTTAACGCGGATTCAAAAATAGACTACCACATTCACCTTTGAAATCGATGAAAGCATCTTCATCCCATTTTTTGAAAAATGATCCAACGTTGGAGTGAAATTGTTTCTCGCTCGTTGAGATAAATAACAAAAAAGAGGGTGAAGGCATCGACACTAGAAGGGTAATTGTCCCTCACTCATTGAGATAAACTTCAGAGGAAGTGTAGCATCTTCGCACTCTTTGAGGAAGGACGACGAGCGGACGACATAATTATCTGTATTTTCGCGGAGTCTTTGAAGAATAGCAGTGGCAACCTGAGCTTAATCATACATTACTTGTCTTATTGCCAAAGTTTAGTAACCCGAAATTTATCTGCCAATTCAGGTCTAGTAGCCTTTAAAATGTGGTTCATAATGTTATTACTAAGGTGATTGTTAATCGGTTAAAGCATATTCTCTTGTTATGGGTTTCTAAAAGTCAAACTATTTTTGTTTTTGAACATTCCAAAGTGAATAATATTATAATCACATAGGATATTATTCGGTCGACAAATGAGAAAAAAAGATAGTTATTGACTTAGAGAAAATTTATGACCGATTGAAATGGACATTTATTAGGATATCATATCTGATTTAAGTATTTCAAAAGCCATGAAACACATTGTTATAAGATGTGTATTGTTCGAACGTAGTCAGATATTGTGAAATGGCTTGATGACGACTTCATTTATTCCATAAGAAGTTCGATAAAAAAATTCGTTATCACCGTATCTATTCTTGCTTTGTATGAAATGACTCAATTAAACTATTTAAATTGTCATCGGTAAAAGTAATTAATCTTATTTATTGTGAACGATTTGGATCTAATTTAGTAAAAAAATTAATCAATTAGTATTAAGAAAAATTGTGAAGCATTAAGGTAAGCTTACAGAAAACTACAACATTCTTCTCCACAAAGTTCTTTTGGATTTAAGATTTCAAAAATTTTTAGCTAGTTTTACTTCTGAAAAAAAAATCCAGAATAACTTGATTTTTTGTATAATTAGAAGGCTTGAAAAGATATCTAAGCTTTATTTATGTTAGTTTATTAGTAAGATAATCTGTAAATTGTAGGAGTAATCTTATATTTAAATTTAGTAATAAATATAGCGATTTCTCTTATTTTAACTGGATTTATATATATAAAAAAAAATCATTAACGGTATATACGATAATATATCAATTTTCCCTTCCACCCTAAGATTTATAGCTTAATAACATTTTAACTCATTGTTAGATTAAATTTAAAATAAATTTAGTCCTTTGTTTCTTTTAAATTTTAAGATTAAATATTTAATAAATATATGTTATTTTTTAAGAAAAAAAAACTAAAATCAAAATAAGCTATCCACTAATGACAACTTCATATTCTAACATCTTTGAGTGGCATAATATTTTTCACTAAAAGAATGGTGAGTTAAGTAATTGTTGGTCACGAATAATATGATTGAGAAATGTTCCTTAAGCACAAAAACTTGTTTTTCAATCTTTTAACCGATTCAACCGTAATTTTTTGATTACTACAATATGTCGTACACGTTTTATATATTCGGGGATTAATTCCCTTGATTTAATAAGAGAAATTGTTTATAAGTTTATAAGAACATCTTAAAATTAAAGCCAGCAAACCATTGGCGTAGCTGCAAATGATTCCAGTGTTTCAAGTTTGTTGGCAATCAGTCCAGGATTTTATCCCTAAATGCAGAATGTGTATGCTTGTTTCGATTAAAAAAAACTCTTAGCCAATCCTTGTTGTTTGCTTGGCTGGAAAATACTTTTGAGAAAAAACTGTGTTGCGACCCAATTTTCCAGGGTACTTGAGAAAACACTATAGGGACTAACCTGAATTCTTTCTTGTTCTTCTTGCTCCTCTTGTATTTTCCAGCAGAGATGATGGTGGATCAATAGTATCTGCCTGAATCACTGCTTTTTGTCGTGTCTTTCTAGGGCCGAGTTTTGCAGCAATTGGTTTGATCTGTAAGAGTTTGAACTTTTTCATTAGAAACCGGAAGAAAATTGTTGGTCTCTTTTGTTTATTTTGAATGCTTAGGGCCTTAGACACTCGAATGATGTTGATGTGCCTAATAGCTAAATGCGGGCATGAAACAGACAATGCATAAAAAAGGGCAGACTAGGGAAGGTGTGGCAGGAAAGCATACCATTGAGTTGCCAATCTCACGTAATGGCTGTTTTATAGGTCCACTACAATCTTCATTCATCTCGGGAAGGTTTTGAACAGTTTTATGTTGAATCGAGATAGCATTATCAACTATGCCCTTTTGTTCTTCAATAGAGTCGGGTATAATGTCTTTCGACATCTCTGGTTGTGGCGTGCTGTCTAATTTGAGAGGAGCTTCTCTTTTATTTGTGCACTTTGCCAATGCACAGCCACAAGACACCCCACAGCTGCCTCCTGCTGCCCGGCATCTGCATTTGAGGGTCTTACACAAAGACTTTTTAGAACAGGAGCAGCACACTCCTGAAGGTTTCTCTATCATGGAAGGAATTCCTTCAGAATGTTCCAATTCAGATGTGTCGGTGCCTGATGTATGAATATTATTCCCAATGGAAACAGAGGTCTGAACCGAGTCCACCTGATTAACAATCGTTAAAACTGAACAGTTGGATATTATAAAGTCAGAGAATCTAATTTTAATTTCAATCTTGATCTACAGAGGTATAAAATTTCATTGGATGTTCTACTTCCACTTGCAAGTCAAGTTCAACTGAAATCTGAATCCAGGTTAGTATTTACTATTCGCAACTAAAAGCAATATGCTAAATTAAAATGCACCGACCTGTGACCTATCTGCTGAAACAAGTTGTGCCTTCGACATATTCATCTGACTAACCATACAACTAAGTTTAGAAACTTCTTCTCTTAGATCTATCAACTCTACATCATTTACGGAAGCTTCATTATCCCCTGTCCTGTAGCTTGAAAGAGCAGGAGACGACTGATTTAATACACATTATAGCAGTAGTAATGAAAGCACAAAGCAACCTTTGCAGTGAATGAGAAAGCAAGAGCTCTATCCCACCTGGAGTTTTCTTCTCGTAGCATCTCCAATTCTAGCTTGAGTTTCTTTATCTCATCGCCCATCCTAGCAATTAATGTGTCACTTAAATCAATTTAAGGTATAAGCTAAGCTAACCAATGTCAGCAATAAAAATTTAGAGCATCATCCCACACTGTCTGATCCTTTAGACCTCAAAAAAGTACAGTATAATGTATCATAAACAACCAAAAGAAAAGGGAATCAAAAGTAGATATAGTAAGGTAGAAGTATGAGATGATTCAAAACAATAACTTACTTTTCAATTCGATGTTCGTATTTTGAAGTTACTTCATCAAGCTTCATTTTGACTTCAAAATCATTATTCATTCCCTGCACCAATGCCATTTCAGGAACACTAATACACTATCATTAAAATTATCAAACAACTGCCCCTACCCTCCAGGATACATATATACACAATAAAAATGAAGAAAGCAAAAATAAAGAGGGAAAAGAAAAGGAAAAACACCAAAAGCAACCTTCACACAGTAAAATTGTAGAAAACTGTCTCTACCATTCAACTTAAAAAAAAGAGTATGTGCTTGACATCAGGATGATCCGTTTAACCCGTGAAGATACATATACAAATCTCTTTTCAATTCCAATTGCAATCAAGGTATACGGCATGCGATATTAAAAGAAAGCAATTCTTTCAAGATTAATCATGCATACCTGAGTTCCAGTTTTGATACCAATTCTAGCACCTATTCAAGGTTCAAGCAAAAGAAAAGTCAATAAATCATAATCATTTCATTAAAAAAATGAGGACTTCTAATTTTCTAACCAGCTATTTTGCCAGAAAAAGTCTTTCTGGATTCAGTTAACAGTTTTAGACGTTTTACAGCCACAAAGGCTTCTTCTGTTTTCCTCTGTAACACCTGAGATAAAAAGGAAAAAATGAAGAAAAAGAATAGCTTCAAAATATATTTATCAAACGGAAGTCAACTTAAAAATAAAACACAGTAACTGAAGAAGAGGAAGAATGTCTTACATGCTTTTGCCTTTGAATGAGAGTCGAGAGAACATCCTTCTCGTACTTGTTCCTTGTTTGCTCTTTCTTAAGCTGTTAAAAGGAATCATGAGAAACAATACACAATTTCGAGTTAGTTCCATATACTTAATATTCCACTTACATACAATTACAAACAATGTAATTACCAGCATAGGCAAATTAAGAGCTTTGGTTTCTTTTTATTGTATGCCTCATGTAAAACATGTTTGTATGGTTGATCATTTAACCATCTCACACTATAAGTGTGAATACAAAATCTATTTAGCATTCAAAATATAAAGGAAAAGCTTAACAACATAGTGTCAGTGTATTAAAGATGCAATCACAAGGTCGTTCAAACACTACAAGGTTGTTCTTAATGAGATATCCATGATAAATAATAAAATGTGACACCTAAACATAAAATTACTGTACTTCCTATGATTTACAATGATGAGTAGTTCATAACCATGGCTAGTATGTGATAATGTACATACCTGAAGAATTTCCTTTTCCAGTGAAGCCTTACATAACCTGAACTGCATCGAGTCAATCTTCATCTTGCATTGAAGCTGAACCTAAAATAAAGAAAACTTCCACCAATAATAAAAGCAACAAATGAATATCATAGTTGTACATAGATGTTCATCTAAAGCAAATACTCACCTTTTGCACCTTTAATCTTTGAATCTCATCCTGAAACTGATCTGACAGTCCATCTGATTTAGGCTTTTGGGCCGAGAGTTGAGACTGTATGCCTAGTTTCTTCAACTCAACAACCTGAGAATGCTCCACATAGTTTACAATTGAACCTTAATAGAATCTACCATTTAACAATAATGTGAATCAAATACCTTTGGAGAGGTCCCTGAATTTTGAGGATACCCTTGATCCAGTTTTTGAACGCAAACACAGGACTTCGGTGTAACATCAACCAGTTTGCTCCTTAGCTCCTCAATCACCCTCTGCCATACCAGAAACACACTTATTGGAAGCAGAAGACATAAAACTGAATTATATATTTGATGCAGTCTGTAAGGTTTTTATTTGCTTCCTCCATCACTATAAATCAACAATCTGAATGATACAAGAACTATTCAATCACTCATTTGCTTCTCCAAAATCAATAGAATCCTAGTCATATTCTTTCTTGAACTAACTGACCTAAATTATTACACCACATTTTCTCAGCAATCAAACAGATTCCACAAGATTAATAAAATATTAAAGAGGACAACAGCTTTGTTATCAACTGTAATAGGATCTATTACACTCCTGCATTTGCTCAGAAACCAAATATACTCACTAAAAATCGAGATTAACCTTCTAAAAAAGATCTAAAACAACAAAAGCAAAACCAGAGCGTGGAATCACCTTAAGAGCTTCGTTTTCCATCTCCAAATCTCGGATCCTTCTATCCTGATTTTCCTTGTCACCCGATCCGACCAAAGGCAAAGTAGAAGAATCGGCGGAACCGCTCTTTTGCTTTGAACGACGATTCGTCTTCTTCATTTTTCCTTTTTTATGAAAAGTAAAGTGAAAACCGAATCAACAGATGAATCAGAAGAATTAAAAAAAGGATCAAAAACAAGAATTCTAACTAAACAATCGATCGATCAATTAATTTCCAAAGAGAAAATTTGAAATATTATACCAGAAGTGTTCTTTTGCTCCCTCAACTCAGTTTCAAGCTTCGCGTCTAGCCGTTGGAGAGAGGAGCGCTATTCTTTCTCAATCAAAATTTGAATTTCGTCTTGGGCGAATTAAGCATCCACCAATAATGTATTTATCGTAATATTTGTGCCGCTACAGCTCTTTTCCAATTGGGACTTTCTTTTTTAGTTATCTAGGTCTAATTGCTTTTTAATGCTGCTATTGTATTGAAATTTGAAATTTAACCATTTTATGTAAACTTATTATAATTTCATCCTCTTTTTAGGTGTTTTTACACAACATAACTTTAACAACACCTTCTAACAATATTATCAATTTAAAAAAATTAATGAAATTATAAAAATAAAACAATTAAAGTATAATAAATAAATATTAAATTTAAGATATAATTATAATTAAAAATATCTTTAGATATTTGAGAACAAGAACAAACCCTTAGAGATGCAGGTGAGGGATTTGTCCCTAAAATTTGAGAAAAATATTTTTTCCTTCAAAATATGTAATTTGAATCCTTCAAAAACTTTAAAAACTATTATTATATTTTTTAAAAAAAGGCTTAACTCAATAATAGGTGCTCAAAGTATACATCATTTCTAAAATAGGTGTCTAATGTTTTTTTTAGTTAAAATAAGTGCTTAAACTATATATTTTTTCTGAGATAGGTGCCTAATGTATTTTTTGGCTGAAATAGGTACCTAAAGTTTTATTCCCTTAGTGTTTTAAGGTAACAGTGTTAAAATAAAATTGTTTAATTTATAAATAAGTACCTAAACTATATATATTTTTTTTAAAAATAGGTGCCTAATGTAATTTTTATTAAAATAAATACCTAATTTTTTTTCTTATAAGTAATTTATATTTTTTTATAAGATATAAAATTAGTTATATCTTAAATTAATCATTTAACTTTTTAAATTATGAGAAAAATTATTTTTTTAACAACACTAAAATAAAAAATAATTAAAATTTATATAATTTTATATTAATATTTTTTATATTTTCCACAACAATCATCAATGGGACAAATCAATTCACTTGCAAGGACATGTCGCCGGTTCACATGGGGAATATATACAAAAATTATTATATTCCTATTACATTTATAATTGTATCGAAAAAGAATTGAAAATATTAATATAAAATTATATAAATTTTAATTATTTTTTATTTTAGTGTTGTTAAAAAATATTTTTCTTATAATTTCAGCTACTAATCAAATTTAAATAAATTATTAATCAATTATAATAAATAATTTAATAGATTAAAACGATGATATATAAATAATTTTACATCTTATAAGAAATATAAAGTACTTATAAGAAAAAAATTAGGCATTTATTTCAATAAAAATTACATTAGGAACCTATTTTAAAATATATATATATAGTTTAGATACTTATTTATAAATTAAACAATTTTCTTTTAACAATGTTACTTTAAAATACTAAAGGAATAAAACTTTAGGCATCTATTTCAGCCAAAAAATACATTAGGCACTTATCTCAGAAAAAATATATAATTTAGGCACTTATTTCAACAAAAAAAAAACATTAGGCACCTATTTCAGAACAGATGTATACTTTGAGCACCTATTATTGAGTTAAGCCTTTAAAAAATATTATTGAATAAATCACCTCTTAAAATTTTTAAAAGTTTTTATTAAATTTATTTTATTTTAAAATTTTAGTTAAACCCCTAAATTTTTATTAAAAATTAAATTAAATATTTAATATAGGCATCCAAGATTTTTAAAAGCTTTAAATAAACCCTCTAAACATTTTTATTATTTTTAATTTGACATATAATAACAAATTCAATTCAAATAAAAATATTTATTTATTTATTTAATATGATAACTTGAATAAATAAATTATAGATATCAAAAATTAAATTTATCATTAGATAAAGGAAACCTTTATTACTCTACCATTTTTTAAATGTTATCATAAAAATCATTTATTTTAATCCAGAAAACAGTAAAAACACGAGAAATTATATAATGGGCCCGATTTACCACGATCCCATCCAATTATAATCACTCATGTCAATGAATCTTCACTTATATTTTCCACCCACTCCACCACTAATCTTCACTCATATTTTCCATGTCATTTTAAAAATATAATTTTTGAAAATTATATTAATTACATGGATGATTAATAGTGGAATGAGTGGTTTTCATTGTTTAGGGACCACAGCTGACGTGGTGAGTCGGGCCTATGATATAATCTCTCGTAAAAACATACACTATAATCTTATCTCTAACATCCTAAAATCTAAATCATACACCTTAAACTTTAAACTTTAGGTTATAATCATAAACCCTAAATTCTACACCATACAACTTAAACCCCTAAATTCTAAACCTCAATTTGAATCTATAAACTCTAAAATTAAAAAAATATATATCAAAATATTTTCCATAAAATAAACATGTTTTCAATTAATTTGTTAGTATACATTACATTTTATATTTCTGCAGATTCACAACATAATACTGTACAAGTTTCTAAGTTATTTTTCAACTATAAGGGATGTATGTACGTAACAATATAACGAATTACAAATAAAAATCTCCACCGGAGGCAACAGTTTTCAGCGAAACCTCCAGGGATGAAGCCCTCACCGCACATGCGCTTGGGTCCGACAGGTCTCCATATTGAACGCTAATCAAATACGCCAGTTCTCATTTTCTTCTGATGTTGTTGGAGAAAGGGTAGTGGGTTCCTTGTTGGTTGAATCATCTTTATTATCGGCATTTCTCACTCGAAGCAATCTGTTGCTTGTTGATGAAGCTTCCGGTCGCCTTGCACTCGGTAGCTTCGAAGCTATATCGGACTCGGTTTTCGGACACCCATCTGGTTGTTTGGGAGGATCAGGGGGTGCTGCTCTATTCTCTTGGTCTGAAGATGGTGGAGCAGTGGGAACCAGTTGAACTACAGATTTTCTCAGTTTCTTTCTCTTGTTTGGCTTTGCAGCATCAGGTTTAGCCTGTTAAGAAAAACAAGTTAACTCTGCATTAAATAAATGAACTACTTGTTGTTTTCTATGTTTAAGAAGTAATTTAATATTGCAATTTAGTTCTTCCTACATTTTGAAACAAAGTTTTAAATGCTAATAATTGTAATGTTCAATGATGAATATGATTCTCTAAATATAGCTGTCTGAATTCGAATTCGAATAACATAAATGGTAACCATGAATCAATAGGCAATAAATTCTCATATCTAACATGTATATAAGACCATAAATGTTACCAATATGTTTCCAATGTCTGAGAGTGCTTTTCTCCCTGTATGACCATCTTCCTTTGTTTTATCTGCCTCTTCACTCTTCAATGCATTATGTAGCAGCATTGCAGCATGGGCAACAAGGTTATCTCCATTGGTGCCAACTTCATCAACATATCTCTTACTATTTTCCAAGTAACTAGCTCTTGTAGCTCTAAAAGTGTTTCTCCTGACTCCCTTTTTCTCAGACTGCATCCAGTCATCGTCATCGCTCGCATTCATGTCTGAACATTCTGACTGAGATGTATACATGTCCTCCATAAAAGTTCTTGAGTTTCGATGTTCCTATAATAGCATTTTCAAGTCAGAAGTAGTTACTAGAAACCAGTTTTCACTTTCAGTAGAGGGAGTGAAACCAAACTGTCTCAACAACTCATATTTATGATTTTCGTCATTTCAATCCGGGATGTCTGAATCCATGATTCTTTAATGTAGTGTTTAAATATCACAAGCTCAAATGGACAACAAACTTACTCTAGGAAGTTATATTGAACACCGGTAAGAAATGAACTAACCTTCATTTTCACTTCACGAAAGAGATCGGCCTTTTCTGCGGCAAGTTGTCTGGTCAGACCACCAAGTATCACCACCTTTTCCTTCAGATCTTTTATTTCTGCATCTTTTTCTCGACAATAAACTTCTTTATCTCGCAATGAGCACCTTGAAAGAAAGGACATCAAGTTATTAATTGAAGCAAAACTTTGATAACAAAAGCAGAATGTTGAAGCAAAGGAAAGATTTGCTTGCGTATGTGATTTTTCTATTTGTAAAGATGCATTACCTTGAGGATGTGGCTAAATTGAAAAGATGATTCATAATATTTTTTGCATCAGAAAGAGTCCGAACTTGCCTCCAACGTCCTCTTGCATTAAAAGTACGTTCACGATCTTCAGCTTCAGACAGTTGTGAGGCCATATCGACCAGAGTGGTAGAAGTAGCCGCAATCATGTTTTCTAAAGCAAAAATCCTTGAGTTTCTTGCACTGGCAGACATTGTCTCATGACAACCTCTGCATTTGGTAGCATTAAAAGAAAAACACTTGATTGCTATGGGAAGAAGAAAAAAATATTGAATTAAGAGTCGACAAAAGTGGAAGTTTTAACCTTAATTCACTGTGCTCAAGTATCTCTGTTTCTTCCTTCAGTCTTGAAAGTTCCTTGGCCATTCTGGCTCTCCTATAGTACAAACAGAAGATTAAAAGATATTGAGCCCTCATGTTAAATAATTTCTGCCGTCCTCCATAAAATGAAGAGCTATAAAGGGAAATGAAACAAAAATCAAGAAAAAACGGCCGCAGAAAATTTTCCAGAACAAAGATTTGGAAATCTAGTCTATCCTTTTGTTCATGATTTTTATTCATTTCTATAACTAAAAGACATTAGCAATGTTGACCATAGCTAAAACCAGTACACTTGAACCTGTGTCAAAGGGTGCTTAAGGTAAATCCTGAGTTGGAATAAAATCAAAACTCAAACCAAATAAGCAAAGTGAAATGAAAGGCTAAGCTATTTTCTAGCTCGACATGGTATCTGCACATGAATTAGTAAAAAGTACTCACTCTTCCATCTGTCGTTCATATTCAGAGCGTACTTCATGTACCCATACTGTGATTTCAAGTTCATGCTCAGCTGTCTGCATTATTGCCTTCAATAGAAGAAAACATATAATATCAAAAACGAGAAGCACTTAGAACATGCATTAAAATCTACATGTTTGATGAATATAATCCATGACTATTTAGCAAGATATGTTGGACCAAAAATGATTGGTCCAAGCAATTCCAAATCATTCTGTTTAATCTGTTTGCTGCTATCAATACCTGAACTCCAGGACCAATGCCATTTCCAGCACCTGCATATCAATGATATTAGTGACATTGAGTGATAATTACACAAACAAAGAGAGTAAACTGCATGATATGAAAATGGTTCTTACTAGAAGCTTCACGTGAGGAAGCCTTTCGGGATTCTAGAACTTCCTTTAGTCTTTTTGTAGCCATAGCAGCCTCTTCAGTCTTTCTTTGCAAAACCTAACATGCATATGGAAAAACTTAGTACAGTTCATTAGAATTAGAAAGATCAAAGCTTTCCGTATAAAAATAAATGTCACCATCTTTTGCCTCTGATTCATAGCTAAGAGCTTGTGCATCTCATACTCATTTCTTCTTCCCTCTTTTTTAAGCTGGTTATCAAGAAAAAGAGAATAATTATATGTTGATAAAAGAATTTTTTTTAAATGTTGCTAGATGCAACTCCAGGAATTTGCATGTACCTGCTGAACCTCTTTCTCTCTTGATGCTTTCCATAGCCTAAACTGCTCAGCTTCTTGCTTGATCTTTTGTTGAAGTTGAACCTGAAAACAAAAAAGAAACACATTATTTCTTGTAGAAAGAACCACATTCCCCTTTTGCAGAATCTATTTCATTTTTCAAGACGAAAAAATGGAGAGCTTGGGATTGAGATTCACCTTCTGAGATTTGATTCTCTGAATCTCATCCTGAAGTCTCTTTGCAGCTTCATCACTTTTTTGTTTTTGTCTCAAAAGATGAGTATGAGCATCTTGCTTCTTCTTCAACTCTATAACCTACAAAGCAAATACATATATATATATATATATAGAGAGAGAGAGAGAGAGAAACTGATAACTATATAGTTCATAGAGGAAAGAAAATTCAAAACACACTTGTGACTCAAGGATATTCAATTTGTGCAGGTATTCCTCCTTTAACTTTTGAGCACCAATGTCGGAAGGAGAAGAAATATTGCCTAGATTATGTCTGAGCTCCTCAATTTCTTTCTGCCAATTGACATATAAAAAGGAAATTTAATAATACATGATTGCACTCTCAGAAAATAACATTAATTTTAAGTAGGGGCCTAACCTGCAAAGCCCTTTTCTCATGTTCCAACTCATTAACTTTCTTCTCATAAAGATGTCTAAGAATTGAGGTGCCAGAACTTGTAAAACGTCTCATTTCAGCCTTAAACAGACAAAATGACATAATGAAATATATAAAATGAAAGAACAAGTGAAGAAAAAAGGGCAAACCAAAAATGGTGAAAGAGTAAATATTTTGTATTAGATAAAATGCCTTAAACAAATCTTCTTGAATATATGTATTAGTAGCAGTAATATTAAATAAATAAAAAAAGAAACCTACCTCTTTCTGTTCAAGTCTTCTGTCCAACTCCATAAGTTCCCTGTCCAATTTTTCTTGGAGAGTAGAATGTTCTAGCTCCTTTTCGTTATCCTCAATCTCATTTTCTGAACAAAAAAAATATTATTATATGCATCAGTTCGATGATAAGCTCTTAAAATGTTGGACAGTGAATAGAACAATAACAGAAATGAAAATCACTAAACGTAAAAGGCTTAAATGATGATGTCTTGGATTGTATCAGAGTTTAAATTCCCCAATATATAAGCACCCTAACCAATAATAATTAGAAAGCCATGCATCAAAATCATTGAATTTAGAGCTTGAAGAGGCTTTCTCTTATAGTAGCAAGGCATGCAAATAGATACAAACTTTACATTCCAAGGGTTAAGATAGACATATTTCAAGTATGCTTCATTTCTAACCTGTTATGAGATTTACAATTGGGGGCAGGAGGGGGGGACAAGGCAAAATTAAGAAAAACCTTGGACAACAATTATATGTGTTTACCTTTCAAAAATATAAAACAATTATACTGAACACAAAAGAAAAGTTTTAACAAATAAAAGCATTAGTCTCTGAAAAAATAACTAATAGTAACTGGGTCACTATTGTCCCAATTTACCTGAAGATAAATAATCATTGTCAGAAGAAAGTAGTGAATTTTTTGAGGTTCCATCTTCATCTACACAATCAGAAATTCGTATAAACTTTGATCTGTTTAAGCTTTTCAGGCGTATCAATTCTGCTTCTAACTCTTGAATTTTCGACAGATAAGTTTTCATCAAATTAAAATCCTGGAATAATGTAAAAGCACATGTCAACCGAAGATGCTTCATCAAATTCTAGATTCAGTACCAGGCACAGACCTTACCTGGTTTTGGTTAGACTGTATCTCATCCCAAGATTTACCATTACGAATTGCTTCAATTTGCATTATCAGTTTGTCCTTCTCAACCTGAAATAATTCAATTTGCTTTATCAAAAGGGAATTTTATAACAACCTAAACAGCTGCAGGCGGAAAGAGAAGAGAAAAAACACCTGAGCTTCAAGTGCGCGTTGAGCTAATTGTTCATTAGTGAGTCTACGTTCTTGAAGCTCTTGTCGTAGCCCCCCGTTGCTTGCTTCAAGTAAAGCTACTTTGTGCTTGAGAATCTGGAGGGGCGAAATGGTGAAAACAAAAGAACTTACTTTGAACAAGTAGGTCAGCAAATTCAGGATAAGTGTTTGAATGTTCTACGTAAAAATAACCTGAAGTTCATCAAACGATGCATTTCCATCACCACGATAAAACATAAGCTCAGCTTGCAAGTGCTCAATTTGGCTCCGCATTGTCTGCAACTGAGCTGTCGTTGGATCACGGTTTATCTAAGCAAGTGCAAGAGATGAAATTGTTAGATTGAGAAATATAAAGCCCATCAAAGAACTTCCGTTTGCAAGTATGCTCTTACAACTGCCTTATTCTGAATGTTTCGAGCACGATTGGCATACTTCAAGGTGTTTAGAGTTTCTTCAGCGTTGGTGTCAGCTGGGCTAACACAAGCTACAATCAACATAGACAAAATTGAAAACAAAAACCCGGCACAAGTATTATATATGTAGTGACAACTATTAATGCAAAAAACGATAAAATAACATACCAATCATCACAGTTTTGCTGTTTCCTCCAAGAGAATCCTGAAAATTTAAAATCCCATCAACAAATGCAAGTTTTCCTACTGAAGTATTTTCATCAAAGGCCATTTATATATATATATATATATATATATATATATATATATATATATATATATAATTCGAGCAAATTCAATTACGAAATAAGGACATTGGCAAAGTGAGCAGCTCCAGATCTATAGAGTCTCAAATAGTCTCCTCAAGTCTAGTTATATAGATTAGCAAAGGCAGTAAAGAAGCATGATTTCTTGCAATGACAAATAGATTATAACTATGTTCTTCAAGTCTTTCCTTACAGGGAAAAAAGGACGATACCTATCATTTATGTAAATGATATAATATTGACAGGAGACCAGAGAGTCTCAAGTCTCGTTATAGACACAGGCATTATAACCAGCAACATTTATCTCTCAAAAATACCAAACTGGCCGGCCCTAGTGCTTGGTATCATTGTAACTAAGGGTACTTATCGAGCGAGTTAATTATGAGTTGAATAGTACTTGAATTGTGCTCGTTAAAAAAATTTACTACTCGACTCGTTGCTCATTAAGCTCGTTAAAAATGTGCTCGACTCGTGTTCGTTAAAAAAATGTTGCTCAACTTGATTCGTTGCTCGTTAAGCTCACTAAAATATTTATCTTATTTTTTAACTAAAGTAAAATTTAATAATTCTACATAAATTTAACAAAAAAATATTAAAAGCTTGTATAAAGTACTTTTAAAGTCTAAATTCCAAACTGACAAAACATAAATACATTAAACTTGTATATTAAAACTAAAGTAATAATCCACAAATTAATAATTGTATTTAGATTTATTTTTTAAATGAAATAATTTTAAGATAATTACTAAAAAATGTTTTAAAAAATTAACAAGCTGCTCATAAACTTATCGAGTCAAGTTAGACTTTGTTCGACTCAACTTGTTAAAATCTTGAGTCAAGTTTGAATTTGAATCGAATTAACTCGAATCAAATATTTATTAAATTTTGACCAAATCAACTTCGAATTGCTCAACTCGTTAAGCACCCCTAATTATAACTAAACTTTTTTAAAGTACCACAACAAAAATGCTAAACTAGCCCTAGTGCTTGCAAATAGTATCTGCATCATGTACTTACTGAATATTTTAATGCATTAATCCTAAGACTAATTGACAACTAGTTGATAGCAAAAATTTGATTTATGCGGTTTTATTTGTTCCGAACAAATAACCTACTTCAACACAATGAAAGCGTCCAATTAAAACTACAACTAGTTGAACTGATTGTACATAAATATCTGGATAAAAACACTGTTTAAAACAAACTGCATAAATCAGAATAAAAAAAACATGCCTGTAATAAGCGAGTCAACTTGGTATCACGATATGGTACGTGTCCCCCTTCTTTCCTCTTCTTCTCATCTCCCAAGGCACTTATCACATTCCCTAGAGCTAGTAGACCTTTATTTATATTAATTCCTACACGATAAAATTTCAAAAATTTTAGACAAAATAAATCACAGTTTCATATTGTGGCTAATTTAGAACCAATAGCTATTTTAATACATAACATGAGGCTTTGGGTTATGGAAAAACAAATATACCTTCTTTTAACCGTGTGCCATTAGCACCCGTCCTTTTTGCACGTTCTGAACCAGCAAGGTCCACTAAATGAAGCTTTGCACTTAAGATATCATCACCGAAATCATTATTTACCCCACTTAAGCAGCTAGCTATCTTCTTTTGCTCAATGCTTATTGTGAAGATGGCATGTGAACGACTGGAAAGTAACAATCATTGCATTTGATATATGCACAAATTTACAAAAATAAGATTATTACATTATTTATGATTATGTTAACCTTATAAATCTAACACATCAAATGCATAAACAGAATTATCATTCTATCCTTGTTAAAAAAAAGTAAATTGAGATACAAGCCAATTGCAAAACTTGTTTGTGAATTGTGTCTTTTCTTAGCTAATATAATAACGAACATGGTACTTTAAATCAAAGCTATTCCTGATTCTGATGAAACCAAAGAATGGGCAAAAACTACTAAAACATGTCTCCATAACCCTCACTCACCTTGATTGGCTATTCATATTGGTACTTCCTGTAGCACGAGATAAGGAACCTCGTGCCAAATTTGATGCCATCTCTTCTTTCGTCCGAACTTCTGGCTCAGTCACCCCTGAAAGTGTTATTCCCCCACTCCCTGTTTCCCTAATTTGTATCGGAGGTCTTCCAAGAGTTGTAGCCTTTGAGTCAAGTAAATCAAACACTTCTTCCTTAAATATCTGTCAAATTCAATGATACCAATAAGCACATTACCTGATAAAATAATAATGAGTTGAATTGTTTTTAGCCAACTAAATTACCTCAATAAATGATACTCTTATCAAAAATTCCGTGGAGTTTTTCGTTGCCTCAACTCTTCTAAATATAGTTTCCATAACTTTGGGTATAATTCCATCATTACCTTCCTCTCCATTGTAATTGGTTCCCATGGTATATGTTTTACCGGAACCTGTCTAAAAACCCAGAAATACAACATCGTTGTTAGTCAATAGTAAAATTTTATTGAAAAGAAAAAAGGAAATTAATAGTAATATCAATTGAGAAATCCCTCATCGGAACAAAATGAAGCTAACCTGGCCATATGCAAGCACAGTGGCATTATAGCCATGAAAAAGAGCATCAACCAGAGGAGCAACACAATCATCATAAATAGAAGCAGACGGCGGTCCCGCTCTCCCGTAAACGTAATCATAGGTAAAGGAATGAGACCCAATTTGAACCTGTAATCAAAGCAATAAAAAAAATATCAAACACCAATCTCTTTCAACATAAGGTTTCAAATTCAATAAATTCACGGGGAAATGTATATATGAAATCGAAATACCTGAGGTTCGCCGGGAACGACAGTGATGCAATCCGTACATCCATTGAGAAGCTCTGTAGTAATCAGCGGCCGAATGTTAACGGCGACTCTAACAGAATCGGAACCCTCCATCTCCTATATAATGCGATCAAAATCTACAAAAAAAAAGGGGGGATGGGAATAAAACCATGAAAACATCATCTAAATCATTCAAAATAATATGTATCACATTAGAAATCCGTGAGCTGATGAGATTAAACAAATAAAACCTTATTAGAGAATACAATGCGTGGAGGAGATGGAGCTTTTTGTTTTTCTTTTGGGGAGATTTCTGGTTTGAAGTTTCTTGGACGTTAAGATTTTGAATTCCCGTAGGAGGAGGAGAAGAAGAAGACGGGGTAAGGTGGTGTCACGTGGCTTTCACGTGATTGTTGGTTAGGCAGGCTGGGAAGCTAAAATTGCGCGGTGGTGGTTAAGCCTTAGCCTTAAGGAGCTCTAATCCGTTTTTAACGTTTTAAATCATTGATTACAACTAACAAAACTAAATTTGACTATTTTGAGAAAATTTGGAGAAATTGGATTTACGTCACGTGCTTATATCTAAAGCTGGATTTACGTCACGTGCTTATATCTAAAGCTGGATTTACGTCACGTGCTTTTATTTTTCCTAATTAAATAGATTAGAACTATACATTGAAGATAACGCAATAAAAATATTTAGGCCTTTTTTAATTACTAATATATTTTTTATATTTTCAAAATAACTAATTTTTTGGGTTAAAATTATTTTTAGTTTGATTTCAAAGTGATTTTAAAAACTGAATTTTTAGTTTTTAGTTTTTTTTCAAAATAACTTTTAAGTAAAATTGCTAATATATTTTTTATATTTTCAAATATTTTTATTTTAAATCAAATAATTTAAGAATATTTTTTTAAAAAATACTTTTTTCAATATATTTCTTTAAAATAATATACCTTAATAAAATTTGTCTCCATTTTTATGTTTGTGTTTCAATTAGAATATATTTTTGTAGCACATCACGTGTATCATTTTATCGTGTTTAATTTTTTTATATTTTAATTATTAGATATTAAACATTTAGGCATTAAGAATTTATTTTATGTGGATTTTGATACATGCTTTATGCAGATTTATGTTATATTTAGATCATAAATATTAAAATATTGACGGTATTATTAATAAAATATTTTTATTTTTGAAAATTAATATTTTCATAATAAAAATTTATCATTAAACTATTAATTTCTCATAATAATATTTCAAATATTCGCAAGCTATTAAAAACTTTAAAGTATAATATTAATATTAAATAGTCAAACACCACTTTTCAAAGTATTAAATTAATCAAATAATTATTTTAAAGCTTTTAGAATATTATTAAAATAAAATCAATATTATTTTTGGCAATATTCCATAGTATTAAAATAATTTTTATATTAATTATTTTGAAGTTACAATCCATGTATTTATTATTAAAATACTAATATAAAGAACATTCAAATAAAATATTAGAAATGCTATTTAAAATTTAAATTAATTATTAATACTAAATTTGTTATACTCGATACCTTCATTCTTCAAAATACTCCCAACAGTACCTTTGCGGTCAGAGTTAGGAGTTATAAATGAGAAGAGATAGTCGAGTTCGATTCGGTTAAAGTTTGGTTAAACTTTAATTTGATTGGACTCAACTTGAGTTCTTGACGAGCCGAAAAACATGATACCCGACTTGAAAAAGCTCACAAGCAACTCAAAAATATAAATATATATTTTTTTATTTTTTATAATTTAAAATCTAAATTTTTAAACTTAAACACTAAACATAAGCTTAAACCCTAAATTAACACACTAAACTATAAAATTAACAAGCTTGAGTTTATACATATGTATCAATTTTTTTATTAGGCTTTAAATGAGACGTGACATATAAGAGTTACTCGAGTTTAATACGATCAAAGATCGATCAACACTCGACTCAATTAAGCTCAAATAAAGTTCAAACTCGACTCGAATTTTTAACGAGCCGAGCTTAAATTTTTCAGAATCGTTTAAAATTATTCAAACTCGAATTCGACTCAAAATCTTAACGAGTTTCGAGTTTAACAATAGTGACGTCGGTAATGGAAAGGGAAAACAGGAACTTGGGAACTGTGAAGAAAGGAAAGATCGGTAGAGAAATTGGAGAGGAAACAAGGCGGTAGAACTTAGAAGGGCTTAGAGGGTGTGTTTAGTGGTGACATTTGTGGTGGACTGGCGGACGATGGTAGCGATGATAAAAATGATGAGATGGAGGGAAAAGGAAGAATGGTGATGGTGGTTTCATGGTTAAAAATTCAAAATATTTAGTGAGGTTGGAACTTGGAAAGTGAAGTGAAGAGGAAAACACATGAAATATTTAAAAAAAGAAACACATGAAAAAAGATAACAAAGAACGACCTAAATGATGTTTTTAACGATAGCCTATGAGTTAAATTAGGTATTAATGTTTTTATTAATGTGTTACGTTATTAAATTAATGAGAATTAATGGGAAGTGATTATTTTATTGTAAATTTATAAAATAAATTATTCTATTTTAAAATTTTATCAATTTATTCTTTTGATCAACATTGACTGTTAAATCTAATATTTTTTATCAGTTGATATAATTGTCGTGTTATAGTATTGTCACTTAACATTTTTAATTTTTAATTTTATTTTAAAAATAAAAATAATAAAAAATATTTTTCTATCTATAAGTGTCACATGAAAAATCTGTAATATGTCAGGAGACAATAACATTTCAAGAAAGAAGTATTAAAAATTAATGACAAAAAATTGTAAAAAGATTTGATTCAATTTATTAGTTAAAAGATTTAGTTAAATCAAAAAATAAAAAAATAATTATTTTTTAAAAAAATCAAGAAATTAAGAAAACAATTAAGTTTTTTATTAAAAAAATCATAGGCGTAGTTTAACCTAAAATCAGCGATTAATTGTTGTTAAAAATATTTTAAAAAATATTATTTTTGAATATTTTTTAAAAACATTAGTTTTGAAATGTAAAAAATATAGTTGACATGAAAAGAAAATAAAGGTATAAAGAATTTTAATTTTTTAAAAACATTAATTTTGAAATGTAAAAAATATAGTTGTCATGAAAAAAATAATTTTTAATGTTTATAATTTTTATTATTTGGCTTTTATTTTATTTTTGAGATAAATTTAACCCTTAACCTATGTATTTTTATAAATATCTTATTTTTTAACTAAGATAATGACTAAACTGTTAAAAATTTAACAATATTGACATGTCATATATATGTGATAATACATTTTAAATAATATGACATCTAACCTCATTCTACATATATATAACATGTCATTATCGTTAAATTTTTTACGATAATGACAAATATATACATGTAAAATATAATTTTATTCTAACATAAAATATAAAACAATTAAAATTCAAATAAAATATTAAAAATTAATTAAATCTAAAATAAAAGGCTACTAAACATTCTCAAATCTTAAATATCATTCTACATATATATGACATATCATTGTCGTTAATTTTTAACTATCTAATCATCATGCTAGTTAAAAAAAGATATTTATCAAAAAGATATAGATTAAGGGCTAAATTTATCTAAAAATAAAGGATGAAGGCTAAAATAATAAAAATCATAAACGTTAAGGGATAAATTATCTTTAGGCCAAAGATAAATAAAAAATTTCATTTAAAAGTGTTTTTAGAAAAAAAAAAAAAAAAAAAGATAAAAGTTATAAATACCATCTTTTGATAATTAATATAATTTGGGGAAAATAATTAATAGGATAAAAATTTAGTTCAAAAATAAATGAAGAATCAAAGTGAAAAAAAAACATGGGCTGCGAAAAATGAAGAGACGGTTCCAAATTCCAATGGATAAAATTCTGCGCTACGTTAGTCTTTACTCTTTACCAACCGCAAATCGCCGCATAAGGTTAAGATATCATTTAGTTACGGAATTTACATCTTCGAAACTTCCCCCCTCTGGTTGGACCACGTCCACTTCGGCTCAAGATAAATCAACTCGCTCCCGAGCACGTTAGCTCCACTGTAGCTGCCGCCGCCGCCTTCTCTTCTCTGCAACACCGTTCTCTTTTTTTAAAAAAAAAAAATCCATTATCCAAAGCTTATAAAAAAGACGAAAAAACAACTCTCTGGACATTATTTAGTCTCCACGGTAACGGATCTTATCTATCTATATGCCAATTTATTTTGTTTTATTTCCACCTCTTTTTCTCGAATAAAAATTTGAAGGGTTTTTGTTTTTTGAATTTGTGTTATTTATAGCGATTTATTGTTGTTTCATCGTTTATATTCCGGTGATCTTTATGAAGAAATATCTAATTTCTGTTCTTGTGTGAATTTCGTTTTCATAATTAGGCATTTTACGATCTAGGGATTTTGATTTGTGTTTCCAATCAATTCTGCTCTTTGTTACACATTTTAGTTCCAGTTTTTAAAATCCTTAACTTAGTTAAGTTCTTTCTTGTAACTGATTTGTTAATTGTCTACTTTTATTGTCTATTTGTAAGTATTACTTGTTTGGAAGATTTATTGCTTATTTGATCTTTTTAAGGTACAAATTTAGTTGGAACTTGGAAGTAGGGATTGGATAAGGTGATATTGTGTTCCGAGAAGAATTCTGACTCTCTTGTTAAAGGATGGCGCGTGTTGTTACTATGCAATTGTCTAATGAACTGAGAGTTCATGATAGTCATGGATGTGGTCGCCGGAACATTGTATGTGATATTTAAATCTTGTTGTTCTATCATTTCAAATTTCGATGCCCGTGTTTTCTTCTCTAAGTATTTGCAACTGAATATGTGAATGCCAACAGGGTGCTGTAGAAAAAGGCCGACTACATTTAGTTCGTATCAATCTTTCCTCGCATGCTATGGTATGATCTTTTGTGTTCCTTGATGGATGCAGAGGCTTTTGTTTGCAATATATATATGTAGCTTTGTGCATTCAACTTTGCTACTTTGCTTTTGTTTTGCTTTTAAACAACTACTTTTTATAAGCTGTTTTGTCATTTACTTCTAGTTTAGCAAACATGAGAGTTGGTTAGAGTGAATGTGATATGCATTTGCATGCATATGATACCACAAATCTTGGAGACATGAAAACTTCTGTTTCTTATCCAGCGACAGGATGCTTGGAGTTTTCATCTTTTGAGCAGCGTTTGTAGGCCCATAAGACCTTTATGTTCCAGGTCTGATGTCATTCTCTACCGATCTGTTCTAATTCCTAACGGGGGAAATGAGATTCCTATAATAAAATCTGCTAGTGTGGCTTTGACGAGGTAATCTAGATTTGTGTCTTAACTTCTGTATTCCTTTTAAATTCCTTTTCTGTCTAAATATCCAGAGCAAACACTTGGATTGTTAATCCTGAAGACATTTATGTATCATCTTTATTTTTTAACAAAACTCTAGCTAAATTACTCAGAGAGTGAAATTTGTGCCACATCGGAAAGTATAAACTTTTTATGCATGGATTTCAGATGTGCATCACCTTCCACAACATCCTTCTCTGGAGTAACCCTGCACAAATAAAGGCAAATATTGTAACTCACTTGTCACTAGTCTTAGACTTCTAAATGCCAGTGATAGATTCGTTAGACAACATTGGGCCTTTTCTTTCATTTTAGTGCCTTGATTTTCAAAAAGAATATTTGAGACTTCACTAACCTAAAGAATAAAGCCTTTTCAGCTTGTTTTCGTATTTTTTAAACCGAACACTGCTGAATATGCTTGTTGCTTGGATAAGTCAGAAAGATTTTCCTTTTTTATCAGGGAGGTGCTAAGTGGTAGTTGGAAAACTTTCCTCTCTATGTTCTGAGAATCATTTGGTCAATTTTTTTATTTATTTCAGAGGACTTGATATCAAGCTATTTTCTTCTTGGGCATCTTAATGCATCTTTTCTACTTTGTTCCTTGGTATATAAATTGCTCATTTTCTTATTTGGATATATCAGGGCATTTGGTACTTTACACGCCAGTCCTGTTGTACCTCAGTTGATCCCAGCAGTTGCAATTATTGCTTTTGCTGCATGGGGCCTTGGGCCCCTTATGCGTCTGGGTAGGGTTATCCTTTTCCATGTAAGCACTGAACACTATATTCTACATGCTTTTGTGTTCTGTTGGTGGAATTCCATTATGATTCGTTGCCTTGCTATTTTCTGCAGAGGAGCAATAACAGTTGGAATAAGAGTAGAACATATCATGTTATGACCTATTATCTTCGACCTGTGCTGCTCTGTACTGGAGTGACACTCATCTGCAGGTGCCCCACTGGGATTAAATTAGATCTTCATATTTTTGCAGCTAATTTGCTTGGTCTGACGATACTGTGGTTTCTTTCAGTGCATTGGATCCAATAGTTTTAGCCTCAGAAGCAAGCCAGGCTGTCAAGCAACGTCTTCTACATTTTGCACGATCATTATCGACTGTTCTCGCTTTCTCCTATTGTTTGTCAAGGTGAGTTCAGTGGACTGCTTTCAGTTGTAAGTTTTTAACAACTGGCTAATTATGTATACTTTTTTTTCCTTTATTGATTAATTGGACTATTTTTCTTCATTTCCCTGTTTTGGTTGGATCAGTTTATTTAGAGTAGAGTAGAGAAGGCTCTTGTATGTAGTTGCTTATTTCTATGTTTTCAGGGATTGACATGATAATATGAAAGAGTGCATGCCTATTGCATGTTATTAAGATAACTTGTTGATTTTCTAATTCCTATTTATTCTGTGTTTAGCCTAATTTTAGGAGCTTGAACTAATGTGAAACCATGTGTTTTTCTTACAGTTTGATTCAACAAACGCAAAAGTTCTTTATGGAGATGAATGATTCCAATGATGCAAGAAATGTATGCTTTGTCACTTTCACGTTGTTCTACATTCTAACATCTTTCAGTAGCACCTGCATCAGTTATAAAGTGTGGTGGTAATGTTGTATCTTAATTCTAGCAACTTAGGTCAACCTGATCTATATTTCTGCAGTCTCTACTATATGGCAAATGATACCCTGTCTTCAACGTTTTTCAGGAAATGGTTTAGCATTTTTTCTGTACCAAATGTTTAAACTTCTCAGGATTTGTGGAGTAATAGTGTAGACATCTCGAGGGCACTTACAGATTGCAATGGGCAAATCTGAAAAAGTTTTTTATTCTTTTGACAGATGGGCTTTAACTTTGCGGGAAAAGCTGTTTATACTGCAGTATGGGTTGCTGCTGTATCATTGTTCATGGAGTTGCTAGGTTTTTCCACCCATAAGTGGGTAACTGCTGGAGGACTTGGTACGGTATTGATCACCCTTGCTGGTCGTGAGGTAAATGGGTTTCCTTTATCCTTATAAAGCGTAAAAAATTTAATTCCTTATTTTTGTATTTTTAATGCATTCAGATATTTACAAATTTTCTTTCAAGTGTAACGATCCATGCAACAAGGCCTTTTGTTGTCAATGAATGGATTCAAACTAATATAGAAGGCTATGAAGTTTCAGGGACAGTCGAGGTTTGTGTTACTTTGCTCTATTCGTCTCTCTTAAGCAATCTGAGAGATTGAACAATTGTTTGCTTTTGTTTACTTTTCTGGAACAGCATGTTGGATGGTGGTCACCCACAATTGTAAGAGGTGATGACCGTGAGGCAGTTCACATTCCAAACCACAAGTTCACTGTGAATGTTGTGAGGAACATTAGCCAGAAGACTCACTGGCGCATCAAGAATTACTTTGCCATTAGTCATTTGGATGTTAACAAAATCAATGTAAGATTGTAGTTTGTCCTGCTGTTAAGTTGTCAAGTCAGGACCAGCTTTCCTTCTTTCTAGAGCTCATGGTAGAACTTTTTACCTTTTTCTATATGCAGAACGTAGTAGCGGACATGCGGAAGGTTTTATCCAAAAATCCTCAAGTAGAGCAGCAAAAATTGCACAGAAGAGTATTTTTGGAAAGTATCAATCCAGAAAACCAGGCTCTTATGGTGAGAATTTTTCACTGTCGGCAATTTCCCTATAAAAAAACATTTTAATGTTAATTTTTTGTTTATCCCCCTTCTGGTCGTATTTTGTTTAAAACGCCACATTGCAGCTTGTTCATTGATGTTTCTGATAGTAAATGTTGGTCCTTCAATTTTCCTTGAACTGATTTAGTTTGTTCACAAGAGGAGTTTCTAGACTTTATTTTGGATCACGGTTGCCCATCTTAACACATTAGTTTTTTTGTGTGTCATGCATTTTGTGGCTGTTAACTATTTCTTTCAATTGCTTCTGTTTGAAGTTTTTAACAAAATGCAAGTTTCAGAGTAAACTTTTGTGGCTCTTAACTATTTCTTTCAATTGCTTCTGTATGAAGTTTTTAACTCTTTTTTATTTGTTCATATCTTTTCAGATACTGGTATCTTGTTTTGTGAAAACATCACGTACTGAAGAATATTTCTGTGTTAAGGTAAGTTCATTGGTTCTCTGTGCTTCATTTAAAGATCTGGCAATATAATAGTGAAATGGTGATTCAGAATCTGTAGATGAAAAAAATGTTTTCAATCTCTTCAATTCTGTTTTTTAGTATATAGGCATCTGTTTGTTAGGGGTGTTCAAAACCAGCCCAACGGGTACCCAATGGCCCATTAAACTCGTAATACAAGTTTAAAAAATAAAAACTATATTGAAACATAGTAATAATATAATATTGATATTGGATTAATTGGGCCGCTGGGTGGTTACCCATTGGGTCGGTTTTGAACACCCCTACTGTTTGTTATCAAAGAGTGTATCATGGTCTAGGCTGCTACTATGAATAACGGTAGTGGATACTTTTCAAAAGAATTACTAGAAGAAGCATTGGCATTCTTTGCTTGGATAACAATATAAGATCAAATAGTTCCCACATACATGTGAAAAGGCTACATTCTGTTTGTACCTGATGATAGTATTTCAACAGGAAGCTATACTGTTGGATCTTCTCAGAGTTATTAGCCATCATCGTGCTCGGCTTGCCACTCCTATCCGCACAGTTCAGAAAATATATGGTGAGGCTGAAATAGAAGATGAACCTTTTGCTGATACTATTTTCAGAAGTTCTCGAGCAGCTACCAACCGTCCACTTCTCCTCATCGAACCCAGTTATAAAATTAATGGTGATGACAAAGTCAAAGCTTCAACACGTGTAAATGAAGAAAAAAATTCCATGGAGGAAGCAACCTCCACATCTGGCTTGAAGGGAAATACCAACTCTGGATCAACATTGGACTCCAAAGTAGACAAGGTTATGGCATCCTCAACGAATAACTCCAGTTCAAGTTCAAAAGCCTCATTGTCCGAGGCCAAAAATGGGAACTTGGTTCCTGGTGATTTTGTTGACATAAACTCCGAAAAGCAATTCATTGGGAGCAAGGGTGAATCAAGGAAGTCAACAAGCTTGGGACGGATGATGATCAATGATCCACAGTCTGCAAATGAAGAATCTGAAATCCCAGTGGGGATTTCACAGGCAAAGCAGGATGTTGAGAAGTTCCTGCAGGCATCCGTAGCTAGGCCACCTTCCTTTGAAGAGAATATCGTTCTTGGTGTTGCACTGGAGGGATCAAAGCTGACACTTCCGATCGAAGAAGAAATGTCCGCAGAATTGGAGGAATTGGGCAGTCAGCAGAGTGGAAGTAGGTCTCCATCGGTCAGCCAGGAGAAGAAAGATGATGAGGTGCCAGCAGTTCATGGTGGTGCCCCAAATAATTAGTGCGATCAATCGTGCCCCTTTGCCGTTTATATAGCTTGTAATGTTCAGCTGTGTTTTTGAAGCTGACATTATTATTATTGTTTAGCTATCGGCTATGTCTCATCTTTTGAAATAGTTGGATTCAAAATTCCTGAGGTAAGTTAGAGGACCAAGTTTGGGGGATACGAAGTTAGTGGGCCGAATTTATCCCATTTAAATGATGTATAAATCAATATGACAATGTACAATTAACATGATAATATCATATAGATAATATATTAATTTAAAAGATATTACATCAGTCAAAATAATTTTGTCGCTGACTTATCAGTGTGTTAAGTTATTTTAAATTGTTTACTATTAGTTTTTAATATTTTTTATCTGTAGAGATAACTTTAACTCAAAATAAAATATTAAGAGTTAGGGACCCCTACTGTGACAACAGCTACTACGCATCCCACATCAGATAATGCTATCGACCAAACAACCCTTTATCCAGCATATCACCATGACCTGGCACAGAACCAATCTTCACTTTTCAACATCCGTAACAGATTAATAGAAGCGTTCTAACAGCAGTTACACAGCCCCTGAATGTCTTAGATAGCTGTAAGTTTAATTCAAACAATAAGGCTACTAAGTAGTAGCTAGGAATGCGGCTAGCTCAGCTAGTATACTTACTTGCTCGTAAGTTACTAAAAAAAATAGGAATAGAAATGACTATTCAATTGTACATTAAAGTATTTGTTTAATTTTATATTAATTCTTTTCGACCCAAAATCTCTCTCACTTGCCGAGTCTGTTTAATTTTGGATCACATCAATTTTACTTAAAATTCAAATATTAAAACGTTAAATAATCTCGACTTAGTTTCACCTAAAATTTAGGTTGATTTAGCATTATTTTGAGTTGAAGGTTTTAGATTTTAGGGTGATCACGTGTTCATATTGTTTTAAGTTTGAAATTATTTTTTTTTTAATTATACTGTTGATTTTTATAATCAAAACTACTTGTAACCAGTCTGGATTCTAGTTACCCGTTTATCTAAAATTTCCCATTCTTGATCTCAATGGAACACTAATGACTTGTTTTAATATTTTCATTTCCTTTCCCACTCACTGCTCTACCTGCACATTTCAGAACTTTATGCAGAAAAGACAGTGTCCTTGAGTACCCAGACTGCAACTCTAATTATTGAGACCAGTCAGACAACACCAAGTGTTCAACAACATGTGGACCTAGGGAGATAATTTAGTAAACAAAAATTAAACACATACAGTTTAGGAATAATTTTGCAACTGATTTCAAGTTTCTTAATCTCTTCTCATCTGTTGCTTGCAGCTAATGGAAGGGAAGCCTGCCAAAACATAAGAAGAAGAAGAAGAAAAGAAGATTTTATGCTTGTATAATAGGTACTAAAACGATGTAAAATAAAATACATCACTCTTATACGATGTAATATATTTAATCATTTATATACGACTCATATAAACTTTCAACTTCTCAAATATATAAAAAGTTATTAGGAGAATCTTGTTCAGTATGTCATCTGTAATCTCAAACAATCAGGACCGTTCATCTTAATTTTTTTAAGTGAATCTTCACCTATTTTCTACATGTAATTAGTGGATATATAATTACTAATTATTAAATAATTATTTAAAGATAAACGATCTTAATTACTTAAACCATAAATAATATGGTGAACAGGATCACCTAATAATCTCTCTAGATATACATACACCACTCTTATCATCAATTCCCCACCCTTTTGGGAAAAAATAAAAATAAAGAATAAAAACACTTGTATTATTTGTTGGGTTCAAAAATAATAAATATTTAAAGATGTTTTACATCTAATATTATATATTAGTATTATTATTATATACAAACTTATATTATTGTTAATGAATATTTATCTTTGTGGATGTGTATCATAATAAGAAGTTTATCATTAAGAATATTATTTTCATTAATTAGAGTTTAATATATTATATATTTCTTATGTCTATAAATAGATGAGTTTGTGGAGGTAGTATACACAAGTTAATATTGAGAATAATACAAATATCTCTCTTTCTATCTTCTCTTTGTTCTTTCATTTTTATTCTTTATTCTTGTTTTAGTTTTTTATTATTTTATTCACAAAAATTATTTTATTATTAAAATTTTTAATTTATACTTATGAATTAAAAATTTGTACGAACTACATTAACTCCAAGTTTAATTCAAATATGCAGGTATGTAAAACTTACCCTAACTTGAGAGAAGTATCAGAGCTATCATCCTCCAATGGAGGACAACTGCTGCTGCAACTGCAAACATTATTTGTGACAGATTCCGAAGACATGCCTTCTTCCCCAACCACAACATCCAAATCTGCTACAGCAACCGCTGTTTTTCCTTTATGCATTGTCTCTATCTGAAGAAAAAAAAAATCCCATAATTCTGAAAAATTCGAAACAACAACAATTACAAGCACTGCAATCCGAACAACTAAGTACCTACTTTTAGTTTTAGTTGCTTGTTCTCTTCCAATAACATGGCTCCCTGTATTTATAAACCAGATATTGTCCACTTTAAGACAGCAAATCGTGATGTTGTTTGTTTAAGTCCCAGATTACGAATGACGGTACTAACCTTCTTTTCAAGATAAGAGATCTCGTTTGTAATACGATCTTCCTGTAAAAGAATAAAATCGAAATAACCTAACTGTTGAAAAAAGCAAGATAGAAAACCGAGTAATAAACTATAAACCTTAGCATGGATAACTCGTTTAAGTCCAGATTGGAGCATCGTCTCTAGTTTCTGCAGTTCATCAATGTTCAGACCTCGAAGATCTTCCCCTCTCATTTGTCTGAGAAAAAAAAGACTTAAATTATTAGTTTCAATCAAAGACCTTTGACAACACCAACATGGTTGGTCTAAGTCTAGGGATGGAACTAAAATTTAAGGTTGAAGGGCAAAACATAAATATTTGAAAGTAGGAGATAAATTCATAAAAAATCAAATTTAAAAAAAATAAATAAGATAATAAATGTGGGAAAAAGAAAAATTATATTATGGATAAGTCTCACCACGTCATCCAAGGGACTAACCTCTAAAAACCATCCATATCATTATTTTTTCCATGTTATATATTTTTTTTAAAGTGAATCTTTCACTCATATTTACGGTTAATTCATTTTAAAAACAATTTTTTAAGTGAAGATTTACTTTGAAAAATATGACATGAAAAAATATGATATGGGTGATTTTTAGTGGTTGGTCCCACAGACATGTGGTGAGATTTACCTATAATATAATTTCTCGTATGAAAAAAACTTCGAGGTATAGAGGAGATCCCATTTGCCTCTATTCTTGTCTAAGTTGTAAGTAAATTGATATTGTTTAAGTAGATCTCGAGTTCGAGGTCTTTAATATGCATAAAATTTCCATCGAAAGACTCAACCGTCAAAAATAAAATATACGATACATATCGGCCCACATTAATCAAAGACAAAGTACTAAAAAACCAGGAGTTCAACAAAAAAACAAATGTACTGAACAATACTTACCTTAATTCCCTGGTCTTATCTGCAATTTCCTTGCCCAATTGTATGTTATTACTGTTTTCCAGCTATAATTGAAAAATGGGTTAAAAACGTAGTTTTCAGTTTACCAAAAACTAATAGAGAATCAGACATATATTTATATTCGATACTCATATTAAATTTCGGTATTTAACTTATCGAACAATTTCATAATTAAATACCTGCAGTTCGAGAGAAGGTTGGTCCAATTTGTTGAGATTGTGTGAGTGCAAACAATATCTTCCCAAAATATCTTTCATACTTTCCATGGAGAGAGGAAACAAATCAGAATCATACAATTAGGACAACAGTATTCTTCAATTAAGACCAAATAGCATGGAATTAAACAATAATAACTGCACTTATTTGCATACCAAAAAACATTTAATTAAAAGTTCTAACAATTAATATAGTTTCACTGACAAAGTTTAGACTGGTCTTAAGAGTAGAAAATATCAATCACTTCATGATGTTAGAACAGCAATAATACCGTCAAAGGGTTGATTCTTGCTTTGAAATATCATCAGCCCGTACGATCTATAAGTTCATGCCATATATATATATATATATATATTACCTGGAGCTAGCAAACTCAAATAGCTTCCCAGTAGCTGAGAAAATGATGACAGCAACCTCAGCATCGCAAAGAACTGAAAGCTCTTCAGCTTTCTTGAAAAGCCCTCTCCTTCTCTTTGAGAAAGTCACTTGCCTTGCCGCCAAGTTGTCTATCTTCTTGATTTTGATCTTCTCCCTTGCCATTTTTATTACCTATTTCCTCCAACTGTAAACCCAAAACTAAAAAACAGCTTCAGATGTATGATTTTTCAAGAGAAACGAGTACATAAAATGACTCAGAAAAAGAGAGGATATGTTCATAGGGTATTCTAAGATGAAAACCCTAGTGGAACTGTGGAAGAAGACCATCCTCAGATCCAGCTCAAGAATACAACAGAAGGGGAAAAGGATGTAACAAAACCCCACTAATCTGAGCTCATTAACATGCAAAAAGAAGCACACAAAAGTCTTAAGATCTGTGGGTTTATTTCCATAAGTCTTACCTTACAAGGAAACTGGTATTTTTGGTTCAGGAGCTGCAGCCTGCAGGTTAGGTCTGGCCAAAGAAACCAAAAGCCTCTCAATTAGAGAAAGCTTTGATTGATTGTGAGAGTCGTTTGCTGCTGGTTCAAGAAAGGAAAGCTTTAACTATTTACCAACCCTTTATAGCTAAAGAGAGACTCGATTCATGAACATTTTGCCTACAGAAAGTTAAAGGGAATGACATAGAAAGAGAAGGTTGGGACGGGAATATCAAAAAACCAAACCAATCAGCTTCATTTCAAGTTCATTTTTCTATTTTCAGACACCATTTTCTTTTACTTTTATTATGTGGATGATATCTTTTCGTACATGCACAGTAGTGATGAAGATAGGGTAAACCCTACTTTGTACCTACCAACTATGACAAACTCAGCTGGCGCACATCGCCGGACTTTTTATCACAATATTGTCTTTTCAAGACTTATCCAAAATCTTATGCTATCATATGAAGATTGAAGAATACCTTTAGATTTCATGAATCTTTGCCATTAATGTTATAAATTGCTATATAAATGCTAGATTAAGGGTATTTTATATTGGTAAATTAGTAGGAGTATGATCTATAAGAATGGGTTATTTAGCATCATGTTGTATTGATATACCTTGCTTGAGATCAATATGAAAGCCGACACTGATATAAAAGTTAGTTACTAGAATTATTATAGAACACGTATCGATACAAGATGCCAATTTTACTAACACATTTGGCAAAAGATTGAGGATTTAGTGTAAATATGCAAGAAAATAATGTTAAGTATAAGTCTTTTGTGCATAAATATATACCGTAAATAAATAATACATCAGTGATCTGAGAATAGTATCTAAAGGGATCGACTAGAAATTCAATGCCATGACACTTGTTAAGGAGATAAAAAAATGTTTGATTTGAGTTTTGGAATTAGAATCAAAAGTAATAGAATATAATTAAAATATGAATGATTCGATAAATATTATATCCAAATGAATGATAAGCGTTGACAAAAATTTTTAGATTTTACGCTAATTAATATAGCATCTAATAATTTTTAATTTTAATTTTATTGTCGAGTAGATTTTAAGAGTAGTATTATCTCCATCGAAAATAATATGTTAATATCCAAAATTAACCATACTTGACCCCTATACGTCTTTAGTGAAGCTAATCACTAAGTTAACTTGATAATATCCAAAATAATTTTTACTCCAAATTAAAAGAAATTAGATTTCAAAAATGGTCAAATTATTTAAATAGTCCCCGCCCATTTATTTTAAAACAGCTCTGCGGCATGGGTAATTCACATATTCACTCCCCTAAATTTTAATCAATTTCTAATTTCGCCCAAATTTTTGTTTTAATTATAAAGGGTAAAATCACAACCTCAATCCCCTTGTATTTTCATAGTTTTTAATCACATTTAACTGCACTTTACCTGAAAAACAGTTCTCAGTTTTCTTTACACAAATGATGATTTCTGTTTTTTTTAGATTTTATTAAGTAATAAAGCTTTTTGTGTCGTTTAATTATTTATATTTTACCGAAGAAAAAAATAATTTTATTTATAATTTATTTATATAGTTTTAACTTTTCACTAATAAAATATTAGGATGCCCAAAGCACTATGGCGTTCGTTGTAAGCACACAATTACCTTAGTTTTTAAAACCCTATGTGAAAGTACATCTGAGCTACCCAAACAAATGCAAAGTAGATGGCCAATTGTCAGCTGCGGAAGCACGCTGAAACCATAAATTATTACAGATTTTTAATTCCCAATATAAGATTTACTTGGACAATCAAAACTTGTGACCCATTTTTTAGGTTAAAGATGCGTACGGTATAACTCAACATTATTTATAGAATTAAGGTGGATTTAAAATTTTGAAGTAAATTTAGATATGTATTAATAATTATATTTTTTTTATGATTAAATTGTAGTAATGATTATATTATTAACGTATTTTATTTTAATATATATTTTTATGTTATTTGATAATTTTTTTTGTTGTTATTGATGTTTGTATCTATTTTTTATTTTTAGTTTTATGATTGATTTTCTTTTATTTTTTTCATTGTATGGTTATCTTAAGATATCTGGACATTGATTTTTTTTTTACTTTAATGGTTATAGGAATATGTTTGGATTAGTTGTTTTTGTTTATTATGATATATGCTTTTATTATAATTTTAGGTGGTGGAATTATCAAAATATTATTTTTTATTTATAAAAATAAGTTTGTTTAAATTATTTTCAATAATAGGGTATTTTATTGTAGCAATCAGAAGTCAGGTAGATTATAATTCGATTTTGAACAATGTTTTAATTAAAAATAATAAGAAATTGTTCAAAGACGGATGGTTACTATCCAACGTTGAAAAGTGTTTTATCCTTTGAAGACGGATGAATTACAATACAACTTTAAACAATATCGATTTTTTTAATTATTTTTAGATAAAATATTGTTTAAAGTCTGATTGTAATCTACCCGACTTCTGATTTGCTAAAGTAAATAATCCTATTATTGAAAATAAAATGAGGAGTATATTATTGTTAAAAAAAACATAAACAATAATATTTGGATCAAAATTTAAATTTAGTTTATATCATCGTTCAATAAAATTAGTAGATTTTAAAAAAGTGACATTTAAAAATGTTATAAACTCGGTGCTGCTGGACACACTCAGACTGGCGCTACTCGGTGGGTTGCACCTTCCACGAGTTGGGTAACATGCAATGCAGATGGCTCCTTCCGAACAGCGACGTGAGGCGCGACTTGTGAGTGTGTCATCCAGAACCATGAAGGGGAGTGGGCAGAAAAATACGTTGTTGATGGATTGACAAAACTTTTATCCAAATCTTATTTTCAGACATAAGATGAGTGTACATGCTCCCCCTTATTTGTGTAGGAGTGGAAGGATGTAGAACCAAATTAGAACGGTTCAGTTATAATCATTTTCTGTGTTAAGGATAATTGTTGAGGTTTAACCAATACCCTTCGGTTATTACTTTTTGGGTAATATAAATATGAGTCTAAGGACTCAGGACTAATCATTCGAGGGTATGGCCTACATTTGTTTAGGCTGATTAGCTCTTTTTTACGGCATTCTTTCTTTTATCTCTTGTTTTCTTCCTTCTTTACTCTCGTTTAGATTTTCTCAGTTCAACATACAATTTTTTTATATTTGTTTTTCGTTATCATTGTCATCGTTTTTTTTATTATATTTTAAACAACAAAAAAATTAAAAATAATATTTTCATTCTTTCAGGATAGAAAATGCAATTGAAATTTTGAATTTCATACTGTTAAATACAAATTCTAAAAACAACTGCATGAAATTATAAATTAATTGGATTATTCTTCTTCCTCTGTCTTAAAATTTAAAGACAAGGTTTAATTATTTATTTTTCATTTGCTTTGAAATCGAGATTAAAAATTAAATCCATCGAATCAATCATTTCATTCCTATCATAAAAGTTGAAGGTAGGGAGTAGTGATAGGGACATTTTTGAGTTTGAGAGAGATGGGAGGAGTCATGATTTTGTCAAACAAAAAGTTTTACAGAGACGAAACTAAGATTTAAAGTTAAAAGAATAAAACATAAATATTTAAAAATAAAAGAATAAATTTATAAAATAATATTTTTTAAAAAATTTTAAATAAAAAAACAAAAATTAAAAAAAATCTTCGAAAATAAGGGGTGATTATCCCTTCCCACCCTTATATATTTCCGTCCTAAAAATCTATTCACTATCAAAATGAGCCGGAACATTTAAAAGTATCCAAAAAGAAAAGCCCCACTGTGCTGGGCCTAGTAAACAGAGAGAAAAAATTTATGACAAATTTTGATTAATATTAAATTAATCGATTTTTTTATTTGATTAATTAAAAAAACAATTTGATTAATGATTAATAAAAAAAAAATTAATTAAAGAATCTTTAAAAGTTTGATTCAATCGGTTAACTGACCCAATTGTTTAAACTTTTTTAATTTTATAATATTTTTTGAAATTCAACAACACAACACATAACTTTAAAAATTAATATAGAAAAATGTTTTTGATTTTTGGTGATTAAGAAAAACAAAATTAAGTTTGATTATTCACTATAATTATATTATTGTTGTAAATATTTGTTGTTGTATCTTGAAAGATACATGTTTATACTGATATGTTATACATGTCCTAATAAAAATTCTACTGATTCTTAATCTTGTCCAAGTTCAACTTATGTTTTTAATTTATATTGATATTTTATTATATTTAGATTATTATTATTATACTCATTTTTTTTAACAAAAATAAGTCACATGTTATATTTGAATAACGATTTTTTTAATATTTATAATAAAAAATTATTTGAGTAACGAAATAAAATGTGAACCACTAATTTAATCCAAAACAAAATTTAGGCACCAAATAAAGTAGATCTATAGTTTCGACACTTTTTTTTGAAAAATAAGCTTTTGAATATTGAGATTTTATATTTTATTTTGTAACTTTGAAATAATAATGGATGAAGTTTTAAAGTCTTTTCTCATAAATATTTAAAGAAAAAAAAACAATTTTTAAGTAAGTAAAAATAATTAATAATTCATATAATATTATTTTAGTTGATTCACTGCTTCTAACTATAAAAATATTATTTATATTTTAAAATAATTAAAAATTAAATAGAAAATTATATCTAATTTAAATAACCATAAATTTTAAACTCGTAAATCGTACACAAATAATGCTATAATTCAAATCGATTTTTGATTAATTAATTTTTATTGTTCATTCTTAATCCAAATAGTGTATAAGGATTAAATTTTACATATATTATTAATATTTTGATAATATATACATATTAAATAAACAAAACAATTTAAATTTGAATGATTGAACTCACTATAAATAGTTAATAATATCAATTTTTTAGGTTATATTACAAAAATATAGAAATTAAACTGTCAGATAATTGTGTAGGGATTAAAATATCTTTTTTCCTATAAAAATGATTTTAGGACATGGATCTTATCAGCCGCCGAGGAACACGAAAGTTTCACTTTAAACGCTCATTCATTACAGTTGTCGGAAAATAGTGCTTAATGAATAGACTAGAAAGCCCCGACTTACCTGTCTAATAAAATTTAAAACTATATGTAATTTAATTGAAAAGCCAACACCAATTACGTCCAATAGGAACTTCGAAGTTCCAACATAAACAAACAGTCAAAATAAAATTGAACAAGTTGAAAAACCCTATCCTTTGTTTTTTCTTACCATCCAAACAGACCCTTAAGAAAATGGAGGAAAATGGTAGTAGAACTGAAGCCCTACGCCTTCTAGGGATCGCCGAGAAGCTTCTCCAAAACCGTGATTTCAACGGCTCGAGGGACTTCGCAATCTTGGCTCAAGAAACCGAACCCTTATTGGAAGGGTCGGATCAGATCCTAGCTGTCGCCGACGTCCTCCTCGCCTCCGAGAAAAAAATAAACAACCACCACGATTGGTACTCGATCTTGCAAGTAGATCGCCGATCTGAAGACAACGATTTCATCAAGAAACAGTATCGTCGCCTAGCTCTCCTTCTCCACCCCGACAAAAACAAGTTCCCTTTCGCCGATCACGCGTTTAAGATCGTAGCTGATGCATGGGCTGTTTTATCGAATACCTCGAAAAAATCTCAATACGACAGAGAATTGAACTTTTTCACGAGGATTGATTTTAGCAGCTCCGGCGATCGTTCAAACCAGTCCGGGAAATTACCGGTCACGAGAAGAGGACAAAATCAGGACGGTGTGCAACGGCAGTCAACATTTTGGACCACTTGTCCGTACTGTTATAGGTTGTTTGAGTATCCAGGGTTGTACGAAGGTTGTTGTTTGAAGTGCCAGAATTGCGAGAAATCTTTTCATGCTGTTTCAATTCCGACACTCCCGCCATTGGTGCCGGGAAAAGAAGCATATTATTGTTGCTGGGGTGCTTTTCCTATGGGGTTTATGCCTGGGAATCAAGAGGATGGAGGGAAAGGAAAACCACCCACTGGATTTCCAAGTTGGATGCCTTCTATGGTTCCCGAAGGCCAGCCAGAGACTGAAAGAAACGGAGGCAATATGCCAGCTCCGGCAGCAGCCGCACCTAAGACCACAGTGAAGAAGGCGGTGCAAAGTAGGATCAATGTGGCAGCTGGTGGGAATGCACCCAATTCCACCCCAAGAAAGAGAGGGAGGCCAAGGAAAAATCCCATTTGAGGCTTCGATTGGCAAAGCTATATGGTTTGTGTAGCTTCGGTTTAGATGAAACCGGACCGGATGGCCGAAGTGTTTTCCATGAATGGAGAAGGAAGGATAATGAAACTCTGCTATGTTGGAAGGAATTATTAGGTATTGCTGTAGTTTTTTTATTGCTTTGTTTTGTTTGTAGACTGTAGATTGTTTTCATGTACTGACTAGCACATAGGTACTTGTGTGACAATATGATATATGCAGCAATTACAACAATTCAGCGAGTTCTTAGCTAATATTTTGAGTAGTCTCTGTTCTTGTCTTTCGTTTGAACTGCCACATTATGTCATCATCATCTTCCGGCCTCTTGTCGGAAAACATGGTTGGATACAGTTAACTGATACAGACAGACTTTTTCTATCATTTTCAAAATAGGAGACATTTTAGAACATCGGCACAATTGTGGTTTTAGGCAAAAGAACTGGTTGTTTATTCCTAATTTCATTGATTTAAACTATGTAGTCTGTCTGGTGCATCTTCCATGATTCGAATGTCCGACTAATGATGATAGCATCAGCATTGGTTGAATATGGTAAAGGAATCCTAGTGTTTTGGTACAAATTTTGTTTAGTTGACTCTTTAATGCCTTGACATAGCAAGAAGAGATTGATCCCAGGTTGTCCAGTCTTCTTTTCTGATTCGTTCAGGTATGTTTGCTTCAATTGGTGATCATGCACTTCTAAATTAACCCAAACCCCTGAACCATACAGCATCATATTCTTTGAGGTCAAACCTTTATTGTTAGGGCCTAGCCGACCACCGACTCCTGAGCAAGAAATCTCAGTAACAAGACCAAAACTAGTTGAGAAACCAAAATGTTTGGAAAGATAAGACTTCACTACATTTGGTATAGCTCTAAAATCTTAAATTTACATTGTTGCAGGCTGCTTGGTACTGAGTGGTGCAGTCTCTATTTTAACTTGTTTGCATAAGCTCTTGCTAATGTTCTTTCAACAGAACTGTTGGCATATGAATATGGATAATAGATTCGAACGGTAAGTTTGAATTTTGAAGAAATCGGAGAAATGGGTAGTCTAGATAGATTTCACTCTCTCTATAAATCATCTTGTTGTTGCAGATTTCCGGTGGCGAATCGATTTCAAGAGTAGTTTACCTTCAGTATAACGATGTCTACTAAAACTGGGTTTCAACTGGCAGCTTCAGTTTCAGTTTCTCCACCATTCATTTTTCCTTCACGATTTCAGGAAAAGAGCCAAACAAAGCTCATTTCAGGACAAGAGACAACAGGAACGAAAGACGAATAATTAAAAAATATATATAACACCCAAGTATCTAATCCATTTAAAGGTTCAGACTAGTTACACTTATACGAGAATTCTATCCGGAGGTAGGCTTCTTCTCATGATTGGGTAAAGGATTTTATCGTCGTAGGGATAGTAATGGATCGAATTTGGATTGAATCCAATTGAAGCCAGATTTAGACTATTTTCACATCCTAAATGCTAACCTCCCACGGAGATATAGGTCTAAAAAATTGAGACTCAATAGGTCAAAAAAAATGAGATTCAGATTTAGATCTAACGAATCTAAGTCTAATATGGGTCTAAAATGAATTTATTAAAAACGATTATTTGACCTAGTTTTTAATATAATAAAATTGTTATTAATTAATTGCACATCACATCTTTAATAAAAAAAATTAATTTCAAATACAATTAGTACCAAAATAAAAAATAATAAACTAAAATCTCAAACAAACCTTTACATAAATATCTTTTGAATAATATAAATATTAAAAAATATAAATCATATTACCGCAAGCCAAATATCGCACTTCTATCTTGTTAGAGTGTTAGTCAGCCACTATTCAAATGAAAAGTTATCTGTGAGGAAATCCAGAACTCCGATTAGCTCTTACTGAAGACTTGAGCATAGGAAGAGGAGGGGGATCTGTCTAAGGTACTTTCTTTTCATGTTCCTATTTATTGTAGAGAATTCTGTTCCACAGTGTTGCTTATTTGCTTTTGCTTGGTGAATTTATTTTTTTAAGGTTCCTACTGGCTTCAACTTTCAAGAGGATTAGTGTATATTATCAGCCATGTTTCTCAACTAAAACAATTGGCAACCAGTATCTTTGAGATGACTGGTCTTGGAAAGTCAGTTGAACAATTGGCAGATTATCTGAGTTCGTATGGTGCGGGGCTGTGATACTCGACGATGGTAATTCTCAGGAATCAATGCGTTTTGATAGTTTTGATATGGACGGAACTCTGGCTCTGGTGAGTGAGTATAGAAGATACAAAATTGTGGAGAGTTAAGTTTCTGTTAAATATCTTTGCATCTGGGAGAATTTCGGCATGGTTGCCGGACAGTGAAGAATGAATGAACAATAAAAGAGAAAAATTAGAGTTTCACCATATAACCAAAATAGAGATAAAGGAATGAATTTCCCTATATTTCTTGATATTAATATTGAAAAAAGTTAACACTTATTTATAGTTTACAAAGAGTATCTAATCTAGGAAATGTTTAATTACATAAAAATCAGCATTAACTGCACAGATTTTATTCTTATTTTATTGCTTGCACTGACTTAGATATTAAGAAATAATTTCATATCAGTAGCCATTTATTATGGGATATCATTCTACAGTAGAGGTCATTGTTGCTGATTCAGTTATTTTTGATTTGCTATTGACATGACTGCCAACACAGTTGTTTTAGGGATGCCACTTCCTAAATATACTACCAGGTAGGTTCTTTTCCTTT
The DNA here is from genome assembly GCA_035048815.1 of Abelmoschus esculentus. Lineage (NCBI taxonomy): Eukaryota > Viridiplantae > Streptophyta > Magnoliopsida > Malvales > Malvaceae > Abelmoschus > Abelmoschus esculentus. The sequence goes on from JAUCBN010000037.1 coordinate 3,968,765, forward strand.
GGTCACTAACTTTATAGAGCGAGTTTTGAGTTAGAACCTGGAGCTACAGGTCAAAGAACTGATTTGGAAACTTGAATATATTACCAAAGAAATGGACAACATATGAATAAGAACTGATTTCTTTAAACATAGAGAGCTAGCGAGCCAGCTAGCAACAATTCTACATTACATATACACTTTTTCCCCAAAATCTTATTTACCGACTCTAATTCAAAAACTTTCTAATCTGTTGTTTTCGACCTTGATTTACTACAAGACACATCATTTAAAGGGTTAACCCGTACTAATCTCTCAGGGTCAGTTTCCCTATAGCTACTACTGTTACTATGACTACCTACATTTCTACACTGTTTACTTGTCACAGAGTGGGAAAAAGGAGCAGTTACCTTGCCTGATTGCTTGCCATTCCCACTGAATCCTCTGTCCAAAGGAACTTTGTTTATCTCTCTGGCAGAATCTTCAGGGGGGGAAAGACTTGAGGAAAGAGGAGAAGAGGAAGATGAGGAGGAAGCATCAGAATCAGAACTCCTCCAGCGGGTTTTCATTGAATCACCGAATACAGGGTCCAGTAAATCATCAGAATCTCGTGTGCTATCAATACAGCAGGAACCATCATCCGAGTTACTGCCAAAAAGAGAAGAATTATCACTTGACGAGTCCTCTTCGAATATCCTCTGTAGCCGACTGTATTTCGAATAAAAGGATTCAATGCTCCCTGGTGTATCTAGATGAATTGAACTGGGGTAGATGTTCTCAACACTAGAATGTGTTGAAGAACCTGACTTTGTATAATGCTTTGAGTTGACCCTCAATGGAACCGCCTTATTTCTGCTCCTTATTGATCTTGGGGCCCTGGGTGAGCATCTGCATTGTCATATTTTGTTAAACCGAAGAATGACTGTATATGTATTTTAATAGCAAACAACGGGATTGAGATTTCATTACCTTGCATAAAGAAGCATGTATGCACCTTTATTTAGAACACTTACAAGCTCAGAGGATGTTACCTGCCAAATTGTCACCAACACAATCACTTAAGAAATCATTCGATAGATTGGTTCTTAGGTCTCCTGTCAAATAGGAAATTTTATAGATACGAAGCAGACAATCTAAATATCACCTATTATTTATTAACATATGACAGCAACAGCTAATAATTTCATAAGGCATAAACTTTTAACAATCAAGGAAGGGTCCAAAAATTTTCCATAGAAGTTAAAGGTTTGGTAGGAAAAGTAATTGAAACATAGATAGACGCACAGTAAACAGATGATAATAGTAGAGTACATACTTTGCTGTCATCAATCTTGAACCACTTGTTTTGGACGTTTTTAACATAGCAAATGTAGTGACCTGAAAATGTAGCATTCATAACATCCAAGTGAACCACCACTCCATAGAGCCTGTAAATTGGCGAATTATCACTTGTTCCACTCATATATGGCGCTAAGTTTAAGATCTCGGGGAATTTAATTGCTTTGTTAAGCTTTCCAAATTTACCAGACTGCAGCATAAAATATAACTTAGTTGTAAGAACCAGCAAAAAGCAAAACAAAATTATTTATCAAACGAGTACCTGAAATCGCTTCAAAGCAATTGTAAGAACATTTGGAGCCTCTGATATTGTCAACTTCTTTTTGGCCTTTTCATAAGTTTTGCATCTGAAAAAACAAGCATGGAAGAAATAAGCAAACCTCTAAAAGTCAATCACTTGCAGCAAATAGAGAATTTAGTTAAGGAGTCACAACCGTGCAGACTACATACTATCATACAGTAACACCGCCAATATTGATGACCACAGGAACTTTTTGATAAGCAAATATAATTCAAATCAGAAGTCCTTTTAAATTTGTTTATTTTCTGGTATACATCTAACAGGACGCATAAACATAGATTTTTCAAGTTCCAACTATGAGTGTAAACAAGGAAAGAAAGAGGAAACATTATACATGAGTACAATAACCATCTATGCAATATCGCATGACACAGCAGAATAACACTTTATCATAGACTTCAAAACGATGATATTTTGTTTCTCCAGAAACATTAAAATACAGTCTAGGGCTTCTTTGAAGTATGCTACTTATAAAAACAAAGAATAATTTCCAACAAATTAAAAGCCAAAGCCAAAGAAAATATTAGCTTTGTATGAGCATCTGCCATACCATCAGTGTAAGTAAGAAGAGATTTTTTCCTGTTATTTCACCAAATGTTAAATTGTCAAAATCTAACCAAACCAAAAACTAAGGTCAATAAATAAAATAAAGTAGACAACATTATTTTATTTTGAAAATGCAACAATCTCCATAAGAGTTCAACTTCAGCTTTCTTAACAGTATTTTATAACGAAAGAGCTTTAGGAAAATAATGTAAGCAAACAAACCTGCTACATTGATACTTATTTTCTCCATCTAAAATCTCAGTCCTTGTAAACCGATGAAGAGCCTCTTCCAGGGTTCCTATGTCTCCTTCAATCTCAACCGTAAGGTCCATCATTCTTTCATGGCGTTCAGACTTGCCTTGACACTTCATGCACTGTATCTGCAGAAAATAATAAGTTTATGAGCATAATAGTTTGCATTTTAAGATAGAACCGTTCAAGCCGTTAAGAAATCTAATGTCTAAACAGGAGACATGAAGAGAATGATAGTCAGAGTCAGAGAGAGAGAAACAGAAAAAAGATCCAGCCAGAAAGTAGATTGATCATAAACAATTACCTTCGACCGGAGATAACCTCCAAAGGTTAGTCCCACTAAAGTGGTTTCTTCTTCTAAACGACCTGGTGAATGAACCTCAGCTTCTTTAAGACAATCAGATTGCATCGCATCAATAACATACCTATAAAATATGATTCATCAATAAACTACATCAGCAATTTTGAAAAGATTACTCATCTCTCATGAAGAAAAATATTATTAAAGAGACTAATGCATTAAGCATTAGTAAATCTATCTCACCTTAAAAATTCATGTGCATCTTCTTGTTTTCCTTCAGCAAGTTGACCACAAATATTTTGTAGTTGAGACAATATTCCTTTAGGGGACAGTGGAGATCTTCCCTCCTTAACCTTCAAAATTAAATTTTCAAAATCACATGTGAAGCACCCTTCTTTCTTTGAACCTGATAAAACATTTTTTAATAAGAATCAACACACTACCTCAGAATAAAATCCAAATAATTCAGATTAAGAAAAGCAACATACATGCTTTGGAATGAACTCCCTGAAGAAAGTAAGCAGTCAAAGGAGGAGTGAATGTCAAGCATTGTAGGACAGCATTGGCATAACAGCTGCACAAAGTAAATGGCGCTTTAATTACAGGAAGAGAGAAACCTTGAAGGGAACAATATAATAAAATAGGCACCTATCCAAGGTCCACAGAATGTAAAAATGAAAATTTAAACCTTAGAGGAATGACTAGCACTTTCTCCACAATACTCCCACAATTAACGGAATCAAAGAATAAAATGTTCAATTTCCAACTGATCATTAAAGACTTATTCCAAACAAGGAATAACAGCAAGGGCTAGTGAGTGCCAAAGTGTCAATTTAGTGTAATTCCATGATAAAGATACTTCACCAAGTAAAGAAATAAACAAAGACGAAAAAATTTCATACCAGAGCAGGTCAACTGACAGCAATTAAGTAAAAATGAACAAAGAAAATCTATTTATGTCCAAATCAACCGACTTCTACACACAATCCATGTCTTTGAAAACACATAAAAAGTAATGGACAAAATAACGCAACATAAAAACTATAAAACCATTATTCTCAATATAGTTTTTCCATACATCATGGTTTACATGTTTTTTCCAACTATTCGCCATAATATATGTCCAATCTTCTATTACCTGTTCCCACAGTTTATGAGACCACATGGTTGAAGGTCCAACTTGTTTGCACTGTAAAGCTTGACAAATGATTCATAAGAAAAAAGTACCTGCAAATACACAAGAAAATTTAACAAAAAGCTAATATCTCGGAGACTATACTACTACGGTTAAAAATAAAGCAACTTTAAGCAGACCTTATCATTATATTTTCCAGCAACCTCATTACCAGCTCCTAAAGGATAGTGTTTGGGCAGCTTAGATCCTATGAATTGATCAACAACTTTCCACATAGAGGTTTTCAAACCATTCGTACTATTGGTAGAACAACTTGAAACCTTTGGTAAAGTAGCAACATTTGCATGATCATCAATTTTTCCAGGTTTAGCACTAGAAACCACTTGCACCCCGGCACTGGATGAGCAAACATCAGAAGACTTTAATGAGTGAGAAGTGCTAGGTCCATTACTGATAGCTCTAGAGTTCGACTTTTCAAAACATGAAGATGACAAGTTACTGACTAATGAAACTTCTGTCTTGATAGCTTCCCTAGGTTTTGGGCCATGTGATACTTTGCCAGACTCACACTCCACATGGTTAGCACATTCAGAATTTGAGGATGGGGAGCTGTTGACATTCAGAGCATCAAAACCAACATTTTCTGGCAAAGTTACTCCATCAGAAAGCTGGGTATTCCCCAAAGCACTCTGAGGAGCATTATCCAATTTAGCAGCTTTCACCTTCGAGCTTTGTGGTTGCGAGGAAGAAGCATTCCCAGACAAATTGAATGAAAAATGTAAGGAAGATCCAGTATCAAGTGAGGCAATTATACCATCTTCTTTAGGATTAGACTGAAAAGCCTCATTCGTAGATGCTACGGATTCCAGAGTTCTGCCCCAGAACCCAGAAGACAATGTAGGAACGTCAGAAATTGAGCCTTCAGGCATATCACTAATGCTTGAACCTGAAGAACTAGCTGCTCTGCACTGGATTTCTCCACCTTGATCAAGCTTCATCTGATGTAATGAATTTAATTTAGAAACTTTATCTACAGAATCAACCAACTTTGCAAATTTTGGGGAAGACAAATTGGTTTGATCCACATTGTTGACACCAGCAGCAGTCCAAAACATGTCAAGTTTAGAATCATCGACAGATGAAGATGTATCGATTTTATAAGGTTCATTTGAACTAATGCTCTCGCACAAAGAAGCATCATCAGATGATTCGCTGCCAGATACAGAAGCAGAAAACCCAGAAAATGAGGTAGTGCAAGATTCTGAAGCAGAGTTCACTCCTTCCCCATCAGCCTGGAACTCAACCTTTACATCATCAACCTTCTCATGTAAAACTGCAGAACAGCTTTTGGGACTAGAAAATGCAGGTTCAGAGGTCGAAGTATGTAATGCATATTTTCCGGTTGGCTTTGCATGGGGCTTTTCTTTGGTTTCAAATATGTCCTCGTTTTGGTGTTGCTCTATCACCTTCTGACCAGAATCACCTCCCTCGTCATGATTTTGGTGTGTAGCAATGGCAGCCGGATAGCATTCTTCCTTGTGACCTTGCCTCCAATGAAGAACTTGACACTGTGTAGAACTAACACATCCAAATTGTAAATAAAATACTGTTAAAAGACGATACTTCTAAAAAAACCTTCGTTGGCAGAAAATAATAATGCTCAAAATAGCCATAATTCATGATCAGCTACTATAAAATCACATTGACATAATCATAATAACATGATAGGGGAAAGCTAAATTATTTCTTGTGTTCATTAGAATACTATTCTGTTTCTTTCTTCTTTTTTTTCCCCCATCAGATAACCACATTTTAACTCTGTGCAAACATACTTAGTGAACATACACTACTACAACTCCTAAACTGCAAAGTAGATAGAACACAAAAAATGTCATATTCAAGAGCACAGTTAAAACATATATACCACCTCTGCAATTATATATTGGAGGCTCAACCATGGCATATACAGACTGAAACATTTGATGAAAATCATCCGTATTGCATTTTTTAAGACATAAACCACAAGCCCACACATAGTACCCCTGAATTACATGTCTACATGCATTTAGACTTTAGGCAGATAACGGGGTATTTAAATTACACACAATTTCTGTGCACTAGTAGACGAATTCTCTAACCAAAGTCAACTGCATACCATATAAGAAACTATCCTCAAATAAAGAATCAAATTCATCCCAAATACTGTTCAAACTAAATTCCCTAAACAAGTAAATCACAATAAACTGAATTAATAAATTTACTTACCAATATCGAACAGCTTTACAACGGGAGCACCGTGTAGTAGTAGGAGAATAACAAACAGCGCATTGCTGATAGTTCTGCAAAACCGAGTTGGTACCGTAGCCAAGCGAGGCCTCAAGTTCGGCCCTAGCGGCCTCCTCCGAGGCCAAAATCATAAGCCTCTTGATCTCCACCTGTCTGGCAATTGATAGGCTCCATTGTCGCCTAATGAAAAAACCGATCAAAGGAATAAAAAAGGAGATTACAAGGACCAGGCTTGAAAACCCTAGATCCCCGAAAATAAGCATTTATCTGTACTCAGAAGGCATCAAACGGAATCTGCAAACCCTAGCTTCCAACGACGACGTTGTGGCGATCGCTCTGGCGAAGGGAACAAATTCTAGCTGTCGAGCACGCAATCGCAACCGTTGATTGGACTACGACAACGGCCGTTAAACTGCCCGGTGATCTATAAAAATTAAAAATTGACAAGAATTAAAAAGGAAACAAACCCCAAGGAAACTGACAGTGAGAGAAGAATGTTAGATGTTGCTTGGGTTAGCAAAAAGCAAATTTTTTACTTTTAAGGCTCTGCTTTAGCTCACATTTTCAAAATTTTCTGAACCTCACACCTCGTCTATACTTTAGGTTAAAATAAAAGTGTAAAATACATCCGTAGTTAATTATTAATAAAATGACGTTTTTGTCATTCTAACTTTGTAAAATTAATCTTTTGTCACTAGATTAATAAAAAGATTAGAATAATCTAACCTAAATATTTATTTTAGAATATAAGAAATTCTCACCTATATTTAGAAATTTAGATTAAATTTTACAGTGCAGATAAGAAAACGTTATGTGCAGATGACATTCTACCTTCAAAATTTGTAAGAAAAATATTAAAACAATGAAATATGCCACTTGCATATGATGTTCTCCTCCTAAATTGTTATGTGATTGTTATGTGCAGGTGACGTTCTCTTACCTATACCGTAGAAATTGACCTAAATTCTAAAGTGAACTTTAAATATTTTATTTTTTAAAATAAAAATTCCAAATGGCATATATATCCAACGGAACTAGATTAATCGTTGTGTTATCGTCATTAACTTCTAGCGCTCGATGATGTTTCCAGTATATAATTAGCATAATAATATATTTATATCTTAAAATATACATATTTTATTAATTTGATTTCATAATTATAAAATTTATCCTTATATATTTTCATATTTTCAGTTTGGTCCCAAAATTAAACAAATCTCCAATTTCTCAAATTATTCTCATTTAAACCAAATAGAATTCAAAATTAAAATATTTTAATTAACTGAATAATCAATAATATTCATCTATTTTTCTAAACTTTTCTAATTTCGTCCCGCCTTAAAACACTGGAACCATTTATTAAATTGTATTTATTATACATTTAAAGTTGCCAATGTCTAAATCTTGGTAATTAAGTTTTTATAAACATATAATATTTCAACGGATTAATATTTTATGATTTTTTAAGCATTTTTATAATTAATAATCTGATTAAAAGAGTTTTAGCTTTAAATAATATTTATATTTTTTATTAAAATAATAAAAGTTGGATTAATTTTTTTTGACTTTAAATAATATTTTTCACTAAAATCGAATAATAAATCTACTATATTTAATATTTTTAATTAAAAATAAAATATACATTAAAATTATCTTATATTTCCATCTATTTTATTTTTATTGTAACAATTTCTATAGATATGAAAATAAAAATAAGAATACCATATATTTTGAAAAAAAATCCTCATGCAATATCCCCTTCGTCAATTGAAAAGAAAATATGATTCGTCAAAAAAGCATGGCTAATTTTCTAAATACCTATTGACTTTAATTTTTTAGACCGGTTGACTACTGAGTTTATTTTTTCTAATTTTAATGTTACACTTTTTCTTGAAATTTTAATTGTTAATTGAATAAAAATATATATTTTTAATTTTTTTAAATTTTGGTTTAGATTTAATATTTTTTAGTTCTCATTTAATTTTTATGCAATGTTTAATTTTTTTTCAGTTTTTATATCTCGATCATTCTCAATGTTTCTTTAATTTTTTATTTATTTCTCGTATTTCCACACAAAATCTCACCATGATAAATAAAATATTTAATTTTTATTATGTAATAAATAATTTTTTAATAAGTTGTTAATTGTAATTTTAATTCAAATTTTTTAAAACTACAACTCATTTAAGTTCCGATTCACTCGTTTTATCCGTAACTGATGGGTGGGACGAATTTAGGTCAATGATTAAATAAGTGACCGGTGGGTTAGATGATAATTTTGGATGCAGATAATGGGTTAAATGAAACTCTAACATACCCAAATCTAACCCGTTGTTAACTCTAGCTATGTTCAGAATTTTTTTTTTGGAAAGTTATGCAAAAATTTTAGGCGAGTCTAACAAAAATTATAATTAAAAGACGATAAATTTTAAAATTTATTCGCGAACTAAAAATATTATATATATATTTTAATATTGATATTCTATTTCAAATTAAAAGTTTATCTAAAAATATTATTAAAATTTTAATATATTTAATTTATAGATAAATTTTTTAAAATTTATCGTCTTTTAACCGTACCCTAAACCCGATATCTACCGAACTTTCCAGAGAAACTGTCCCATCTTCTTTATGATTTCATCACAATACACCTATGCAACATTCATACCACTTCCATACGAAAATCATCAATAAGTTCATCTTCCTATTTCAGTTAAATATTACTATTAATTTAATTTTACTCAAGAGTATACACTGAAATACGTTTTATTTTAATGATTTTTAAGCAATTTTATTGATATTTTTTATTTTTTATAATTTTTAAATAAAAATAAGTTAACAAATACTAACTGTTTAAAGATTGGATACATGACAGATCAGTGACGGGATTTAGATATATAAATTTTAAGAATTAATTTATAAAAATTAAAAAAATTAAAGATAAATATATAAATTTTAAAAAGTTTAAGATAGACTGTTTAAATCATCTACTCTTAAAAATAAAAAGATGATTGTCTATTAAATAAAAAAAAATATAATTATATATTTAGTTATTATTTATATAATTTATTAATTTAATTTTAATTTAATAAAATAAATTAATTATTTAATTAAATAGTAACATACTATTACTTTAGTTGTTTTTATTTAATTTAATAAATTTAATTTTTTAAGCAAGTGAAAAAAATAGCGATAATGTCTGCGCCGTAAGCTGTTTCTTTAGTTTGTAAAAAGCACAACGTGTTCATAAATCATAATTAGCTGTTCCTTTCACATCAACCCTAACCCCCAAAACAAACGGCTAAAGACATGGAGGAAGACGGCACCACAGCGGCGGAGCTATTCAGCCGAGGCTGCTCCCTCACATACGACAACGTAATCTTTCACCCTCACTACATCGACTTCCTCACCAATGCCGTCTCTCTGTATACTCAGCTTTTCCGCAATATCCGTCTCTCTTTTTCCTGCGTCGCCTCCCCTATGGACACCGTCTCCGAAGCTCACATGACTGCCCTTGGCGGTATCGCAATTGTTCACTCCAACTGCACTCCTTCTCAACAAGCTTCAATCATCCGTACGGCTAAGTCTCTTCGTGTTCTTATCGTTCTTCAGTTTCATTTGTCTCTCTTACAGATGATCTTTCCGATTCGTATGGACGATATATTTTTATTACCGAATGAAGTGATCTATCATCTAAGCTGTTGGGTTATCTCACATCGTCTGATTGTGACAATCTGAGAAATAAACCAGTAAAAATCATTGATTACAAGCGGGATTGTAAGACTGTGGAGTATGTTCCTTGGAATTATGATTTGGGAAAGATCGAGGGGATTTTAGAGGAAAAGAGATGTGATTTCGTGGTGTTGGAGAGAGATGGTGAGGTCATGAATGTGGTGACGAAAGCAGATGTGGAGAGGCTGAAAGGGTACCCGAAATTGAGATCAGGGACAATCGGGGCTGATCGAGAATGGATGGTGGGTGCGGCCATAGGGACGAGAGAGTCCGATAAGGAGAGGTTGAAATACCTGATGAAGGCAGGGGCCAATATGATTGTGCTGGATAGCTCTCAGGGTAATTCTATATATCAGATTGAGATGATCAAGTTCATCAAAAAGACATATCCTCAGATGGATGTGATTGGTGGGAATGTGGTGACTACGGCTCAAGTAAAAAATTTGATTCAGGCGGGTGTTGATGGATTAAGAGTTGGGATGGGGTTTGGATCCATTTGCACCACTCAAGAGGTTTGTGCTGTTGGACGAGGGCAGGCAACAACCGTTTACAAGGTGTCATCAATTGTGACACAGCATGGTGTGCCTGTCATTGCCGATGGTGGCATGAAGCTTTTTAACTGAAAACAGCGAGGCTCCTGGAGCTTATGAGTATAAGAATGGTCAACGTGTCAAAAAATATCGCGGCATGGGATCTCTAGAAGCAATGACTAAAGGAAGTGACCAAAGATATTTGGGTGATACTGCGAAGTTAAAGATTGCACAAGGCGTTGTTGGAGCAGTTGCAGACAAGGGTTCTGTACTAAAATTTATACCCTACACATTGCAAGCGGTCAAGCAAGGATTCCAAGATCTTGGTGCCACCTCTGTACCATCTGTACATGAACTCCTAAGATCAGGCACACTAAGGCTTGAGATGAGTCACACGGTTGGAACTACTCAGTTTGAAGATATCTCAAAAAATACTGAGAAAATTGCCTACTCGGTCATGACTGTAAAATCTGAAGAAACTGCTAAAGAGGATAAAGAAAAGGAAGTTGACTCAGTCGTAACTAAGAAATTTGAAGAAATGGAATGTCTGCCACATTCACTAGTGACTTCAATGTATTTACCTGGGGATGCCAAGTTGTGGCGGAGGACCAAATTTGATGAAGATGTTTGTTCCATCAAGACTTCGGAGGAGGAGCTGCAGGAGTTGAAAAACTCATTCTTCCTTGAGAATGTTGGGTATAATGCCAGACAAAAACTAAGAGAGTTATCACATACAGGTTTGGGCAAGGGCTGAGATCCAGAGACAAAGGCCCCAAACTGTGGCTGAGGTCATGGCGGCTGCTGAACGCCTTAGTGATTATGGTGATGGTTTCTCAAAGCGTAAGGCTCCAGCTGCAAGTTATATTTGTGCCAATCGAATAGTTGGTAGGGTTAATTGGAGTGGTGTTGCATTAGATGAAGGGATTTATAAGAAAGTTGCACGAGGTGATAGATTTTTAAGATGAGAAAATGAAGAAGATATCTCGAAAAATGCAGAGAAAATTACTGACTTGGTCATCACTGTGGAATCTAAAGAAACTCTTAGTGAGGATAAAGAAAAAGGAAGCTGACTCAGTCATGACTGAGAAATTTGAAGAAATAGAATATTCGTTACATTCACCACATTGGATTTCTGCTCCTCCTACTCTCGAAAAATCAACAAACATAGGCAGCAAACTCTTTGAACCTGAACAGGGCAAAAATGAGGAGGCAAGAATGTGGTACAATGTGAGATTTTTGCCTGATATGAATTTTGAAAAACAGACGGGCTTGCTGTATTATAGTCTTGCTAGTAACATAAAAGGTTATCTTACCAACATCGAAGATGCCGCTATAATTGCAGGGTTAGATGGAGTTGCTTCTGTGGAGCCATTTCTTGGGGTTCACAAGTATACCACTTTGCCCCCACCTGGTTCTAATGGGGGTTATACAATTGGTATATACGTGCATACTCCATTCGGATTGAGGTGTTGAATCCTTTGTTAATTTTTATTTGATTTGTTAATTTGTATAAAGCATTTGAATTATGGATTTAGATATTTTGATGAGGTTATATTTTGATTATAAAATGCATAATTTTAAAATACAAATTTAACCTTAACGTAGGGTTGGGTATTGAGTATGGTCAAGTTTTTTATTCGAATTGATTTAAAAATATGTATCATAAACCTTAGTTTAATTCGATATTATCTTTTAAAAAGTTCAATCTAATTAAAAAAATATACATTTAAACCCGACTTTGATATGATCTATAAAAAATTAAATTTTAGAGATTTAATTGTTAAAAAAATAAAATTTTAAAGATTTAATTATAAAAAATAATTTTAATGATCTAATTATAAAATATATATAAATAAGGAATATTGTGAATATACCTAAAAATATATGAAAAACTATATTATGAGTCTCATATCAAATGTGTTTCACTCTAAAATAAAATTTGATCTAATTTAAACATAATTTTTTTATAATTTATTTTTACCCAATCGAATCAGATAAAAAATCAATCCCTTCTCCAACATTTTGAATTGTTTCCTTTTAAACTCGTCAGTAACTGTTTTACCTATGTTGTCTTAGATGAGTTCGAAGCACTTCAAAAAAATGGCACATGGGAGCTTACAGTTTTACCACCAGAAAGAACCTCGATAGGATGCAAATGGTTGTTCAAAGTTAAGAGAAACGCCGATGGGAGTGTGTCTAGATATAAAGCTAGACTTATTGCAAAAGGATTCTCTCATATACGAGGGAGAGATTTCATGAAAACATTTAGTCCTGTTGTCAAATTCGTCACTGTTAATGTAATTCTTGCTCTTGCGGTTGATAACAAGTGGAAGCTAAGGCAGGTTGATGTAAACAACGCCTTTTTGAATGGGGATCTAGATAAAGTTGTTTACATGGATCAACCTAGTGGCTTTGAAAAATATGCTGCTGATGGTAGTAAACTTGTGTGCAAATTAAGAAAGGCTCTATATGACCTGAAACAGGCACCACGCAATTGGTATTCAAAGCTTAAGAACTACTTGGTAGACATTGGTTTTCGAAGAGGGGCTGCTGATTCCTCCTTGTTCATTCAACAAAGAGGTAATACTTACTTATATGTGTTAGTTTATGTTGATGACATAATCATTACAGGGTGTTCAGATTTAGACATAAATGAAATTGTTGACACGCTTAACAACAAGTTTACATTGAAAAATATGGGAGAATTAAGTTTCTTCTTGGGCATTGAAGTACACAGAAGTAACAATAGTCTATTTTTGTGCCAAAAGAAGTACATTTTGGATCTATTGCAACGAGCTAAGATGGATAAAGCCAAGGCGACATCTACTCCTTTAATACCTTCTGTGAAACTAAGTAAAGATGCAGGCAGTCCTATTGAAGATGCTAAAGGGTACAGAAGCATAGTTGGAGCATTATTATATCTTTGTCACACAAGGCCCGATATCACTTTTTGTGTTCACAAGGTTGCTCAATATATGCATGCTCCTTGTGAAGGACATTGGGAAGCAGTAAAAAGAATCCTCCGTTATCTTAGTGGTACCCTTCAATATGGTTTGGTCTTTCAATCTGAGAGTCAGAATTCAAGTCTTGTTGCCTTTGCTGATGCAGATTGGGGCAGCTGTATTGATGATAGAAGATCAATTTCTGGAGGATGTATGTATCTCGAAAATTATCTCGTAACATGGATTTCAAAGAAGCAAAAAAATGTCTCCATATCAACAATGAAAGCTGAATACAAAAGCATTGCTGATGTGGTTTCAGAAATTGTATGGTTCAAGTCTTTACTAACTGAAGTGGGAGTAGCTTTGGATGAGGTTCCGGTTCTCTGGAGTGACAGCACCAGTGCAGTATCCATGAGCACAAACCCTGCATATCATGCGAAAACAAAACACATAGACTTAGATGTGCATTTTGTTCGTGAAAAAGTCTCCGAGAAAGTTGTGTTAATCAACTATGTTCCTGCAGCACATCAAGTAACAGATGGGTTTATAAAATCCTTATCAACATCATACTTCACTGAATTTTGATAGAAAATCAATGTTGTTTCACTTGAAAAAACCTTAAAGGAAGAAAAGTAGGAAGGATGTTGAATATTACCTCTGTAAATAGGTAATTTTCTGTTAAAAAGTTGCTTCCAGAATAGGTGAGCTGGCATATGTGAGCTGTTGTACCAGCTGACAAGGTTGTTAACCCTATTATTCCATGCAAAAGTTGTGTATATATTTCCAGTTTTAGCTAATGAAAATTTGCACCATTGTTCTTAAAAATTCTCCTGCTATATATTATTTTTCAGTAACTAAATGGTGTTTTTTAGAGAAATAAATTTACATAACCCAAAAATCTGAAGGAGTTTTTTAAACAATTTTAAGGGATAATTAAAAATATTAAGATTTTTTATAAACTTGGAGAGGCTAATTAAAATTTTAAAATATTTCAAGACTATAATATTTTCCTTTCAAAAAAAAAAGACTATAATATATTTTTTTAAATATAGTTTTCCTCCCCTTCCTTACTTGCCCACAAAGAGCGAAATATAACTCGGCGTGCAAATCAGCCTTGACCGGGACCGACTCAGTTCACTGTTCTATCACGCTACAAAAGCACGAGAGTGAAGAAGGATCAATCATCACCAGTACCATCTTCTACAAGCATCGCCAAACTCAAACGAAGTGCTCAAGTTCATGTCTGGAAACTTAGGATGCGTCGTCGTATCTGTTGATGGCAACGAAGGGAGCATGGACGCCTGACGATGGGCGATCGACAATATAAAGCTCCGACAATCTACACCGGGTTCTACCCAACCGCCCGGTCACTTCCTTATTCTCCACGTTCAATCTCCGCCGTCCATTGCTGCTGGCCTCAATCCCGGGTCCATCCCCTTCGGCGGACCCAGTTAAGCCATTTTTTTAAAACCCTTTTTAGATTCAATTAACTTATTTCTGATTGGTACGAATTGATTTTCCTTTTTGAAATTCAGCCAATCTAGAAGTTCCTGCATTCACAGCGGCTATCGAGGCGCACCAGAAGAGAATCACTGAAGCGATTTTGAACCATGCTCTGCAGATTTGCTCGGAAATGAAGGTGAGTTGTTTATTTATTTAATTCTGAATTATTGTTACTCAAGCTATATAGTCCAAAATTTCTTTTAAGATTTGACCTTAAGTAATCATTTAATTTGATTGAGGAAAAAGATTAGAATTTTGAATATTTTTCACTCAGGCATACGTGAAAACTCAAGTTGTGGTTGGGGATCCAAAGGAAAAAAGTATGTGAAGTAGTTGAAAACTTGCATGCCGATTTACTTGTGATGGGTTCTCGAGCTTTTGGCCCCATTAAAAGGTATTCTTTCAAAACTAAATTGATAGAATTTTGTTGAATGGACCATTTAGATTATAGTTTTATACATGTTGATCGATTATGTGTGTTTATGGACCATTTAGATTATAGTTTTATACATGTTGATTGATTATGTGTGTTTATGGACATCGAATATTCTCCGTATCCGGATCACGCAAATTGCCTATGTATATCATTTAGAATCACAATTTTGTTAAGTTGTTTACCTTTGATCGTTGATCATGGATGAGAATAATAGACTAAAATGAAGCCTTGATGATCAAGCTAGCATATAGGCTATAGTAGTAAAGGCTTATCTATTGTAATAACTCCCAACAAGTGTGAATTGAAATTTATATTTAGATTAGGTATTTTGTTGGATATAGTAAAGGATTCTAATACAAGTCTTTTGAATCAATGTTGAATGTGTTCTCAGAAGCTAACATGAGTAATTTAATTGGCATCCCCTATGAGTTTCATCAATCTCCTAGCTATGTCTTTTTCCAAAATCACAGTTATGTTGATGATGCCATGCCATATAGTAATATTAATGTGGCTTGAAGGAAAAGAGTCTCTCCCCTGAGATATCTGTAAAGTGCTGCAAAGGCTGCAATATACTAAAATACGAGGGTCATAGTGGAATAGTGTGTCATCCTATGGTGTTCATTAGATGTTGTAATCTCTATTATTCGATGATGCCATAAAGCAATGTTGGTGTCGGCGCATGGCTTGAAGGAAAAACGAGTTTCTCTCCTGAGATTTCTCTAATCTACTAGGATCAGTAAAATACTAATATGCGTAGTTCATGATGGAATCAAATGTCTTCCTATAATGTTCATGAGATGTTTCTTTTATGTATATTTAAAGTCTCGTCTCGGAATCAAAGTTATCAAGATACTAAACGGGTTGGACCCTTTGTGTTTTATGTCAACAGAATGTTTTTGGGAAGTGTAAGCACTTATTGTGCCAACCACGCACAATGTGCTGTTATGATTGTAAAGAACAAGGATGCTTCCTCCAAAGCCTAAGCATGTATGTTTTAAACCACTGTATATGATAAGTGTCTTTTTGCCAAATGTTTACCTGTGGCGTTAATGCAAAATGATGGTTTCCTTATTGAATTTACGATATGATCAGTATTGCTGTTTTGTTTTCTCTATGGGGTTTGTTGCAGACTTGCCAACGAGGCAACTTTGTTAGGAGCTATGTTGTGCCGTGCAGTCAGCCAAATCAATCCCCTGCAGGGAGGCTTTAGCTGGGAAGTTTCCCAATACCATTCATGTATGTGTGATTACTTATTTCATTGGTTTGGTTCCATTTGTATGATTGTATGCCATGAGCTTTTGTTTTTTAAAAGTTGTTGGTGCTTCTGGTTTAAGTTCCCCTTTCCCTATTTGTGAATACTGAATAGCCAAGATGATCATGTATAATCTAAATTGTCTTCACTTTTAAGATCCTTCAAAGATTAATTCAAATCGAATATATTGTATACTATATATACACGCACACGATACGATTCAGTTTCATAGTATAAAAGTATTTAGTTTTGCATATTGTTAGAGTTGGTTAAAATTTTACTTGACTCGAAAAAAATTAAGTTTTTGAGTTGACTCGATATAAAAGTTTGATTCAAATTGAATTGTAGTTCTATATAATTTGATTTGAAAATTTAAATATAAAATTTGAGTTATAAAATAGAATTTTAAAAAACTTTGAAAAACGAGATTGATCTAACTGATAGTATCATGTCAATAAAAAAAATTGTTGATGTTCATGACACAATTAAGTATTATGAGAATGTCTAAGAATTATTAATGTCTATAGAAAAATAATTTTAAACTTTTCAAAAATCGTAAACTATCGAGATTTGATAGGTCAACTTAAAGCACTTGAATATACCAGATCTCTAATGATGCTTTAGCCCTTCTACCTCAATATAAATCATTCAAGATCTCTAATAACAGATACATGGATAAATAATCTTTTGATGATTTTTTTTTTTATAATGTGCGATTAAGAAGAGAATAGGTTTATTTATGATACGGTGGTTGATGATTTTTATGAGGAAGTTACCTATACATACCCATAGACACAAGTTACCTAAGCACATAAAAAACACAACATTCTACTCTATTTAAGTGAGGCTTTGAGTGCTTAAAATTATTTTGATATTTTAGTTTTTGTGTATCATATTCAACGATGATCTGAGAGGTTATTATAATAATTTTAAATGTTCGAAGATAATTCAACATATCTAATAATGATACAATTATATTTCAATTTTCATAATATCAGTAGGTATTTATAAAGTTCGATAATACTGTCACATTTATGCTCATTTACACTCATATCATAGCCTTGGATATGTGATATTATATCAATTGCCCATTGATAAGAACTGACAAACAAGAAGCTTTATTCAAACTCAAGATGGGTACAAGAAGGAAATACCAGGCGAGAAGCATGGTCAAGCAAGCAATTTTATTGGACGGGTTTTCCCCCCTTTCAAAGACAGTACAAACAAAAAGCTTACATTCCACACCAAATTCCATTTCTCTCAAGCATCAACAGTACACTCTCCGAGGGATACCTTTAAGCTATGCGGTGAACCACAATCCCCTTCGGCAATTAGTGCTCGGCCATTGGCAGCCATGTGCTCCACGATTTTGTATATCATCTCAATCTACAGATATTCAAATAAATAAAAGATTAGCCTACCACTTTATCAACTAACAAGTATTTTTTGAGCAGTTAGTTTTATGCATACATCTTCAGGAGCATGGCAACGGTCAGCCACTTCTTCGAGTGTCAACGATTCAACAGGTTCTTTACAACTGGAGAAAAGTGAAACAGAGACCGTAATCAGAAAAAGAGAAAGCTATGAACCAAAGATTTCTTAGTCAAAGTTCATACATATATGATGTCCATGGATGACAATAGCTAACCCTGAAGCTATAATATCTGACATATATAATAAGTTGTGTCATACCTGGCCTCGGTGAGTACAGCTAAAACACGCTTTTGTAGAGCTAATACTTCACTTGCAGCTTTCTTCCCGGCTTCCACGCCTAATATGGAAATTAAATGTGAAAGTAAAGAGATACCGAATGTATTAATAAACTTGACAAAGAATATTTAAATCAAACAACTAGGTTGCAAGATACAAGCCAATGGCAAAATATTCTTTTTTCAAGAGTTAAATTTGTTAAATAGAAGATGGGATATGTACTTACCAGGTTGATGGTAAGCGTTAATGTTGACAAGGGAGGCATAAATTCCAACCGCTCGCTCATAAAGTGCTATTAGAGCCCCAACTGATCTAGGTTTCACCTCTTGGACAGTGACAGTGATGGACTCTCGGTCATTTGCATACAGAGCTGATCTTGTTCCCTGCACAATCAACAACATTATAAAATGCATCTAGTACCATCTGTCATCAATTTCCAAAAATCCATAGTTTCAGAAAACTGGCACTTATAAAACCTGTAACATTCCAAACAGGTAGTCACCACATGTAACGCCTGGTTCAAGCTCCCAATCATGACCAGGGGGTCTATCACGTAGCACTTCAATAAAGGTCACAAAGAAATTATGCACACCCTCCCTCAGTTGTTGAATATAGCTATAAATTGATAATATAAGAAAAGTTGATTAGGACCGGCCATTATTCTTATCAATAGAGATCAAATCAATTTCAAAGGCCTGAGAAATACTTACGCATGCTGATCTGTGCTTCCTTTATTCCCATAAACAGAAATTCCTTGATTTACCTGATGAATTACAAAGTAGTGTTCTTACCAAATCGAAAATGTAAGAAAGCAACTCACACTTGTTTATGAATGAGTAAATATTCTACAGAAAACATGGAAAACATAAAAAAATTCTCCCATATAACGAGTGGCCCAATCCCTTAATTATTAATATTTGGCCTCAGTAGAACAACCACGCTATAAAATCTATGATAATGTCAAAAGCTTAAAAGTTAAATGGCAAGATTTTACAAAATTAAACAATTACAATGGCTCCGAGTAAAAACAGAATATAATACCAAATGAAGGATTATTATCCCATAAATAGGCGGTGGAAAAGCACCTTAATTTTAAGGTTTATGGTTTAAGTTTAGAGGTTTCAATGCATGAGGTTAGAATTTAGGATTAGAATTTAAGATTTACGGTTAGGGTTTAAGTAATATGGTTAGAGATTTAGGTTTTAACCTATAAACTCTAAATTTTAACCTTAAAACTAAAATTCTATCAACAACCCCTAAATTTAAAACTATTGCATTTAAACCCTAACCCCTAAAGAGAGTCCATAAATCATAAAAACAAGGCACTTGTGTAAACAAAATTTCCACAAGCACTTGTGCATGAAATAACTACCCCCAATGAATACCCTAAACCCAAGACTTAATCACACAAACCATTGTTCATCAACACATCATACCAGCGCATCTGATATATCCAGAAATATGCCCACCATGGGGAGTGTTGAGAGAGACTACTGGAAAGTGGTACAAGTCATCATAAACAGTGTCACATACCCGGTTACCATCCAGATCAAACTCCTTGCCAAGAGATTCCATAACTAACTGTTGTAAGTACCGGCTAAATAGTAATAAGCTGTCCTTGTAAGGAAGGACAACCATATCCTGAAGAAATTAAACAAGAGAAGCCATTAATATAAGAAACCAACATTTCGACAACATAACATCTGCAGCATAATTAAGAATTATTGAATACCTTTGATCCTATTCCATCAGTTGCCCAATACCAACATAAAGCAAGCAATGCTGCAGGATTATTCCTAAGCTGAAGGAAAGGATGGAAAATATGTATGTCAATCAAGATATCTTTATCTGCAATTACAGGGTTAATAAATGCAAGATAAAAATCCAAAGCAAACTAAAACATGATGGAGAAGATGAGGAGCAAGCTTTTTCATGCTCAGAATTGAACTCCTAGTTTCCACAAGTAACCCAAAGTCACCAAGTCAAAAATAACAACTACCATGATTCAGCTATCCCCAATTCAATCATTTGAACACTTCAAACTTTAACAGAATTATTAAGACACAAGGGTGAAACTTACCACCGTGCTCCTAGTGGCCTCATCCATCATGGATGCACCAACAAGCATTTCTCTTATGTCAATTCCCTGCAGCAACATTCACTTAGAAAGAACTGACAAAAGTGAACTGATGACCACATTGAATATTTAATCCAAGGAGTACATGCCTGAAGTGCCGCAGGAAGTAAACCAACTGCAGACATTTCAGATGTCCTGCCACCAACCCAATCAAACATAGGGAACCTGGCAACCCAACCCTCAATCCTCGCAGTGTTGTCCAACAAAGAATTTTCTTGTGTTATAGCAACACCCTGCATTAAAGTACACATAAGCAACATATTTGAGAAATGCGACTTGAGAATCAAATTATTTGGGAAACCTGCTTCCAGAGTTCAAGAAAACCTTGCAAGAATACAAAATTCTCATCAAGTACAATTGAAATCTCTATGCAAGGGATCATTAGAGCAAAACAAGCACGATTTCAAGTAAGGAGTATGGTTTAAAAATCAATCTACCACCCACTAACTTGGAAAATTCAAAGAGTCCACTAAACAAGAAAGGAAATAGAAATTCAGCGGTAGCTGTATGAGAATTTCCATTATGGTGGCATCAAAGAATTGTGAAAGCTATAAATTATACGTGTGGTTTTCAGCATTTTATGACATAAAGTTTCAAAATGCCAAATGATCCACACCTAACTCCAATTACAAAGCCTCTTAGATATCCACCAATGACAAGTTATCAGTTAAATAAGAAAGTAAAATTTTGAAATAAATTGACACTCTGAAGTCTGAACTCTGAAGTGGGGGAAATAAAATAAAAGCAGAAACAAGAACCTGAGATAAAAACCTGTTTAGCAAAATCTAGACCAGCTTCACGGAAAGCTTTCTGTACTTCCAACAGACCATTTCTTGTTTCAGGGGTACCTCCACTCTGAATATGTATTTTTTATCAGATAATAATAATAATAGTAAATGGTTTAGAGATCAATGATAACTTGACACAGACCTTTGAAATCACAATTACAAGGGTAGAGGCTAGCTCTGACCCAAGCTGTGCAATCTGACGATCAATTCCAGCAGGGTCCGTATTATCAATGAACTTTATCTGCAATAAAGATAACAAATTTAGCAGCCTATTTAATTATAAATATATATATATATATATAAGCTAACACCTAAAATCATTCAGTTAAAAAACTGAAGTTACAGCATTGTTTTAACATATAAATATTTAAACACTGTTAATGAACATAATTGTTGCCTACCGTAGCGGTTTTGGATAAGCGCAATAGGAGCGATCAGGGTCTCTAAAAAAAGGCTCAAAATTTTGATAAGCTGTATTCAGTAGATAATATTAATCTCGAAATTCATTATAAAATTTTTGAAAATACTTTTAAATGAGTTATAATTGTTAAAACGTAATAATTGTTTACGATTGATTATAGAATCTTATTGACTATTTTTTGTTACTATTAGAACCAGTGAGATTCTGAATAGGCACCATAAGAGCAATTGCACAAGAACCCTAAAAATGATAATTACTTCTAACAATTGACCACATTTTAATAAACTATAAAAGGCCCCCAAAATCTTTGAATCCTGACTACCGACAGACTAAACCCTTAAAGTTCATTGCCATAAATAAATGAGATACAAAATTCAATTTAGTAAAATACTTCAAGATTTTACCTATTAACACAAAATTGGATAAATACTTCAAGATAAAAGAAAATGGCATTATACTTGGAGTAAACTCCAATTAGCATACCTTTAGAGGAGGATTATCAGGAGCCAATGCTTCCGAGACAAACTGCGGGCCCAGTGCTGAACCTCCTATCCCAACAGATAGTATTTGAGTAAAACGACCCTCAGGCGAAGAAGGAGGTTTAATCTGCAGTTTTAAAATGGATTAAGCTAATTGATTCCTAAATTCAACCGGATTAGTTGGTTTGTTACGGAGAGTTAAATAGGAATTGCCAAAACTAACCTTACCGCTGATGACGTCATCAGCAAAACTACAAACAGCTGCTAGAGTGTTGTCGATCTGTACTTGCAGAAACGAATTCGGCGCGAGTTTCGCGTTCCTCAGCCAATAGTGTCCCACCATCCGTCCTTCATCGGGATTGGCGATGGCGCCTTTTTCCAATTCCTCCATGGCTTTAAACGCGGCTTGGAATCGGGGCTCCATTTCGGAAACGAACTCATTCGAGAACCCGATCCTACTGATATCGAGGTACAACCCGAGCTCCTTATGCTGGTACAACCAGTCAACGTATCTCTTCCACAGAGCTTTAGGAGCTTTCTCGAGTCCACTTTGCTTGGCCTTGTTCAGAACACCGACGTCGTCCGTTTTGGACAAATCGGCGGACACCTCACGAGAGACGGAGATTTTAGAGCAGGAGTTGGAAGGAGTGGAAAAGGGGAGTATGTCGTTGCGAAACGGATGAGTGAGTCCGACGATGGGGTAACGCTTAAGCTTGAAAGAAGGAAAAGAAGAGCAGAGGCCTGAGAGAGAGGCCATTGAAGAAGAAAATACAGATGAAAGCGAGACGATGATAACAACAATGGCAGGTTTCCTCAGACCATTAAAGAATATATGAGCTGAGATCGTTCCCTTTTCATTCTATGTGCTGTGCTGGAATTGAGCTGGGAGGGCATTTTAGTCATTTGGTTCAGCCAGGTGGGTTGGTTGGTGGAAAAGTAATTTACAGGGATACCCTCCTCTGGTTTTGACCTCTGCTGACCGTTGAAAACGGAAGCCTGTTGTTGTGCTTTGGAGAATCCGTCGCATTTTTTGGATTTGAATTTTAAGACAGTGATTTACAATTACATAGTAGATATAAAAATATATATATCGACTAATTACATGGGTAGTCACTGAACTTTTAACATTCTTTTAATATAGACATCAAGTTTCTAAAATTTTCATTATAATCATTCAACTTTTAATTCGTTTTCAATACGATCACTATCATTCGTTTTCGTTAAATTTATCTCCTCTCTCTTGTTTCACTAAAGAAGTGTATACATAAACATATGTTGTTCCACGTAAAAAATGCAATCGAGAGAGGCAAAGAATAAAGTTCCAAAAAAATAAAAATTTTGAGGTTTATATAAAAGGTACTTTGCTTAACACAAAAATTAGCGGCAAAAATACGTCTAAGCAACCATCCATGGCGTTACATGGCGAAAATCTAAACAAAGTAGTACTAGATATGGACACGGGTCAGATTGGATCTTTGGCCCACCTGCATCTGATCTGACTCGGGTTTAGAGTGAAAAAATCTAACCCGACCTGCTCTTTAAGTTTTAAAATCCGACCTGATACGAATCATTAAAAATTTTAAATTTTAGGGATTTAATTGTAAAAAATAAAATTTAAGAATCTAATTGTAAAAAAGTAAAATTTTAGTGACTTAATTATAAAAAGAAATTAATTTTAGTGACCTAATTATATAAAATATATATAAAGAGCGATCATTATTGTAAATGTCTCTAAAATATATATGAAAAAATTACATTATTATTCTCAGGTCGAGTCAAATTTTTTCTACTTTAAACCCGAACCCGACTCAATCCGAGATTACCCTTGAAAAAAACTCGACCCAACCCAACCCAACTCTAAATTTTCTATAAAAAATTTGACCCAATTAAGTTGGATCGAAACCCGTCGAGTTTGGGTTCCTTACCCATCCCTAATGAGTAGCTTAGTATCTCAAGTTACTATGCTTAAACATAAAAATAAAGCTTCACAAGTTCTGCAAGCATCTAGAGGCCCATGCCATCCATAAAATCTTTGACCCCAATTTCTTCATTGTTCTTAACTGCATTCCGGAATTATTCTTTAGTGTTTTTTGGGCTAATCTGTATTAAAGCTATAAATTTAACTTATTGGGTATGCGGGAAAGACAAAAAAGGAAATGAGAGAGAGAAAATATTAATGATAATTTTGTAAAAGTTAACCTTACATGTCAGGTATTTTAATGGAAATTGATGACGGTGGCCGTAATGAAAGTGAATCAAAATTGAGTGATTATAATAAAAGTTTAAAAGTTTGGTGACCATGTTGAAAGCACCCTAAATGTTTGGTGACTATTAGTGTAGTTTACTCTTTTAAAAAAATCCTACAATAAATTTGTATTAGGTTCGAAATTAACCAAAATATGTCGAGAGGAGATTAATTATCTTTTTAATTTATTATATCAAAATATTAATTTAACAGTTTGACATGAACTTTAAGAACGAGATCTCTACGAACAACTTTATTGATCGTGCCATAGGATCCGCTTACATTGCTACGCCAGCAATCGTGGATGATAATGTTTGGTGTCTAAACTCTGATATCTCACATCGTTTGACTAAAGGTTTCAAGAATTTTATTTACAATGGCCATTGAGTCTCCTTCAACAATCACTCTGCCAACCATTAGCAACAGTCAACTTTAATCCAGCAGCAAAAGTAGACGCCTCCGCAGTTTCATCCGAATGGAAACCTTGTAACGTGATAGCCATACCATCAAGCATCAAGTCATTATTATTCTTAGCAATGACTCTAATAATAGTTTTACCAGAAGCCTTAAAAAAACAACATCTACGTTTATTTTAACTTCCCCAGAACAAGATCAAGTCAATCTTCTATTACATGAAGTTAAAAGGGATATAACCACATTTGCCTGCAAAAAATTTGTAACGTGAGAATGTCTGTCTTATTTCAGGAAATGTTCAACTAAAAATTTGTTGTTTGTCTCAAAGCTTAGTTTCCCCATAGAGTAGTTTTAGGCTGCTTTTAATATTATTAAAAAGGATGGGTTGAAACTTGAAGACAAGAAACATAGCTTGAGAATCCATTAATCCGAAACCCATTTATTTACCCTTGGGATTGGAATTTAAAACCAAATTTTGTAACACAAAGTGTGAGAAGAATTATCAACGTCACTTATGTTTTCTCCGGTTAATGAAATTGTATGTTTAATATATTAATGTGATTAAATTTTAATATTTGATTATATATTTTTAAGTTAATTAATAAGATATATATTTTGTATATATAAATATTCGAACCAAAATCTTTTACATAAATAAAAATTAGCGTCTTTGTCACTGAAGTCATGAACACAACAAAACTATGTATTAAGATTTTATATTATAATATATATAAGATAAGATCAAGTTACACAGTGCAAAATTTTCTAAGTTTAACATATTTTTTTGGATTGTTAGACGAGTGAAACATATGACTCTATATATATGAGATAAGATCAAGTTATACAGTGTAAAATTCTTTAAGTTTTATATATTTTTGTATCATTGGATGAGTTAAACAAATGATTCAAATTAACAATCGGTTATGTGAAGATTATCATTTGAGGAAAAAAAAATAAAAAGTTAATCTGAATCATCCGTTTTACTCTTCCAACGATCAAAAAACATATAAAATTAAAAAAAAAATTATATCATGATACTAACCATATATATAAATCCGGAAAGCAAGAGAAATTCTAAAATCCGAATAAATCCGGTCCAAAACCAACCTAACAGATCAATTATTTTAAGGTATTTCCCTATATGATTATCAAATGCAAACAAAAGAGTTATTTCACACTGCCTCTTCCCTCTCCATTTCTGTAGAGCCAAATGGTCCCATTTTCACTGTATAGAATCCCAAAAGCTAAACCGTATTCCCTTTATATACTCTACTTTGATAAAGAGACAGAGATTAAGCTAAGACCAGCTAAGAACGTGATTAAACAGGATTTAATTAGAAGGCTAATCACTAATTAAATTGGTCAAATGAAACGACAGGAATTTTGTTTTTTAAGAAAAAGTGTGTACATATATTGCACGAGAGGCACAAGGGACACGTGGGGTCTGATCCTAGATCCACTCCGGAAATAATTTTAAAAATGGAAGGTGGAGATGGTGGTGTGTGAATAGTGGAGACACCGGAGATACGGCGGATGTTGTGGAGGCTTTTGATGGCGGACCACGGCGTCGTTGCAGGTGTTGCACATGCAAATATTCAACAGATACTTATGAAACCCGATGCAAACAGACTTTGAACCCTTTTCCCTTTTTTTCTTTTTAATTTTTTTTAAACTACGACCTCACTCAATTGTGGGTAAAATTACATTTGGATCATTCAATTATAGTTAAGATTACATATGAATCATCTAATTACTAAAGTTTATATTTAAGTCACTCACTCAATTATAGGTAAACTTATATTTGGGTCATCCTACATATTTAAAAAATGTATCAACTCAATCATTGTTTCCCCCCAAATCACTAGTATTCCCTTACTAACACTAAAGTACTTCATTTAAAATCATTAACTAATTACATACGTAAATTGATATATATTTTTTACGTATAAAGGGTGATCCAAATGTAATCTTATCAATAATTGAGTGATCTAAGTGTAACATTTAATAATTGGATGACCCAAATATAACATTTCTCATAATTAAATGACTCAAATATAACTTTATTCATAATTGAGTGGCATTCATTATAGTTTACCTATATATTTTCTACTTTGTTTTTTTATTTAAAAAAATATACAAGCCACTAGGGGTGAGTATTCGATTGAGTCGAGTAAAAAAATTTCGAGTTATTCGAGTTGATGAGTCATATTTTATAACTCAAACTTTATTTGAATTTTTTTTGGTTCGAGTCAAGTTTAAGAAATTCGAGTCGAATCGAGTCGAGTTTTCGAGTTCCTATAAATATTTAATTGTAATTATTTATCAAGTTATAGTATGATTTGATTCCAATTTAAACAATTTTCTCTAATCATATAAGATATGTATATATAGATTTTTTTTCATATATAGTAATATTTCTTTATATTTTTATATATCCATGTATATATATCATAAAAAATTAAGAGATTCATATCAAACTTAAAAATTAATCCTTTAATTACTAAAAATTTTGAGTTATTCAAATTTCCATTTTATAACTCGAACTTTATTTGAAACTTTTTTCGAGTCGAGTCTATAAAATTTTGAGTCGAGCCAAAACGAATCAAATATTTTTGCCTCAAATCGAATTGAATTATTCGGTTTTTTCGAATCGAGTTGAGTTATGCTCATCCCTACAAGCCACGGTCTTATTTTTATGAATTGGGTGACTATAAAGAACTTGGTTTTGAGTTTAATAGTAAAATATAAATTTTTAAAATGATTAAATTAAAACCCCACAGTCCTAAGCACTAGTAAAACAAATATAAGCATTAATTTAATCATAATTGAATTAGTTAACATCAAATATATTTAAAATTTTAAAATACCAATCATGTTTAGTAGCTGTGTGTAGCAGAAGGAGAGAAAGAGAGAGAGATTCAGTCAAATGAAAGCTATTGGATTAATAAATGTAATCATCTGCCTAACATTGGGCTTAGTAGCAATAACAAAATAATATATAAATATTAAAATAAATAAATGAGGAAATGGATAGGTTAAATTAAGAAAAATGTGTTGGGGAGTGGCAGCATGACACTCTGTTAAGCTCGAATCTCAAACAGAAACCACGACTTGCTTTTAGACATAGATATATGATTTAAGATAGATTTATATGATATAAAATTAATTTAATTTTATATTAATTTTAAATTATTATACGATGATAATAATAAATAATTAAAATTATCTTTTAAGTGATAATTTTCATATTTTTTTATTTTTAAATTTATCTATCAATTTCACTCATCAATAATTCGAAAAATGCGTCAAACCTAAAATTTTTTACATTGCATGAACAAATCATATATATAGTTAGGATTCACTTTCATTGAGTAAAATTCAGTTACTTATATATTTTTTAGACCGTTGAATGATGATAATAAATAATTAAAATTATTATTTTTTTCAAGTGATTATTTCATATTTTTTTACCGGTAATCTCTTTCATCTATTTACCTTCGTTTGGTGGTCTAAAAAAGTATAAAACTTTCAAGTTTTACATAGTGTAAGAGGATGTGAGTGCGTACGTATGTGACAAAAAATTTCACAAACATCATAGTTTCAAGGTTTAATATCAGAACTTATGAGCATAGAGGTTAGAGATTTAGGTTTATGGGTTTAGAATTGTGGGATTTTGTTAGAACTTTTGATTTAGGATAAAATTTAAGATTTAGATGTTAGTGTTTAGAGTTTAGGTAATATTGTTAGAGATTTAAGTTTTAATTTATAAACCCTAAACCCTAATATCAGACATCAATTTTAAACCAAACATAAACCATTGACATATAAATCCTATAATTTAACCCTAAATCTAAAACTAAGTCGTTTTTTAAATCTTTTTATATATAATCTTTTTTGAATTATCCTCAATTTAAAAATGTTAATCCCAATCAATAAAATCAGTTAATTCAACGATATAAAAATCTTGTAAAAATTTAAAGTTTTATATTATGTAAGTAGATCTTAACACTATATAAAGGAATAGTTCATGTAACACTTTTTAGTTTTATACCAATTTATTATTATTTGATGAAAATAAATTCATAAAATTATGAGTTAAACTAAAACGAGTCGGATATTTTTATATAAAATAGAATGATTTTTTTATTTGTATCGAATTTTACTCGCACATAAATCGATAACAAAAAAACAAGGGAAGAGGGAACTTTGGGGAATATGGTCAATGAGAGTATCACAAAAACACTGACATTAGATGAAGTGAGTGGAATGAATTCCACCGGAAAAGGTGAAAAGTAATTTTATTTTAAAAAGAGGTAAAAAAATTCAAGACATGTGTGAAAAAAGTGTTAGAAATTAGTGTGTTTAAAGTCTCTTTAACAGCTCATGGTAGTATATATTTTAAACCACGTCTTGCTCATGAACGCAAGCATCCAAGGTTACAACAAAGCTGGGTCTTGAGTTTTTACCGTTTGAGTTTGGCATAATTACGTTGTTTTGCATAGGGTTGATAACAAGTCGAGCTGAGTTTGGTCAGGTTCAGTTCGGCTTGAAAATAATGTTATTGAGTTTGATTTGGGCTTGAGGTTCATCGAGCTTGAAATTTTAGGTTCGGGTTTGATTCAGAAATAATATTATTAGGTTCGGCTCGGACTCGGAGTTCGTCGGGCTCGTCAGGCTCCGTTCGACTCAAAATAGATAATTTTGTTATACTATAAAAGATAAGACCTCGTTAACAACCTTTTTCTATAACTAACACCGAAACGAAATTCAATATTGAGAAAGAGAAAAAGTATCCAATTTATTTTAATTAATTTATTTTTATTTTTCTTTTATTAAAGAAATTACTTTTAGTGTATATGTAGTATATATATAATATAATAATTCTAAACATGTTCACAAGCTTTTCGAGTTGAACTTGGGTAGACTCGACTTGTTAAGATTTTGAACTGGACCCGAATCCAAATCAAATTCACTCGAGTCGAACTTTGACCGAACCGAACTTGAATAACTCGTGAATCGATCATACTCATTATCACCCCTAAACTTTTAATCGAAAATCAAAGGAGTCTGTCGTCAGTATAATTACTGAAGCTGCATGTTATTCAACTACGTACTGCCTCACCATCTTTACTTGTAATGGGATCATTACACTCATTATACACCATTGCCTTAGTCCCACTTTCTCTACAAATCATTCAACTACGTACTACTTAAGCATTAGCTTAGTTGTAATGTATGTTCAAAACAAAATTCAACTACCATTATAAATAATAATAATAATAATTTATATAGGGATGAGATTCAATTATATGATAAAAAAAATTATCTAATTTTATATTAATTCATGGCTATTAGATGGATAAAATAGATGAACGAGATTAATGATAAAAAAATATTAAGATTATCACTTAAGAAAATAAGAAAATAATCTTAATCATTTATTACCATCATCCAACGGTCCGAAATTGATGTAAAACTATATGAGTTTTATTGATCCTAATTCAATTATATATATCTATATGCTGAACAATTGATATGTGTCAACACTACATATACATAAATTTAGGGGTGAGCATTCGGTTAATTCGGTCGGTGGCCGAACCGAATTAACCAAAAATTTTAAAATCTTAATTATTAACCGAACCGAATTTTCTTTAACCGAACCGAAATTATTTCGGTTAATTAGCCGAATTAATCGAAATTTATTATAAATTTTGGTTAAATTACATAATAGGTCACTAAATTAAGTTAAAATAATTTTTTAGTCACAAAACTTTTATTTTATACTAATTTAATACAAAATTTAGTGACCATTTTATAATATAAAAAATTAATGAACATTTTATAATATTTTAAAAGTTAAATGACTAAAAATAAATATATATAATATATATACTTTCGGTTAATTCAATTAATTCGGTTAATTAATCGATTTTGAACCGAATTAACCGATAATCGAATTATAAAAAAAAATTAACCGTTAACTAAATTTACCAAAAATTAACCGATTGAATTAACCAAAACAATTTTAATTCGATCGGTTAATCGAATTAACCGAACCGAATACACACCCCTACATAATTGTATGCATATTTTTAAAATATTGACTATAATGGTTATAGCGCCTATCACGTGTCTTTCTCGTCGTTGGTTTTATTTTTAAAATATTTTCGCATATTATTTTTTAAATTGATTTTCACGTATTATTAATATATTAATATTAAATCACCTTAAAAGTGTTAGTTTAAATCTTGAGAACCTTATTGTTGGAGAAACATTCTCGTATATCAAATATAAATCATAAAATAAATATATTATTAAAAATATTAATATTAAAAACACACACATGAAATAATAATATGACAATAAAATATGCATAAAGATATAACTCGTAATACAACCTATTTTACCATTTAAATATTATATTAATAAATAAACAAACTATATTTATCATTTCCCAATACCTAAAAAAACAAAGGTTTTGAAGCCCGAAAATTAGAAGAAAAAAAAACAAGAATAATTACAAAGTAGAATAACGTAAAGAAGAAAAAATAAAACATAGTCGAGGGGCATCTAGTTAATATGGCATATTACAACCTCTAAAACGAAAATATCAAGAGACTGGACCAACTTTTGTAACGTTTTTTTTCTTGATCTCTACAGTTTTTATTTGACTTAAAAAATTATTATTAGTCGTCTCGACGAGAGTTTTCAACAGCATTACCTAGGAAAGTAAAAATTATGACAACGTAACCAAACAACTACTAAAGCCAAGGCGGTCTTGTTCAATGTTCAATAGGGGTGGACAAAAATCTCAATTACTCGGTACTGGTTTTAGATCCGATAAGATTCGATAGATTTTTATTTGGTATTAATTCTGGTGAGATCGGGATTTGATCTTGATTTTTTGGACCCGATACCCGTGGTTACTCAGTAGGACCGGGACTAATACCAAATATCCGGTATTGGTTTTATTTTGTTTATTTTTCTTATCAAATTTTTTCTTTACGTATGAATATTATGAGTATGATTAGTTTTAAAACTTTGATTTTAAAGTCTATAATATTCTAATTTTATTATTTAATATTATTATTGGTGGTTGATTTTTTTTTCTCTAATTACTCAAAAATTTTAAGAATAAACTAATTGACCGGGTACCCGGTATTGGAATCAGTACCCACAAGTAACGGAACCGGTTCTTAAAATTTAAGACCCGGTGTGATTGAGACCGAAACTGATTCTAATTTTAGAAACTGATTATTACCGAGACCGAACCAATTCTATTCAAATTAGCCGAATAATCGATCTTGCCCACCCCTAGTTCACAGTACTGTCCGAAAGTGTTTCTTAATTACAAAGTCCACTGAACCCTACATGTAATTAAACTCAACACTTATTGTATTAAAGGTTAATCATCCAAATCTAAGCAGTCATTTGCTGATAGAATTGTGTACTTTTGTTTTGGCAGAATCCAAAACATGAAGACGCTCCTAAAAGATAAAGTTCATGTCTTTTTGTAATTCTTTAGCCAAAAAAAAAAGATTGTCCCTTTATTTTTTTCTGCAAATAAAGATGGATTATTGGTTGATTTTGAGAAGATTTCCATATAAATCATGATTATAATTCTAACTTTTACGGTCACCCAACTGAAACATTGTCTCTTGGTCTCATGTGTATCACGTTTTTTAGTAACATTTATATAGGATGTATTATAATTGTCTGATTTTTATTAATACAAATAATAATGTATTATTAAGAACTTAATGAATAGTTTTAGTGAAAAAATAATTTATAACGATTTAAATATTAAAAAATTTAATTGAATCTCGAATTTAATTGTCGGATTTTTATATTTGAGGGTTTAAATAATGATGATGGATTTAAGTTTTGTATTAAATAATTAAAGGATGAGGTGAGTTTTTATTGAATGGTGATAATAAAAAATAATTTTAATATTATTAAATAGTTAAAGGGTTAACTGGGTTTAACGTCTCGGTTATATTTTGTTATAAAACATAAAGTTTAATTATCATTTTATAATATTTAAAAATTTAATTATCGTTTTATTTTTTAAAAATTCAGTTATTATTTTAATAGTTTAGATTTTTTTACTCATTTTTATTTATTTTATGATATATTTTATATTTTTTTATTTTTATGATACATATTTTGCAGTTAAGTTAGAATAATGTTAGTTTGTGAACGAGTTATTATTGTTATTATATATATTTTTTATTTTTATTAATGGTGTTTATTTTTTACCGTCAATAATAAAAAAAATTATATATATCGCTCGTCTGAGATTTTAGTTGAACTTAAATTCCTTTTTTATTTGATTCTATTTTATTTTTAAGGGCTAATTTATACATTGTGATAATTTTAGGGAAAATGTTCCAATCAGTCTATTCATGTTTCGTAGACTATTTTTATAATTTTGGGATATTTCATCTTCATTACATATAATTAGATATTACTATTATTATTTATAAAATATTCAATTGTATTTATATTTATTAAATTTGATCTCATAAATACATAATAAAAAATAATATATATTTAATACCATTTAAATAAGTTTTAAATTCAAAATCATATATATATAAATTATTAAAAGACTTACTGATTAAAGCTAAATATGTGATACAAATTCATTCAAATAATATAAATGCATGAATTAAACTAATAAATAAATATACGTTTGTTTATATTCATTATTTATTTTTTAAATTTATTTTCATTTAATGTGCTTGTTAGGAATTTTAAATTTTTTATTTATTAAATCTAAATTAAATATCACGAATTGATATGTATCATCAATCAAATATACTAATATTATCATTAATTATTTTAATTATTTTTAAACGTCACGTATCGATGTACGAGTCGTAGACCGGAAAAATCATGTTACACGTGTCATCACGGGACGAAAGAGACAGGGACCAGACCTCCCTTGGTTACCTTTTCTTTTTCATCTTTGTAATTCCAGTCCCTGTCCTTTGTTTCTGATCTAAATTACACAACTAGACCTGTCGTTTTCCAACCATCAGTTTCTCAGGGGGTAAAAACTGCATTTATCTTATGAAAACCAGGGTTCAGGCGTTGGAGGTAAAAATTGATAATACAATAATATAAATATTTTAATTTTAAAAATATATTTCTTAAATATTTATTTTTTACAATATCGATCACTTTTTAATATAATTTTTAGGATTTTTTTTTATAATTTTAACACTTTATAAATATTTTTAAGTTTTGGTTGTTTAATAATTTTTACTTTATCATTTTTATAGGTATTGCTTTTTTATTTTTACTAATTTTTATAAAACATTTAATAGCGTTTTTATTTTTAATATTTATTTTCACATATATATTTTAAATTTTTTAATAATTTTTATTTCATATTTCACATTTGCATATTTTAATTTTTTAAATAACATATATAAAAATCATTTAAACCATTAAACTTCCTAAAGATTAAATGTTACTCATTTATCATGTCATTAAATACATATAAAAAAATTATATTATTATCACATCAATACAATAACAATCAATCTTTATTAACGTGCTAAATTAATATGATTTATAAGTTTGAAGATTGAATTAAATATATTTAAAAAAATTATTTTATATAAATTTAGAGAAAAAATATCGATTATATTTTTATTTTATATAATTAATGATGATGAAAGAATGAAAATTATATACTAACAAAAACACATTATCTTTTTTAAAAAGAAGATATTAATTCGAACCTTATAAAAGATATTGTTAAAAAAAATCTCGAATCCCGATCATAAATACTATAAAATGAATATATAATTTATAAAAAAATGAAAAATATATAATGACAGCTAATTATATTCTATAAAAGAATAAAAAACAGACAAAAAAACTTATTCCTGAGTTTGCTTGCTGTAAACAAGTAAAGCGAGAAAGCTGAGAAAAGCACTAATGGGCGACATCTTAATGTACAGTCACAGACAATAACCCTTCTTTCTCTCTTCTCTTTTTCCTATGGAAAATCTTGTATTTGCCCCTCCTTGGATGTCCATCTTTTGCGCTTACAAGTCTCTCACTTTCTTTTTACCCTAAAGGGGGCAGTAGATTTGCTTCTTTAAGGCAACCCTCTTCTCTTCTTCATCAGTGTTTTCCCTCAACCCTCAAGAGCGGGAGAGATTGCTTCAGCTTCACTCTTAAATCACCATATTTATTATATACCCTTTAAAGCCCGTTTCTTTCTTCATTAATTCTTTTCCATTTCTGGGAGAGGGAGTTTTTGTTTGAGTTTTTAAGAGTCTGCAATGGCACCAAGTTTTGATTGTGCAGTTTCAAGTCTTCTATGTGCAGAAGATAATGACAGCGTTTTTGATGACAATGACTACTTTGGGGCAGCGTTGGATCATAGATATTATCGAAACTTAAATCAGAACCGACTCTTTAACGGTGTTGATGAAGATGGGTTGCCATTGCGGAGTGAAGAGTGTGTGGCTTTGATGGTAGAGAAAGAACACCAGCATTTGCCTGGTGCTGATTACTTGACCCGGCTAAAAACTGGAGATTTGGATTTTGAAGCTAGAAAAGAATCTGTTCGTTGGATTGAGATGGTGGGTAACTCACAGATGAATCATCTACTTTCTTTATCCTTCCACTTAGATCAATGAGAACATATTCAGTTTTATGAGTTCCCTTTCATTATCTCAATGTTTTGCCATCTCTTCTTTCCATTACAAAATGATCTGGTTTTTGTTTTTTTTCTTGCACATTCTGAAATATGTTTGGTGGGTCAGTTTTCTTTTGCTTTTGCTATTGGGGCCATTGCTGATTTGTTATTTGGATTTATCTCTTCATACCTTTTCTCATAGGCTTGAAAGTTGAAACTATTTCTACTTTTTTTCTCTTCATCACTTCTCCTTGTAGGGTGTGATGCACCCTATACTGTTGAATTCAATTATTTGTCTTTGATCAGAGCTTCTTTCATGCTATTGATTGTTATAATTCCTTTGTTTCTTTAACAGGTTTGTTCCCATTTCGGTTTTGGACCTCTTTGTGAGTACTTGTCAATCAACTACTTAGACAGATTTCTCTCTGCATATGAATTGCCTGTAAGATCAAAACCAGCAAAACATGATAATCTTGTGTTTTGGAACTAAAAACTCCATTGACTCCTCCTTTGTGTCTGATCATAAACAATGCAGAAGCATAAAGCTTGGATGATGCAATTACTCACTGTGGCATGCTTATCTCTTGCTGCCAAAATGGAGGAGACTGAAGTTCCATTGATCTTAGATTTACAGGTTAAAGAATCAATCAAAGGCAATAGTTTTGTTTTGTTTTGGAGTTATAATCTTTGTTTGGTCTGATATGTGTTTCGGTTGGCGAAAACAGGCGGGGGAATCTAAATTTGTGTTTGAGGCTAAAACTATACAAAGAATGGAGCTTCTGGTGTTGAGCACTTTGAGTTGGAGAATGCAAGCAATCACTCCATTTTCATTCATAGATTATTTCCTTTCCAAACTCAATGATGATAAAATCCCACTTAGAAGTTCAATTTTGAGATCAATCCAACTCATTTCAAGCACAATAAAAGGTCCCTTTCTCAGTTTCCTCACACTTTTGGACTAATAAAAGTGTTGTTGCAGTATATGATGGAAAGGGATCTCTGATTTGGTGGATGGGAATTGAATGCAGGGATTGACTTGTTGGAATTCAAGTCTTCTGAGATTGCAGCAGCAGTGGCATTATCTGTTGCTGTTGGAACCCACACTCTGGACACTGAGAAAGCCATTTCTATTCTCGGTCGCCATGTACAAAAGGTAAACTTTGGTGGTCCAAAATCCCCCAAAGCAATACAAAAATGGGAACATAGATGGTTGATTGATTATTTACTTAAGACATGTTCAGCATTGCTTTTGGTGGTTCAAAAACACTTTTGTTCGAAGCGAAATCATTTCTAAACAAAGGGTTCCTAAGCGTTTTTGTACAACGGCGATGTTAAACCGACCCTAATCAGATTGAATTAAGACATGGTTTTGATCTATCTGTTTCTGTTTTTGTCTGCAGGAGAGAGTGATGAAGTGTGTTGAATTGGTGCATGAAGTGTCATTGGTAAAAATAGGCAATGGATGTTTGCCCCAGAGCCCAATTGGGGTACTCGATGCAGCATTCTTCAGCTATAAAACCGATGAGAGTGAGGCAACAGATGCTAGTTCTTCCCATGCCATAGCCTTACATACAAGTCCAGGTACCAAAAGGAGAAAGCTAAATAGACCCTGTGAAGTGTAGCTTTTAAGCTAATGGGAGATAAAAGAAGAGAGAAACAGGGGATTTCATGGTATTTGCAGGAGAGGAATCATAAGCTGTTAAATATTTGACATCTTAACAGCAAGAATTTACAACTTGACAAGTGGGGAAAATGAAGAAAAAAAGTGGTTAAAAAGAGCAGAGTTTTCCCTGCTTTGTGAGATACAGTTTATTGTTGTAGGCTGGAGTTATTTTGGAGAAAAAAAAGAAAAGAAAATATAGTAATATGGGGTAATATATATTTCAATTCATGGTTTGGTTTATGTAGACATGGATTTTTATGTTAATATTATAAATTTTAATTATCACAAAATTATATATTGTAATAAGAAATAATAATACACAGATCGTATAAATTTTAATTTATATAAACTTTTTAATTTTAGGAGTTAAGGTTTTAATTTAAGATTTAAAGATTAGGTTTTAAAGTTTAGAATTTAAAGTTAGTGTTTAGAAATTAAGATACAGAGTTTAATGTTTTAGTGTTTAAAAATTTAAAGATTACAGAGTTTAAAGTTTTAGTGTTTAGAAATTTAAAGATTAAGTTGTATTTTATTTTTTTCAAGATATTCATTAGAACAAGTTTAGTGGGTAAGATGATACAGGGCAGATACGATCATTAATTTAAAATTATTTTACGTTTAGAGCAAGAATCAAACAATTAAATTTTTTTTATTAAATAGAGATTATATTTTCTTCGTACTGAGATTTAAATTTATAAGATAAATAGAATGAACATCTTTAATTACTAGGCTAATAAGTAAATCTTTGTTTCAAATCTTTATTATCTCACCTAAGACCCCATGATTTCAAATCTTTGTTTTTTATAATGGAGTTTAGCCCAAATTTATATTGAAATTTATTTAGGCCAGCAAATGAATAAAACGAATAAGAATAAAAGTACATTTATGTTTATTTGTTTAATTTTAGTCAAACAAATAAATGAACATGAATAATTAAACATAATTTTTTTTATTTGTGTTCGCTTATTAATAAATGTAGTTTATTTGTATTCGTTCGTTAAATGATAAAGGAACATAAACGAAGACAAATAAACAAATATAAAATGATATGTGTGAATAAATTTAAATAGATATAAACAAACGAACATATGTGAATATTTTTGAAATGTAAAACTTCCGTTATGAAAAAATAATAAATATGTTTTTTAATAAATATATACGAACGGATTACCAAACATTCATTAACGTAAATAAACAAATGAGCTTTTATTTGTATTCGTTCATTCCGTTAAACAATCATAAAAAAAATCTCATGTTCATTCATTTAAAAATAAACCAATTTTCTACCAAACAATTCACGAACAGAGAACACAAAATGCAGATCAAAGGAACAACTGCCGACTTCCAGTCAATCAAACCTCAAACTACACAACACATGATAAAAGATTCGTGAACATGATGTCCAAATCTATGCATTGTCTCATCAAAAGCATGAAATAGGATGATGAATAAGTTAATCAATCAAAATCTATGTATCAGTAGTTATATCCCTAAACGGACATCAAGCTCGAATCAGACAAGATCATAGAAAAAACAGTACACAGAAACATACAACTGGTCCGATCAATGCATCAAATGCATATGTTTCATAGGAAAAAAGGAATGAAAATCCAAGAAATGAACTTCTTATAAGCTATGAAAGCAGCAAAACATCAAACAGATGGTGGTCAAACCACAATCGAAACACTATCTTATCAGAAAGGTGAAGTTCTAAGATCGAATGAGCTTCAATTAACCAACAATGCTCATGTTATTCAACAATATAGATGCTTAAATCGAACTGAAAACACCCAACATTGCATTACCGGCAACGGGATTCATTTTTCATTTTTCTCCGGGTGCTCCGTGTCATCCGGCTTCTCCAGCCCGTATCGGCGGTTGAACTTAGCAATCTGTCCTTCAGTTGCAGCTAGTTGACGTTTTGCCCTCAAATGATAAACCTTACCTACACTATGTATTTTTGTCATCATGAAGTTAATCAATCGACCACTTGGGGTCACATAAGATATCCATTGCATCTGAGGGTGCAATCCTTTCTTCATCTTTGCTAAAACTACAAGCCAGAAACAAGCTTATTAGAGGATAAAAACAATGAAGTACACACTCAAATATGTTTGAAGCATAGAAACCGTGTTTACTTTGATTATGATTTAATTGCTCAGTTCTAAGGTTAAAAAAATTAAAACCCAACATTTACCTTCTGTTTTTAAACCTAAATTGGGGAATCTGGGTACTTAAAATTAAAGGGAAAAGATAAGAATTTCAAGCAAGTTTCAAGAAGAATAGAAACAAAAGAAATACATATTAGATTTATTATTGAAAAAGAGAGAATGAGCCGTACCTGGAGGTGGAATCAGCTGCGAATGAGTGTTGTATTCAGTGGCAGGGACTGCGAAGTAGAACGACGGCGAAATCAGCAACGTCGGTGAGAGTAAATATCAGAAAAGGGAGACATCGAAAGAGAAAAGAACGAGGAGGCCGTTTGTATCTCCGGACGGCAGCTCGACGATTGGTATCAGGTGATGATAATCGTGGAGGAGAGATCGAATCAGTGTAGAGAAAGAAAAGGGGAGAGCCCGAGTTGGTCGGAGATGGCGGCCGTAGCGGTGTCTGTGTGATGGTGGCTGCTGCTTGAATATTAACGGGTCAGCTAGGGTTACAGTTGAAAGTAAATGGGACATAGGAAAAGAGGTAATAAAACGAAAACAATGTTTAAGACTAAAAATAACAAAAATGTTAAATAAAAAAAATAAATATTCCACAATTTAAAAAAAATTAAGTAAAGAAGCAATGCCAAACAAATATTTTGTTCTTTCATTATTATTAATACTTTAATTTATACAACTATATTTATTTTAGTGGTTAGTGATTTAGATTAAAGTTTAAGTGTTAATTTTTGTAAAAATATTAAATAATTTTAATTATATTTAAAATATTACAATAATTAGTAAATATTATTAAAAATTAGTGCTTCTGTTGGATTTGACATACCATCTAGTTTCATCGGTTAAAAGAATAATTATTGTGTCTAGAGGTCACGGTTTCGAGTACCAT
The DNA here is from genome assembly GCA_035048815.1 of Abelmoschus esculentus. Classification (NCBI taxonomy): domain Eukaryota; kingdom Viridiplantae; phylum Streptophyta; class Magnoliopsida; order Malvales; family Malvaceae; genus Abelmoschus; species Abelmoschus esculentus. Next base: position 4,008,869 of record JAUCBN010000037.1, read on the forward strand.
TGCTGTCAACACAATAAGTGAACGATCAATGTTTATACAATGTATTTATATATATAAGGGTTATTATATTATGTATGGATCGTAAAAACATTTTATTTATACAGGTGTTTTGGTTTTATGATTTAGAAATTTAGTTTAGAATTTAAGAGTTTAGGTTTATACCTGGATAATTTTAAGATTTAAGATTTTATTTAAAAATTTAAAAATTTAAATTATAAAATTTTAAATTTAATATTAAAATTTAAAAGATTTATAAATTTAAATTGTACAATTTAAATATGAAATTTCTGTAAAAAAATTACGTGTATATGTGTATCAATATAACCTTATATACAATTATGAGTTTGGTACCATGTCACTTGGTTAAAATATTGTTATAATAAGTTGTTTTACTGTTAAAATTAAAATATATATAGAATATAATATGATATAATAATATTACTAAGCTTTAAAAATTATATATTTTATTAATTTTAATATAATTCAAAGTAATCGAATAAATTTAATTTTTTTGATTTAGATAATTTTAATCTTTGATACTTAAAAACTACATTAATCTTATACTAAAAATGTCACCGATTTACTGTTTTTACAGTATTGTCAAAATGAACGGGCCATTGAATTAAAGTTTTTTTTTATTTAATTAAATTAAAGTTGAATGTATGTATTCTTTCATAAAATGATAATTTGTTATATATATAAAAAAAATAATATAATGTTTTTTTTTAGAACAAAGATTAAAATATAAAATTTTAAATATAAATAATTAAATTTATTAAATAATTTTAAATTAAGATAAAGATAAGCAACTTTAGTAATTTAATTTTCATTGAAATTACATTTTATAAAATGTGTAATCATTAATAAAAAAGGATAAATCCCACCGATAGTCACTAAAGTTTTAGGATATTTCCAATATAATCATCAAACTTTAAATTTTTTAATTATAATCACTCAATTTTTAATTCGTTTTTATTATGATCATTGTCATCAACCACATGTTAAATTTAAGACTAAACTCATTGATAATCATTGAATATTTACGGTATTTTCAATAGGATCACTAGACTTTTAAATTTTTTATTATAATCGTTCAACTTTTAATTCACTTATATTACAATTAGCCCATCAACTACCATTAAAAAAATGAATATATTAGCTTAATTTTAAAAATAAATGTTTCTTTCACCCTACTTCCTCTCCTCTTTCTTTTGTAGATTTTAAAAAAATAATATCATGTATTATATTTTTATTTATTAACAATTTTTTTAACAAATAATTATGACATACATCTACTTAAATAATATTAAAATATAAAATATATATTTAATTCATAAAATATTTTAAATATTTATCTAAAAAATATTATTTATCGCTATCAGTATTAATCGCGGCTTCCGTGTAATCCTTAAACCTTCGACTGTAAACTTCCATTTCTCACTCTACCAAAAAGAAACTTTTTAGAGTCTCTATTTCACTCTTTGGAGCTTAAAGATTGGAATAATTTAAAGGGAAGTTTCAGTTTGTTTCTTGATTTGTGCTTTGGGTTTCTTCTCCATTCTTCTTTTCTGTAAGCTGGCAGCTTGTTCGATACCTTTCATTTACCAGTCATTTGCTGTCAGGTTTGTCCATTTTTGTGTAACAAGCTTTTGATTTTCTTTGATTGATGTTTTGCTTAGCTCATTTCCAACTATTCTTATAGCTGTGGCTACTTTGTTTTGATGTAATTCCACTTACTAAATTTCGTATTATATATTAAAATTTTACCAGAAGAAATAGATCTCATATCTCTGATTTCTACATTAGTGTTTTGACCCATTGCAGGGTTCTTTGATTGGATTGTTTCGGGGTGGAGTGTACGAAGAAAAATAAAGGTGAACCGTGACAATATTTGCAGAGAAAAAAGGAGCAGCATGTGGTGGTGGTTGAGTCAGTCAGTCGACGCTTTTCGAAAAGTTATCTCCTTGAACTTATATTGTAGAGTGATTCTGTAATTCCCATAATCAGCAAAAAAAAAAAAACTTTTTTCTTTCATTCTTTGGTCTTACGATTCTATACCGTCCATGGGATCCACTTTCTTCATCGTCGTTCCATGTTATGTCCGTCAGATTAGCTGAGTAGTGAATATTTTCAAAACCCATATCGTGTAGATTTTGGTAGGCGGAGTATTTTTTTAGTAGTAGTTGATAAGTTCCTGGGAGATCCTCTTTATTGTGGCATATTGAAGGGTTGGGGAAGTAGTTATGGTGTGCCAAGCAGCGAGCCAAACAAGATTCCGGGTATTGAAGTATGAAAATGGTATTGCAGGGAGTGCCACCATTGTAGTTAGAGTCATAGCATGCTTTCAACCTCTTCAGGATTGCCAGGTTTGTTTTATTTATTGTTCTTTGTACCAATATTTACCAAATAATGAGATGCCTTTCTGTTGAGTGACGCTTGTTTCTTTTTCTTAATGCATGAGATTCCTTCTTCCTTCTCTATGCAAAGCCTTTACTGAAGTTCTTGTCTTGGTTTTTTTGCAGGCTGAATATTTTCGTCATTTGCTTAAGCCTGTTACGTAGATCAGTTTTATGTTTGCACGATCAAGTTAAAGTGGAGTTTTTGTTTTTTGTTTTTCCCTTGTGTTTGAGATCAACTGCAAGTAAACTACGATTTCTGCTGCTATACAACATTTAACTTTCGGTATGTATTGTTACTACTATGTTTATGGGTATCTTCCTTCTATTCTTCGGGATGGTGCTTGTGTGTGTGTTGTTCCCTCTCCGGTTAACTCTGTTGTTTTTTGTAGGTGATTGTTCCAGTAAGATGGGAGAAGGCTGTGGATCCTGGTTTCCTCAGCAGCCATTTGATTGGCAATCACCCGGCTTGAATTCTTTTGCTGCTTCACATCCTTTGGTTCAGCAAAATACTAATCCTCAATTCATAAACACTGGCAGTAATATGGTCTCAAGGACTCTGCCAGATTATGCAAATCCTGAAATACCTCACTTGCAGGTTGGCCAAGTTAATGCACCTCGTGGTTGTTTTTACCGTTTACCCTGTTTTCTAAAGGGATTGGCTCCTGCTCCTGTCTCGAACTCTTCTTTGAGAGTGCAATTTCCAGCTAACCTTTATGAAAATTGTACTGAAAAAATTACTTCTAAGATTGGCTCTGGGTATGCTCAGAAGAGGTTCCTTGTTTTTGATCAATCTGGTGATCAAACTACTTTGATCTTTAGTTCTGCTGTTGGGGTTCCTATAAAGTGCACCTCCGGGGGTCTAAAATATCCTGCTGCTTGGAGCTTTTACGACGAGGATCACATAATGAAAGTAAAACCAAATCTTCACTCTGGACCAGTATCCACCAACATGCTTGATGAGAATGAGACTGATGCAAAAAGTGAAATGCACGAGGATACCGAAGAACTGAATGCCTTGCTGTACTCAGACGATGATAGTTATTTTACGGACGATGAAATTATGAGTACAGTTCATTCTCCTTGTACAATGACAGTTCAGCTTGAACAATTCGAGGGAGGAACTGAAAAGGTTGCTAGCTCTTCTGGATTAACTAAAAAGCGAAAACTGCTTGATGGCAGTAATGATTGTGTGCCATTGGTTATGGACACTACTAGTTCAGTATTTGGTGATACAGGATCATTTTCAGGGAACAAGAGAACGAGATTGGTGGATAGAATTGTTGAGACACTGCCATTACTTGTGGACACAGCCAGCTCAGTGAATCTTAACAGATGTTCCGAGTACGAAGATGATGCAGATTCTAGCTGTGTCCATGGCCAAAATCTAGTATCTGATGATACTGGTTCATCTACAGACAACAAGAGACCGAGAATGGATAAGATTCGCGAGACTTTCTGTGTTTTACGAAGCTTAATTCCAAGTGGGGAGGGTAAAGATGCAATTATGGTTCTTGATGAGGCGATTGATTACTTGAAATCCCTTAAACTAAAAGCCAAAGCCATGGGACTTAATACTCTATGATGGAGTGGAGCCACTGTTGTTATTAGTTGTTATTAGTGGAGCCTGTTAAACAAGCAGCAGCTGTTGTACAACATGCTGGACAGATAACTTGGAACAATCTTCTCAAGTCTTAGTTCTGTAATTTGAGTGGATTTGGCTTTGATATCTTTCCATGGAAAGAAGGGATAGTGCATTATATTTATATCCCAATAAAAGGAGGTTAATCATTAGTCTTCATCTTTGGGTTTAGAAAGTAATACTCACGCTTGGGAATGATGGTTTGGCAATGTGAATGAGAAGACTTATTAGCCCTGGAGGGACCCTCTTAAAAGGTGGCCAAGTGCACGCGGCTTAGGTGGTATTTTGGGTCCCAACCTTCACTTTCTTTCTTGATGTTGACAATTGCAGGAGCAGAAGAGTCATGGCATGTAGTACAAAGATTGTGGTTTATATGCTTTCCTTTGTTCTGGTTTTTACATATTACTTGTAGTGGTTTGATGGTTTAATGAATGATGTTATGATTCATGGGTGGATGTAACATTTTTATATAAATATATATTGTTTGTTTGAGTGTTTTATGCTGTCTTTATTCCTGTTCGCATGCACGCATTTGAGAATGAGACAGCCATGTCTTAAGGGTCATACTCGTAGGTAGCTCCTACACCTAGACCTCCTGAAATGGTGCAAAATTTTCCACTTTCTACGCACATGATGGGACTGCAAAAAGTTGGCACTATTTTCATCATTCATCAAGACACTTTAATCCCCCTCTTAACAATAGGCCAGCTCCTTACAATTCAATCAGGATTCAGGACTCTGTTTCTGGTTAGAAAAACAGATGAGAGAGTAAGGCGGTGGTGGTTTGTTCGACTCATAAATGTGATATGATGGGCTGATAAGAACGGATATCTTCTGTTCCCAAATCACGCGTTGTAGGGTCGTTGGGATGCTAATTCATGCATGAATGGCTTTGTAATGTTGCAGGAACAATAAGAACACACTTTTTTTTTTCAGAAGGAATCAGAGAGTCGATTAGACAGGAATAGGGTTATTCGTTCAACAGTTTGGAAAGGAAGCTGTTGGCATGCATGAAACTGGAGTTTCACCTCAAAGAGCTTGCTCTAATGCTCTCTTATGTCACCCTCTTGGTTTTAAGGCTTTTTATCTCGGGTCTTCAAGGAATAAAGAACATTATGTTCCATGACACTTTCATTCTTTTTAATAAACCACACCCAACAAATTGTTTTAAATTTTTGAGAATTCGAATCTAAACATCTTAAATGGTTTGTTAAATCTTGTCTCTATTTTTTAAAATTATTCCAACAACCAAATTTGAATGACACAATCCAAAATCAAATAAAGAAAAACAAACAGATATTCACAATATCTACTATGATGTTTTTATTTTTTTCAATAGTTGAGACCTTCACCCATTTGCCCACCTTCAAAGTTGCACGAGCCTCACGCACAAGAGCGATCTTTGTGTCTGAAAGAGGATCATTAACAGGTCCTTTACTATTGTATTTTTTTCATGGTTGTCTCCTCTATCTTCTATCTTTTATCGCTTCAAAGGTAAGGATAAGTAAAGCTCGACTCGATTAAAAAAAACTCGAATAACTCGACTCGATTCGAGGCGAAAATATAGACTCGTTTTAGCTCAATTCGAAATTTCATAGACTCGATTTAAAAAAATTTCAAATAAAGTTTGAATTGTAAAATAGAAATTCGAATAACTCAAAATTTTTAATAATTAAATGATTAATTTTTAAGTTTGAGACGATTCTCTTAATTTTTTATGATATATATACATTAATATATAAAAATATAAAGGAATATTGCTACATATGAATATATATATATATATATGCATATCTTATATGATTAGAGAAAGTCGTTTAAATTAGAATCAAATCATACTATAACATGATAAATAATTACAATTAAATATTTATAGGAACTCGAAAACTCGACTCGAACCGAAAAAAATTCAAATAAAGTTTGAATTGTAAAATATGACTCGTCAACTCGATTAACTCGAAATTTTTTAACTTGACTCAACTCGACTCGATCGAATACTCACCCCTATTGAAAGGCTACATTAAACTCTATCCGAAAGACGTCACCTAACGGTTCCTCACCTTGTGCCGCATCCATCAAAGAGAACCCAACACTCAACCTCCAGGCTCAATGGACCGATCCACACACTCAACTACTGCATCTGAGATATGTCCACACTCGACATTTAGAGACTCACCTCTAAGATTACTCGCATCCCCAAAAGCAATAATTAATTAATTAATTAATTTTAAAATTCAATTTAATGAAAAGAAATAAATTTGCAATTCGAATTTCGGTGATCAGAGATAGTATCAAAATCCAGATAGGTTTCGGGCTCATTGATAAGATGAAGTTTATCTTAATCTGCATGAAATTTGATACTTAAAACCTCTTAAAAAATTAAAATTATCGTATAAAAATATGTTATATTTTGATAATTGAAATTTATTCTGTTCCATCATTTTATGAATAATTTATTTTTAAAAATATAAGGATTAAAGTGTGGGTTAAAGAAAACAAATATAATCATCCCAACTATTATAGAACTTATCACTTCTTTACTGAAAATATTGTCTAATCATGAAGTCAAGGAGTAACGGAAAAAACTTGTAGGCGAAGAGGAGAGTTCCCGAGCCAATATGGAAATATAAGGGTAAATGAGTCGAGTCGAGTCGAGTTCGAATAGTATTGAATTCGACTCGATTTATTAAGATTTTGAGTCGGATTTGAGATCAAATAATTTGTATTGAGTGAAAATTTTGAGTTCGACTCGGTATGTTAAGATTTCAAATCGAACTTGAGCTTGATTCGAGTCCAATCGAGTCAAGTATTGACCGATTTTTATCGTATCATACTTGAATAGTTAGTCATCTATCACATCTCATTTAAAGTCATGTTAGTAAAAAAATTTAATACACAATTGTGTAAACTCAAGCTTATTAATTTTAAGGTATAAGTTGCTAATTTGGAGTTTAAAAGTTTAGGTTGTTATTTTAGAATTTAAGATTTTAAGGTTTAAACTTATATATTTATGGTTTATATTTTAGGGTTTTAAGTTTAAAAATTTAAATTTTAAATTATAAAACTTAATATATTATATTTTTAAATAACTTATGAACTTTTTAAATCAGATACTAAATAATTCAACTCACTAAAAACTTAAATTAAATTTAAACTTAAATCGAATTTTAACTTAATTAAACTTAAATAATTTACCAACCATCTTTATCTTTTAACTCTACGCATGATAATGAACCTGCAAAGACAACGATGGATTTGACGACGGGTAGATTAATATGTTTTCATTAGGGGATAATAGAAATTAAGAGTTTTGAAAGTTTTAGAGAATGACTAAAATTAGAAGTTTAAAAGTTTAAATATTAAATAAAAAATATTTTTTATTAACGAAAGTTAATAACCTAATAACTAGAATAAAATATTTTCAAATACTAATAATAAATATATATATTTTTTAATTTAAGTAATTAAAACAAAATAAAATCTAAATAAAATAAAGGCATAAAGATAGTTTTAACCCTTAATGTTTATGATTTTTATTATTTTGGTCTTATTTTTTAGGGTAAATTTAACTTTTTTTGACAAATAACTTATTTTTAACTAATATAATAATTAGACCGTTAATAATTTAACGATATTGACATGCCATGTATATGTGATAATATATTTTAAATAACATAGCATCTAACTTCATTCTATATATATATATCATGACATTATCGTTAATTTTTTTGCGATAATGACAAATACAAAGACTACTAAACATTCTCAAATCTTAAATATCATTCTCTCTCTATGACATATCATTATTGTTAATTTTTTAATTATCTAACCATTATATTAATTAAAAAATGAGATATTTAAAAAAATATAAATTAATAATTAAAATTATCTTCATGCCAAAAATAAATCACCAAAGAAGATTATTTTTTTTAATAAATAAACATAGAATGTGTTTATTCATACACAACCCCGTCTCGGCTAGAGATGGGCACAGAACACGAACCCGACAGGTTTCGACCCAACCCGATCGGGTCGGGTTTGTGTTTAGGGTAGAAAAATCCGACCCGAAACTAATAGCGTAATTTTTTCATATATATTTTAGGGATATTTGTAATAATGATCCATCTTTATATATATATATATTATATAATTAGGTCAATAAAATTAATTTTTTTACAATTAAGTCAATAAAAATTTATTTTTTATAATTAGATCCCTAAATTTTATTTTTTTACAATTAAGTCCCTAAAATTCATTTTTTAAATGATTTGGGTCGAGTCGAATTTTAAAACTTAAAAATCAGGACGGGTCGAATTTTTTTCACCCTAAAACCAGGTCAGATGACGGGTGAAGAGTAAATTTTCGGGTCAGGTGCGGGTGAGCCGAAAATCCGACCCGACCCGACCCGTGCCCATCTCTAAGTCTCGGCTATGTACCTCTCGTCTTGCTCCTATTTGGGCAGCGCTACTCTACAACGTAGGCAACAATTCCTACGTAAGCACTCCTCTAAAATCAACCGTCAGATCCTAAATCAACAGTGCTTAAGTTTGACGCAACAATCTTAACCGACTTCTCTCACTGTATACAAAATCCTCTCCTGAGCTCATTTTTAATATTATTTTATTTATTCTTGTAGAGAAGTGTAGAAATTTTGCAGAGGCAAATGTCTTTCATCACTTTGTCTTCGTGTCTGAAAAAAAGCCAGAGAGCGTAGAAAAGTTTGTTTATTTTGCTTTGGCGTGGCGAACCCACGAAAAACCGTGCTTCTACTGGTAGCCTACCTTTTTTGACAACCGCTTTTATAATCGCCGGTTACCGTTGTCTGCCGATCGGAGCTAGATTTTGGTGAATTATCTTTTCTGTTTTAGTTTTTGTTTGAAGTAATATCGATGGAGGAGTGGCCTTTCCACGACGGAAACATACATAATCTACTCCACGGCAGGCCCATCGACATTCGCCAGAATTGCCGCGTATTTCATCGCTCTCTCTTTGATTCTATCTTCAATCACTTGGTTTTAGTTCTTACCTTATTTGATATTGCATACCGTTTGTTGTTGCGGTCTGCAGTTCTTGAGGAATTGCTGATTTTTTTTTCTTTTTGGTATTTATTTGATTTCTGATTGAGAATTTGAGTAAATGCTTTGGAATTGCTGAATATAATATGTATATGTTTTTTTTATTGAAATTTTGATTGAATTGAAGTGTTGAGCCTTGTTGTTTGTTCTTCACCTGAGTATTGCTGGCTCTCTTAGTGTCTTGGTATTAATTGCATATATACGAAAGGAAATTTGTTCACTCGAGACAACAATAAGAGTGCTTTATCTAAGATAATTTTGTGTTGTAGGATGTTGATCATAGTTTGCAGACACATTCTTCTCTTATTCAGAGGCTTGCATTGGAACAAGAATTGGAGGTAATTATAATTTGTGAAGCTATCATAATTATCATGAATAACTTCTTAGAGTAATAAAGATTTTTTTTCATCATCCTCTTTTTTGCATGCAGAAAAAAATACACTTTTATCTCATGTTATGTATTTGTTTCCCATTTGTATTTTGTTTTAGTACTTCTAGTTGCGGTATATTCCTTGGAAGGCTTGAGGATGGAGATCTCTTGCTTTACTTAATTACTTTTTCTTTCTTTTCCTTCTAAAATCCTCCTTTGTTTATTGTATTCCAGGGACATCAGGGTTGTGTAAATGCTATAGCTTGGAACGCAAATGGTTCACTTTTGATTTCTGGTTCAGATGATGCACAGGTGCAATTCATCTTTATTTTTCTTCCGAGTATAAACTTCTGTTCATTGTAATAGGCAACATGAAAATGCATAAAAATGAAAATTTGAGCCAACCTATTCCTGGTCATTATGACATCGCTATGATCTTGTTATTGTGGTTTTACTATTTATATGGAGTTTGTTTCAAAATGTTCGTGAAGTCTTAAGTCTTGTAGTATGTAGTGCTATTTGTGTGTACTCATGTGTATAGATATTTTTTATGTTATCTTCTGGCAAAAAAAAATATTATTCAACAGGTATTCAAGTTCAATATTTTCGAATATAAAACCTTTTTCTTTTTGCCCAAGGAATGGTCAGCCTTGTCAATCAACTTACTGTGTGTAGAAATCAGAGTAGTTCTTTGTTTTTCTCATCTATTTCAATAGAACATATTTATATACAAACTATATCTCTATCTTAGGAAACTTAAGTTTAGGAAAGAAACTAATCCTAGGATATATAATCCCTTAGAATAAGGTATTGTAATAATAAAAGATATTTCCAGAATCCTAGGATATATAATCCCCTAGAACAAGTGATAAAGAATATTTCCAGAATCCCTTAAAGTAAGGAATAATAACTCACGTATATTCCTACAATACTAACATTGTGACTACACGGTAATGATGGAAGTGAGTTTCATTCTTTGTAGTATGAAATATGGATTTTATTACATGAAAGAGGGCATTAAGTGTTGGTTTAGGGTCCTCTAGTAGGCTGTACTTGTTGACTCATGTGTTGATAAAGGTGTGAAGAACTTTTTTAGGGGTATTGGTTTTATGGAAATATATCAAGTTTTTTATTCCACTACATTTTTCAGATTAATATTTGGGGCTACTCTAGTCGGAAGCTTTTGCATTCTGTAGAGACGGGACATTCTGCTAACATATTTTGCACAAAATTCATTCCTGAAACTTCTGATGAGCTTGTGGCCTCTGGTGCTGGTGACGCAGAGGTAACTTTTTGGAATTTGTTAAACAAGGTCTCTATGCTGGAGTCTTATTGTGTTCCTATTAGGCATGAATATCATTAAGAACTTGAACAGCTAATTGTTTTCAGGTTCGATTATTTAATTTATTGTGCTTGAATGGGAGAGGGATCAATGATGGTGCGGCTACACCATCAGCACTCTATCAGTGTCACACAAGAAGAGTTAAAAAACTAGCGGTGAGGTTTATTGCACAAATGTGTGAAAATGTAGTATTAATTTAATTGGACAAAAAACATGGGGAGTGGTAAAATGTTCAAAATTAATGTTGCTTTACATGGTGAGTATGAGTGTTCCTCGATTACTTCACTTTGTCATAGATTTTACTTCTTCCTGTTTCAGGTTGAAGTTGGGAACCCCAACGTTATTTGGAGTGCAAGTGAAGATGGAACTCTCAGACAACATGATTTTAGGGAGGGCACTTCTTGTCCTCCAGCAGGATCTTCTCATCAAGAGTGTCGCAATGTTCTTGTGAGACTTGCGTTGCATGATAACGCCTTTCATTCATTCCTATGTTCTAGATTCATCTATGAGATCTTATTTTGTTGAATTTATAGTACTAACTAGTCAGTGGGGCAGTTTGATTGCAACTATTATGGTATCCCTGAAATGCATGTTCAGACTTGCATTACATGATAGTACCTTTCATTCAATTGTATGTTCATGATTTGTCTATGAGATCTTTGTTTGTTGAAGTTATAGTACTACGTAGTCAGTGTGGAATTCTTATTGCAACTATCATGGTATCCCTGAAATGCATGTTCTAAAGATTGGAGAGTTTTTCATGTCTTCATTTGAGTAAAAATTGTTCCCATGGTTGTTAAATGACTTTGGTTTCCTTCTCAGTAAATTAAATATGGGATTAAAGATTCTCTGATATGGAATAACTATCTGTTCCTGTATCTGGTCTTTCCAATCAGGGTGCTTGGTTGATGGAAATCCATTTTTGTTTGTTGTGGGATTGAAAACCTACATTCATTTGATTTGCGATTTTGTGTATGGCTGTAACCCCACAGAATCCTGGATGCTTTTGGTTCTAAATTAAAATATGTTAATATCATGTAGATCTGGTCTTGATGACACTGGTCATCATGTTATTTTTACCACCACTTTAGAGAGTTTAATAGGGCCTTAGCCTTTAAGCATCAGTGGACAGATTGACACCCCTTGATTTTCAAGTCAATGGATTATCACCTCAAGGTCATTTGGTTATTGGTGTAGCTTGACATTTTTATCTGCCAATCTGTCTTCGCTGGAATTCTCTAGCTTGGCATTGTAGATTGGGTAGATTTAACTGAGATTTTACCTATATTTATCTCAGTGGTCTTATATTCGACCATATTCCTCCAAACTGTAAATCATTTTAAATCTTTCCCTTTTAAAATTTCTTTGGCAGCTTGACTTGCGTTGTGGGGCAAAGAGGTCACTAGCTGATCCTCCTAAACATACTCTAGCCTTAAAATCTTGTGATATCAGTTCTACTAGACCTCACTTGCTCCTTGTTGGTGGGAAGTATGTATCTAATCATTCTTTTCTGACACCCACATACACACTATATCTATATTAACCATTAATCTTGTCTTTGAATGTTTGCAGCGATGCATTTGCTCGTGTATATGATAGAAGGATGCTGCCACCACTGACCTCCTGCCGCAAAAGGATGTCCCCACCTACTTGTGTTAATTATTTTTGCCCAATGCATCTCTCTGACCGTGTTAGTTTTGAATTTATTTGTTAGTTCTTACTCTTGTTTATTTATTTTTGGAAATGCCTTGGCAAATTTTAGGATTTCTACTTTTAAGGACCAAGTTTCATTAATACTGTTTGTGTTTATGAGGAGATTATCTAGAATGATGTAACAGCTCATTCTGAAAATGATAATTCTCTTTTTTCTCTCTTTTTCTTTCTCTTTGATGAGTAAGCCTATCTTGTTTTATCTGCATTAGGTCACTATTCAATAGTTTGTTCATAGGAAAACGTTCTGGTGGATAATTTTTAGTTATAACCTGCTAATTTTTTCAATTGGTATTTTAGCATTACTTATGTTTTTTTTGTTTGACGTGTCATTATATGTTAAACTAATCTAACTGTTGGTTCTAAGTAAAATATTGTTATATGAATTTTATCTTTTTTTTTTGTTTGAACAATTTATCTTCTTTTTCCCCTTTGCTCTTCAGGGACATTCAAGTTTGCACCTAACTCATGTTACATTTAGCCCTAATGGAGAAGAGGTTCTGCTCAGCTATAGTGGGGAGCATGTATATCTAATGGATATAAATCATGGTAAGCTTATTCAAAATTCTTACTTCCAGTGTAGTCATATGGTTCATGTATCTGTGTCCCTTTTTATGTTTATCTTCTTTAAGGAGCTTCCTTCCTGACTTGATAGTATATGGTTTTGTTTTTCTTGTGTTTAAGTTCTAGTTTTGTGTAAAGAAGAAAACCTAGTGGGGGCTTTTCATTGAAGTGGAAAGGGTGGGCTCTTATTTTGATTTTAGGTGTTTTGTTGCATAGAGCTGACATTTGAAAGTTTATATGCACTTGAAAATGCAACTTGAATTAGTTTTTGTCTTGTTTCCCTTCCTCTCAGATCCCTCTGCATTGCATTTTCAAGAAGTGCACTTTTAGATTGCACTATAAAGGTTAAGCATGATTCACGTCAGTATATGCATGATAGATGCAACATATAACTCATTTCTTTGGCTGAACATTTGTTACATATTTCCATAATTCACAGCTAGTGGGAGATCAATGCAATATTCTTCAGGGGATGCATCAAAAATGACTTCCTTCACTCCTGTTCCAAATAGGCTAGAGAATCAACCATTTGTTTTTAGTTCCTTTGGAAATGGTTTCCAGAGAAGAAACAACAATGCTGCAAGGGTATGCATCTCTTATGTTCTTGTTTTAGTTGTCTGGAAATTGTGGTAACTTGTCATGCGACTTATTGTGTTCCTCCATATGTATATCAGCTAGAACCTAACATGCAGTTACAGGTTGAAAAATGCAGTATGTTGGTTGAAATTGCTAAAAGATCTTTAGAGGAGAGGACAGATATTTTCCATGCAATTGAGGCATGCAATGAAGTCTTGGATGGAAATAGTAGTGATATTGGGCCCTCGCTGAGGCATGAATGTTTTTGTACGCGTGCTGCCTTGTTACTGCAGGTTCATTGATTACTTTGGGATAAATTTGATGAAGCATTTCATCTATTTGATGCAAAATTATAATTGGCTTGTTTCCTTTTGCAGCGAAAGTGGAAAAATGATGCCCATATGGCTATTAGGGATTGCCATGATGCTCGAAGAATAGATAATTCTTCCTATAGAGCTCATTACTACATGGCTGAGGCTTTAGAACAGGTAATCTGCAGCACCAGTTGCAGTGGAGTTTTAAACATGGTGGTGTGTCTGAGCAATTGACTTATTGCTTTGGTTGCCGATAACTTTTTAGATCATTAAGCTTAAAGCTAAGTTGGGTTTCTGCCCGACAAGGATTTTCTTGTCCTTCCAAAATCCTTACATCTACTGCTAGAAACAAAATTGAATTTCGTCAAATGCTTTCCTGGGAAAATCGAAAATACCGTCAATTGTTTGATTTTACTTTTAGATAATGTCATTGGATTGCCAATTTTATATCCTAGGAGATGAATAAAGTAAAGCCAGAGGGTATGGCTTGGTTTTCACTCTTATAATAATTAAACTATAATTTGAATTCCAAATTGTATGTTCTTTGTGTAGATTTTGCTCTAGATCAATATCGGTCAATGCTTTAAACTTTTCATTTTTTGATGAATTGTGCTGTTGTAAATAAAGATGCATCATGTTCTGAGATACTTCAATGCTTTTCATTTTTTTCAAAAGGAAAATTTGGGCTATTGAAAGATCAATTGGCAACCATTTAAGACTGACATGGTTGCCTCTTCATGTGAAGTTTCTGAAACTGTATTTTTATCCTTTGATTTTCCTATTGTGCAGTTGGGGAAACATAAAGAAGCTTTAAACTTTGCTGTTGCGGCGCAATGTTTATCTCCATCTGATACTATGGCAGCTGAGAAAGTGGAAAACCTAAAGAAACACCTTGCAGTAGGTTTGTGTCTTGTACATGCACATCTTATCCCTATTGAACTATCTCATCTCGTACCCTGAAGTTATTGTCTTGCGTGTATTTATGTGTGTTGGCAATTCTATCATGGGTTGTTCATCTTACTCTTACTGAAAAGCAGTGTTAGGTTGAAGTGTTGACTGAAATATATCTTGGTTGATCAAGATTCAAGTGTACGTGTAGCATGGTTATTTGTCATTTTTTTAAGTTGATCACATTGAATCACTGTGGTTGTTGCATGTGAACTTCTGCTATGCCCTTTTATTTTGTCTTTCTATTTTTTTTATTTATTTACTTTGTTTTTTAAAAAGCCGAAGCTGGAAAAAATAACAAGGTTAGTGATGGGGCACGTAAGTCTGAACTTCGACCTGGAAGGGAATTGTCTTTAAGTGACATACTCTATCGCTCGGAAGCTAACAGCGATGCTTCACAAGATGGGCCAAGATCTGATAGAGAAGATTCTGATTATGATGAAGAGCTGGAATTAGATTTTGAAACTTCAATATCAGGTGATGAAGGCCGAGATGTTGAATCCAACATGTTACATAGTTTAAATCTTCGAATCCATCGAAGGGGTGATTTAACAAGGGAAACTGGTCCAAACGGTTCATCTGGATCTCCATCCTTGTCATCACAAAATGGGAGAGCAGCTTATCGGGTATACATGTGCATCTTCTGTTTAATTTTTCAAATGAACCAACTTTTGACAAGATGTCTTCTATTTAGTTATTTCATTATCAAAGTAAAGTATCATCGTGAAAGTGACTGCAGTCTTGTATTAATTATCTTGGTATGGCTATATCTGTCACTGGTGATGTTGCTAGGCTCAGTTTGTTGTCTCCTTGGCAGAGTTGAGTTTCCTGTTTCTTTGACTTGTTTGTCCATTAATGTGTAAATATCTGATTATAAATGTCTAAAGAGGACTGTCCTATAATGATTATAGTTTGCAATATAATTTTGTTTACTATTACATGTCTGCTTTCAGTTGTGAGTTGACCACAGTTTATAATCACATTTCTTGTGATGGGTTTACCGTTCAAGCTTAAGATTTTCTTGTGCATTTGCATCTTTTCTAGCCTGAGGCGGTTACTGATATGAAGCAGAGATTTGTCGGTCACTGCAACATTGGAACTGACATCAAACAAGCCAGTTTCCTTGGTCAGAGAGGTGCATACTGCATTGTCGTATCATCTTATATATATTTTTATCTGCAACTGTAATTTTTTTTGTTTCCCCTTTTTTTCTTACAAGCTTTTTAGAGTTTGCTTTTTTGCGTTTTATTTGTGCCTTCTGATCAGTATTTCTCCTCCTCAAAAAATTATTTGTCTTATATTTCTTTTATTTGCATGGTTATTTGAGGATCATCATTTTACTTCTACAGTTGAGTTCTGTGATTACTTTCTATCTTTTGATGATATTAATTGAAAAGAGTTATGACATTCTCTGGTTGTTTTATGACTGTTAAACTGAAATGAATTTTCTAGTGCAATCCACGTGTCAAAAGAATCATTGAATATGAATGGTCCCTATATGTCTTCTATTGAATCCACACATTCTTTTCTTCTTCAACATTTGATGTGTAACTAATAAATTTTTATCAAGTAACATCTTAATTGCTTCTGTCAAGTGTCAAGTGTGGTCTTTACTTTGGCATGTTAAATATCTGATGCCTAATGGAAAGGGGCTTCTGGATGAAGTGTCCTATAGCCTCAGGAAATCTGATTTTCTTTTAATCAAATTTCTTTTGATTGTGGTGATTGTTAATTCTTTGTTTGTCAAACATGTGTCATCAATTATTGTAGCAGAAAAACTGTCCATCGTGACTATGGCAGATTGATTTGTAGGTGAATATGTTGCTAGTGGGAGTGACGATGGGAGGTGGTTTATTTGGGAAAAACGAACTGGTAGATTGATAAAAATGCTTCTTGGAGATGGTGCTGGTAATGTTTCTTTTCTCCACTCCTAATTTGCCTGTAGATTATGGATCGAACTTTTATCCCATTGTTTCTTATCCGCTGTAAAATCTCTTTTTTTCACAGTTGTAAATTGTGTTCAGTGCCATCCATTTGATTGCTTTGTAGCGACCAGTGGGATTGATAACACCATAAAGGTGAGCATCAAGTACAATGGGAAGAGTATCATTTGTGATACACAAGGTCAATTTCTAATATAACTGGAACATGGTGTAGCTTTGGAGTCCAACTGCTGCTGTTCCATCAATGGTTGCTGGGGGGTCAGCAGGGCCAGAAACTTCCGATGTGTTACAGGCCATGGAAAGTAATCAACGCAAATTATGTCGCAATCGCGAGGCTATCCTGTAAGCACTGTAAATAGTATTATATTTTCTTTGAAATGGAACATGCATCGAATGAAAAGGGAATAATTTGTGGATGTGCCTTCTTTAGTTCCTCTCCCTCCCCTCATTTCTCTCTCTCTTGTGTTCTGGTTGAACATTCTGGTGATTGATGCACATTGTTTAGGAAGATGGAAACTGAATTAGGTTACCTCAGACTAGATATGGCTTGGACTTCCAAGATTGTACTCGTTTTGCTGATTGCTGTTTGAAACCTACAGTCATGCTTCTTGAATCAAATTTCCTTATTAGAATTATATGTAAGATAGGTAAAATGTTACTTGCAGGCCCTTTGAACTTTTGGAGCGGTTACGGATGCATGAATTTACTGAAGGATCCTTGCATCCATTTGAGTGTGCCCAGAGCTAGTTTGCTTCATAGCTCTTACAAAAGCATGCAGGTAACTTCCCTCTGTATCATGGAATTGATTTTTTTTTTCAAGTTTTTTTACCTCTGAATAATTGACAAAATTAATAAATTTTATTTACACTTATTAAGAAAAAAACTTTTGCATGGCATTGGATTTTTTCTTAGTAATTTTTGTTACATAAGTTACGGCGTGCACAGTATTTATTTTTAACATATATTTGTAGGTTTACAAAAAAATGAAAACTAGTAAAGCACATGTTAACAAAATTTTACAGTAACATCTCCTTCATGCGTACATTATTATTAAATTAATAACATCATTTTATTTTGAATATAAAATTAAAATCAATAAGATAATAATTCTGATGTTAACATCAACACTTATTATTTAACTACTAAAATAATGTTGTTGTTTTTTCGTTCAAAAAAAATAAATTACTATTTAGTTTTTAATTTTAACGAAAAATTTAAACGTTATAAATAAAACAATTCAATATAAAAAAAAAAAATCATTTCCTGAAAGCCGTATAGTTTCTTATAATGAAGCTACCGATGATAGGGCTATGTTAGGTACAGATAATAATAAAATTGCCCTGGGCTAACAGATTAAAATCCTGGATTAGTTCTAGATGTCTGTTGCTGATGTAATTTATACTGCACGAACCCCACAGTTGCTGACATTTATCTTCAACTCTTTTTTCTTGTATTCCAGATGTCTGTTGCGCAATGCCATCTTTATGCAGAACTGGAGTCTCTTGTAAAGCTTTTTAGATTTTTCCAGAAAAAGCTCGAAGTTTGAATAAGGTATCCCTGCGTCCCTGATTCATTTGTTAAGGATCTGAATCAGTTTTTATGTAGATAGATATGTTTTGTTTTTGTTAACCCAAATTTCTGTAATCTCAAAGACCATTTGATTTGAGATGTTCTTGCATATAGTTGAGAAACTGAGGATGCTTGTTATTTTGGCATATATGTTTTTACATTTATTCGTGGTTGTTTCCGAATTACAATATTTTTGCATGGAATGTGTGTGGTGGCCCTTTTGATCAAAGGGAATTTCGGAATCCATTCCCTCACCATGTTTCTTCTTTGTTTGTGATTCAGTCTTAAATTAAGCCAGAGTCAGTAGTAGTTATAAATTATGTGCTCCGTTTCATGTGTGTTGATTATTAAAATATCATATATTCATATGACTAATGTTGTGTGGTAGTCTCTTGGTGTTATATCCCACACTGTACTTAAATTTATTTTTGTAATTTGATAAAAAAATAGATAAAATCACAATGTTAATAACTTAATTAGGTGATAATGAGTCTGGCTGGCTCGGTCAAAATTTGGTTCGAGTGAATTCAACTCGGGTCTGGTTCGAGTGAACTCGACTCGGGTTCGATTCAAGACCTTAACGAGTCAAGCTTGGGTAAGCTCGACTCGAAAAGCTCATGAACAGGTTCGTTATAAATATATATCGTTATAATTATATTATATATATGTACTAAAAATAATCTTGTTAGCCAAGAAAAAGAAAATAAGAAAAATTCATTAAAAATAAATAAATAAAAATTAATTGAATTTGTTTCTTTGGTTGTGAAAAAGGTTTTTATAAAGAAATTTTATTAATATAATAAAATTGTCTATTTTGAGTTAAGTCGAGTTTTACGTGTTTTGAGTTTGAGTTGAATTTAATAATATTATTTTTAAGTCGAGTTCGAATTTAAAATTTTGAGCTCGTCGAACCCGAGTCGAGTCTAATAACACTGCATTCGAATCAAGTCAAGTTTGGTTCGACTCGTTATCACCCTAAATTTAATAATAGTATGTACTGAAAACAAAAGATTTTATAAGTTTAAGGTTTATAGATTTTATCTAGAATTTAATGTATAGAAGTTTAAATGTAAGAATTTTAAATTTAGAGGTCTGATTAAAATTTAGAGTTAAAATTTGAATCATGACTTATAATACAAAATCATAAAGTTTAACAATGAACCTGAGTTTTAAATCTTTCCCCTTGTTATAAATATATTTATTTACGGTGGATATCCATATATTAAGTTACACTTTAATGGGCTTTAGTATTAGGGTTTAATACCCATTGAAATTAGGGTTTTCATCTTATGCCTATAAATATAGACTTTTGGCATAGCATTGTACACAACTCTTACTTTGAGAATATAATAAAATCTTTCTCCCTTTTGTCTCTCATCTTTATTCTCTTATTTTATTCTTGTTCTTTACTTTATTCACAACACGTTATCAGCACGAGTTTGCTCAGAAGATTTTTATTTCAAGTCTCTTCAAAGATTCACCCGGTATTTTCTTTTTCAATCTTTTATATTTAATTTATAAAATAGTATATATACGATGATGATTATGATTTTTCACTTTTTCATGTAAATATTTCTATTTTTGTCTAATGATATTATGTGTTTATTTCATGTCATTAATATTTTGTTTTAATAATTTAATCCGAGTATATTGGCTGGACATCCCGTTCTGCAAGGCTACTGGTCTCAAAGGAGGTTCTTTTTAAAGGACCTTGTGGACTGGTTTAACGCCGCCGCGTATGAGGATTAAATTTTTATTCTTTGAATATATTGAATATATATTGGCTGATCAATTACTATTTAATAGTATGAATATTATAAAGTTTATATTTGCTTGGAAGCAATATTTTTTTTATGTCGAAAAACTCGACTATAGACTTCTCCCAAGTTCAAGTTACGAAAATTGTCTTGATCAAAGAATTTTTATGGGAGGCATTCCCTGAGGTGAATGCATGCATGATGATTATTCCATGCAATTATTGGATTTATGATATTCCTTAAAGTGAATGCAAGCATGATGATTATTCCATGCGATTATTGGATTTATGACATTCCATGAAGTGAATGTAAGCATGATGATTATTCCATGCGATTATTGGATTTATGTCATTCCCTGAAGTGAATGCAAGCATGATGTTTATTCCATGCGATTATTGAATCTGTTTCATTCCTTGAAGTGAATGGAAACGTGATAATTCACTATATGGTTAATGAATAAAACTCAATTATGTGCCAGAGTATCATTGATGAGGATATGTTAGGAAAAAAAACATACTCCATTTTTCATGCCAACAATGTTGTCCTTCAGACACAATATCGTGAAAAAGGCTTTAAGAAATATTATGAGTTAATTTCTTGTCTTCTTGTGGCTGAGCAAAATAATGAGTTGCTCATGAAAAATTATGAATATCGCCCAACAGGCTCCGCTCCATTCCCTGAAGCGAATGTGATATTATAGCGGAATGAATAAAAGCCACATTAGTAATTGTGGTCATGATTGAGATCATAAAATAGACATGGATAAGATGATTATTTTGAGAATACTTATATCCACAAGAAGTGGAATTGTAAAGATTCCAAGAATGATAGAGATCAGATTAAAAATCTTTATGTTATCAAAGTGATAGTATAAACCATTGATCTCGTACTTGTCAAACGCCGAAGCATTACGGACTTTATTCATAATCATGAATGATAAATTGAAGAAAGTATAATCAGATTTTCTTTGTGTCGAAAATAATGGCGTTATTAATCCAACTCAATTGGATATTGATAATTTTTCTCATAGTCCTTCAAGAGAATAATTCGCCATTTATTTTATTTTCTTTATAATATCTAAAAGAAATAATTGATCTTTATTTATTTTGTTTATTATATATTTATATTAATTTATTTTACATATTATTTATTTATGTTTTATGTTAATTTATCATTTATTTATTTTATATATTATTTATTTACATTCTATGTTAATTTGTCGTTTGAAGAATATTATCACTTCCGGAATGAAATCTACAATGAATTATGGCTATTTATGCCAAGTAAATAGTGCAAGTACTCATACTATACTTAAGCATAAGAAATATTTTCCCATTTAAATACAAGGGAAAATGTGAGTACTATATCTCAAAGTACTGAAATATCAATGCTTCGGAAGAGCTTTTGAGAGCTTATCTTTGATAAATAAACGAGTTGATATAATATATTATATTTAATATTTTTCATTCCCCGAAGTGAATGGTACAAAGCACATATTTTTCATTCCCCGAAGTGAATAAAATAAACCACATATTAAAAGGTGCATAATTATGCATATTTTCCCATTTTAAGTGCAAGGGAATGATATGAGTAATATATCCGGAAGTACTAATATCACAGAAAGCTCCGACAGAGCAAATATGTTATTGCCAAATAAGACTTTATCTCATATTTACAGTGCATTATGTCCGTTGAGCAAATATGTTATTGCCAAATGAGACTTTATCTCATATTTACAGTGTATTATGCTCGTCAAAGTCGCAAAGAGACTTATTGAATTTTAAAGATATTTACAGAAATATATTGAGAATATTAGTCAAGGGATGCTGACTATCTCAATATTACGAGTATAAGGGAATCTTGGCAAAATTACATGCACTGTCATCCATATTGTACTACATAAGAATTAGTACAAGTTGAAGCTCGTGCTATTGTAAACAATATGTTTACTGATAATTTTATTTGGCATGACCGGTTAGACCATCGCGGTTCAATTATGATGCGAAAATTAGCTGACACTTTCATGTGGTCATTTATTAAAGAACTAAGATTTTCTTCATGGTAATTTTTCATGTGATACTTGCTATGAAAGCAATTTGATTATTCAATCATCAACAGTTAAGATAAAGTGTAAATATATTACTTTTCTGGAAAGGATACAAGGTGATATATATGGGCTCATACACCTTTTTCTAAAAATCCATCTAGATATTTTATTATTTTTATCGATGCATCGACTAGATGGTTATATGTATCCTTGTTATTAACCCGCAACTTGGTGTTTGCGAGGCTACTTGCTCAGTTGATAAAATTACGAGCACATTTTCCAGATTATTTTTCTAAAGACAACCAGTCTTGATAATGTTGATGACATGTAATTTTACATTTAGTATCACCAATTCGCATCAAGCCAACAAATGATTATAAGTTCTCCCCATTACAAATGGTTTTTGGTCAGAAACCAAATATTTCTCATCTTAGATTTTTTTTTATGTGTGCGATATATGTTCTAATTGCTCTACCATAACGCACAAAGATGAGTTTTGTTGGGAATATATATATAAGAGCTTCTGATAGGGGATTTATTTACAACATGATTTACTGACTATCATTTTAATGAGTCAGTTTACCCAGGAGAAAATAAATAGCTGGGGAAAAAATAAGTTATAATGAATTATCATTTTTCTCATTTTGATCCACGTACTACAAAATGTGAACTATAAGTTCAAAGGATAATTCATTTAGCAAATCAATTGCCAGATATTTTACTGACCATAAAAGAGTGACTAAGTCACGTATACCAACGATGAATGCTCCGATTAAATTTGATGCCATGGAAGGACAAACTCTAATTGCTAATGGGTATAACTTACGCTTAAAGCGTAGTAGACAAGTAAGTTCCAAAGATAAGAGATCCTCGAAAAAGAAAAGGAGCTATATTTTATGATGGTCTGATCGAGGAATCAATGATTATGAAAATCTCTAGAAGAGATTAAATGGTCTCCAACAGAGACATTGACATGACTCAGGTACCTGATAATAAAGAGATCTCAATAGATTATGTCATGTATGGTAATAAGTGGAACTGAAATTAAATCGACGTCGTTAATATATTTGCATGCAATATAGCACTAGAGATTTTATTTGATGATGTGGATCAAGAATTATTATCAATTGGGCAATGTAAACAAAGAAATGATTAACCAACATGAAAGAGGCAATTGAGGCGAAACTAAAATCTCTTTTGAAAAGAGAAGTATTTAGGCCTATAGCCCGTACATTGAAATGTGTAAAGCTCGTGGATATAAACGAGCCTTCGTGAGAAAGAGAAATCAAAAGGGGAAATCATGAGATATAAGCTCATTTGGTTGCACAAGGATTCTCACAAAGACATGAAATTGATTATGAGGAAAATATATTTCTCGGTGGTGGATGCAACTACTTTTAGATTTTGATCAGTCTGGCAATAAATAAAATTACTCGGTTTCTGCCTAATGGGCCTATTTGAATGATTAAGATTGCATGAAACTTCCGGAAAGATTTAGATTGCCATAAGCAGTTCATTCAAGTTCTCGAGAACATTATTCAATCATATTGAATATATCTTTTTATGGCTTGAAACAATTTAGGCGTATTTGATATGATCGCCTCATTGAATACTTATTAGCATAATGCTATATGAATTATTTCCCCGAGCATTTTTATTAAGAGATTTAGCTCTGAATTTTTATTGATTGTGTATGTCGATGATTTGAATATCGTTGAGACTCGTGAAGAGACCTCCTCAAATCCTTGTGCATCTATCGACATACAGAAAAATATTGAAAGAGACTTTACATGCATAACGCATATCTATTTATCACCTTTATGGTTGTTGTTAAGTCTCTTACTGTAAACAAAGATTTTTCGCATCACGAAAAGGGTAATGATATTTTTAGTCTAAAGCACAATATATACATTTTTTTTGATCTGGAAGCATCGTATCTTAGCTGGTCCAGAAATATTATTTAAGTGCTACGAGATCATTACCTTTAAATAATTGTTATGCAAGAGGCAAAGCCGTGTTTGGCTAAACATATCCTGAAGATATGTGAATGTTTTTTACAAGATAAGATGCAAGTTATCTTGTGCAGAGATAATACAAAATTTATATCTCAAGGTGGATATATCAAATATGATAAAACGAAACATATTCCTTCAAGTTTCGTCCCTCATGATTTTCAGATGAATAATATTCAATGAATCATTTCAAGCAATGATTTGGAAGATTTATCCACTAGTGCATGATCTACTTCAACATTTGAAGATTGTATTCAATATTGAATTATGAAGATTCAAAGATCTTATGTGATATTTTCATGAGGGGGAGTAAATACGCGTAGCACTCTTTTTCCCTTAATCGAGGTTTTGTCCCAATGGGTTTTCCTGGTAAGGTTTTTAATGAAGCAACATGTTATGCGTATCAAAGATGTGTGTACTCTTTTTCCTTCACTAAGAATTTTTTTTCCCACAGGGTTTTTATCTTAGTAAGGTTTTAACGAGGCACATTATCTTCATGGATATCCAAGGGGGAGTGTTATGAATATATTTATTCATGGTGGATATCCATATATTAAGTTAAACTTTAATACCCATTGAAATTAGGGTTTCCATCTTATGCCTATAAATATAGACTTTTGGCATAGCATTGTACACAACCCTTACTTTGAGAATATAATAAAATCTCTCTCCCTTTTGTCTCTCATATTTATTCTTCTATTTTATTCTTGTTCTTTACTTTATTCACAACAATTTAGAATTTTTATTATTTTTTATGTATATTTTAGTGGAAATTAATCAAATAGAACTAATTTAACTTATATAATGGATACAATTTATATTGTATATCATTCTATGTAATAAGAATTTTCCATATTTTATGTAATAAAATTGTTATCTTAGTTTATATAGTGACACTAATAAAAATTGTTAAAAGTATCAATTTATATTATACTACTTAATAAAGTATGTTTTAATTTATTCAAAATAGTCAATAACTGTTGTTAATAGATGATGATTAGTATGATTTTCGGTTTTATAGTATAAAATATGATGAAATTTTAGATTAAACAATCGTAAACAATTTACTGTTCGACATGTTTTTTATATTTTATATTATTATTTATATTTTTACAATTTTGACAAGAAGGGGAAGAAGAGGGTGGTATATGGAGAGATAGTATCATAAATTTTATTCACTACGTTATCCGTAATCCATGCAATTAAGTCCGTTTATTTTTAAGTAATTACATGATAACATTTTAAAGTAATTTAATGATCATTTCTAAATCTTATAATTTTTTAAAATTAAACCAAATTAAAATAAAATATAAAATTGAGGTTGAATTATTTATGTCAATTTTACTAATTGTCATATCATTTATGGTTAATTTTTTGACGAAAGCAAAAAAATAAATTGCTACTTTTTAAAGTTTAATGGTCAATTTGTAGCTTTTTTTATAGTTGAAGATCTAATAAAACAATATTATATAATTGGAAGGCTATTTCTGTATTTTACCCTTACAAAATCTACCTAAAGACCAGTAAATAATCTAGAGCCGCACGATTGTAAATTAACGGTTGATCTCTTTCTCAACACGTCATCTCTAAATTAGGCAGAGAGAAATTAAGACCATAAATAAAAACTTTCAAATCGGGTGAGCTCTTGCGTTAATTTCTGCTTTTCCTCTTTCAATCCGACTTGACTGTTGTTTAAAGGCGTGTTTTGCTTCCTTCCTCTCGTTCGTTTCGATGGCCTCTACTTCGAACCGTACCGGTAGCGATTCCTTCTACGGCGGTGCGGCTCCTTACCGATCAAGGTCTAATTTTATATTTATTGAATTTCTTTTTTTTTTCAATTAATTTATAATCCAGTGAGTTTAGAATTTATTAGTTTCCTTTATTTATTAGTTTGTCTGAGCTAATTTTGATTTGTTGTTAATATTGGATAGGGAGGGTTTAAGCACGAGGTCGGTGGCTAGCTCCGATGAAATACAGTTGCGGATTGATCCAATGCATGGTGATCTGGACGATGAGATCTCCGGTCTCCGTAGCCAAGTTAAACTATTGAGAAATGTAACACCTTTCAATTATTGATTTATTTATTTTCTAATTTCATACTCTATGATTCATTTGATATTTCTCTCTATTGGATGAAGTGCATAAACGATCTTGGTGATAATTTGATACGACTTTTCACCTTCCTTAGTCTGTCTTTAAGTTAACATTTGAGTATAATTATTCCTTTGGATATCTATCAGTTCTTAGTAAATTTAAACCACTGCATATAAATATCAAACGTCATTTTGAATTTGGATAAGAATTTATCTTCCAATGGCGTTTTATAATTAATACTACTATTTTCCTTTCTCTGTTGGAGTTGTGACGGCATTTTTATTTGTATTTCTGCAAGGACTTGTGTCTTGACATTTGAAGCTAATGGCTTCAATTTCTTTTGCCTCTCTTTTATCATCTGGAGGGGTGGTTCTTTTCCTGTCTATTCATTTTCTACCTTTGACTGGATAAATTATGTTCATCTTAAATATGGTGCAGGTTGCTCAAGATATAGGATCAGAAGCCAAATTTCAGAAGGACTTTTTAGATCAGCTGGTATATTACAGCTACATTTACCCTGTCTTTACATTTTTGTGTTGTTTCTTGTATGGTAGGAGTTACTGCTATAATGTTTTGTTGTTTGAAAATGAGGAATGACCACCTTAGTTTATCATATACGTTTGGTGGTTTTACTATTATATTGCTCTACATGGTCCCGTAAAGCAAAGTGAAATCGAGGGGGGATAAAGTTTTGAACTCATTGAAAAATAACCTGAAAAAAGTGGGAAATAATTATTCTTAGGTTATCTACTCTTGAAATGGTATTTATCATGTGATTTCTCATTTGTGTAAAAGATAGCAATAAGATATTTGTCTGCAACGTAAAAAGTATTCAGGAATAGTTTTTCGTTACGAGTTTATATTTGTAGGAAAATGCCCTTTTTTATCCCTTCGGTTCATATGTTGTATTATTTATGTAATTTTTTATTAGAGTAGTTTGAACATAATGCACTCTGTTATTCTTTGATTCATCC
Source organism: Abelmoschus esculentus (assembly GCA_035048815.1). NCBI lineage: Eukaryota > Viridiplantae > Streptophyta > Magnoliopsida > Malvales > Malvaceae > Abelmoschus > Abelmoschus esculentus. The sequence continues at coordinate 4,036,202 of JAUCBN010000037.1, forward strand.
GATCATTATTTGCCTCCATCTCTTTAGATCTTATGGTAGAAAAGAATAAGCAGGAAGCCTTTCTTGACGATTAACCCTTCTAGATTTGAACTGTTATCTACAGTGTTCTCGTTTTATCATGCCTACTTTACTGGTAAATGTATACGCATGCATACAAAATAAATTCTCAGTTTATTGTTTTAAACGATGATTTTCTGTTGAGTATAACGTGGAATTACTTGGTGCTTTATTTTTTGCTGCTTCCTAAATGTATAATCTTACTTTGTGACAGCAAATGACTATGATTAAAGCTCAAGCAGGGGTTAAGAACAACATTAGAAAACTGAACAAGAGTATAATCAAGCATGGATCTAACCATATTGTTCACGTGGTGCTTTTTGCACTGTTTTGCTTCTTTGTTGTCTATATGTGGTCTAAGTTGTCCAGAAGATGAAGATTGCTGAATAGGTGTACATGTGGCATGATGCCAAAATGTGGATGATGCTATCAGTTTCTGTAAGGTTGGTTGTGTATTACTTTCTTTGTGATTTGTCAGCTGTAATTGACAAAGACATCCATGTTTATAGATTTCTTTAGTTATGATATGGTAAGAACTCTAGTTCCATTTTAACGAATGATTTGTATGATCCGTGCTGCTATTTTCTACTTGGATTGTAGTGTCCTCACCTACTAGTTTCATTCCTTATGTCCTTATGGTCTGAGCCATGTAAATTTAAACATAATTTTATGAAGTATTGTTATTTATTAGACTTAATAGTTAGAAAGGTGTCTAACTTCTTTTTTCAGTTTGATACCTAACGTTTTTTTAACGTTTTTTAGGTCATTTTGGTGTTTAACGTTTCGCTTTATAACTTAAATAGAGTTTTTTCATAATGGATGTTAAAAAATTAGAAAAAAAATATATTTTTTTATAAAAAATCCCAAAATCTTTAATTTCTCTAAAATTCTTGAACCTTAAATTCTTATTCTTTTTCTCTCTATAATTGATTCAATCACCATTGGTTTGTCTTTGTTGCCTTTTACGACTAAAAGATATATTATTTTGTTTGGATGAACGAACAATCGAGAATGTCGAACAATGAAAGAAATATGATTTAAGAGTTAGATCGAAAGAAAATAATTTTTTTAAATTATATTTTTAAAGAAATTCAAAAATTAATTAAATAAATAAAATAGACTACGTGTCATGTTTTTATTAGATAACAAAAATTTTCAATTATCGTAGACGTTATAAAATAAAAATATAAAACGTTAAGCGACCTAAAAAAATATTAGATACTAAACTGAAAAAAATATAAATTAGACACCTTTCTTGCTATTAGGTTTATTTATTAATTATTATGACTAATGAAGGGAATTTATTTCCAATAACAAACACCTGTCCAAGTGAGGAGAAAAAAGTGGTTTCAAAAGGAGCTATTTACACCGGTCTGTACACGAATTCTCACCAGGCTAGTACTTGGTTAACACTTAAACACCATTGTTTAAGAAGCCAAAAAGCTTTTGCCAAGAGACGGTAGCAGTCACAAGGATTGACGTTTCCATCCATAATCATCATTTTGGCCACTGAAAACTGCAACCAGACTGGTTAATTCTAAATCCCCAGCTCGAAACTCAGTGGAGATAATCATGTATGTTCGTCTGGTCAGCATGATCAAAAGGCTCTATAGAGGTTGTTAGAAGTGAAGTTAGATGAACACTGCTGCTCGATAGGTCCGGGGGGGCAAAGTCGGCTCCTCTTTGGTTCAGAATTCCTCACATGGGAAATTGCGACAGCAAGCACATCAGTCACACCATTTTCATCTTGTTCCTCAGACTTGCAGCATGATAGGACCGACCATTGATGTCGAATATGAGAGTGACCATCTATCCTCGTCACACTCTCCGATCTGGGAAAAATGAATTTTTGGACAGACTGTTCTACTGAAATCTTCAACTTTGATTTCATGTATAACGGCTTTAAGGAGTCCTCAGTGTAGAACAATATCCATGGATGCCCTGACATTTCACAGTTCAGAAAAATCAGAAAAAGAAACGTAAAAGTTAAGCTATTTCTAGAACTGATTCAAAGTCCTAAGATAAAATTTATAACTAAATTGCGTGTGGGTGGGGATATAAACAGGTCCACATAAATCGGTGTATGTATATATATATATATATATATAAGATTCAGAATTCTAAGAAAGCAAAAAATCATGAAAAAAAAAGATGAATGGACTGCCTTTATATGTATGGTGTGTGTATAAATAGCAAAATACATGATACATTTAATTATTCAACATAGTTTAGAGAGGAAAGCTGGGGCTTTACTTAGCACTTCATCCGCAGTTATTCTTGATGAAACATCCCTCGTCTGCATTCTCGACAACAGATCGCCTGCAGGTTTAGATACAGACTCCCATATCCCCGAGTGAAAATCCAGGTTCACATTCTTGATTGCCTCGAATACTTCCTTCAAGGAGTCTCCTTGAAATGGAAGGATGGCAACCAAAAGTGCATGTAGCAGCACTCCATATATCAACCTTCTCAGAATAATCTCCCAAGAGTACTTCAGGCGCAACATAAGCCGGACTTCCAGCCAAACCAGACTAAGTCTGACCTGTAAATAGTAATTTGAATCACTTACAAGCATTAGGCACATCTAGAGAAAAATATAAACATATATGGACACAGAAAGGACAACATGTAAAAGGCCTGATAACAACTGAAGTTATCTTCATGTATATGTGCAATGTAGTTGAAACCAATCTCAAAACTAAGATGTTTTCGTATTTGATAAACATTAGGAACATTCAAACATAACTCTACATCTCCAAACTTTTCACATTGAGTTTCAATATAACAAACAAGCTGAGAATTTATAAGATCCAATAAAAAGACTGGTAGTATACTTAAAAGTGTGAGGTAGATAGATATTCACCGCTCGCGATTCTCATGGCAAGACCAAAATCAGCCAGCTTTATCTTTCCTGAAGTTGTGAGGAGAATATTTTCGGGTTTTATATCTCTATGCACAACTCCCATCTCATGACAGTACTTAATGACTAACATCACATATTTCAAAATATTAGCAGCTCGTTGCTCTGAATACTGTCCCTCTGCCATTTGGTCAATCAATCGACCTCCAGAGCACAACTCCATTACGAGATGGAACAATCTGGTTCCTCATATACTGCCTGCAAAGTCACAACCCTGGGATGACCAGATAAATGCTGCATTATCTCTACTTCTCTGTGAACTGTTTCCTCTCCCTTATGCAAGGTTTTATACATGCAAACTCTACTCCACTAGTCCTAGACCTACGCAACCAAACCAACCCAAATTTTCCCTGCTCGATCGGGTGACCTTTAAGATAATCATCTTCGATTTTTTTTTTTTTGTTCATACCGATTCGTGTAACTACCTCAATGCACCCTATCTTCCTCTTAATATCTCTTCCCAGAAGCACCAAAGAGGACGCACCACAAGGCGGGGCAGTCGCAACGCCCACAAGTCTACTTGTACATGAACCAATAGGATGTATACCAAATCTTCTTTACACCCTTTTTTAATCCTTGCATAATCTTCTAAAGGATAATGGGACCTAATATTAGATGATCGGGAGTCACAGGTGGGTGCAAAATTGTTGGTTACCTCCCGAGATTCATTGTTTTCACTTCCTTTCCTCTTCTTTCTCATCAAGTCAATTATCTATCTAAACAATCGTATCCAAAACTAGATCTTAGGCACATTTATGTATCAGAAAACAATTACTACAAAATAATCAACGAAAACACCAAATTTTATTGCCCGGGATCTTCTGCTTTCCTTTCCTGTAAATCAAGAACGAAAAGAAATGATTATTAAAAACAAAAATACAAAAAATAATATATGTTATTAATTCAGTTCCTTACTTCCATTAACCTCATAAAATTGTTAGTAATCCATTATGTGATTGCTTGATTAGTGAAAGAAGTCGATGAACCTTCTAAGATAGGGGAAAGGAAAAGATTATGAAGAACTGAAGAAAAGAGTTGCATTTTAAGATTTTGCACTAGATAGTACACTTTTAACTTTGTAGTGTTTCCTAGAGTTAATATATGTGATGTTTTACTTGTCATTTTGGTTGCATATTGGGTGTTTTCAGTGATACTTATATCATAGTATCAATATTAGATCGTTTTTCGTAACATCAAATGATAATCTAATATCGATATTTATAAGTGATTATCGATACCTATAATTCATCATTGATATTAATAGATAAATATTAATACTTTGATCGCTTAATGGAAAATAAGCTTCTAATGAGTTTGGAAATGATGCATATGCTTCTGAATAGTGCTCATTCATTAAGAAATAGATAAATTACCCTCATAACGTACTAAAACTTGATGAATTGTGGGTGGTAATAAAAATATGGTAATTTGTAATAACCCTAGATTTATGTGGTTTATAAGATGATTGTGTGGCCTTGAGAGAATTATTTGGGTATATGATTTGTATTTTGTGGAATTCGAACACCCATTGATTGTGTTGTAGCATCGAGATTGATAAGTCGTTGGATGTATGTTTTTGACTCCATGTAACATTGGGTCTTATCTATGCATGCATGATTCTAACAGGATGTATGTTCATGTTGGTTATGTGATACTATTTTCTATCATGCATGATTCTAACAGGATGCATGATTCTATCATGTATGTTCATGCATGATACTATTTTCTCCGCTTAATCTCGTAATATTCTCGTCACAAGTTAATCATGTTCGTAATGGATTTTTGTCACGATTGTTTATTTTGTTTATTATTCTTATAGGTATTCGATGTAAAATCAAACAGTTAAATGGTCACTTTGATATCATTTGTTAAAAAGTCATTACCCTCTTCCCAAAAGATATGTCTGATAAGATATACAACATTATCGTTTATATATTTCAGTACTTTTATTTTTTTTCTGACGTGGGATTAATATCCATATTTTTTCTCAGATGTGATTATATAATTAATCTTAGTGTCATGTATTATCATTTTTTCCTTTATATTTAGACTTGCATGCATGTTTATGTTTATGAATTACATGAAATATACTAAAGACTAGAGTACAAGCATGTCACTTTGCTTGTAAAGCTTAGTGTTCATATATTTCTGTTTGCAAGATAGTAGATATTGGACTAGGGGAAACATCATCAGAACAAGATTTTAATAATTCGATTAAAATAAATAAATAAAGTTTAAGTTATAAAATATGATTATTTTATTCAATTAATTTAATTTTTAATAGATTTAATTCGATTGAACATTGACCTTAACTTTACTGATCAATAAATTCTAAAAAATCTTTCATCGCATAATGTTTGAAAATGCAACCCCTCTTTTTCATTTTAATTTTTTCATTATGATTTTTTATAAACACGTTTAATAAGTTGTTAATGGAATTTTCCCTCTTTATACACTTTTAATAAGGAGGCATGTGAATTTTAAATACATATTGTATCATATTCGAAAACTAAAATGTTATTTAGTATTTGATCGATGAATTAACCGATGATATGATTTAATTAATATTATGACCATAGACATTATTTAAGTATGTGTCACTAATCCAGTACAAGAAGGAATGCTTGTTCAAAAAACAAGGAAGGCTTTATTTCTTTATTACTTCTAATTTATTACAATCCAAGCATGGACATGGAAGCTCACAGTATATTTAGGTGAAAGTACTCATAATATACTTGTATTTAGCTTCTATGTCAAGTATCAAGGTGCTCTCTAGCATGAGGTCAAGGAGCACGTTTCAAACAATTAATTAATCATATAAATTCAAAGCCACCAAACACGAAGAAACAGGCATCAAGACAAAAGTAGTTAAGAGCAACATGCAACAAATAATTTAATTATTACATCTTGGAAACTGGTGAATTTAGCAGTCTCGATGATGAGACGAACTATCGACAGTACCGTGCCTTGAAGTTGGTTCACAATGAGAATTATCGGCACCTATGGCTTGAATATGAGTGCCGTGTTCATCAATTGGCACTGCCGCAGCTTGTTGTGCGTGTGGGGTTGTTGAAGATGTTGAGCTGCTTCCTTCGCTTTCTTCATCGGAGCAAGCTGCTGCTGCTGCTGCTGCAGGAACCATGACTGGTTTCTTTTTCCTTTTGGCTAGACAAATGAGACCAACCAAAAGGAATGCAAGGAAAAAGGCACCACCAAGGGAAACGCAAACGACAATAATAGTTGTGTGGTTGTTTCCTCCTCCTGATGGTGGTGGTACTGTTACGTCTGATTCTGATGGTGGCAGAGAACTGAAAGGTGGTGATGGTGCAAAAGGTAAGCTTCCAGGTGTTGGTTTTGGTGGTGGCACGAAATGGGACGGCGGTGAGTAGGGAGGTGATGAAGATTTTGGTGGTGGTGCTTTACTAGTGTAGGGTCCTGGTGCAGCAGCTGGTGGCGATTTTGGTTGTGGCACATTATGAGATGGTGGGGAGTATGAAGGTGATGAAGGTTTTGGAGGTTTTGCTGGTGGTGCAGAGTGAGGTGGTGATCCCTTGGAGTTGGAGGGTGTAGGCGGTGCTTTTCCAGTGTGTGGGCTTGGTGCAGCCGCTGGTGGTGATTTTGGGGGTGGAACGTAATGAGAAGGTGGAGAGTATGGAGGTGACGAAGATTTTGGTGGCTTTGTTGGTGGGGCGGAGTATGGCGGTGAGCCTTCGGAGGGTGTAGGAGGTGCTTTACCAATGTGTGGACCTGGTGCAGCGGGTGTGGGTGGCGTGTAAGGAGATGGTGGAGTGTATGGAGGTGATGAAGGTTTTGGTGGCGATCCCTTAGAGGGTGCAGGCGGTGCTTTACCAACGTGTGGGGCGGGTGCAGCCGCTGGTGGTGACTTGTAATGAGATGGTGGAGAGTATGGTGGTGATGAAGGTTTTGATGGTGGTGCGGAGTAAGATGGTGATCCCTTGAAGGGCGTAGGCGGTTCTTTACCATTATACGCACCTGGTGGTGGATGTGTGGGTTTACAGGGCGTTCCCTCGCTTGGAGGAGTCGGTGGACTAGAAGGGATACTTGGAGTTGGTTTTGCTGGTGCATAGTAATGTGATGGTGGTGATGGTGCATTTGGAGGTGACACCGGGACTGTCGGGGTTGGTGGAGACACTAGATAAGGTGGTGGAGGTGACTTATAGTGCCTAGGATGACCATGTGGTGGCGATGGCTTGTGGTGATGACGGCGATGGTGGCGTTTTGGTGGAGGTGGTGCCAAGGCTGGGTTGCATGTCGGAGGAGGTGGACATGGTGGTGGAGGAGACTGGTAAAGATAGGCCATATTTGTTTTGTGGGAATATGAGATCCCAGTCTTCCTATGCACTACTTCCTCTGGGATATGGCTTCTATTTTTACTACTTGTAGGCTTTGGTGGTATTCATGAGGTTGTGAAACATATTTTGCACCTTTATTTGGTTGTCAGGGTGTTAAAAATTTGGATGATTTTTTGCTTCTTAATCCAAATTAGGTAGGATTATTATTTTCCACATTTAATATTTTATTTCTTTTAAATAAATAAAGAGTGGCCAGTCCCCCCCCCCCCCTCCTCTTCCCTCTATAAAAAACTAAATTACATTTATAGTCACTAGATTTTAAACAAATGTTTACTTTTGTCACTAAAACTTTAAAAGTTATATTATGATCATTAAGAGGTCAAATCTTAACTACGTGAATTAATAATTAGTCTAACTTCAAAATTATAATCACAAGATCAATTTGGTCATGACAAAATTTCACTAAAAGAAATCCAATTCCTCAACTACTTTTGACAATCCCACGTATGATAGCCGCCCCGACGATCCCACATCCTATTTTGACCGTAGAAAGTAATTAAGAATTTTGCTTGTACCCCTTAAATGTTTAATGTAATTCTATTATATATATATATATATATATTCCGGGTATTTCTATTTTTAAGGTTAATTATAAGATAAGTGTTGAGCTCGTAGGATAGTTTTAATAGTAAAAGATAATATAATTCATTTAGATGACTCGAGTTTAAATATTATGTATCTATGGTATGTGCATATTATTAAAGAATTAAAAAATTTAAATAAATATTGTTTTGTAACCACACTAAGTATATTTAAAAGAAATATTTTAAATATTTATTTTAATAAGATATAATTCGAGCACTTATTTTATTTCGTAGTTAGAACCAAACGGTTCTCTATTATTTTCGGTTTTAGTTGCATTTTCTCATCTAGGTTTTGCGTTTCTGTACTTTAGATTATTAACTTGAGACTGACCGGTTGTTTTTTAATTGGATTTGATTCTGTTAAATATTTTTGATAATTTTATGCTGTTTTAGTTACTCAATACTTCAAACCTCGTTAGATTGAGGGGGTTAGTGATGGACGGAACATGAATTTTTTTATAAAAGAAATTAAAATATATATTTTAAAAATTTTATTTAAGGAGCGAGGATCAAAAATCGATTTTTTTAAAAAATAAATTATATTTTTTATTTTATATAATATATAAAAATAATAATTAGCGGAAATCGGATCCTGAAAACTTTCTATATTTCGCCCCTAATTAATGATGATGAATGGTTAGACGAGGACGATAAAGTTAGAAAACATTATGATGTAAAAGAGTTGTTTAGAATCAAATTGATATTTTAAAAATAATTTATCGATTAAATTAATATTATTTTTTTAGTTCACAATTAACACGTTATGTCATTTATCTAACATTAATTAACGACAAAATTAATATATATATATATATATATATATATATAATTTTCTGTGAACTCAGTATAACTTTTGAAAATTTAGTAACAAAGTAAAAATATAATAATCACAACGTAACAATAAAAACTAATAAAAATTCTTTATTTTTATTGTTTGTATTTATGTTTTACAATAAAATTTAGGTTTAAGGTTTAAACTTTTAAAAATTTAATATAAAATGTATTTTTTAAGGTGCAAAGTGTAGAGTTTAAGATTTAATATTTAGAGTTATAATTTAAAATTTAATTTTTTTAAATATTTTTAGTGTTAGAGTATAAAAAGTAACACCGAAAAAGAATATAATTTTTTATAAAATTTATACTAATAAATAATTAAATAAATTTAAGTGTATGGTAATATTATATTTGTTATTATACATAGAAGTTATTAAATATGTTTATAAGTGTTGTGATAGGTTGAAGTAATTAGAAGTTATTTTATTAGTAACCGAACAAACGAGGGGTCGAAAATAGGATATCGTATATCATAGGAAACCTAAGTTTAAATCGTTTTTGATTATAGGTGCTTGTGCATTGATAAAAAATTATGAATATGTATGAACATATATTATCTTATAAGGGTTCGAATCTTGATATTATGGACGAAGAAAATTGAGTTAGGAAGATCACCCCATAATAATTTTTTTGTAAAACTTGATCTAGATTAGTGTCAATGGGTCTGATATTAATAGTTAAACAATTAAAAAAAAACTTAAATTCTAAACTTTAAATTCTACGCCCTGTATCCTTAATCCCTAAACCACTATTTAAAATTTTAAACCTAAAATTAAAAAAAAACTTATTTAAATTAAATTTACACAAATTTATATATCAAACTATTTTTTATCGAACATTTACCTACTAAAGGAATCTACCCCTTTTTCATTTTCAACAATTTCATGCCATTAAACGTGCTGCAAATATTATTTTTAAATCATGTTGACCTGTCAATAAGATCAAGTGGCATATAGTTTAGCCCACATGGTTCATCGAATTTGTTAAAAAAAGACTTGAGACAATTATGAGATCCACACTAACATTGTCCTTTTATACTTGGAGAACATTAATACTTCGTATTTTACAGAGTCTGGATTTGAAGTTGACGGGATAAAACATAAATATTTAAAAATAAGAGTATAAATTCATAAAAAAATAATTTTTAAAAATTTAAATAAAAAGATAAAAAAATCTTATAATTTCGTCCCTGTTCTATTATGTATATTTATTTTAAAAACTAATTATATATAAATGAGAAGGTGAAAAAATATAATTTTATATATTATTAATAAATTGAATAATATTACTATACATTTTTTGCATGTAGAATTCAGAGAAGTACATGTTCATCTGTCAGCCGACAGTTCATCCGGCGGCCAGGAACAAGGATAATCATTGCCTTTGGCCATAGCAAACTAATGACCTGGTTTGAATCCAAGTATAACTAATCTAAGTTTTGATATTAATTACCACTAATTCCCTTAATCTCTTTATGTTTCTACCAGCTTGTGTAGTCAGTATGTGGTGTTGATGTTCAAATTTAATAACCAATGTGCGCATATAATATGATATAACCCTGTCTGATGCCCTGTAAAGGGTAAAGGGGAGTTGGTGCCTGATATGAGTGACAGAGAACTATGTGAGTAATGTTTTCGAACCATGGTTTAAACCTAGGTTATGTTTGGTAGGGGTGTATTCGGTTCGGGTTCAGTTTAATTTGGTAGGGGTGCATTTGGTTCGGATTCCGATTTTTGGTTCGGTTAACATTGATTTTTAGTTTTTTCATATTAATGTTAATTTTTTTAAAAAAATTATATTTTATCTTGAAAAAATAACTTTATTTTATAACTTTTAAACATTAAAAGGTAAAAATTTTGATATATTTTTCATAAATATTTATTAAAAACTTATTTTTAAGTAAAAAATAAAAAATAAAAATATATCTATAGTATTGTAAGTATAAAATATATATTTTTACCTTATAAAAATAAATTAAAATTAAATTTAGTTTAATTCGGCTAACTACGGTTCGTAAATTTATTTTTGTATTATTATTATTATTATCTTTTCTTAAGAATTAATATCTTTAACTCTTTCGATTAAAAGATTTTTTTGATTCATTTAATTTCACAAAATTATGAGAAGCAGGCTTGACAGATTCCTATTTGATATTTTTTTTAGTGTTTTTAAGTAAATATTATCTTTTAGATTGAATTTTAGGGATATAATATATAAGATATATTATTATATAATTAAAGATCTACGAGAAATACTACAATAATTTAAAGAGGTGTCTTAAGTTCAAGTTATTATAGTTTTTGCCGTAGATCTTCAATTATAGTGCAACAAGTTTTACATCCTTAAAATTTTAATTAATTTGTAATATTTGTCTAAAAAATCCGATTTTTTGTTGGTATAGTTTTAATTAAGGGTGAGCAAACTCAAATCGCTTGGAAAAAACTTAATAACTCGAATCAACTCTAGGTGAAAATATTTGACTCGTCTTGACTCAACTCGAAAAAATTTCAAATAAAGTTTGAGTTGTAAAATGAAAATTCGAATAACTCTAATAATTCGAAATTTTTAATACTTAGAGGATTTGTTTTTAAGTTCGAGACGAGTCTCTCAAAATTTTATTATATATATATATATCAATATATAAAAATATAAAGAAATATTATCACATATAAAAAAATATGAAGATATATAAACGTATCTTATGTGATTAGTGAAAGTCCTTTAAATTACAATCAAATCATACTATAAAATAATAAATAATTATAATTAATTTTTTATAAGAACTTGAAAACTCAACTCGATTCGAAACTTTTCTAAATGAAAATTTGAATGATAAAATTAAACTCGTCAACTTGAATAACTCAAAAAATTTTGACTCGACTTGATCCGATCGAACGTTCACCCATAATTTTAAGATTTATTTCAATTTTGTCTTAAGAGATTGGCATCAAATCACACTCCAGTTCTCTGAGCATTTGGAAATATAGACCAAGAAAAATTATATTATAAGTTATGTCTGTCACATTATTTATAAGATCAATCAATTAAATATATTATTTTTTTTATTTTTTTATTTTTTTACTGAATAAATCTTCACTTATATTATTATAAATTAAATTTAAAAATTTTTTTTATTAAATAAAAATATATTTTTAACTCTCATTTCGAAGTCAGCAATCCTATTGAGGTAATAGATTTTAGGCCTATAAGCCCAATCAGTTCTGCTTATAAAATTTTAGCGAAAGTGTTATCAAACCGACTGTGCTTGGTGATGAACTGATTGGGGATACTCAATGGTCTTTTCTTTGGCGTGGTCTTTGTAATATTTGGGATGATACGAAAGAGAGTATATGTTAATATATTCGTAATGGAAAAATATAAAATTTTGGTACGATAATTGATTAGATTCAGAAGGACGGTTAATATTTTTGTGTACATCGGTTAAATCCCTACACCGATAACAATTTATGATATGTTCAAGAGAATAGAAATTGGGATTGATCTCGATTGAATTATTTGTTCCCTATTAGTGTTCTTTAAAAAATCACAGCAGTATCACCATTGAATATACATATAGGTCATGATTTATCGAGATGACAATGGGAGAAAGATCACTGATTCACTTCAAAATCGACATATTTATCATTGAAGAATAAAATTATAAATGTTTGTAACTTTGATTGGACTTTGATTTATGGTTTAAAGCTACCGTAACGCGTGAAGGTCTTTTTGTAACATGTAACTCATCGACGGCTTCTCATAAATGTCGAAAAACGTCGTCGTTAAAAGCATTAATTATGTTTTGAGACACTACACAATAATAAAGAGAGCATTGAATGTTGTAATACCACAGTGTAAGATTTGACTATTCTATAAGTGTAGAGCATGAATTTTGTCCAAGCTTGGACTTAAATAAATAAATAAATAAATAAAATAAATAATAAAAATAAATAAATAAAATAAGTAATTAAAAAATAAAAAAAGAAAAGGATAATGGGAGTTGGTTTTATTCGGTTATGGAGGGGAGGTTACCGGTGGTTTTGAATCATGGGTTAATTAAAATGAAAATTAAAAAAATTAAAAAGGAGAGAGGGGGCATTCGACAACGGGGGCTTTTTTTTGGCTACTTTTCTACCACCAAACCGAGTTCACAGGGAGGACTCCATGTATTCGACAGTTTCTAGGGAGATGGGAGATCGACACCATCACCAAACCAAGAGAATTCATTGCAACAACACGAAGACCAGGAAGCTATTCGGAGGGGAACGGTTCCTTTGCATATGACCCAAAACCAAACCGAAAAAGGGAGATTTCATCAATTTCATTTTCCAAAAATTGTGTAATTAGAAAGCAAACTCATGATTTTTGCACTTGGTGTTGCAGGTAGCAATGACGTGTGCATCAAGAACAGGATGACAACAATGATGAGGAGCGGGGGTTTCCATTTTTCTCAGTTCTGAGGGAGATGAATACAGTAAATTTTCGACAGAGAGCAAACGGCAATTGGTGACCAATTGCTGTGACATTTTCCAGGAGAGAGGACGGTTCAAAAGAAAAGGAGGCAATTGGCAGCAGAGAAGGACATTCGGCAGAAACAAAGGAAGGAAGAAATGGTTTTGGCCATCATATAATAATGATTAAAATGGTGATGGGCCATGATGACTACCATGATGCGGCAATGATTGTACTCATGGAGGCAATGATTAGGTGATGATGGTGGTCATTATTAAGGTGATGATTAAAATGATTATGGTGCAATGATGAAGTAGTGATGTGGTTAATGAGTTAATGATGACACCATGATAGAACAATGATTGTGGGGTTTTTCATAAGAGGGGAGACGGGTTCGGTTATTCACTGAGAAACATGGCAAGCATGTAGCCTGGACCTTACTGAGAAACCAAACAAATATGGGAAATTCTGGTGCTGGTGCTTCTGATCCCTGGAGGTCGAGATTCTTGATCTGCTGGGAGCCAAGGAAATTACGGTTCGAGCCTAGGATGATACACTCAACACGCAACCCGAGAAGCTCATTTGGAATGTCACGGGAATGATGAACAACTGTTGGTGCCGACACATTCATGCTACTGACAGTGTTCTTGGGTGAAAAGCAAAAGGAATATGATGGGAGGCTACTGAAACCGAGAGACGAAGGGAAAAACATTTGAGGGAAAACTAAAAAATTGAAGAGCAGAGGGGAAAAATGGTTTTCGGCAATGACATCCGGGAAGAAAGAAAAATGTTTTTGGTCATTATGGGTGATGATTAGGAAGCAATGATTAATTAAATGATGGTGCAATGATTGGGGGCATGAAAAATGGCAAAAAAGAACTTCTCCATGCATGGTTTCACGGCAGTACCAAAGCTTGGAAATTGTGGGTTTCAATGCATGGGTTGCAGAGGCGAAAGAAACCAGTTGATGGCTGCAGCAGTAGTGGAATTCAACTTCGACATCACATATTCGTTTCCATACACGAATGCTCCTTCAAATCCTCAATCTTTCGGCAGTAGCTTTATCTTCAGTGTTGCTACCGGTCCTACTCGTGTCTCATCGTTTGTAGTGATTCCTTTTGAGTAGAAGATTCGACAAAGAAGATTGCTAACAACATCCACAAATTTTATCAACCGCGATGTTTGGTAAGTTCTAACTTTTCTTTATATTGATATGTTCATGAATTTTTTTTTAGATTATATGTTGAGACTCTCATCTTTGAAATAAAATTTAATCTGGACTATCTTTTAATCAGTATTATTTAATTTATTTTGTTTGCATATTTTTGAGCATATAGTATATTTTGTTTAGGGATCACTTTATATTAACACTTAGATAATAAATTAGAGCCTGCTAGGATTAGCCGCTTTAATTAATTAATTAAATAGGAAGATAATTTAGTAATGATGGCGTTCTAATCATATATCTCGGATACACTAAGTGGTCAGTGTTTTGACATAACATTATGTTGGCCAATAGTGTACTTTGGTATCGTATTCGGCGCGTCATCGAAACATAGAAAATGATATATAATTTAGGGTTAGAATTTAATAAAATTAATTAGGCAAAAACTAGAATCACCAATAGCATTATTAATTTTGTTCGGTATCGAGATGGTAGTGTCCGATTATTCGGATGTTATCATAATACACCCGGTGAAATTAATAATTTAATAGGGTTTAAATATTTAATTAATGGAGCCTTTTTAAGTTAGAACTTAAAATTAACCAGATTAATAACCGGTCATGCATTACAAAAACCTTTTGGGGTAGAACTTGTATTCCTTTAAATACGAGTTAAGATTTCCTATTCTAGGACGTCTTTTTCAAAGCTCGTATTTAAAAGAAATGTACCTTTTTACCCAAAAGGATATTCTTATTCGAGCGATATTTATTTGACAATGACGGATTAAATTAATATTATTATTCGAAATGCCAAAATGCCACATGTAATTAATAAGGTACCGATCTCGGGCGCTCGTAAGGGTCGTCCTTACGCGTAACCGACTCCCGAACCCAAAATGTTTAAAAAAAAGAATCTCTGGTTCGTTTTATGGTGTCTGGCCTACCAAAGTGGCCGGTGGCGACTCCAAGTTTTTTCAAAATTCAAATAAAATACATTTTTTTAATACCCCGATTTTTCATAAATAATAATTAAAAGTGGTAAAAAACTCGATTTTCCAAAATTAACTCGCCAGGCTATTTTTCACACAGCTCCGGTTTTAAAATGGTCGCGACAATAAGTTACCCTTTATTAAATGGTCGAAGCTGAATATATATATATATATTTGTTGCTTTTGATTATGAAACTATATGAATAAATTGAGACACTAGGTTCTCGATTATTTGTTGGCTTCTTTAAAAAAGATGGTGTCATATATTATTTGACGCAAGTTATGTTAAACGAGATAATGTAGTTCAAGTAAGTCAACATCTATCGATGAAGTATCATGAAAGATTCTCCAATGCAAATGAAAATTTTATTACTCAGTTGGCTAGAAAATTTAATTGACAATGTCCACCTGAAGGTTGGATAAAAATTAATAGTGATGGTGTTGTGAATGTGTCCAATTAAAAAGATGTTACAGGGGGTGTGCTACGTGATGAACATAGTTCTTGGGTCTTTGATTTTTTTTCTTTCTAATCTTGGTTGTTACTTGGTGTTAATGGCTGAACTTTGAGGGACACATGATGCTTTTGTTAATGCGTAGAGGCTTGGATTTAAACAGATTGAGTTGGAGATAAATAACTGCGAGGCTATCATGATTTTAGGTGATGAATCTGAGATACTTGTAAGTAATGTTTTAGTGATAATTCATGAACATTTTAATCGTTGAATAGAATATATATGTTCGTAATATATTTAAAGAAGATAATGGTGTGATTAATATGCGCGTTGTCTTAAACCGTGATGTATCTATTGGGGGAATGGTTGTGAAACTGGACCCATGCTTGGATAGCCAGAGTCGCATCGCTGTTTACCTTAACAAACTGGACCCCAGCAGCTGAAACAATCAAAACAAACCCATTTGTCATAAAAAAAGAAAAAAGTGTATGAATTATTTGCCTTTTGGTGTGTGTTTGGCAGCTTCGTTACTTTGGGTAATTATTTGCCTTTCTTTTTTACATGAACTGAGTTAAATTACGGGCATGAAGACTTTTAGTTTAATGTTAGGTGGACGGTTAGGATCAAAATCTGATTCTCCAAAACCATTTTTGGACAAATTCAAAGAGAACACTCGTAAGCAAAGTATAGACATTGCTACTGTACTTCTTTAAACCTATTTCCTTTATTTCGCTTCTGATGCTTTATACTTTGCTTATTTGTGTTACTTTCTCAAGCAAATAAATGCCTTATGCATGGTTATAATGAAGACCATATATATGTTTTAATATTTTAGTATGATTATCTACTTGAATTCGAATAATTTACGAAAAATCCTGTTATTTTTTTATCACTAGGACCATTGAACGAGTTATAAAGAACTAGCCGGGAACTCGACTCCCTAGAGTTAGCATGGGATGAATTCCTTTCCCACAAATATTGGCTTGTAAGGGATTAAGTGGACCAAACTTATTCCTTTCCAGTCCCCCTTTGATGCCATTATAAAGGGAAATCTATTTCAGAATTTGTTATCCCAACAACTCCTTTTCTTTTACATCTCTCTGTTCCCACAGTTCCACAAGAAAATGGGGAGCTATAATGTAGCCATGCTCCGTCTTTTGTTAGTCCTATGCATGGTTTTCGTGCCGAGCTTGGCCACGGTTTACACGGTTGGTGACACTTCTGGATGGACATCTGGTGTCGATTATAGCACATGGACTAAAGACAAGACCTTCAAAGTTGGTGATTCCCTCGGTGAGTTCTTAAACCCCAATCTCCTGGTAACTTTACCTACATGTTCCACATTCATGGTACCTTACCCAGTCAAATAATGTGTGAAACGTTTTCAATTTTTGGTCCCATAGTTTTCAATTACCCAACAAGCCATACAGTGGACGAGGTAAGTTCCAGCGATTACAACACATGTACGATCGGCAATTCAATCACAACAGACAACACCGGCGCCACTACTGTGGCTCTCAAGACCGCCGGGACACATTACTTCATTTGCGGTGTGTTTGGGCATTGCGGGAACGGAATGAAGCTAGCAGTCAAAGTGGAGTCTGGCACACCGTCTTCTTCCACCGATAAACCAACAACCACCACGCCATCGACGACAAAGTCCCCGGTGGATTCCTCATCTTCATG
This sequence comes from Abelmoschus esculentus, assembly GCA_035048815.1. Lineage (NCBI taxonomy): Eukaryota > Viridiplantae > Streptophyta > Magnoliopsida > Malvales > Malvaceae > Abelmoschus > Abelmoschus esculentus. Next base: position 4,053,713 of record JAUCBN010000037.1, read on the forward strand.
GAGCGTTTCCCCATTTATGGCTGTTGTTGTAACTTGGGTTGCATTGTTTGTGATGGTTATTTGTTAAGCTTTTAGGCTTGGGTGTCCGGGTGTGTAGGCCTTGGGTCAGGCTAGAGGCAGTGCTGATTTCCTTTTCAACTTGTATGTATTCTGGATATTATTGCACGTCTTCATGAATGAGCAGATTACCTTTACAATTCCTTAGGCATAATATGTATAAGTTATTGTCCATTATTGTCACAGGCTACGTCATTTTTCTGTGAATGTTTAACGATAATTAATGTTGAAGTAATTAAAAGTTTATATCCTAAAAAAATAAATGATTTTAGTGATTATTTTTTAAAATCGATAATTAAATCTATACCGGATAAAACAAAGGTGATCATTCTAGTAGTTAACTTTTTTTTTAATTATATTAAAAACAAAATATTCTAAATTGCAAGAGAATCCATCCGACACATCTTTGCCGATGATCTTATCATACTCTGCAAAGGCACCTTAGATTCTGTTCTTGGGGTTAGGAGTGTCCTAAATGTTTTTTATACTATGTTTGGTTTGCAATTAATTTGTGGCAAAACTAAAACGATTATTTCTGGCATCAATGCCAGTCAATTGGAAGAAATTAACGAGATTACTGGGTTTAAGCTAGGTCACCTTCTTGTCAGATATTTGAGGATTTAGGGAACTCATTGTTTAGTATCAATGATTTTTTGAGCAGGCAACTGGTAATGCCTGGAACTGTTCTGTTGAGAATTGAGCAATTGCGTTCTTACTTTTTCTTTGAAAGGGAGAAGACACAGAAGCAAAGGGAGCTCAAGTGAGATGGGATCAGATATTACCGGTGGGGTTCTGGACAGACACAATAGGAGCGACCGCACAGGGGCCTTAAAAGAGGATCCCAAAATTTTGATAAACTACATTCATTAGATGATATGATATTAATCTCGAAATTATTGAATTTTTTTGAAAATACTATTAAGAAAGATGTATTATAATTGTTAAAACGTTATAATTATTTTTTAAATGCGAAAATTGATTATAAAATCTTATTGATTATTCTTATTACTATTTCTTTTGTAGAACTAATGAGATTTTGGACAGGCGTAATAGAAACGATCGCACAGGGACCCTTAGAAAGAATATTTGATTCTAAGGGCTACGATTTTATAACTAGCGGAAGTTATGGACAAATACTTTTAAAGGCCACATTTTAATAAATTGCACAGGGCCTCAAAATTTTTAAACCGAAATGTTTGAACCGCTCCTGGATCTAACTCTCCAACAAAGAAGGTGGTTTAGGGTTAAAGAGTCTCAATTCGGAAAAAAGCATGCCTTTCGCAGTTAATGAAGAAAATTTTTGCTAAAATAGGGTCCTCTAGGTTGAAAACTTTCACATATACGATCTAAAAAATATAAAATTTTTAAATTTTACATAATATAAAATAATTTTATCCCTATATATACAACTATGATTTATATTATTTAGATGTTTTTGTTTGAATTATATAAAATGAAAATCACATATACAGCCTTTAGGGGGAATCCTTGGTTTATTTACCTCAATAAAATCTATAATTGATTCGAAGAACACCTCAAGATTTAGACAATTGCATATAATATAACTAGTAAATATGTTACTTATCATGTTAATATATTTTATTGTCTAAGAGAAATTACTTTGATTTTTTTTTTTTATAACTACAAGATTTTTTATGATTTTTTATTATTGTTCAATTGTTATTGAAGTTTTTGCTTTTGTTTAATGCATAATGACAAAAACTAATTTTAATTAACTAATTTGATCAATTTACCGATAGTTGACAAATATACTGATCTTAATGATGATCCTATATACTTCATGTCTATCTAATTAGTGATTTTAAGAAATCTCATGAATTAACTTGAGTTATATGTATAATTTTGATTATATTGATTATATCTTTTTAGCGTAACATGTTATTCTTTACCTTAAGACCAAATTAATTATAGGACAGTTAAATCTATGACAGACATTCCGAAAAACTATTTAAAGAATAGGGTTGCCTTGGATAGAGTTATTACAAATTACAATAAATCAAATCAATGTGCACAGGTGTTTCTATTCTCTATATGTATGCAGAAAGCCAAAATTGAGTTTCTACCTCCGCTTGAAAACACCAATAAGCAATGAGGAAAACAACAGGTAAAATTTTAGTAATAAAATCAACTAATCTCAAATAAATAAATCATCTCTTTTTCTTTCAGAAGAAGTGAAAAACATACCCGCAGCAATCTGGAAAGCAACCTTGGAGCAATACAAAACAGTTTCTGCATTTAGAAAAACTGCACAGGGAACTATGGAGAATGGGTGAATATTGTACTAGAAGAAGTAATTATCATTTATTCATTTATTTACCTTTGATGCCACTGCTATAGATCACATCCTTAAAGATGAGTCGTATAACCAGGATAGTGCAGTACGAAGGAAAGTAGCTTTCCGTTTGGGACGACAAATCATATTCATAAGATCTGTTTAATTAATTGCAGAAGACGTAGAGGCTGCAGCTGCCTCTGCTATTAATGAAATTGGCTGGCGAGCCTGAAGGCAAGCTGCAATGTCGAAGGGATTCAACTCTGCACCATCAAAAATAAGGTTAACACCAGGAAGGATTACTTCATTGCTGTCAGATTCATCGGGATCAACTTTAGGTGCTGTTACGGAGGATGAATCTTCATATACAGGAGCCACGGCATATGATCTGTCAATGCTCCATATTTCAACACCAGGAATAAATAAGGACAAAAAAATACGGATGAGAAGAAAAGAAAAGAGAATGGTTTCACAGACCTCAGAATGCTACCATCAAAACTCAAAACATCACTCTGGCTACGCCGCCGATGGAAAAGTTTAAATCTTTGATACTCACTAGATGCTCCAGAAATAGGAGATGAAGGGTCTACCAATGGATTCCACTTTCCACTACCAGGATAGCTGGTGAGATACTCTGAATCCTTGGAACCATCCTTTGGCTGCTCCTTTAGGTAAAGAAGTTTGGCTGCAGGACCTGTTGCTTGATACTCAGCACAGAACTCACGCAGCTTTCTATGTAGGCTTTGCATTGAATCAAGATGCTGTGTAAGTGAATCCGCTTGAAGCAACTCTGAGGACACAATCCTTTCACATATATTATTGCATAATTTAGGGTTGAAAAGTGGCATCCCGAATTCAATAGTCAGTGGAACCCATTCATACTTCTTGTCGGGAACTAAATTATCTGATTCCGGTTCTTTAAAAAGTTTTACTAAGCGAATGTAACCGACCGTCCATAACTCTATCTTGTGAGCCAAAGCAGCTAATAGCTCATTTAATTTCATACATTCCTCTGCGCATAGACCTAGCTTGTCCCCTACATGAGCAACTGAGCCATCAGAGTTCTTAAGGGGCAAAGGTATGTCAACTGTAACAACTTTTCCAGAACCATCAAGGTCATATATGCTGAAGGGCTGCACTATAACAGCAGAGTATTTGAGAATTGAATTCAAACAGTGTAAAAGTATACTTCCATTAACTAAATTTCCTTCAAAATTTTCACCCACGCTTCCCATTGTTGAACTATCCCAAGACCATATAAGGGCCTTTTCACAACCAGCTAGTGGTGCAGGTAACATGCGTAGACATAGTCCTTTCATCAGAACAACCGATAAAGGCCCACTAGCCACTTTTGAATATAGCACCAATTTCATCCAAGGTGTCATCGATGAGTGAGAGGGAGGACCAAAATGAATAGGACCTGATGGTCCAGGAAGAACAGACAAAGGTGGAAGAGGAATCATAGATACAATAATATCATAGTCACGAAGAAATAACCGATCTAAGGTTGCCTTTGGCAGAGAAGCCAAGCTTTCACAGCGGAGGATATCCACTCGATATTTCTTTCTCTTCCTCGGAGTTCCTTTTCCTATATCAGGTCCTTCCGTGTGTATTGTTTTCTCACCATTCTGGACATTAATTTTCAGGCCTGACATGGAAACCACACTCGAGAGCTTACCATCTTCTGATAGAGTAGCAGATCCATCATTACCAGGGGTTTCAGGTGCAGAGTTATCCAGAAAAGAATCTTCATGTGAAGTTTCTAAGTTATTGTTACCATGAACGTTTTCTTCTGTTTCATTGGCAGAAGATTGCTCTGAGACATCAGTCAACCGTACGTCAGCTACTATACTAGACTCGTCATAGCCTGAATTTGGCACTCGTATTCTATCAACAATTTCCGTAGATCTAGTATCAGCAGCAACACCACCAGATAGTAGGCACTCCAAGACACAACGCAGACTATATGCATGATTTGCAAATTCCTGCAACACTCCCTCAAATTTTGTACCCTCCAATGTGCCCAGGTCTTTGCAAAGATCTGCAATGCTAGCATGGCCTAGTTTCCCTGCTTCATATAACGTCACAGCATGAGATTTCAACCCTGTCAGGACATACAAATTATGTTAGAGAAGAGGAAACAATAAGTAGATGTAGATGTAGATGTAGATGTAGATGCAGAGAACAATAAGCATCGAGAAATTATTGCATGCAATACAGGGGTCTGCCAATAACAGAACAATGTGGAATGTACATGTGTATTCCTCCCCATGATGATACCACTTACCAGCACCATGTAATACTAAATACTCCCTCTTGGCCGTTTAAAACAAGTCTTCAAATTTCAATACAAATTGGAAATTAGCTTATTTTGTACATTCTTATTTTGCATTAATGGTTATGACGTCCACCAGGAAAAGGTTATCTGGGACTAGGACATAAAAGCTAGACATTTGAAAGGGAGAAAAGAAAAGGAAACCAACCTGGTGAAACAGAGCCCATCATAAGATAAGATGTTATGTTAGCATCAACAACAAAAGCAACCCGAGAATCATAAGAACGAGATGCATAGTTTTCTGTTCCCCAAAAATCTCCTTGATGAGCATCACCATCAATGGACACATTTGCGGAGGTTGAACTACGGCGAGAGGATCCTTCTTCATCTGTAAGGACGAAACCATGAGGTACCATTGTGTTTTCCAGAAGAACAGATGCTGGGTCAATAACTTTTTGTGCCCATCCCAAGCGGCAAACAAAAGATGCAGCAGCCTGCAGTATCCTAAGATCAGCTTGTAATGTTGCTGCCATCTCAGCAATGGTAGCATGCTCGCTTGAAACAACAAAAACTGCATATAGCAACCTGAATAGTGCAGTTACTAGAATTAAGAAAATCCATGTTACACTGCTATCATACGATACAGAATGACCAAAACATCAAAGAGTAACTTACTCCTCGATAGGATCCTCATACGACTGCTCCTTGTTTGAAATGAACCCTTCAAGCCTACAAACTGAACTACAATAGTATTAACAACTTGTTCAAAAACCAAAAAGGACTCACACAGAGGTGGTCAAGGACCTTGCCATTCCGTTGAACAAATTCAAAACACATTTAAGCAGAAGAAAGATCCATAAAACTAAACGCTAGAGAACGTGCAATAAAGAAAACATCTATACATAAAGCATTCTAAAGAAAGAGGAGAATAAATTGGCAATGCCTATTTTAAATGTCATATTTTTAGGGAAATATTACAGAGATCCCAAGCAGAATGCTTGGATGCTTATTAGTTCACTTCTTGGTCTTAGCCCCCTCTGTCACTACACACACACCTGACCAAATGCTATTGGATGTAAAATTTTATCATCTTTTGATTAAATTAGAAAGCAGAGTCGGGGAAGTAGAAAGACAAGGAGTAACATCGTTAAGTATCCCTTCCTAAACCAAGTGCAGTCTTAATGAAGAGAAAATGCTTTGTTTTGGGACATAGGAAATGACAGATCTTGACATGTGGTTTCGGGGCAGATAGATTAAAAGACATGTTTCAAATGAAATCTTGAACTTGAAGATGAAAATAGAAGTGAAAGGCCAAATAAAAATCCAAATATTTAAAATTTTCGTTTAAGTTCATATAATTGATAAACTGTTCTCAACTATAAAGTTAATCACTTAATATATGCAAAGCCAACTAATTTGAAAAGTTTATGAATAATAATAGGTGGGTACAATGAAAGATAAAATGGCAATGTAGTTTTAATCTTTCTTAAAATTTATAAAACGCATGGAATTTTTTTATACACAAATATAAAATTTATTTTGAGGGTTAAATTTAATTTAATATATAAATACATATACGCCAAGGAGGTTTTGCAAATTCTTAAAAAATGACAGTGATCTCTATCTTTTGATGTAAATTGTTAGTGACTGTAATAGAATGGCCTGCCTTAATGTGTGTAACTGAACAAACCTGCACTCACCTTCAGTTCCAAACAGTAACAGAGAGTCATCTTTTAACACAACCAAAAGATGCAAGTATTCCATGATTCAGTGTACATTAATTCACAAAGAAAATACTCAAGTTGCAAATAATATAAACGCATAAAATAAATAATAAGAGTTTATCTAGGTCCTTGCAGTGTATATTACATCAAACTGAATTATTTAATGAACAACTAACCTTTAATACGGTCATCTGGATATACAGGAACATCAAAATAGATCAATCCCCGTCGGTAAAGAGCTCTTATAATGTCAGGATCAAAATGGACAAGTGCATTAGCTTCTTCCCTGCAGATTTTATCTATCATTGTTGTTTCATCGTCTGAAAGTTTCTATAAAAGAAACAAAGAACTGTGAAGATGTAGATTAGACTAACAAAAACTGATGATACTCTTTAGATAATAAGACAAAGGACCATCAGGAACCTCACCTTAAACTCGTCCACGGTAAAGTTGACAAGACAAACACCCCACCAAGGTTCAACTGGAAAGTTCACAGGTTGGGTAGGCAGCAACTCTTTAGCAATCGACTTGTTCAACTTCCACATGATTTTCTGGATAGCTCCAGACAAGTAACCAACTTGTAAGATGATAAAGCTACTATAGTGAATTTATAAATATAATCCAATTTCATAACATGAACAAACTTGCCATCAAAAGTCACAGGGTTAATCATTTTGTCTAAAATGAAAACTCCCTAAAAAATATCTATATTGGTGTGGATGCATTTATGGGGAAAACTTATGCTCGAAAGGGACGTGCAAGAACTGAGATGGAAGATGCAGCTTGATGGGGTCATTTGCTCCAATTATCATCATCATTATTATTACTTATTAGGGGTTTAACGACTCGAATTTTTGAGTCAACAATTGGGATTAACCCGGGTTATGAACCTTTGTATTGGGTTGAATAATTGGACCTGTTAGACCAAGTTTAGGTTTTATTGGTTGAGAATTAAACTATATGAACTTGAATAGTGATCATTTTGTTACCATTATACCTTTATTTAAAGTAAAGGCCGATCTCCCTTTATAACAGTTTGTCTTCACGTTGGGGGAAGAGAGGCATTGTGATATCATCCCTTCCCACCCTTTTTTCTTTACCATATTTCATCTTCCTCTCCAAACCCCATAGCCACCAAGACCTAAAATCTCCTTCATCATTTATTTTATCCAAGATTCAAAAATCAAATATGTTAATCAGGGGCGACTCAAAGACTTTTGGGACCATATACAATTTATTAAAACGATATCCTTATTTTATCCTATTAGTTTCTAAGATTTGGGGCGCCTATGCAATTTATTCAAAGTTATATAAGTTTTTTTCAAAAAATTATTTAATAGAAAAATATTATGTGATTATCCTCTTGAAAAAAAAAAATTAAATATTAAACATCTAAAAACCAAACATTTTTAGTTTTTCACCGAAAAAGTAATTCTTTTTATATTTTATGTTTTAGATAATTATTATATATACATAATTATATATTTATATTTTTTATAAATATTTTTTTTAATTTTAGGGTCTCTCTATTTTAAGTTCATGAGCAATCGCTTCTATTGCACCTGTCCAGAAACCCCACTAATATTAATCTTTTCTTTAAGAACTTCAAGAAAAACATAATATTGTGGTAGAAAGGTAAAATACTATTTTGTGGTTTTGGGTGATTTAGGATTTAAAGAGTTTTTATCCATTTTGTTTGCTGCAGATTCGTAGATAAACTTACACCTAGCGATTATTTCATGTCTTGATTCGTATTTCATGTTTGTGTGGCAAAATAAGGTGGTTGGGGTTTCTTTCGAGCTTGAGTCAAGAGATAGGTTTCTTTCAGAACGAAGGGGACAATGTTGTGGGTACATTTGTTGGGAAAACTTATGCTCGAAACAGACATGCAAGAGCTGCAATGGAAGATATTGCTTAATGGCGTCATTTGCTCCAATAATTATTATTATTATTATTATTATTATTATTATTATTATTATTATTATTATTATTATTATTGAGTCAGACTTCATTATAAGACTTATTTGGAGTAAGTGTATTATCTTTATGAGACTTTATTAATATCTTGCATTTTTAGGAGTCTTTCTATATTTTGATTGTTTTTTGGTAAGAGTTCTGTTAAACATATCTAATCTCTATTTAAGGGGATTATAACCGATAATAAAATTAAAGTCGGATTTTATTTAAAAAATCTTAAAAGGTTTATGACTCTCTCTAAACGAGTCTGAAGTTTGAAATTTTCTAAAGCAAGTTCCATCTAATAATCATAGATCATAATGGAGGAAGAAGTAAGAATTTATAAAGAAATTGTGAAACATCATCCAACAACATGAAGTCGAAACATTAATCAGTACCGTAATATATATACCCAATCAATGACACAAGGGGGAACTACTAGATCTTACCTAGTTTGTAAAACAACCCTACCCTGTACTAAATCAAGCAAAAATTCTATGCTTAAACTGGTGTTGTTGCCAAAGTATTTCTTTATAAACATCAAAGCAATGAGATGATGTAGGGTAATTCTAGGGTGAGGAATCCTAGTAAAAGGTAAATTTAAGATTAAATTACATAATCTTACCAAATTGCACAAATTGTCACAAGTTTGCTAACATTTTGTGTAAACTTTGTTAATATCATGTGTAATTGAGTAATTACACAAAATGTTATTAAACTAAACAATATGTTAGAGCTTTGATAATGTTTTGTGTAATATTCAGATTTTTAACCAGTGTGTGAGTGCATGCTTTTGACTTGGATCACTTGTGCATGCATATGATGGAGAAAGGACGAGGAAGAAGCAACCAAAAACATACTTCCTAATACATGATTTCAAGCTTGAAAGCAAAAATATGATCCATTACCTTAGACTTGCATCTGTTCATGATATCAATAAATTCATTTCTCCCAATTCCAGTAAGTCTCAAGGCATCAGCGGCACTGAAATTCGGGATACTGTCATAAGGTTGCTCTGTCAACAAGAAGAAATGCCTAGGAATGGTCAGTACCTAAATATGAAGGCATTACTGATTCATAAAGAATAAATGATTGGTGAAAGATCACTTCTGCCTAGGACATGCATTCTTATGTATCCTGATCAGTCACACCATTACATAAAAAGGAAGTTGCAGGAGAAAATCAATAGATGGTTGCAATTACCATTTCTCATAAGATCAAATATCATATCACAGTAATATCGGAAAGGAGACACCCTCATCACACGGCAAACATACTGAGCAACGTAGTAAGGGAATAACTGCAATCAAGAAATTAAATAAGTTAACTGCAAATAACCAGTAGAAATATATCAGGTGGGAAATAAAGGGCAGAGTCATTTAACATCTTCTACAAACTGCAGCTAACAGGAACAGTTTTTACTATGTTATGAGCAGTCAAACTATGAAAACAATTCTATATGTTCAGTTCCCAACATCAAAAGTTTTTCTAACAGCTTGCCATATGATAGAACAGATCATTACCACAAGAACTAAATTAGGAAAAAGAATAAAAGAACGTTCTTTAACACGCACCGCTAGACTCTTTCGCAAGAAACGCATCATCTCGTCATAATATTCATTTTCTTTACATAATTTGCGAGCGAAAGAAGTGTTCCATTGGAGCCTTTTCTTGATACAATGGTCAATAATACTAAACGAAGAAAAAAGAAGGGGTAAGATCATGAAATAGAAATAAAAACTGATCCAAGAGCACAGAAAAAAAAAATAACATTATTAATTCTAATGACCAAGCTGCATGTGGGTTTCAACTTGGGACTAAAACTAAGAGTGTTTTCAGAAACAAATCTAAAACTATAATGCCCATAATTAACAGAGAAAATGAAATGTACGTTGCAATAGCAAGTGAACTCTGGTAAAACAACAATATACCAAGGATTATCACGACTGTGAAATGTTAGCATCCCAGATCAAAAGCAATTCCATAAAGAAACATGTGCAAAACATAATGACTACTTTAAAACAGATTCTGTACCAAACTACCAACACCAAACCATACACAAAATCTCATTTGGAGAAGACAAACCTCAATTCTTATTAGAGCACCTGAATGAGGTTCTAATTTCTAAATAGACATTAGTTTCAGGAACATGACAAACGTATTTCCTAGTTCAGCGAATTGATTCATAATTTCTCTCTAGATCTAAACAATGGAGTGACTCAAAGATAAACTAAACGATCCTTAATCCTTATTAAGGCAATTTAGAAAGTAAAACAAAGAGTAAGCAGCAAGGACCAAACTAACCTTCTATTCCATTCATCTTTAGAATTAAAAATGGCATGAAGCCGTTTGGGCAAATTCTCCCACGGGCATTCATCCTTAACCGCTTTCAAAAACAACTGTTCCTCGACAGTCGTCGGAATGTGCTGCATTTTTATAGATCATTCAATCTCCTCCCCCGCCGATAACCTATCGGTCGATCAAACAATCAATCGGCATAACATCATTGGCGAAACAACTTCCGATCCATAAATGAGCATTACGCTGTGGATGGAACCTGAAAATCACAAAATGAGAACCGTTAGAATTACCGCCGCTACGTGCATGCCTGTGTTATGACATGGATGCGGGTGTGGCCCTTTGCATGGACTTGGATTTACCCAATCCACTGTAATAACTTTCCAAATTCTATAGGCTTTTCTTGCCCCAAACGTGGTTATTGGGTATTCAGATGCAAATAACATCTCACAAAATATAAGCCTAAAGTATACAATTTTTTTTAAAATAGATGCCTAATATTTTTTTTTTTGATTGAAATAAGTGCTTAAACTATATATTTTTTCTGAGATAGGTGCCTAATGTATTTTTTGGCTGAAATAGGTGCCTAAAGTTTTATTCCCTTAGTGTTTTAAGGTAACAGTGTTAAAAGAAAATTGTTTAATTTATAAATAAGTACCTAAACTATATTTTTTTTTCTAAAATAGGTGTCTAATGTATTTTTTATTGAAATAAATGCCTAATTTTTTCTTATAAGTAATTTATAATTCTTATAAGATATAAAATTATTTATATCAACGTTTTAATCTATTAAATTATTTATTATAATTGATTAATAATTTATTTAAATTTAAATTATTTGATCTGAGGCCTTTTTTTAAAAAAAAATAATTTATTTATTAATTTTATCTCACTTTTAAATATTTATGTTTTGTTCTCAATCCAATTTCATCTCATAGTATCACAATAGTCTTACACAACTTCAAGTAGTATAAAAATTCTCACCGTTGCTCCTTCCCCGACTTGACCAGTAACTGTAAGTAACTCAAGCTCAAGGTTTCACAACGACCTTCATGCAATTATCCCACGTGCAAACATAATTTTTTTCATCATTGACATCTATTTTTCATCGATTCTACAATCATACGATGCAGCAAATATTTAATCCGCAACAACGAAACCGGATCGAAAACAAAACATAAATATTTAAAAGTGAAATAAAATTAATTAATAAATTGTTAAAAAAACAAGGTCTCGGATAAAATAATTTAAATTTAAATAAATTATTAATCAATTATAATAAATAATTTAATAGATTAAAACATTAATATAAATAATTTTATATCTTATAAGAAATAGAAATTACTTATAAGAAAAAAAACATTTATTTTAATAAAAAATACATTAAACATCTATTTTAGAAAAAATATATAGTTTAGGTACTTATTTATAAATTAAACAATTTTCTTTTAATAGTGTTACCTTAAAATATTAAGGGAATAAAACTTTAGGCACTTATTTCAGCCAAAAAATACATTAGGCACCTATCTCAGAAAAAATATATAGTTTAGGCACTTATTTCAGCCAAAAAAACATTAGGCATTTATTTCAGAAAAAGTGTATACTTTAGGCACCTATTACTGAGTTAAGCCAAATATAAACGCTACGGGTAACCATGTCAAACCGAAAACCGATTTGAATCAAGATATTTATACGAATTATAATTATAAATAGAAATTTTATTTAATAAATATATATTTTAAATATTTTATAATATGAAATAAGTATTTTATACAATTATAATTAAAAATAGTGAAATAACTTTGGAATTTTATATATGATTTTTATTATTTACTTATTTTTTAAATGTTTATGAAATTTTATTTTTTTAAATTACTAAATAAAATTATTTATTAAATTATATAAAATTTAAAAATTTAAAATTAATATAAAAAATTATTAATTGAAATTAATCAAACCGAAATTAAATGATATTATTTTTCTATCGAATTGAACTGAAATATATACACTTAATAAACACCGATGCCTTAACTTCAGAAAACACAGCCGATTAAAATTTTGAGGAATTTAAGTTTTCCTTATATATATTACAAGATATATAGGCACCACATAAAACTTCAGAATAAGATAGGTGAGTTTTAAATTTAGAAATTTAAAATTTGTTGGAGAATATTTAAAAATCTATGATAATTTTTATAATATCATAAAATCATCATCGATTTAATTTAAAATATTTTTTCCTAACAATTTAGGTTCTACGTGTATATTGTTGTACCACATAAAACTATTTATGTTTTAGTCTCTAGCTACATGTGATGGACTTAAAAAATATAAAATATTAAAAATTACTTTTTAGAGATAACGACCTTAAAATACACCATAAAAAATAAAAATTTTATAACGGGCGTCGAATATCGTTGAGCACCACTAACATTAAACACCACTGAATATCATTAAATTAATTAATAAAAAAATTCAAGGATTCAACATACAATTAATAAAAGAGTGATAGACTCAACATATAATTATTAATTATAGTTTAAGTGCTTAGTATTTTTAATATTTATTAATTAATTTAATAATATTCAGCGGTGTTTAATGTTAATGATGTTCAACGGTGTTCGATGCTTTGAGAATCTATCATTAATTAATGATTCAAGAGAAGTTGGGCTTGTTATGTCCAAAAAGTAAAGGCCAAAACTTTATGGGCTTACTGAACCTCCCTCGTTTCTTATGACTATGAAGACGACAATAAAAGGTTCAACCAGCCTCCTTCGATCTGCTAAACCCTTAAACCAGTAAGTTTGATGTTGCTTCTTCTTGTTCCCCTAATGCTGGATTGTTTTCTTAAAATCTCTAACAATAATGGTTAATTCTTGTTTTCAGGTTTAATAATTTGGTTAAACGAGGGAAAAAATGCCGCTGGGATTGATATTAGGGATAGGAAGGGCTTTTCGAAGGAAGCGAACCTCATCGCTCGATATCCTTTCCTCGAAAAGAGCCCCAAGAGATTACTACAAGGGGAAGAATTGCAAGTCTACTGGTTTCCACACTCGAAAAGGTTCCATTCACTCCTGGTTTAACAAGCATAAAATCTTTATTAGTAATATGGATTCATGTTTATGATATTTGATTCATTTGATTTTAGGTTTGGTATTAGAGGAATTGTTATTTACTTGTTTGTCTATGTTAAGTAACTAGGGGTTCAGTTTTTTACAACTAAATATTAATGATATTTGAAAATCTCCATTTTCGTTTTCTTGATTTATTGGATTCAGTCATTGTCGTGGCTCATACCTCGAGAACACTGCTTTTGTATTAAGATTTCTAGCTATTATGGATGATCTTATGGGCATGAATATAGGCATATAGCCTCTAAAATTGCTAAGGCTCTGCTTGATTGCTGCATTTGCTTTTTGTCATTTGTTCCTTTTTTGAGCTTGTTGCTGTGCTCTCCACTCCACGTTTCAAAAGCAAACATTAATTGATAGAGCCTAAGAAACGTAAATCTGATGCGAGGGCTTTTGTGAATGTGGATAAAATCCTCCTAATACCCCAACGAGAAGGCTGATTCTGATTGTGGACATGTGAAGAAACTCCAGCTATTAGGCTTATCCTTAAGACTGCAAGGTCAAAAAATCCAGTAGTTTGTGTGCATGTTAGGTTATTATCAATATTAGAGCCATGTGATGAAAATTTATGAAAACATGTTTGTATTAACTTTGTGGACTGGTGTATAATCAAATGGTTTTCAGACTGTTGTGTGAAGGGATATAATTCTATTATTCTAATTGCTTGAATTGTGTATATGATTTTTGTTATTAGTATAACCGAAAAATATACTGCAGGGGGATATGTTGTGATGCAGGAGAAGTTGCCAAACTATGTGGTTCCTGATTTGACCGACTTCAAGGTAATTTTATTCCTTGCTTGATTTTTTGTGTTTCCATTTATGATTTTTTGGACAAACAATTCTAAATTAGGCGCAAGCACCTGTTTGTGTCAGAAATTTATTAGCCTCCCTTCTCAAACTTCTTGGGGCAGTTTTTGAGATTTTAAGTCGTCGTGACACTAGAAATTTGATTTTAAGTGGACTTGTACATAATGAGGCCTTAGGTGTTTTAGAAACATTGTTGTTGAATGTACAAGAATCAAGTCTACTGTCTGTTTGGACTGAAATTAGAACATTCTGCCTATCATAATTCATAACCGAACATTAATGTTATCTGTCCGAACCCAATGCCATTTCTCGTTTCCTTTTGTACTATAATGATTTTAAACCGTTGATTCTTGAATTTATGTTACAGTTCACTTTAAAAAGATATAAATGTAGTTCTGAACTGATAAATCAAACCCATTCATATAATAGAATTGCATTTTTGGGGACCTTTGGGTGATTATTTTGGAATTATGATCTTGGTATTGATAAAGCCAATTTATCACATCAATGGTGTCTGGAAGAGGAATACATCTTGTCCAATACACCTTATATTCATTTAGCATGAATTTATATCACTAACCTTACTTCTATTTTATCTGAGAGTTGGCATTTTTTCTGATTCTCCACACTGTATAGGTCCTCAAAGGAGATTTGCATAAATGAAACCAGTGGCTTGACGTCTCTGTTCTGTTTCATCAATAGTTCAAGTCTTTGCTTTGTAATTTACCGCATCACTGAGAAAGTATCTGCATCTATTACTGTTGATCTGGTTTGTCCTTTTCATTCTTGCAGCTCAAACCGTATGTATCCCAGTGTCCAACAGAAGTCAAAACCGCCGAGGCTTCTGAGTCAGCTAAATAATCAAATTGAGTGAGTATAGTTGTTTGATCTTGTCTTCATCATCTAACTGCGGCTGTGTTTAATTACAGCATGTGCTTGTGATGGCCACTGCCTGTAAGTTGTTGTCTGATTGCTTAAACTGTAGGACATTTGGACAGATAAGCAATAAGAATATACTACTATCTTCAACAGTTGAACTAATCAGTATCAAATATTTGAATTGCTCTATCTTTAGATCTGACTGGTTAATTTCTTTTCCTTGAACACCTGCTAATGCTATGCTTCTTCAGAATTCGTTGCAAGTTGCATCAAAATTTCTGTGTATGCTTCCTATCCGATGCTTAGAATGAAGTTTAAGCACTAGTCCCTTTTGGTTTCAAGTGTGTTCTTCCTGAATGTACTGTGCACACATACGGTATGCTATGTACGTATACGTATACGGTATTGCAACTTTGAGTTTTTAAGCCTTTATTACAACATTACAGTTGTATGTGGGGCTTTAAAGGCGTGGAAGAAGGGCATCCCACTCTTGTTTTGAAGTGCCATTTTTCCACCAGGCACTGCTCCGCGTTCTAATAAAAACGTTGTCCCCCCTACACCGTTTTTTTTAATTTATTAAAAAACATTCATTCAGAATTGTATTTATAGAATTGGTGGGAAGTTAGTTTATGTTCATTTATTTATTAAATGAACGAATATGAATAAGAATTTTTTGTTTGTTTAATTAAATAAATGAATATGGACAAAAATTTATTCGTTTATTTATATTCATGAACGTACGGTGATTTATTTGTTTATGTTTATTTATGTTTGTTTATATTCATTTAAATATGATTGAAGGTGTTCATTATTCGGTTAAATTGAACTAATTAATTGAACCAAACTAAAACTAATTAATTTGATTTAAAATTAGTTAATTAATTAAATTAATTAAACTAACTTAAAATATTAATATTAAACACGTTATATATGTTCATTTGTATTTGTTTATTTTTGTTTATGTTCATTTGTATTTCGTTTATTATTTTAATGAACAAATATGAACGAACATGAACAAGTAATATTTCTTAATGAACGAACATGAATAAGAAATTTTATGTACATTTATGTTTATAATCGTTCATTTGTTTGATTAAAATTAAACAAACGAATATGGATATATTTTTGTTCATGTTCGATCACATGTCTAAGTACCGTACATTTCCACAAGTATCGATACCCAAATTGAGTTAAAAAAAACCTAGACATGTCCCTGTATCGATATACATATACGGCATAATGACAACCAATATCGATACATATACCTTGTGTACTGATCCCAAATACACCCTTTGGCATATTGATATCCATTTTAATACACCCTTTGGCATATTGATATCCATTTTGACTACTGAAATTTTTAATAAAACAATAATACCGGTACACCCATGCCTGTGCTGATACTATATTTGAAAAGTGTCAAACTTACCTAATTATCTAAGAGCGTACCGATACTGACATAGCCTATACATACATACGAGCTTAAAACTTTATTTATAGAGCTCAAACTTCTCTGGTTCAAACTTTTAATCTTAACTATTAAAACTCAAATTATTCTTACATATTATGGGAAGTTAGTTAAGTATATTTTTATTAATTTTACCCCAAATCAACACAAAATTTAAATTTTTTTTCATGGATAACCATTTAAGCTTTAATCTTAAACAAGTATCACATTTTTCAACCAACGTACTAAAATGATAATACACATAAAATTAAAAGTGTGATAATCTCGAATTTAATAGGAGAAAAACTTACCCTATTTTCAAGCCCTTTTTCTTGCTAAGAGCCTTGGAGTGTCCTTTCACTTTTTCATTATAAGAAAAATTACTAATGTATTATTATATTATTGGATGATTTTAAGAAACTAAAAATATAAATTAGACTTTAAATGAATCTTCTCAAATCATATTTTTGTTTTTTTCTATTATTATTTTATAAAGTCTCAATTTTATCATTTTAAATTATTTTTATCCTAAATCCAATGGCGGATGTATATGTAGCTGATGGTGGGTCCGTGCCACCCTGAAATTTTAAAAGTTTATATATTTACTTTTGATTTTTGAAATTTTTATGAATTAGTCCTTAAAATTTTTAAAATTTTATGATTGTGCCCACCCTAAAATTTTGAGATTTTTATGACTTATACTTATCTTAAAAAATATTTTGATTTGTGTCCACCCTCACATATAGTTTTGGATCCGCCACTACATGAATCAAAGATTAATAATTATTTAATAATATTCTCTCAAAATTCAAAACGTGATTCATATAAAAAAAAAAAACTCAAAGATTAATCCTTTTCTTATGTGTGGAGAGTAGGAAAAGAAAAGGCAAGGAGACAAAGAGGAACAAGATGACCGCATTGTCATCTTTCCCTGCAGAAAATTAACTCTCCCCTTTTACCTGTTCATACAATTACTAAATTACCTAATTACCCTCCTAATTTTTTCTAAAAAAAAAACTAAAATTCATTCACAAAAAGTTTTAATTAGGACCAACATCAAACCTAAACATAAGACCCCATGCATGATAATTAGATTTATTTTATGTTAGTTTAATTTATAGTTTTAATTTTTAAAATTATTTTTATAAATATCTGATTTTATGGTATTTGATTGATTGATGGTGATATTTAAAGATTACCTTATTGATTTCCTTTTCTTCAAATTAGTCGCTATAATATTAAAAATATGCTGATAATTCGATTAGGAGAAATTATTCTATGGACCGATTCTATAACGTCATTCATGATCTCTAACCACTAACTAATTTTATATTTTCCATATCATTTTTCTTTCCTAATTAATCTCTATGTAATCATCTACTACCTATTTATATAGTAATAAAAAATTAAAGATTTATTCTTGAAAAAATAATATAAAAATATAAAATTAGTTAATTAATTTTTAATGATTAGGGATCATAATAATATAATAAAACCGATCCATAAAATAATTTCTCTTCGATCCGGCTGAGCGGTGAGAACGGGGTTTAGGGTTTCAAATCTGAAACGGTAATAATAACAATATATCTGATCTCCAAGTCAAAGGGTTGCCCTCCAAAAATATTCCTCTGCGAGGAAAACCATCTCAACCACCGACTCGACAATCAAATGGATCCCATCCATTCCAAACACCTCTCCATCACAGCCGTTCATTTTTCATGCAATAGTTTCCCTTATTTCACACCCAACTTTTCCAACTCCTTGCAATACACGTAATCAAAAGGCCTAAGAAGACCCAAAGGAAACCTCCCATGAAATCACTAGGAAACGCACCCACTCGTTGCTTCTCTTTCATCATATATATAAATAATGTAGCATTTTCAGATCCCAGCACAGCCAAACAAAGAAATGATAAGCCAAAATCTGATGGCAAAGTTGAGAAGATCAAAGGGTGTTGCAGGTGGACGATCCAAGGCGATGGAAGGGTGCAAAACACACCCGAAACACAAGCAATCACCGGGCGTTTGTTCACTTTGTTTAACAGACAAACTTTCTCAGATATCATACCAGTCTATCTCAAGACGTCCTGCAATTACTTGTTCTTCGCCTTCTTCTTTGTCGTCTTATTGTTCTTCAGCCTCAGCTTCTTCTCCTTCCTCTCCCACACATGGCAAAACTTCACTCACTAACAACTGGTCTGGGGCTTTTGCTTCCAGAGAGAAGAAAAAGAATGGTGGGTTCTTGCGGAAGTTGCTTCATCATCACAGTAATACCACCACCACCACCACCATGGTTCATTAACGGTGGTGTTGGTTGCTTGGATTTTTAAGAAACATAATGCATGTGGATTGCTTCATCAGTTTTCTTCATCATTTTTTACTGATCTAAGCAAATCCAGTTCCGTTGTTACTGTTCTTGTACCTGCAGATCATAAATGGTACAATAATGAGAAATTGTTTCTGTACGATATTATTTTATTCTCTTCTTTGTACTAGTATTCGTTGCTGTTATCATGCTCCTACGGCTTGTAAGGATGAAACTTTGTTTACTTCCATACCATATAGTATTTTTTATATATACGTACATATATTATAATAAAACAGTAGGCATAGATTCCAGCGAAAACATTCTGGCAGAAACCTTTGTTTAATCTGATTAATATTAATGAGTGGCATAAGGTGTGGGTTGGCTGATGATGTCCCTGTCTGTCCCAGTCCCTGCATGATATGATACGATCAATTCCTGCAATTCAAAGATTCCCAGCTGAATGCTGATTCAATTTTGTACAGTTTATGGATGGGACCTAGTACTGCTGATCAAAATCAAAATATATGTCTCCAAATTTCGCAACTTCCCTTGTACAATCTAGGTCCATCACCTTTTCTTTATGGTATGGAGTGAGGAGTTAGTAGATTCATGTTTTTGTGTGAGGTAGACTGATAAAATTCTCAGAGATGAAATGATGTGGTTAAAAAGTATATACTTTTTGAGCGGAGGAAATCATCTATCTCTTTCTTATACTTTTTTTATGTTTTCATTTCAAATCAGAAGATTTAGGATTTAGAGTTTAGGGTTCAAGGTCGGGTTGTAGTTAGGTTTAAGGAATTAAAGTATGGTGTATTTTTTAGGGTGTAAGGTTACGAGTTGTAGTTAGGGTTTAAAGAATTAGAGTATGGTGTATTTTTTAGGGTGTAAGGTTACGGGTTGTAGTTAGGGTTTAAGGAATTAGAGTATGGTGTATTTTTTAGGGTGTAAGGTTACGGGTTGTAGTTAGGGTTTAAGGAATTAGAGAATGGTGTATTTTTTAGGGTGTAAGATTTGGGGTTTATAATATAAAAAATAGAGGTTAAGGTTAAAATTTTAAATTTTTAAAAAAATTCAAAGAAAGTATAAAAGGATGACCATAGAGAAGCAAATGATTTATGATTTGTACCTTTTGAGTTGCAAACATCTGCAAAATGAAATGAGCAATCATTTCAGTTTTACTTATAAAATTAATATTTAAATTTTTAATTTTTTATAATGGATACTTAAAATACATAATTCAATATCAAATATATATTTAAGCCAGATTAATATATATAATATAAAAATAATAATAAATATCGACTATTAAAAATTATTATTAAAGTTGATGTCACTTAAAAAAAATTATGAAAAAAATCCACGCTAGGTAGTTGGAAGAGGGGAAAAATATGAAATTAGGTTTAAGTTTTAGACATTATAAAATTTGAATGAATGCAACTTTAAGTTTCGAGAATCATAAAAAAGAAATATACGAATGAAATACAGCCAAAAAATTAGGTACAAATAACACAGCTTGTGTGCTTATGTTTATGTGTGATTTTCATCTTATATAAATGAATAATATATAATTTTAAATATCGTCGAATAAAGATAAATAGACGATAGAGATTAATAATAAATAAATAATAAAATTATTATTAAAAATATATAAATATAATTTTAGTTATTTGTTATTTATATCTAATAATTTAAAAATATAAAAATAATTAAATTATATATAAATAAATTCTAATTATATATTTATAAGAAAACTTTTAATATAAAAATTTGAAACTCCCTAGGGATGGAGGTATATAAGGGTGGGGTGGGCAATCGTCCCCTACCCGTGAAAATATTTTTTTTTCACTTTTGTTCCTCTATTTAAGTATTTTTAAAAATTAATTTTTTTTATAAATTTACCCCTACTTTTAAACATTTATATTTTGTACCCTTCAATCTCAAATCCTGGTTCCTCTGAAACTCTCACAGTCCAAATCCTTGTTACAACCGCCTGCCTTGGGAGGTTTAATATAGTTTTTCAATTGGGCCGGGTAGTACCCATTTTGGGGGAGCCCTATACTAATTCCAACAAATAAATATAATTAATTTATTAAAATAATATTATTAGAAAATTAAGGGTAAATTATACAAATAGTCATTGAACTATTATTTCATTTATATTTCTCGGTCACAACTATTTTTTGGGTAAAATCATCGCTAGTATTATATTTAGTTTCTATTTATATCACCGAACATAAAAATTAACGTTGGTAACAAATTTATAAAAAAATTAATTTAATGACCAAAATGATAAAGGACTAATAATTCGATTATTACTGGTATAGTTTAACCTAAAATTAATAATCTTTTTTAGTATTAAATTTAAATCTGAACTTTCTTGAGTTCGGAATTTTTAATATGAGAACTTGTAAAAGTAGGGTATTTCAACTGGATTTCTGTGCTCATTTTTACCAGATCTGCTTAAAAGAATGGAATAGCTGGGGATTTGAGTTAGAATTTGACCCGAGATTCGAAAACTGAATGGTCTAAATTGATTTATTTGAATTGAGATCTGGAATTGATCCGAATGTGGTTATTTCATTTTGACCTAAAATCCGATCATAACTAAAACCAATCTGAATTTTAGTTGAATCGGAAAAAAAGACTTGAATCGATTTTCAACCGAACCAGATGGACCTAAAACAATTTCAACCGAACAGAAGGCAACCCAAAATAAAGAAGATATATGAAAATAAATAAAGATAGTCATGTTGTAAATTGTCATATAATTCACCAAAAACCAAATATACATATTATACAAAGTGATATATAAGGTATAAAATCCTAATTCGACCTAAAAACTCAACTGAAACCGATCGATCTCATGTTAATCTGATATTTTATCTGATTCGAAATTAATCGACCCAAAATAATTGAATCGACTAGAATCCAAACCGAATGATCTGTTTACCTTCTCTAATTTGACCATGAACGGATATAGAAACAAATGCGCATGCTTTGTTATTATTCAAATTTCAAGCGGTAGAATAAGAGGAACGAAATTAGGGACAGGGAGGATTAATCTAAGCCTGGGAAGATTTGGACATTCATCCAGGGCCTACAGTCACTTCACACTTTCTTGTGTTCAAATTATTTAGATCCCATTATTTAAAAAAAATAGTGAGTAAAAATATTTAATTGGTTGATCAAGTTATTTATTTTTATTCGGAAAAAAAATTAATATGATGATGAGAATGAGACTTTATACTGTTGAAACAACTAGTAATTAGGTTTCAACACCCTCATTCCTCTCATAAATTGACAGGTTTCCTAGTTACTGTTGTGTCTGTACATTCATTTCAGACCAGACAAAGTCAGCAGCTGCAACCCTGGCCTGGGTAAAGTGGGTTCTGAAATGACAGTAACCTACACCCCTTCCCACTTCTCAGTGGCCTCTCCCATTATAAAAATAAATCATCTTCAAAGTTTTAAGATGTTATTTGGAAGAACAACACTCACAACGGAAGGGATTGTCTGCCCTATAAATTGCAGTATCCAATCAATGAGTCAAATAACTTTGAGGGGGGTAAAGGGTCAATTTTGTTCCCACTCATTACTTCAATTCCCAACTACCCCAAACTTATTTAATTTAGACCAGAAGAAAGGGTTTTTTTTATTAAATAAAAAGCATTTATATTTTATTAACGTGAGTTAGTCTAAGTGATAAATAGTTTAGTTCAACTTAAACATGTTTTAAGTTCAAGATATTATATACAAAAAATTAGTGGAGACACATCCATCCAAATCAAATATACGAATCAGGTTGATAGATTAATCGCGATGAAACTCCAAAACTAAAAATAATAAAAAAATACATTTTTATACCGAATTTTAAATTCATACAAACTAAAATAATATAAACACCTACTTCCTTTGTTTAATTTTCAACCAATATGAAAATAAAAAAATAAAAAAAAACCTTCATTAAGCATTGATAATTTATTCTATTCGAAACCAGGATCCCACCCCAGAGCGTACTGTGGCCATCACGGGATCCATGGATATAGATTGGTCTATGTTTGCCTCGAAACTTACTGTATTATCCTTGAATCGTGACTTTTAAAATAATAACCGTTTTTTTAACCATTAAAACTAAATGATTTATGCTCATACAAAAATTTCTTGATTTCTCTTTGATTAATATTTTTTCAGCGTTTTCAAATAAAACTTATTTTTTAATATATTAATTTTCTCATAAAGGTAAAATTTTCATAAAATTAATTATTTAAATTGATAGATTTAACGATTAAATTATTTTTTAAAACTTTAAATATTAAAATAAAAATAAGAAAGAAGTTGAAAACTGAAATATGTACTATAAAATTAATTCCCGATGTCCATTAAATCAATCATCTTACCAAAGTCTGTACATAAATTAAAATTGATTTATACTAAATAAATACTCCTTGTAAAATAAAATAAGTATTAACAAAACTGGGTGCGGCATTAGGTTAGACTTGTGATGCGAGAGTTTCTTGTGGATGATGTCAGACAGGGGACTGAAAATGAAAGAAAATAAATGGGGAAGGGTTTCCTCATGATTTTATTTTGATTTAAATCATTAAAAACGTGCAAAGGATCAGCTGACACGTGTTTACTGAAATATGAATCCACTTATTGTCTTGTCCACAATGCTTGACACGTAGATTTTTTTAATGCGTGGATTAGTAGGTGAATTATATTCATCACGTTATATGTGGTCTAAACAATTAAGATCATTTATCTTTAAATCACGTCATAACGATGTCAACAGAGTGATTGAGCAATCAATATCAAATTGTGGAGATTATATTCTAGAACATATATTACTTGTAATCACTGTTAGCTTGTTTAAAAAAATAACTATCTAATAATTGTTTACTCATTAATTACATATATAAAAGAGGTAATGATTCACCTTAAAAAAATTAAAATAAACGGTCCTAATTAATTGAGACTATAAATGACATGAACAACATGATTCATTTAATAATTTTTCATGTGGATGTGACCTGCCTTTGTCTTACCTAGTTAAGATGTCAAAATGTTGTCGTTTAAATAATTGTACTTTAAAAAATATATTTTTGAATTATTTTCATCATGTTATATATGATATCATCCATTAAAATTCATCAATTTATTTTTTAATATTATTTTTTAAAAATAAATCTTTATTTTTTAAAACTATAAATAACTTAGTAAAAAAGTATAATATAATATTTTGTACTTCATTTCTTGGTTCAAAGGAAAATTCAAAATGATACATAATCGCCTTAAAGAAAGAGGAAAGGCATCATAATTCATGATTAAATAAAATAGTTAAAAGGGTTTTATTGTCAAGGATGAATTATATCGGTAATTATTAAATTATTATTTTTATATTTTGATTATTAAATTGTGTTTAAACAAAAATATTATTAATATTATATTTTGAATTTTAACTATCAGCCATTAAAAATATTGTCATATATTAATGTAATTGTGGAGTTTTTTTAGTTTTTATAATTTATATATATATTTTTATAATTTTTTTAAAATTTAATTGACCACTAATATTATTACACATGTCAATACTTTCTTTAACAAAAACATAAATAATTTTCTTTTAAATTTTTTAGGTACATTTACAATACTCTTTTCTCTGTCTTTTATAATTAAGTTTTAAAATTAAATTTTGTATTCCTAATTTATTCAATAAAATTATAATTTTTTATAATTAAATCTCGTAAAATTATTTTTTATAATTAAAATTTTAAAATTATTATTTTTATAGGTTAAATCGGCTCAAAATTAGATTTAAGATATTTATTTTTAAATCAGATCGAGACTGAATTTTTTAAAAACATTCAAGTTAAAAGTTAGATTTAAAATTTTATATTCAAATTAAATTCGGATAAATTAAAAACTTAACCCGACTCATATCCAACTCCAGGCATAATGCTGGAACTAGCAATAGCTGGAGGACAAGGAAAAAGAAGAAATGAGAAGGAGCTCTTCTTTAATAACACAGCTTTTGATATACGTCTCTTTCTAGATTTTAAACTTTAATTCTAAAATATTTAAATATTTAAATTATAAGATTTACTTTTAAATTTTAATTTTGAATTGAAATTTAATTTATTGTACGTTAAGTATTTAAATTTTTTACTGTTATTTCAAAAAATAATTTTTAATAAAACATAACAATATATAGCATTAAAGATGTATAAGGTGTGTCGTCCGTTTTAAATTCATTTTTTTTATCATAAATCTTCTATATTGTTTTGGTGTTTTTTTTTTTGTATCAACACTAAAAATTTAAATCTTAAGCATTAATTTTAAATTATAAATCTTAAATATTAAATCCTACACTATAAAGAATACATCATATCCCTAATTTTTTAAATCTTAAATCCTAATCATAAACTATTAATCTAATTTCTCAAGGATGAAACATAAACGGAGGCCGAAAAAACAGACGATTTCTACTCCATTCTTTTAATATAAAGCTATCGAATAGATGATTTAAAATATGGATGAGTCTAGAACGAAAGACGCACATCGATAAGCATCACTAATATAATACACTATCAAATATTATTAAATTTTTAATGATTTTTAAATAATTATTAAAAACTCAAATATTTAACATGTAATTAATATATTTCAATATAAAATTCAAAAATATATTATATGAATCATTCACAAATTCATCTATAATTTTACCCAATTAAATAAACTCACATCATCTTTATTTTCACGTAATACTTTTATAAATTAAAACTTATAAATCACCCTCTTCTTCTTCTTTGCATCTCATATCAAGCTTTTGATATTTTTAATAATTATTTAAAAATATTAAAATATTATTAATATCAAATCATATATTAAGTTAATAATATTTAACGATATATATAGTATGTTAAAATATTATTAAATATTGTTAACAATATTTAACAATATGTATTGCATGTTATAAATTTTTTCCTAAAATATTCTTCAAATTTATGACTTATATACTATAATAATTTTTTTAATATCATCTATGCATAGACCTCCCCACTCTATTTTATTAGTAATAGTAAGAATTTGGTGCGAGTATTCGATTAAGTCGAGTTAAGTTAAAAAATTTTGAATTATTTGAATTGATGAGTCATATTTTACTACTCAAACTTTATTTGAATTTTTTTATTCAATTCAATTCGAATTTAAAAATTCAAATCAAGTTTTCGAGTTAATTATAATTTAAACGACTTTCTTTAATTATATAATATATATATATCTTCGTATTTTTCAATGTGACAATATTTTTTTTCATATTTCCATATATATATCATAAAAATTGATAGACTCGTCTTGAACTTAAAAATAAATTATTTAATTATTAAAAATTTTAAATTATTTGAATTTCTATTTTATAATTCAAACTTTATTTAAAAAAATCAAATCAAATTTATAAAATTTTAAATTAAATATTTTTATTTTGAATCAAATTATTTATTTTTTTCGAATCGAACTTACTCGCCCATAATAAGAATGAAGGAAATCTCTGCATTCCCTTGCTATAAAATGTTGAACATTTGGCCTCACCGACACCTTTGAGGTAAATCAAATTTGTATCATAATTTATCAATTTCATAGCTCATTAATAGTTGTGGTGTGATGGCACATTCCATCAAAGAAAGGTCAGAAAATTATATAATTATGTCTAGCATAGGCTAACTAGTAGAATATATGTTAGGGTATAGGTAGGGATAGAGGTGATAATAATTTGTCTCGTTCGTGAATTATTTGGGTTCGATTCAGTTAAAGCTCGACTCGAGTGAGTTCGACTCAGGCTCGGGTTCGGTTCGAGATCTAAACGAGTCGAGCTTATCCAAGCTCGTGAACAGGCTTGAAATAATTATATATAAACATACATACATACATATATATATATACATTAAAAATAATTTGTTTAACAAAAAAATAATAAATTAAATATTATCTACTAAAACAAATTTATAAAACTATAAATAAAAAATAAAAAATAAACTACAAATAAATAATAAAGCACAATAATATAGAAAATTATCCATTTCGAGTCAAACCAAGCTCGAGTTGAGCACAGTAATATTATTTTCGAGCCGAGTTCAAACCTAATATTCCGAACTCGGCGAGCCTGGAGCTGAGCCTAACTCGAGCTCGGCTCATTATCACCCCTAGGCGAAGACTAGAGTCAACGTCCATTAAATGGTAAAGAAAAGTAATAAAAAATAAAGAATAAATATACATTATCTATTAGTTGATTTAATAATATAAAGTGTTAAATTTTTAAATAAACTTAAAATTATAATATTATAAATAATAAAATTGATTAGGAAAATTATCTATTTTAGAATTAGGTAATATTAATATGAATTTTTAATTAATATATTAGATACTAATAGTTATATATAAAAAAGTAAATATACAGCTTATGATCGATGTGTATTCCCTTATATTTAAGTATATTGGTTTTAATTTTAATTTTAACATTAAAAAGTTGATTTAATAAAATTGACCTAATATTTAAATTAATTAATTTATCTAAAATTTGATACGGACTCATGTACGATGGTTCAAACTTAACTAGAACCAAAATAAAAATCGACCTAAATTTTAACCGAATTAAAAGTAATTCATATCGAATTTAACACGAACTAAAAATAATATAAAATAAAAAGAATTCAAATTTTATTTGCTCAAATATATATATATATATATTATTCTCTCTTTGTATTATATTAGTAATTAACATTGTATTTAGTAATAATTTAATATCATCTTTCTTTCGATATAAGATTATATTCATATATTGATTCAAATCGAAAACTGACTAATTTGATATTAATTCAACCTTATAAATATTTCTGATATTAAATTGAATTAAAAATCGTTTGATTCTTCTTCTGGATAAATGTTATTTATTGTAAATATGATGAATCTTAGTGTATAAAAGAAGAATAGTGCATTGAGATACGTTGATTGACCTACTGGTCAATATTATTTATATTATTCGTCTTGACCGAGACAAATCTTAATATAAGTATATAATATTTACTTAGTAAAAAGTAATATATTACTAAAAATTGTTAATAAATATATTTTAATTTTTAATAAAAATATTTTAAAATAATAGTACTATAATATATATTAATTTAAAATTTAAACAAATTTTACCCTTCTTAAAATTCAATAATATTATTTAAAAAAAACTATAATAATTCATAAAATATTATTTATGTCAATATAATAATTAGAAAATATTACAAATTTGAAATATTGTGTTTTTAATTTATTATTTAATAATAATATTTTTAATATCGTATTTAAAATAAATATTTTTTTTGTTTTTTATTAATTTTAATAATAATACCAAATACCTTTAATTAATAAAGCACAATTTTTTAATAAATAATTTAAAAGTAATTTTCAAAATCCGACGTAGATAATTGAACCTAAATATTCTTCAAATATCCGAAAGCAATTGAAATTTAAAAAATAATAACGGAGAAGAATTATTTAAAATACAAATATAGAAAAGTCGGTTAATTATTCATTTCTCTTGCGTGTTAAAGTCATTCAACTTTTAAAAAATTAATTAAATTATTATTTTTTAGTCAATTAAGTTTTGATGAATAAATTAAATTAATTATAATTTTTTAATTAATTTTAATAGTTTATAAGATATTATTATCACGTATCATACTATATTTCTGTCATAACATTTATAAGTTTTCTAAAAAATTATTTTTTTTATAAATACAAACATTAAAAATGTTAAGTGAAAATATTATAACACAACACGTTGTATCAATGAATTCAAAAATTATTGAAATTAACGATCAAAATTAATTAAATGGATAAATTGATAAAATTTTAAAATATAAAAATTTAATTAAGTGAACAATAATTTTAAAAACTTATTTGATTTTTATTAAAAAAATTAAAGGTTTATTATACTCTTAAACTATTTTTATTAAAAATAATTCTAATTTTCTTTTCAAATGTAATAGTAACAAAAGTTCATACATGGCCTTAACTAATGCATCAAAAAATCTCAAAACCAAGTAAAAAAATAAAACTAGTAACCAAAGACAGCTTACAAATCTCCAAGATTATGTTAAAGAGATTTGTAACTCATAGGGCATAACCGATAAATCTATGTATTCAGAGACGAAGGTAAGATTAAATATTAATAAGAGTAAAAATTTATTAAGTTTTTAAATTTAAAATTTGAGAAAGATAAAAATCTATTAAATCTTTAAATCTAAGATTTGAGGGAACAAAAATTTTATTTTATTATTATTTAAACTAAGAATAATCTTAAATATAATTATATCAAAAAATTTTAAGAGGAACAAGAACCCTTAACGTGGCTCTGTCTCTATCCACACCATCCCATCCTTTAAACATATCTGATTAGATATGGGCACGGATTGGATTGGGTTGAATTTTTGGCCCACCTGCACCAACCCGAAGAATCATACCTCTACCCATCACCCGACCCTGAATCATCAAAAAAATTTGTTTCAATGGGAGAAATATCATTTAAACATTCGATTTCACTCTGTTGTTGACGTTCAAAATATCATTTAATGTATGAAAGAAACAATCCAGTCATTCCTTAAAAAAATCCAGCAATGGGAGATTTCTTTCAATTAATGAAACACTTCTTGAGATCCACACCGTCCATTAACCCACTTCCTATTGTTTGACGGATTTCTTTGTTACTAACCAGCTTGAATTACCCTTTTTTTAATATATATAATAAATGTACGATAGTTATTTGTTTAATATATATCCTTTAAAAAACAAATCTTATTATTTAATGTATATTATTTTTTATCATTTATTACTAATATTAATATATTACTCTCACTGTTGATGTTTGCATTGGACTAATTTTCTCATGCGGAAGAGCTAATTCATTTTTTAAAATGATAAATTATCTTTTGAAATGACAAATAAATTTATAATTATTTAGTATATTAATCGTGTAAAAAAATTATATAACTAGGGCAAGACCGTAACAAATATTATTCATATAAGCTTTAAAATAAAAATTAAATGTTATGAATAATACTAAGTGAATATCCATTCACCTCATCTTTAAAGAATAAATCAGTATTTACTTAAATCCTTTATTGTTCTTTTGTCATTTTTTATTTTTCAATTATTCTTTTGTTTTCGCAAAGATCTTAATATTTTAATTTTGATCATTTCAAACTTAAATGTGCATGATGCACCTAAAACTGCACACTTTAAGTAGTTGAATTTTACGAACGTGACAAATGATATTAGAATGAATGTTCGTGAAAGGTACTATTCAAGATGACAAAAAAATATATTGCAACACATAAGGGTGATGAGGCTTAAGCTGACGAATTTTTAAGGCGACATACGAATTTTGAAGGATTGTGTAATTTCGAGAGGTATCGTCTAGTGCAACGATTACATTAACTGGAACAAATTTGCTTACAAGACAATAATCATATCATAACATAACGAATGTTTTGATTTTTTAATTTGTTTTATTCCATTAATCGATTTTGATGACGAGATAATGTAATTTTTAGTTAGAGTTTGATTTGTTAAATTTTATAGATCGTGGATCAATTTATTAAATTTTCTAAGTTGGGTGAATATTTATAATTATTTATAATTGGATTAAAAAAAACTCTAATTCAAGTGACCACAAGTGTAACTTACCCAAAAAAGAATGTGAGTTTTATTATGGCATAAAGATAATTTTCACCCTTAATTTTTATAATTTTTGTCATTTTAGCCCTTATTCTTTTTTGGATAAATTTAACCCTTGACCTATGTCCTTTAACAAATAACTCATTTCTTTAACTACCATGATAACTGAACCGTTAAAAATTTAATAATGATAACATGTCATATATATGTGATAATATATTTTAAATGACATAGAATCTAACCTATTAAATATATGCATATATATAGAATATAATTTTATTTCAGTATAAAATATAAAACAATTAAAATTTAAATAAAATATTAAAAATTAATTAAAACAAAAACAAAAATTTACTAAATATTCTCAACTCTAACTAAACTAAAATATCTTTATAAAAACTCTAAAACTCCGATTTAGATTAAAACTAAAATACCTAAGTTCTAAATTAAAATAATAAAAATCTAATTGATTATTATCAAAATCTTTTATCTTTGATTCACCGGTAACAAACTATACAAAACCCTTTATTTTCAAATTATGTTCATACCTTTTTAGATAAAATTTTAATTTTACTGTAGTTAAGGTTGAGAATGTTTAGTAGCCTTTTGTTTTAGATTTAATTAATTTCTAATGAATAAAAAATTATTTTTTAATATTTTATTTGAATTTTAATTGTTTTATATTTTTAGATTGGAATAAAACTATATTTCGCGTGTATGTATTTGATATACTAGATGTTAAGTCATTTAAAATATATTATTATATATATATATGACATGTCATCATTATTAAATTTAACGGTTCAATTATCATTGTAGTTAAAAAATGAATTATTTGTTAAAAAGACATAAATCAAGGGCTAAATTTATCCCAAAAAAAAAAAAATTATAAACATTAAGGATGAAAATTATCTTTATACCTTTAATTATCTTAAAATCTTAGTTTTATTTCGTTATTTATTTCCCTAATCTGCTACCTAAAATTTTATAGTTTATTTATAAACCGACCAAAATCTCAGCGGAGCCGCACCAAACCAAAACCAAGAATTAAAATCCAAAAAAACATCATAACTGACCGCTTTACCTTTCTCTCTCAGAGACAAAAGAGAAAGTGGAGTTTGGAGAAACCGGAGGGTTGAGGTTTTGATTCGCTGTGATCGTTTCAATATGATGGCGGTGCTTCGGCATTGTTTCTCCGCCGGTTTGTTCTAGGCAAAAGAAAAAAAAAGGAAAACGGGGTTTTTGTTTGTTTATTCTTTGTTAGGAGAGAAAAAAAGAAGCCGCAGAAGATGCAGTGGCGGAGGCGGAGAGTGGTGGTTGTGGTGCTGCGGAAGTTGATAACGTGCGCCATATGTGTAATAGCGTTGATGGGACTTCTTTCCGTTCGCGTACACGTGTTTCCTTCTTCTAAAGCCTCCGATTTGACTGATCCTTACAAGCTCCCTACCGTCACTCAAGTATATCTCTTTCTTTGATTTTGGGTTTCCTCCTTTCTGTTCTTCCATTGCCTTTTCTATTTCACTTTCCTTAAAATAAATTTGTTTTAAGAAATTTGACGGTTTTTTTTTTCAGATGTTAGTTATGTAATGCTGATGTAGAGAATTTTTGTATTTCCCCCATTTTTGTAGCAGCATGAGCTCAATTTCCAGAAGTTAAGTACAGAGGAAAAATGGACGCAGGAGCTCACTCCCCCTCATTTATCGAAAGAGCAAGCTTCGCCGCATCTTTTCAAAGCCCCTCTTTCATCCCACAAGGTTTTTGTGTTTCTTTACATTTGTTGACTAGTTTGTTTGATTCTTCAGCCAAAAGTCTTTATTATTGGATTGTTTGATTCACATTATGCCCACCTTTCTTTCTTTAAGCCTTTATAATCCCTTTTCAGAGGGTGTTTGATTTTACAATCATCTGTTTAGTTTGCTTGGTACCTTGTTGGTGTTTGGCGAGGATTGTTATTCTAGTCAAGTAGATAAAATATTGATGCAAAACAGTCATGCATCTTTCATGTTTTCACTCCTTTAGATTTGACAGTTGGATGGTGCCATTGGAAATTTGGATTTTGAGAAGTTGTGGAAGCCGCCATCAAATCGAGATTTCGTGCCCTGCGTACAGCCTAGTTCTAATTACACGGGTAGGGAAGTAGCTTCTTGTTTTTGTTAATTTTATATTTTTGATGCATCATCTAAATAACTTTTTTTTTTTTTAATTCGTGGTTGTTTGCTCAGCACCTGATGAGTCAAGAGGTTACCTTCTAGTTCATACAAATGGCGGGCTCAACCAAATGCGAACTGGGGTTTGTATCACTTCACTTTTATGGCTGAATTTTAGTTTTATAACAATCATGCTTCCATATGTGTGTTATGTTTTGGTGTACATGGTTGAGTAACATGAAACTTGTCGTATAACTTGATTAGAAGAAACAGTCTTCTACAAACATTATGGAACTAAAGTACTTGAATACTTTACCAGTACTTCGTAATTTAGTTTAATCTTGGTTTCCTCTTTCCATAAAGGTATTTTGAAATGTCTTCTCTTGTTTGATGAAACTTTTCCAGTTCTCCTAGAACTCCTTATTGGTTTCAAATACCTTTGAATGTGATGCTTTCTTTCACCTGCTGTGTTTCCTTATACAGATAGAGAAATTGAGCATGATTGTCTACAGCAATTTTATTACATTCCCCATATGTATGGGATGCTGCTAAATATTAGATTGTTACTCATGTTTAAGTTTTCTAATAAAAATAGTGGCAGTATAGCCATTATATCAGTTTTTCTGAATCATTTAGCTGAAGGGAATCTCATTCTTGATTTTGCAGATATGTGACATGGTTGCTGTAGCCCGTATAATAAATGCCACTCTTGTAGTTCCAGAACTTGATAAACGATCATTTTGGCAAGATACTAGGTAGCTTCTCTCCTTCAATCGTATTCTTTAGTAAAAATAGTACTACTTTCTCTCTAACTGTTTTTTTTTTGTGTGCATGTGTGTGTGGAGGATATAACCTTTCCTTCTTTGATAACTTACAGCAATTTCTCTGATGTTTTTGACGAGGACTATTTTATCCATGCTCTGACTAATGATGTTAAAGTCATTAAAAGGCTTCCTAAGGATATGTCTTCTGCTGCCAAAGTAGTTATGCATTTTAGAAGCTGGTCTGGTTTGGAGTACTACCAGTATGAGATAGCTAGTCTGTGGGAAGAATATCAGGTTTGTTTGTTCAAGTTTTTATTGTGATTATGCTAATTGGTGTATTAATTCTTCATGGTTTTGCTCATTTCTCTCTTTTTTACCAGGTTATTCGAGCTGCTAAATCAGATTCACGCCTAGCAAATAACCATCTGCCTCCTGACATTCAAAAGCTTCGTTGTCGTGCTTGCTACGAAGCTCTTCGTTTTTCACCCAAAATTGAAGCGATGGGGAAAGTAAGTCACTCGACTAAAATATCAATCTACTTCTTGGAGTCTTTTGTATGTGTTTCTATATTCGTCTTACTTATTAAGTTGGTGATTGGTGCAGTTGTTGGTAGATCGAATGAGATCTTATGGTCCTTTCATCGCGTTGCATTTGCGATATGAAAAAGATATGCTCGCTTTTAGTGGGTGCACACAGGGTTTATCTGATGTTGAAGCTGAAGAGCTAAAGACAATCAGGTAAAGCAATTCGTTGTCTTTCTATGTATATATGCACATTGGAAGTTTGAAAAGAAAGTTGTAACATGAAGTAGGACAATGTTTTTTATTGTACGAAATACAACCAAGAAAAAAGAAGGGGGAAGTGTCACCCAGTTGGGTTAGAGATCAACTTTGTTTTGCTTTTGCCACTTTCTTTCTGAATGTGCAGAGAAAACACTGCCTATTGGAGAATCAAGGACATTAATGCAACGGAACAGAGATCCAAAGGATACTGCCCCTTAACCCCAAAAGAGGTTGGAATTTTTCTGACTGGTCTAGGATACCCATCAAACACCCCTATATACATTGCTGCTGGAGAGATATATGGGGGTGATACTCATATGGATGATCTACGGTCTCGCTATCCAATTTTAATGAGTAAGGTAGGGAGTAATGCCATGTTTCTTTGCCTGATGCTACTTTGTACATCTAATTGCTTTATTTTTTATTTGGGTAACTTTTTCTATGGACCAAGAGTGAATAAACATTCGAAACTTAATATTCATGGATTTTCTTAACCTTTTTTATCCAATGTTATTATAATGAGACTAACTCTTTTATGACATTTATACTGCTTTGTTTATCCGGTTTGTCCATATGTAATCAAATTAATTATTGTTCACATATTCTAGTGTATCGTGTATTTTTCACTTGTGATTGATTGCCTTTTTTATCGTCAAAAGTTATTAATGGATGTATGATGCACACAGTTATAATACTAACTGAAATCTTTGGCCATTGGGTATAATTTGTTGCTATTTGGATAATCATTGATATTTTTTTTCTTTTCTCTTTTTGTGGTTGTCATATGTATATAAATATAAGGATGTATGTGCAAAAGAAACTATGATGCTTGGATACACACAATTGCTCTGCTGAACTTGGATGATGTTTGATAATTTTTCATATTAGTGAATAAGGGCCGACATGGAGTTCTAATAGTCTTGTATCTTTTGGTATTTTGAAGGAAAAATTGGCTTCTGTTGAGGAGCTTGAACCATTCATCAACCATGCATCTCAAATGGCTGCACTTGATTACATTGTATCTGTGGAAAGTGATGTCTTCATTCCATCATACTCGGGAAACATGGCACGAGCAGTTGAAGGGCATCGTCGTTTTCTGGGACATAGGAAAACTATATCTCCAGATAGGTGAGTCAAATTGTTTTCCAAAACTTGATTCATTTCAAGTTTTGTATCTATGATTTATATCGCAATCTTTTGTGGTCTACTGAAGAAGTTCCCTATACTCTTTTCTTTCAGGAAAGCACTAGTCCGCCTTTTTGACAAAATTGAGATAGGGTTATTGCACGAAGGGAGAAAGGTTTCCAATAGGATCATTGAAATGCACAAAAAACTGTATGTGGTTTGTCTTTAATCAATTAGATGCTGCAGAGAGAGGGGCTTCATTTTTGTCACTCCTACATGTACAACAGAAATAGTAACATAGTGCATGTAATATTGTTTCTTTGGTGGTTTGTTGTACAGGCAAGGTTCACCAAGGAGGAGAAGAGGCCCTGTATCAGGAACAAAGGGTACAGATAGGTTCCGTTCAGAAGAAGCGTTTTATGTAAACCCGTTACCGGATTGTTTGTGCAAAAGGGTATCACCGAAAGCAAATGCATCTCTCAGTATGAGATGATATATGAGATACTGCAGATCAAAATTTGCTTATTATTGAAGATCCCCCATCTACTGTGTGTATTGGCGGCTGGCGTATGGTAATGTTAATTATCATATCCACAAATTGAAGTATGTTCCACCCTTGGGGGTGCCACTACAAGAATGTGGACGCGGGAGTGTGTATATATTGAGTTCAGGTCTGGGAAATTGGTTCAATCCCAATAACATTAGATGGGAATAGGACGAAGTTGGGGGTAGGGAAGTTGCCTGCTGTTGAGATATTTGTCCCTTGGCTAGAATTCTGCCGTGCCATACGCCATTCATAGTTTATGCACACTATCTTTTTGTATTATTACTACTGCGTCAAGAGACTAATTAATGTGAACCAATCCGTCTACTGAGTCTCAATTTTAGATTGCTGGTATTTAGTGTATGGAATGTTCTATCCATTCTCCGGCCCCGTCCTGTAGCCCAAACCGCTGGCTAAGGCTATTACTGTTCTGCCGTAGCATCCCGCATATTAGAATCCAACGAGTAAATACCAGTACTCTTGTTTCCTTAGCATCTCTTCTGTACTCTAACTAGGGATGGAAGGTCAGAAGGATGGGGGGATTATTTATTTTAAAAATTAATTAAAAATTTTAACTTCATTTATAAAGTTATAAAATTTTTACGGATGCATAGCAATTTTTTTTAGATAAGCCAAAAAAGTAGTAAAATTGTTACTCATTTATAAACCAATCCCCAAGCAACTAATAAATCGTCCTGTACGTTTCTTATCCTAATTTTTTTATGTTGTAAATGAATGCGTATAATATCCTTTAGACAATCAAACAATTCAGTGCAAAATTTCTGTACTCTTCGAAAAACCTTAAGGTTACGTTTTTCCCATATCAAATATAGAAA
Organism: Abelmoschus esculentus; assembly: GCA_035048815.1. Classification (NCBI taxonomy): domain Eukaryota; kingdom Viridiplantae; phylum Streptophyta; class Magnoliopsida; order Malvales; family Malvaceae; genus Abelmoschus; species Abelmoschus esculentus. Next base: position 4,090,808 of record JAUCBN010000037.1, read on the forward strand.
AGTTTGCCATGCAAGTCGACCGATCAAAGCTGCGACTAACCTCCCTTTGAACCTGGACACCACCCAAGAGAGCTCCTCAGGCCAGTTCAAGACCTCTCGATGTATGCCACAGCAACATAGACTCAATCTCCAAAACTGCTTGGAGAATGGACAATCAAAGAATAAATGGTCTCTGGATTCAACTGAACCATTACATAAAATACAACCTTCTTCATCAACTATCCCCATTCGAACCAACCGTACCCTCGTAGGAAACCTGTCTAAAATTGCCATCCACGTAATCATCGTATGCTTTGGGATATGCATACTAAACCATATCACTTTATGCCATGCTATTATTTTTCTGGATTTACGGATGCTCCTTCAGATTTTTCTTATGTCTGCCTGCAGTTAAAATCGACACTACCACACTTTTCAACTTGAAAAACTTTTTGAACAACCAACTGGAGTGCTATTTACTCTCCATATGTCATATGCATAGCAATTATCTTTGGGGTTATTATCCTATTCATTAGTAGTGAAAAAAACTTTGATTCTACTCCAAAGTTAAAATTAAAATTTTAATTCTAAAATTTTAAATTCTAAACTTAAAAAATTTAATATCTCTAAACCCCAAATAAAACTTTTAATCTTAAATATAACCGATTTCATACTCTTAGAGACGAACATGGGTTAAATTTTTGGTACATTAATTTGATTCGAATATAAATATCTTAAATTTGATCTTGATCCAAATATTTTCTTTATAAAAATTATATGACCTGACTCAAAAATTAATAACATGATTTTAACCTGACTTATAAAAAATAATTTTAAAAATTTAGTTGTATAAAAATAATTTTAGAGAATTTAATTATAAAAAATATAACTTTAAAGGTTAAATTATAAATAAAAATTTATTTTAAGGATATAATTATAAAATGTATAAAAAAATATTATTATAGATATTCTTAAAAAATAAAAAAATTATATAATTAATTTTAAATCAGATTACACATTAAAACCGAGCTCGATCTACCTAATTTTTCTTTAATAAAAATCAACTCAAACCCAATTATTTTATTAAAAAATCTGATCGATCTAAACGGACTGAATCAAAACCCCATCGAATAGGATAAAATACTCATTCCTACGTACTCCTTGAGCACTCTTGAGAATTCCCCCCACCAATCCACCAATAAGAATCGAGATACGAATTACGATAGGGATAAGGATCATCCAAAATCATTTGCACATTCCACACGTACGCACCATCCTCGTCTCTTGCACGGCCACTCACACATCTGCTCTCTGCCAAACACAACTCTGTTGCAACCAAGAAACCAAGAAAGAGAAATCTTTTATTGGCTGTACCATTAGGGGAGATGGAGGCAACCAGGGTGTCTTTCCTTTCAACAACGCCATCTTTGGTTTCTCTAGCCCCTGTCCCTGACCCGTCTTTGAATTCCATTCATGCCTCTATTGCTGCTAACAGATCCCTACCTCGGCCTGTAAGTTGCCTTCTGTTTTGCTACATTTTCTTTGACATGCAAACTCATGGTCTAGATTCTTGGGATTCTAGTGTCTGACCCAATGACTGCCTGCAACTCATTGTTGCGTGGTTTCATGCCTTGAAATGAAACCATCAGGGCGCTATTCGTTGTAGCAAAACCCAATCTGTTGATGTTTCTTCTGAACATGGTTTCCATCGTAGAGATGTTCTCAAATGCATTGGAGCAACAGTTGGTTTGGTAAGTGGTAACATCTCATTTTCTCTTTCTCAATAACTCTATTCTATCAATGTCTTTTCTTCTTAAATTATTACCCACAGACAACCAACGAAGCAGGGACAAGTTAATGCATTTCTACCCTTTTTTTTTTCAATTAACCTTTTAAACCCTTTAAGCTACTAGCACTAAGTTCCCCATCAACTGTGCTATAAGAAGAATGCGTGCTTCCATGAGAAGTTTCTACCAGTTTTTATCTGTCTTTTAGGAATTACTTGCAAGCTCAGGGTCATGGGTTGAAATGGCAAGTGCTGCTGATTTGATACAACGTAGACAGCGCTCTGAATTCCTCTGTAAGTTCTCCGTACACTAGTACAGTTTGGCTTCACAAGCTATGGTATTCTAAATTATATTCCACACTTTTTCTTGCAGCAAGTATTAAGGACACCCTGTTTAATGCTATAAAGGTACATTAACCTATCCCGCTCCCTGTCCTTCATTTCAGCAAACTATGAATAAGTTGTGTTTGTGGTCTTAAGTTACGGTATAACATTCGATTCGTTTTACTTTTAATGTTCATTGTGTTATTGTTATCTTTCAATCAGGGAAATCCAGATATTGTCCCCTCCTTGCTAACTTTGGCACTGAATGATATTATGACTTATGACAAGGTGAGATGCATGATGCTATGTGTTTTCAATATTTTATGATGCATCCTCTTTAATTTGCTGTATGAGATGAGGAAATGAGGAAACAAATATAATAACTTTCTGATGCTTAAGTTTGTAGGCTACAAAATCTGGTGGACCAAATGGATCCATTCGTTTTAGGTATGTCATGTTTTTACACACAGCATTATCTCAAATATAAGTTTCTGCTTAGGAACTATGTAAGATACTTCACAAATAGATAAAAATACATTAGAGGGGTTAATCATGCAATCAACCTACAAATGAGGTTTGAAGATTAATTGCTTTACTGAAAGGCAAGTGATGTGTGCTCTTGTTATGGAATCCTTTTAGTTTCCTGAGCTTGGAGACTATGATCTTGTTTACCATTGTGCGGTTTGTATATTTTAACATGGAAGTAGATAATAAAATGATTGCCTCGACTTTAAGATGAAAATTTCTGTCCGATAGAAATTCAATGATTATTGTTGTCGAGTTATCTAATTTATTGACAATGAACATGCTTTGTCAGCGGTTACTAGGTACTTAAACTTCCCCTTTTGGTGTGATTCAGTAGAATCATTGTTTAGCTTCTTACTCATGTCTTAACTTTCATTCTCGTCTCTTTTCTTGCTTAAAGCTCAGAGTTAAGCCGATCTGAAAATAAGGGGCTTTCGGCTGCTGTGAGTTTGTTAGATGAAGCAAAGAAGGAAATTGATTCATATTCCAAGGGAGGACCTATCTCATACTCAGATCTTATCCAATATGCAGGTGAAGTTCTGCCCTCTGTCATAGCTATCTAGCCTAAGAGTATTCCATTTGTGAGAAGCGGATAACGGTAATTCATCTGACATAGCATTTGTGTATTCTATCCAGCTCAATCTGCTGTCAAGTCTACTTTTCTGGCAGCTGCTATTCGCAAATGCGGTGGGAACGAGGAGAAAGGAAGAACATTATATTCGGCATATGGTTCAAACGGACAGGTCCTTTTCTTTAAGCGAAAATTCTGTCTTCTGTTCTTTAGCATCTAATCTATTACTGGTATTTCCTCGTTGAATTTGTAGTCTTAAATGCTATAAATATGATTGAAGTTGGCAATTCATTATTATCGATACTGTTACTGTTATATTGTGCCAACAGTGGGGCTTGTTCGATAGGCAATTTGGACGAAGTGATGCTGAAGAGTCGGACCCAGAGGGAAGAGTGCCACTTTGGGAGAAAGCAAGCGTGCAAGAAATGAAAGACAAGTTCAAAGCAGTTGGCTTTGGTCCCCGTCAGGTAGTTCCTCATTCGTGCTTTTATTACTGCTACTTAAGTTGTTAATCTTCTTAAACCCAGGAAAGCGTCAACAAGACATGCTTGTACACTCACAAGCATGATAGAAGTCCATGTGAAAGAGGAATGATGATTTTGCCATGTTTAACGTTTTCATGTATATTGTTTTCTTCCCTGTACCGCCCGTTTGCCGTACTTTGGAGTGCAACAGCCTTTATGTCTTTTTCGGTCACAATCATCATGCATGCATCCTAATCTTCGGTCATTTATTTTCTCCTATCGGATGATCAGCTAGCTGTGATGTCTGCATTCTTGGGTCCAGACCAGAATGCAACAGAGGCCTTATTAGTTACTGATCCAGATGTTTCTCCTTGGGTTCAAAAATACCAGCGAAGCCGAGAAACCGTGTCCCAAACGGACTATGAGGTTCGTTCCTTGTTTCTCCTTGTGTATTTCAATGTAGCTAGAGCTCCATCCTTCTATGGTTTCCAAGTTCGACATGAAAATCGTAATCACTTCCAGATCTTGCTTTTAAACCCGATTCTACACTTCTCCTATCACAGGTTGATCTGATAACTACCCTTACCAAGCTAAGTTGCTTGGGTCAGCAAATCAATTATGAGGCATACACATATCCTGTCAGAAAGATTGAACTGAGCAAACTGAAACTATAGTCTGAAGCAGCGTCAGCAAAGTCATGTTGTATGAGCTCCGACAACAAATTTTCCATGTTGAATATTTCTACTTTCTATCATGTTTTTCATGTCTTGAATAAGAAATGAAAGATCTTTGTTAGTATCCATCCACCCTTCAATTTCCATTTGAATGTTTATAACAAATGTTTGTTGTTTAATGTAATCTGTCAGCTCAATAACAAAGGAGAAGGGGCATTCCACCTAATAGAAACGACCTTTCTTACACTCGAGGACAGTTTTGAAACCAACGTTGACCTACTAAGAGAGCTCAAGGTTAGAGACAAGGCCTCCCTTATAATGAAAATTCGGGACCTAATCATTAGGATTACGATAAAAAATAAGACAAAACAAACGCATGAAAAAGAGATTATGAAAAAAATAAGATCGAATGACTTCTGACAACGTCAAAGCCATCGAAAAATGATCTTCCCAAGGAGTGCAAAATGATAGAAAGTTTAACTTTGAATTGAAAGAGTTTATTCCTAAAGTTTTGACTAAACCTAATAACAATAAAAGTTACTTCAACAGGATAGGGTGAAAATCGTCTACCTCCTTCTCATGTTTTCTTTTGTCTTTATCTAAATCAGAGGTTTAAGGTTTAGGGTTTAATGTTAGGGTTGTGGTTAGAGTTTAGAAAATTAAGGGTGGAATGTATGTTTAGAGTGTATGGTTTAGGTTTAGGATCAGTGTCAGATTCAAAAATTTATTTGAGGGCGGGCATATATAAAATTTTAAAATCTCAAAGTGAGCACAAAGCTTAAATATTACAAAAATTAAATATTAATTCATAAAATTTTTAAAAAATTAAGGGTAAATATGTGAATTTTGAAAAGTTTAGAATAGACAGACTTTTGTGAATGTGGATCCACCACTATTTAAAATATAGAAAATAAATGTTAGAGTTTAAAATTTAATTTTTAATTTTTTAATAAAAAACATAAAAAAAAGCACGAAGAGAGAAAAATTTTATTCCTGTAAGCGCATCTGTCAAATGTTATTATCTTACGCAGGTAAATCTTCCAAAGTGTTTATATTGTATTAAAATTCTTCTTTTATACATAAAACATCCTTTAATTACGTAAATAAAGACTTTGAGATAGATTAATATGTTAAGTTATAAATATTTATATATAAAAAATATACAAATATACAACTCTATCACGAAATTATTACTTTAATGGCCTCATTCGGTGTAGTCTTTTTTATATCATTATTATTTATTACTGATGGCCTAATTCTAGGAAAACAAACTAGCCCCAACTTTTCATTTTTCTATTGATGTATCGATCAAGGGAGAGATTATATATAAATTATTTTCGTTGTTTATACAATTAGGTTCGTTTATTTTTAAGTAATTATCTAATAATTATTGGAGTATTTATTAATTATGTGTAAAAAAAATGATGATTTGTCTTAAAAAAATATAAGATAAATAAATTTGATTAATTAAAAATCATAAATAAAATACCAAAAAGATCTATGATATAAGTTTTCCGAATCATGACGCATGATCCTCCATATAAAGAAAAAATTATGTTATGGGTCATCCCACCACGTCATCCATGATACCAACTAATAAAAACTATTAACCTCATTATTTTTTAATTTTTCAAGTGAAAATTCACTTAAAAAATAATTATGACATAAAAAAATTGATGAAGTGAATAATTTTTATTGGTTGGTCCCTGAATAGGTGGTAGGACTGACCATGATATAATTTTTCCATATAAAGAGAGAAAAAAAATGATGTATTAGTGTTGCTGTATATTTTATACTATCTACATTCATACCAAGCTTTCTACAAAAGATCATTAACAAAATGGGGAAAAGAACCAAGCTTCTAACTCTAACTGACCATGGTGAGACAAATTTTTATGTTTATCCAACCACTGGTAATTGACTTAAATTATCCACCCCCTTGTGGAAAATAGCAAACTTGGGGAAAGTAAAGCATACGGTGACCTTGGAGAATTCAAGCACCCGAATGGTAGTGGCGATGATGGTAAATATGGTTGGATCATCCCTGTTGTTGATACCTGTGGATGTTGCGGTTGTGGGGTGGTCAAGTTGTTCCAACGGGGTGAAACCAGTGGGGACAATGGGGGGAACCATGCGAATTGATTTGGGTTGGGAGCAACAGCGGTGGGTTTAGAGTTCTGTACGTACCGCATATAGGCAGAGATGGACGATTCTGCCGCCGCGTGTACAGCCGGAAGTGGAAGGAGTGGCGAAGGAGGCGCCGTAGTAAGCGGCCTTTGATTCATGACGGTATTAACAGTGAGGCCACCAGCGGGAGGGTAAGACTGAGAACAGCCGGAGGGGTTCATATTGGGAGCAGCGCAATTCATCATCGGGGGAGGTCGGTTGCTAACCTGCGTCAATGGAGTAGGTCGGATCCTCTGAAGTCTAGAGCTTTGAAGTTCGGATTGGTGGATCGGCGGCGGAGTAGGAAACCGGTGGTGAGCTGTTGAACCGGTCAGCTTCTGTACTACATCCCTGAACTCGTTTTTGTTGATGTTGTAAGCAGGTGGCTGGTGCTGTTGAGCATGGAGACTGCTTTGTCTAGAATTCGGAGGCTGAGGATTCCTGATACCAGAAGCGGAGGCGGATGGTTTAGATATCTTATGTGAAAGCTTGTTGAGGTGTTTAAGGTAATGTTCTCGATCGTTAACGCTGTCGGCGGTGGAGCTACTGTTTGTTATGGTGGACTCAGCATAAGCTTTGCAGCTTTTCTCCATTTTTAACCACTTTAAAAAAGGAAGTGTCTGTCTCTCTTGATCTAACCTGCCTGTCTCCAAATATACCCTTCTTTTACCGACATACAAGTACAACACAGGTCTTCTAAGACAACCAATAAGTCTTTGCCCATATGATTCAATCTGACCGCACCATGTTTATGCCTCTTTCTTTCAACTTTTACTAAGTCGATTGAAGCTGTCGTTAATTAATTTAATCCATGATTGAATTTGGTGGCTTTGGGTGTTTGAAAGTAAAAGGTATGTGATTGAGTTTGTCCAGTCAAAGTTCTGTTTGAGAGAGAGAGTAATTTTTTGAATCCGAATGGGTCTGGTGTCGTTTCTTTAGGGTCCAATTCCAGAACAAAAACGGCAAAAAAGGATTAATTTCAACATCCCCTGGCTCTGACCACGATCCTTCACATTCTCCAGGGTGGGATTTCATGTGTTCACAATCACAAGTATATTATTTGAAACCAACCGCAGAAGAGAAGAAATCATTTCGGTAAAAAAACTATATATTGGTGTAATAATACATTATATATATATATATTGTTATAGAATCTAAATCAACGGATGAATTATATTATCTTTTAACTATTGAGACTATTCTATAAATTCACAAAAATTTAAAAATTAACCTCAAATTGTGACATATAATTGAGTGACGATATAATTACAATACAACACAACTAAAAATGTTTGGTACGAAAATAATGAATCAAATAAGTTCAAGAACAGACTCACTTTTCAATATGAGTGAAAATTTCTCGTCTTCTAATTGTATATCTTTTCATGTCTTATGTTAAAAAAAATAAAAATTAAATTTTAAATTCTAACCCTAATTTTTTACATTCCAAACTCTAAACTCTATACCTTAAAAAATATATTTTATCCCCAATTCTCTAAACCCTAAACCCTAAACTTTAAACTCGTTAATTTAAAGTAGAGACACTAATAGAACCACGATTAAGAAGTAAACGATTTGTACCCTTCAATACACCTTAAACCCTTCGGTAGTTGAGATTGCCAAGAGGCAAGATCCTTTAAAAGAATTGAGCACCAACTTTGCGTAACTACTTTTCAACTTCCTCATTACACTGTCCCGTAACGATTATATCATGTCCACATACATTAGAACATACGAGTCACTCATTTGTGTTCCTGATGGACAAAGAAGTGTAAGCTCGCAACCCCTTGAACCCAATGCTAAACAGATGGTTTCTTAGCTTTTGAGTACTAATTGCAAGGCGTTTGTCTTAGCCCATGGCATACAGGGCCTTCTTTAGCCTACACACCAATCTTGAGTCATTGTCATCTCGACTCTCAAACCTCGGTGACTGCTCCATGTACACTACCTCAGACAAATCACCATGCAGAAATGTATTGTTGACATCAATTTACCTCAGACTCCATGTACACTACCTCGGTGGCTGCTCCATATACACTACCTCAAACAAATCACCATGCAGAAATGTATTGTTGACATCAATTTACCTCAGACTCCATGTACACTACCTCGGTGGCTGCTCCATGTACACTACCTCAGACAAATCACCATGCAGAAATGTATTGTTGACATCAATTTACCTCAGACTCCATGTACACTACCTCGGTGGCTGCTCCATGTACACTACCTCAGACAAATCACCATGCAGAAATGTATTGTTGACATCAATTTACCTCAGACTCCATGTACACTACCTCGGTGGCTGTTTTCTCTAATTATTTCGAGTATATTTCATGACCAGCTATTTACCTCTTAGTGAGATCACCCATGTCGAGGGGATTAATCACTGCTATCCGCGGTGGATATCTTGGCTCAAACAAAAAGAAGTTTATATATGATATGAACAAGGTAAAAAGACAAAGTAATTCTCTTATATTACAATGTTAATGTTTTTTTAAATAGTCTTAAAAGGTGATTACAATGGGTCGTATCTGTTTAAATTTTTTTAACTCTCAAGGCAATCACACCTTAAATACAAAACTGTTCGAACACAAATTTTTTTAAGATTATCATTTTTTTTTTCTTTCTAAAACCACTAAATGAACTTATGAAAAATAAATAAATGTGTTACACTCCAACATATTATATTTTGCAGTATAAAATCATAAACAAATACGTGTATTTTGTCGGTTTGCATAAGACTAAGATTCCAATGAAGCCTTGAAACATACAAGTGCCTGAATTTTATAAATATGCTGAAACATATGTTTTCATCTTCAAGATATTATGTTTATCACAGCAATTCCCATGGCTCTACAAATGAAATAGCAGTCACACACATAAGACCACAATGTTTTTGCCAGTTTGTGTTGAGTGGCATCAAATGTCTTGCACTTGATGATGCTTAGTTACATCAAGAATCCAATGTTTTATCACTTCAAACCGATATCCCATTTCTCTTGTTTTGTTACCTAAACTTAGAACCATTGCTATCCATATGATTGTCTGTAGTTGATGTCTCAGTTCTCCCTCAACGTTAGATACCCTAATAATGTTTCCTCCAGCAAAATCTATTGCCTATATGTTTTCACCCTTATATTGTTGTTTCTATCCCCTTTCTTGGATGTTTATGTTTTGGACACATCCCCCACTGGCCACTCCCTTAAATCAACTCTAGGGGAAGTTTTATCATCATTTTGTGTTTGAAAAGCATTGTTTCACTCTCTAATGGCGTGGATGAGTAACTGGAAACAGTCATATTCATTAGAAGTTAATCAAATGGAAGAACATGTTCTAGATTTACGGGAAAAGTAGTAGAAAATGAGGGAAATTTTATTTCAGACATGTAGGGAAGATGCAGTTTCCTCAAGTACCTCAACCCCATCAAATGATGTAGGGAAAGGACCGTGACCAGAAGACCCAAATGCCTTGATGTGGTCTTTGAGCGATCTCTTGTGCTTGAAATCGGAACCGCAGACACAAAGCCAACGCTTCCCACAGTTTTTCTCATGGGTTCTCCAGTCACCTTTCACTGCCAAGAACTTCCCACACTTGCGGCACATAAAGGGTTTCAGCCCATGTTTCCTCTTATAATGAGTTTGCAACGTCCTGAAATCCTTTAGCGGCTTCGCCCTCGGGTGTTCTATGTTGTTTTTGCACCCTTCTGCGCAGCAGTAGCAAGGAATTCCTAGCATGACTCGCGGTTGAGTTCCTTTCAGTGACTCCGGTCCCTTACGATACTGTGAACCATGTCCCCACATATGCATCTGCCAATGAAATCATTGCATATAAAGGATGAGTCAATCAAATATGCCGACATGCAATAACATGATATATATAGATTATAGAGTAATTGTACCTGAAGATTATTGTATCGGTTGAATGTTTTAAAACAGACGTGGCAAGAGAAATTTGTGAAGCCAATGAGGATTTGTTCAGGAGTTGGGATCCAGTACTGTTTAGCCCCTCCATTCACAACATTTTCCTTGCTGCTTCCGGTATCGACATTGGAAGGATCGGGTAGACCGATATGCAAGGCCACAGTGACATCTTCCCTGTCTTCTTCGCTGCATGGTTTAGGGTCTTCCTCATCTAATGTTGTCTCGGAAGAGCCAATGAAGCAGCTCAGCAATGGCATAGGCTCGAGTGACTCGTGCATTGCGCCTGGAAAGAGATCAAGTGGCTCAATATCAGTGGAATCACATGAAATATCTGAAGGTTCCATGAGGAAGAGACAACCATAGCACAAAGAAGAGTGTGATTTTATTATATTAAACTTTGGGAAGATTTTATAGTTGGATTCCCAGGTTGAATTGATGATGAGAATTAAAGTCTGTGATAACAGAAGAGAAAAAGGAAAGAGTGGAGAGAATATTAAGAACAAGGGGTAGGGTGGCTGGAGAATAATGCAGTTGAATGAAAACAACATTTGTTGAGGGGCTCATAAATATCTGCTGCTTTGTATGCTTACCTACTCTTAGGAAGGAAAGGAGAATACCTTAAATCCTGTGGCCCATGGCTTCTGACTTTAGCAAGAATTGCACTGCAGAAGGTTCAAATTCTATGGCAATGTGTTATATAGTCTGGTTTAATCTCACCAGACCATGCTCCTTGGCTATTAGATAATAGATATTATTCATTATTCCTTGCAGGGATCAAATGTTTCTATTTCTACTTGGCACTATGACTTCTGAAAACCCCACTTCATCTTTATGTAAATCCAAACATTACAACCACTTAGTGATTCTAATATTCTACTTGTCAAGTTACAAGAAAAAAGTATCTTTAACTAAACCCGAAATTTAACTTTGAATCATATCTATTATATATCTACGACACTTTCAATATCAAAAAATAGCAACTCTCGACTGTGAATTAAGATTTAGCCTAGGTTTTTCTGTGCAGTGAGGTGCTTGGTATGCTTCTATAGAAAGACGGATGATGCATGGGAGAAACTCAAGTAAAAGTTTGAGGGGATAATTTAAATTTTTAAAAAAACTTAGAATTAAATAAATTTTTTAAAGTTTAGGGTTTAACTAAATTTTTTTTAATAATTTAATAGATTTAACAAAATAATTTAAAATTTTAAGAAAGAATTTAATTAAAAACTGTATATATTAATTAATATTAAATATTGGTCCTAATTGTGTTCAGTTGCAGCTTTTTCTTTGATATCTCTACAATCTACTTATTCTATTCAACCAACGTATTCATTACAATCTTTTTATTATTTAGAAAATTTGTAATTTCAAGGCAGCAATGCCCTAAAATTGGCTCCAAATGCAAACGTGACAAACACTACAATGTAGTAGTGTGTAATTCCACCCCCCAAATCTTACTTGTTCTGCAAGGTATTGATGTTGGTTGTATTCAAATCTTAATATCTGCGATCTCTTCTTTTATCTTCAGGCTGTGGAGTCCTTTGTGTGTAGTTCTCAGTCCTAATGAGAGGGTCTGATATTTGTAATTTCAAGGCAGCAATGCCCTAAAATTGGCTCCAAATGCAAACGTGACAAACACTACAATGTAGTAGTGTGTAATTCCACCCCCCAAATCTTACTTGTTCTGCAAGGTATTGATGTTGGTTGTATTCGAATCTTAATATCTGCGATCTCTTCTTTTATCTTCAGGCTGTGGAGTCCTTTGTGTGTAGTTCTCAGTCCTAATGAGAGGGTCTGATATGACCTCTCACAAGTCATAACAGATATAGTCGGTTAATGGGCTATATAACCAACCTTCATTAAAGAAATAGCCACCAGAAATTCTGTGAATTGAACAGGTTTAATAAATTAATTTATAGGCCATCCTCCTCCAAGGAAGATAGCTTTTGACTATAAGCATAGTATGAATATGACTTCTATGTTGAAACTCTGGCATTTTAGTTGCTTATAACTAGTTATATTTGGTATTTCATTTCCTTAAACAATTTGAAATATTGAAAAAATTGGAAAAAGAAATGGCTTGCAAACTTAGATATTGCTGAAAAAACTTACATTTCCTTTTTCCCTCATTACAGTGGGATCTGATCAAGGGGAACATGTTTTCGAACATTGCCACCCTGCAAAGGAGGGTATGTTTTTGAAGTGTTATAAACCGAATCTTCTTCCTTAGATTTCTCGGATATAAAAATCATGCAAAGAAACCGTTAAGGGAAAGGACTAGTATTGATTTTGAGAGCAAAAATTTTGATCAGAATTTTGCTTATTTAGGCAATGAGCTTCCTTCCTTTGTAGTTATCCCATTCTGTAATGGATGTTAAACTCTTAATAAATGAACCACTTGAAGAAACTTTTTGAAGAAAGTGGAAGAATGTTTCTTTTTTTCCCTTGAGAATTAAAGAGGAAAAAAGATAAATGCATAAGGTGGTAGATTTGTCCTCCTTTTCCTGGCATAGGTAACCCACCTATTGCTAAATTGTTGAGAATATCAGTCAAATATGGTGATAAGAAGAACAAAATCTTATCAACATTGTACAATTTGAAGATTTTGGCAGAGGATGAGTTCTTCCCTTTAGGTTTTTGGACTTTCAGAAATGAATCCCCCAGCTTCTGTTTCTGTGGAGGTATGATGTGGAGTCTGTGAATCTGAGAACAAAAACCATTAATAAATTTTATGTATGTATGTATGTATGTATGTATGTATGTATGTATGTATGTATGTATGTGAAAGCAAAAATTAATTGATGAGAGAAGAGTCTAAGTTAAAACTGTGTGTGTGTATTGTCATCGTTACAGACAAAATGCCCAGGAAGTGATGTTTCACTGAGAAACAGGGGCCCTCTTCTGCTTAGCTTGTATGTTAAGTCCTTATACATCAGTATGGGACTGGAGGGAATAGTAAGTTTTGAAATGCAACAATTACACTGAGAGTTACTCTTTTACTGAACAATCTCAGCATATAAAATTAAGATAATTTGGTTGTTGATAATGTAAAACTTGATGAGATTTTCAAGACATTTTTGTTGTTGTTGATTAAGCACTTAACTATACATAGATGTCATATTCAGACCAAGTACAAATACAAAAAAGGGTTTGATATGTGACTATATTAACTTTGGTACTTAAAATTGATTCGAAAACCAAATCAAGTCCATATAGGAATAGAAGAAATGGTTAAAACAGTGGCAGTGGCTAGCTAGGTTAGGTTACACTATGCTCAATGATCAGAATCAACCATCATCTGTGATACTGAAACCACATGGAGTCACTATTAGTTTACACTACGCTCCCCTGTCATGATGTTTCTATAGCTCCATCATTTGGGACATGGAAATAATCCTTCACATGTTTGAGGTCTGCCCCATGTGCCCTCCCCTCATTTGGCTCATGCTACACTAAACCCTAGTATTATATATTATCCGTCTCGTAAAGCTTATGCGAATATCGAAGGAGGAAGAGAACCACCATAACATTTGGTTTAATGACTAATACACTACCTTGACATGCAATCAAAACACATTCATGTATATGAATGAAGCCTAGTTTGTGATGGTGTAGTAAAACAATGAAAGGAAATTGAGTGAAATTTGTTTACCTGTGGAAGAAGGATAGAGATGTGTAGTGGGATGAAAGGGTGGGGGAGGATGACTGGTGAAGGACCCCTCCATTTGAGTAGGATAGTAAAAAACGGACGGTCCAGGGATACGGTGAGCTCGTGGTGCAGAAAATGTTCCCCTTGGAGCTTGCAAAGAATACCCATAATAATATGGAGACCCCATTGAGGTAGATGATGATCCATATAGTTGATGATAGTATTGTTGTTGCTGCTGAATTTGTTGATTATAGATGGCCTGCATAGCAAGTCAATAACATTCCTTTCTTCACAGAAATTGCTGCCGGAAAGCTCAACTATTTGCTTAATATTTCAGAAAATAGGTTTAGTGACTTACTTGGTGAAATCCATATTCAGGACCATAAGTTGGGTACCTGTAAAGGTAGAAATTCATAAAAATGGAAACAACTTTCCCTTACAAGTAATTGCAGGAAGCAGCATCCTCATATAGAAAAAGGAATCAATTATAGGTAGGATGAAGGAGTTATGGTCCTACATTGATAACAACTGTTTTGTACCAGTACTAACAACAACAATAGCTTGGATTGGTCCTGAAAATTATTTCAAGGTATCGATCAAAATCTAGTGATCGAGTTTTTAGATTCCTATCTACGTTTGATGTAACCAAAAGGTATTTGAAGAACAAATACTGTTTTTTCAAGCCAGGGTATTTGGTTATGTAATGTATCCCATCTTCTGTAACTATATATGGTATATGTTTTAGTTGCTGTCCATGGGTGGTGCCGGGGGTAAAGCGTTATTGATTTCCGGTCACTAAAACCAAGAATCCAACGCACTATCAACAAACAATATTTAAACATGGAAGAAACATGGGTATGCATTGTTATGATCTTAACTAGATGTAAATGGGAAGGTAGCTCAAGCTCTGCAGAGGCTAACAATGCTACTCACTTAAATGTTAACAGTAAATGAGCTGGATCCCTAGCTTGAAAGTAGCTAGGCAGATGAGGCCATTGATCAACAGTCTTAATTACTCTGATAACCTTATTTTTGTTTCTTAATAACATTTTAGATGGCCAGGGGCTATAAGAAAACAGAAAGTACAGAATACAGAACATGTTAATTAGCTGCCTAAAAATGGATCCCTTTGCCTGTGGGACCACTTCAATGTATACATTTGGGTACTACAAAGCATAGCCAGAGTTTTCTGCTAACCTTTAATGAATTTCACAATTTGATTGACTACAGTTTTTCAAGACTCAGTAATTTTATGCCAGTATATGCCATGTTATAGCATTGACTGCATTGGTAGTGTAAGGTTTCCTATATTTTTCTTATTAGTATCTTTGTTATGACAGATTTGTAGTCGAAATGCATTATTGACGTAGAATATACAATCTAATATACCAACTGTACTGATAAAACACACAATTATTAATGTAAGAATAACATTAATATGTCCAACTTAATCTTTTCAAGGCATGGATCATAGACAAACAGTAGGTGGAGTACTTGAAAATAGAGGATACTCACCCATAAGGTGGTGGATACATGAATGGCGGCACCGGTGGTAGTGGTGGCGGAGGTGGAGGCACTGGTGCTGCAACACCACTATAAGACGGTGCACCTTGCTGTCCAACTCCTTGATAAGGACTGTTGCCTTGATTTCTTCCTGCATTAAAATCTTGATTATCAGAGTTTGAATAATTGAATGGGGAAAACAGAAAAGTGCAGGTGGCCAGGTGGCCAGGTGGCCAGGTGCAGGTCATATCAGAGTAAGGGACCTTGTGGTTGCAAAGGTCTAGGCCTTCCAAATGAAGCAATGTTACAATTTGCTCTTCTTCCATCAATTACAGGATTTGGATCAGCACAAGCCCTCGTTGCTGACTCAGGATCACGGAAAGTAACCTACAGAAACATCAAGATATCATTTCAAAACCAAAACACCTTAATGCACTTACAAACTTAATCATTTACATGAAGAAATCAAATAAAACTTACAAATCCGTATCCTTTCGATTTGCCTGTGATTTTATCAGCGATGATGACAGCTTCAAGAATCTCTCCGAACTGCTCGAAATACCGATGCATTTCCTCGGTCGGCGTCTCCCAAGCCAGTCCCCCAACAAACACTTTCCTAAACGTGGTGTCACCAAAAGCTGATCGGTAATGTGGATGAGCCATGGCATCAAAACAAAAACAACAACAGAAATGACGTTTATCTTTCCTTTTGCATGGAACCCTTTTTATACTCAAATCTGGTATACCCTTGCCTTCATTGCTCTACTATATCTGTATCCATCTCCAAAGGCACAACATTTACAACAAAAGAATCATTGAAAGTGCGACAGAGGGTGAGATGAAGGCTTGTTTAAGATGTCATGGAAGTTGTTGCGTGTTGGGTGTTGTTATTATTTGTTCGGTTGGTTAATAAAGGAAAAGCCAGGAAAAAAAAAAAAGCAAAGCAAAGCTTAGCTGCCCGACAGCTGCAAACTCTGATTTGCTGTCTCTGTGAAGGGAGTTGGGGTGTTTTGTAATATGGAATGAATGGCAACTCCGTCACTGGATGCACATTTTTAGCTGTCTTCCCTGTCTTTGCATTAATATACTCTCCCCAAGTCCCAGGTCCTTGTGTTTTCTTATGTCTGTTGGGTTGTTTTTTTTAGTTTGCCTTGGATTAAAAATTTAAAAAACAGAACTTTGTTGGCTTGGTAATGTTTATTTGTGCTTTGGCATGTAGTAGGAGTTGTTTGTTCCTCTTAATTGTTTGTAAATTAATGTTCTGTTTTTTTCTATATATATGAATGTTAATCAAAACCATCTGCCAGATAATTTTATTTTTACAGTAATAATTACTTCAACAAAAATCTTATATTTTTTGTTGTGTTATTAATATATTTATATTAAAAACTTAAATTTAAATTTAGGGAGTGAAATTTATTTTTTAAAGTTTATGATTTAGAAATTAGAAATAAGATTGAGAAATTTTTTTAATCAAGTTCTAGTTTTTTTCTTTGATTGATGGTCGGTAATTAATCTTTGTATTAGTTGTCGACCACCGAATTTATTATTTTTTTCGTATTTTAATAAGAATCTCTATCTTTATGATACATATTTTTTTTCTGTCCTTGTGATTTGTCTTTTATTTTTGTGGTTTTCTTTTTTTGTCTTTGTGGCATGATTCAACATACCCTAGCGGTCGATTGTTGCAAAGATTTGAATCGATACTAATTTTTTATTATGGTTTTGTCGGTGGTTACAGAAAGTTAGATCCACACTCGGTTGATAATTGTGTACCGATATAATCAGTCCTGTGTAGAAACATTCTGCCTAATAGTTTGGATCGCTCATCACTCCTTTATTTCTTATGCGTCTCGATCGGACATAAACAAAGAAATTAAGAAAGCTTCTGAATTTTGATAATATACTTATTTTTGTTGAAAATATTTTACTTTTCTATATATTGGGATTTGAAAAAAATCTTGGATTGATTTAATTCTATTATTTTTTCTTGATTAATTATAATTGTGATTTTTTTTATAGATTTAATAAAAATTTAATGATTATTAAAATAAGATAAATAATTTTTGTTCTACTTAATTTGTGTCTATAAACTAAATACTTTAATGTGATTGGTGTATCTTCCGTTAATATAAACGACTTATCTGATCAACTGTCCATTTTTATAATAAACTATTCCCTCATAATCCTCGTGGCCATGGCAGCAAATCGGTTCATGGAAAAAGTGTTTGGGTTATTTCCACGCGGGGATCGTATCATTGTTTGAGAAGAATGAGCTGGAAATACAGATCAGAGATTATATCATAGGCCCGGCCTACCACATCAGTCGTGATCTCTAACCAATGAAAATTGTTCATTTCGTCACTAATCAACCATGTAATTAATATAATTTCTAGAAATTATATTTTTAAAATGACATGAAAATTCTGAGTGAAAATTCATTGGTTAAAAAAAAATGAGGTAGAGATTAGTGATGAAGTGAGGGTTATTATTGGATGAGACCACGACTGACGTGATAGATCGGGCATATGATATAATTTCTCCAGCTCAAGACTCTTTAGTAGAATTGGAGGGTTGTATTTTTATTTTTAAAATAATTTTTTTTCTTATAAAATTTAATTCTATTTTTATTTAGAGCAGAAGGATGAGACTCTAAGGGAATAAATGTTTATGTTGATTTTTTTTGAATAAATAAAATTTTATTATCCAAGAATCATTATAAAAAAATTAGAATATCTATACCAATAAACCCTGTACAAACAACCTAAAACACAGTGAAAACTAGCTAACCTCCGGTTTTCAGCTATACAAATATCATTGTATCCAATCCTATTATATCTTGAGAGTTTTCATTTCACATTTAATTTTATAAAAGCAAACAAGTTAGTTTCTAACCTCAAACCCTTTTCATGCAATCTATTGTTTCGTCAATCTCACAATCGTAGTACGTAAGGATTTTCTTTTGCTATTGTTTGGGTCCATTCGAAAAGGTCCTTCCAACATCTAAAAGATAAAAGTAGTTTGCAACCTTGCAAAACCATTGCTCAAAGGTTCTTTAAATACACACATTCACTAAACAAATAGTCCTGAGTCTTACAATTAATGTCACAGAATAAACACCATAGGTCTCTATGATATCTCATTGCACCATTCGATTCCTTGTCGGTAATCTATTCAAAATTACTAACCATGAAAGAAAAGAATAACGAAGTATAGATGGGGCCTTCCAAACGACCTTGTACCAAGGTACCTTAGGTTGTTTATGCCGTAGTGCTTCCCAAACCATTGTAGTTTTGTATCCTCCTTGAGTGCTTCCCATCATAGCAAGATCTTCTTTTAAGCCTAATAACTTCTTTCATGTTCAACTGTAATATTGGATTATTAATTCGAGATTTAAGAAGAAGAAAAAAATAGAACAGGTGATCAGTTCTATTTTTTCAAATTTAATCTTTTAGTAGTATGATTTCTTTTAAACAGATAATATTATGACACATACACTTTAATTTCTTTGTACAATTTATTTTTATATTTAAAAATGATAAAAAAAAATGTTGAAATATTGGTCTAATTATTAAAAGAAAGCCACAATAATATTAGTTGAAGGATTTTATCAACGCCTCAAGTTTTGGTCCTAAGAGTTTTTTGATGGGTTGAACGATCCAATAGATTAGGATTAAACATTCTAATCGAATTCAAAATTAAAATTAAATTAAATATTTTTGTGCAAGAAAAAAATATGAAAAATTACTCTAAACTTTTTAAATAATATAATAAAAGGATTCGTGAAATCAATTTTACAAAAAAGTCTCTAAATTGTACATTTTGGTTAGTGATCAAAATATAAAATTTCCAAAATTAGTTTTAGCGGTTGTTTTGAAAAATAATCAAAACTTAATTCTTTTGATTTCATAAGCTTTTGATTTATAATTAATTCTTTTGCTTTGTTTCTCAAAATTTCATTGAAATATTTTATTTTTAAGATTAAAAATCTAATTATGAGTAAAGTTCGCTCTTTACCTCTAATGAATGATTATTTATCGACATTCTAAAGTATTTGACTCTTGATTAATATTTTCTAACTTAATTAGATGATTTAATTTAGGGAAAATAATTAAATCAAAGTAAATTATTTTAATTTATAATTTAATATGTTTAATATATTTTTGTTTTTATTCAATTTAATCCTTAATTTTTTTATTTAATTGTAAATTGACATATACATTTTTTAGAATTGATTCCAATATTTTTGAAATGAATTTGAATTTTAAAAGTAAATAGTTATGGGCCATTTTGAAAGCATTCATAAAATATAGGGGCAGATTTTCAAAAACTGAAATTAAAACTTTCTCTATGGAATCAATATCATTGTTAACATAAAGACCAAATTTCAGGTTAATCCAAGCTAAAACAGCTCCTTAATTGCAATTATAAAAGTAGTGACTAAAATATAAAATTTACAATTATAAGGTTTTGAATTAAATTAAAAAATAAAAATGAGTAGAGGTTGATTTCAAATTAAATAAAATTTGAGGGATTCAATTGAATAAAATTAAAACTATAATAAAAATATTAGATAAAATTATAAAAAATAGAAATAAATATGAGTTAATTTTTGATAAAATAAATTTCTTATAAACTAAAATGAAAAAAATATTATTATATAAATGATTTTAACTTTAATAATAAAATTTAAAATAAATAAGGATAAATTTTAGATCAAATAATTTTTAGAGATTAAATTAAAAAAAATTGTAATAAAAATATTAGCTAAAACTATTTTAAATATAATTTGATAATTTTATTATTAAAGTACTAAGAGAAAAAATGATTTTCTTTGCGAGAAATTATTAGATGAATTATGTTTACCACGCCATTTATGGTCCATCCAATAAGATTCATCTATATCAAAGTAACTTCCAAATAATTACTCATTCCTTTTTTTTTACAAATGTCACTGCATTTTTATTAAATCATAAAAAAATTATAATTACATCGCAGCAATCAAGAAGCTAAATAATTGGATTAAACAATCCAAAGATTTTTACAACCTAAAACAAAGAAAAATAAAATTTTCTACGAAAATAAGCATACCAATAAAATTCAGAAGCTTATGAATCCCTTTGTCTCTGTTCAAACGAGACGCATAATGAAGAAAGAAAGGAGTTGTAGACGATCCAAACTGTCATGCAAAAAGTATCGCTACCCATGACTGATTTCATCGGCAAACGACCATCAACCGAGTGGGGATAAATCTTTTCAAGTGATCACCGACAAAAACGTAAATCAGAAAACTAGCATCGATTGAATTTCTGTGTGAACAAAAATCGATCGCTAGGGTATGCTGAAACATGCCACAAAGAATCAAATCACAAAACAAAAAACAAAAACATATTATAAAGACAGAAGAAAAACGTATCATAAGGACAGAAACAACGTGCTATAAAAGCAAAGATTCTTATTAAAATAAAAAACAAAAACAAAGAAAATAATAGATTTGGTGGTCGATAATCAATACTAAGATTGATTGTCGACTACCGATCAAAAGGGATTGATCAAAGTAAAGAGTGACTAAGAAAAATATTTTAAGTGAAAAGATGAGCTGCTAGGGTTTTTATTTTAAGAGAAAATATTGTTAATTACTCACTCTTTAATGACATGTAAGAAAGAGATGAAATTCATCTTTAAAAAATAAGATAAAAAATTCTCATTAGATAAGATCATAAATAACATAATGAACAAAATTTATCTAAAATTTATCTTTACTTATACTTTTTCTTTCAAAATTTTAAATTTCGAGCAACCATCAAATTAATTTTTTATTTTCCTTTTTCCCTTTTACTTTTTTACTCAACTAAACAAAGCCTTAAAATTGCAGTCTCTTTCATCATCCCACTTAAATTGACAAAATAGAAAATAAATAAAGCATTTTCTCCAATAATATTCTTTTATTTTTAAGTGAAAATATTTCGTTATCAGATATCTAAAATCCTGACTTTTTCCCTTCGTTTCATTTTACATTATTCTTTTGGCATTTACTCATAAACTTGATCTCCTACGAAGAAATATTGTAAGCAAATATTACATTATATTCCATTTTGGTTATGGGTTCTTTAAATGGTTTGAATCTTCCTGTCAAAGTTGTTTGAGTTTAAATATATTCGTATAACAAGTAAAAAGATATTTCAAGAAGTTTTTTAAAATATAATTCAAAATCTAGCTAAAAGTATAAAGAATGAAAAGTTGAAGGACCAACCTTGTAATTAATCCCTCAAGGGGATTAATCATCTCCTACATCGACTAAGGAGATGAGATTGCATCATTAGAAGGTTTACCAATTTAGAAAACTTCATAGAAATTAATGAAAGAAAAGTTTTTTTGAAAAAGATAATGATGGCTTTTATTAAAATTGATCATCATAAGAAATAACAAAGTCAAGATAGAAGACATACACGCCAACGATGAAAAAAAAATGCCAGCAAAACCAAAACTTTCACTGCATGTCTAATTCGATATACCGAAATCATAAGAAAATGCTTAGAATTGTAGAGAAAGGAATAAGCCATCAAACCTTCAAAAATAACTTGTGCGGATGGCAACTTGAAGAAGACTTCTACAACCAATGTAGCTATTCGGGTGGATCGGACCACCAACGATCTTTAACAGCTATATTCTCTACTTGTGGGGGGCTTCTTCGATCCAGATAGTCAATGAAGATAAATTTCGACCATGATAAGCCAATTGGTGAGCTGCCTGATTACAAATCCTCGTGGTATGTTGAAATATAATGTGCTCAAAATTCTTCAAATTATCTTTGATGTCTGAAATTATCATGCCAATAAGAGATTTGTCTCGATTTGGTGAATGGAGTTTTTTGATAACCGTGAGAGAATCCCCTTCGATAACTACTTTTTTGAAGAATAATTCTTGAGCTAGGTTGACAGCTTGTTTGCATGCATATACTTCTGCTACACATGAGTCAAAAATATGACAGTTTGGTATAGTAGCAGCACCCATAATAAGACCGTTGTGATCACGGAAAATAATTCCTGAAAATGAAGATTTTGTCCTCTGATCATAAGCAACATCAAAATTAACCTTGATAATATTTTCCGGTGGTGGAGACCAACGACTACTTGAGTTCATTGTTGATGGTGAACAAATAATTTGTGCCTCAGAATAGTCTCTAGCATATGCTCGAATAAAAGCAACAAAAGATGATAGATCAAAATATTTATTCTCATGGATTACTTTATTCCTAAGATTCCATATTGCCCAAAGAGTAATAAATAGGAAATTTTCATCCACAATTGAGAGGCTTTGCATAGTCTGTGCTAACCATTGATCTATACCTTGTGCAGAGGGATCACCAGAGAGAGCGATGTTTAGTGTAGCTAGACTTTGTTGAGTAGCGACACAATGACAGATTAAGTGTTTGACCGTTTCAGAACCTTCTGAACAAAGAGGACAAGTTGAATTAACTGCTAGGCGACGAGCTGATAAATTTCCAAAAGTTGAAAGATAATTCTTTATAAATCGCCACACTGTAATTTTAACTTTATTTGGAATTGAAGACTGCCATAACCCGTCATAAAATTTGTTAGAAACCAATACTTGTCGACTTAAAGAGGTAGACTCATCTGAGTTGTGTAGTAGTATTCTATAATCTGACTTCACGGTGTAAATACCAGTATGATCGCCTCTCCATACAAATAAGTCTTGATGTGCTCGACTGGGTAGGGGTATACATAAAATTCTCTTGGACTGTTCTGTGTTGAAGATAGATAATATAACTTCCTCTTTTCAAGAATTAGAGATTGGGTCAATTAAATCCGAGACTAGAGTGTAATTTATGTTAATATTTGTATCATGGATTCTTCCATCCCCTGGATCCGAAAGCCAAGCATCATTCCATATATTAACAGATGTACCACTGCCTATTCGCCAACCCATACCTTTTTCCATCAAACCCCGAGCACTCCAAATACTTTTCCATGTGTACGACGGATGTGAGCCAAGGTTGGAATTCATAAAATTTGTGTTAGGAAAATACCTTGTTTTTAGAACTCGAGCCAATAAACAGTTTGGGTTGGAAATAATACGCCATCCTTGTCTAGCAAGTAGAGCAATGTTAAACTTGCTCATATCTTTGAATCCCATTCCACCTAGATTCTTAGGATAACAAAGCAATGTTAAACTAACTGATTCCCTCCTTAAACTTGATCCTATCTAATTTCTATCTATTGAAGAAGGTAAAATTATTAATTTTTTTATTGATTTTAATGGTGAATTCATAGAGAATTTTATGTATCGAGCTCACTGAAATCTTAACAAAATTATTATTGATTTGTAAAATAAGACATACATACCAATACGTTAGGAGACCCATATCGATACTCATTGTAATGAATCAGATACCAATACGATACAACTTGTACCGATACAATTTTTATCAGTAAAATTTATAGTTGCTAAGGTACCACTACGGCATAGTCTATATCGATACTAATATCGAGTTTGAAAAAAATAAATATATGTGTATTAGAACGACTTTATCGAGTATCGATATTCATACAGGTAAGTGAGTTAAAAGGGACTAAAACAAGTTTTAAAACACGACATATTGATTTCTAAAATTATATTATTTGGTAAAAAGTTAGTTAAAAGAGACTAAATGGACTCTAAATGCATTAAAATTTGACATGCATAATATTCGAGCATTGAGTTTTATTTTAGTAAGGTAAATTATAGGTAATGATATAAAAATTATAATCTAGTCCCCTAAAGTTATAAGAGTTACATATTGATCCCTAAAATTAATAATATCGCATCACATTGATCCTTTTCCCTTATCACATTGTTTGAATAATAGTAAATCTTTTTATTGCATTAAATCATTGATAAATTACCAACAACATTATTTTGAATCCTCTATCGCTTATCGGTAGAATCTTTGATAATTTGTTAGCTTAAATGGGCTTGGACCCT
Source organism: Abelmoschus esculentus (assembly GCA_035048815.1). NCBI lineage: Eukaryota > Viridiplantae > Streptophyta > Magnoliopsida > Malvales > Malvaceae > Abelmoschus > Abelmoschus esculentus. The sequence goes on from JAUCBN010000037.1 coordinate 4,115,354, forward strand.
AAGCCTCAAGTTAGCTTGCTTGAAGGCCAAACAATTTGTTGAACCCAAACCTGACTCATTGACTCGTTCGACCCAACTTAACATGTAACCCCTTCAACCCATTTAATCTTACTCATGATAAGTTGATTTTAATCGAACCGAATTAGTTGACCCGAACTATTAACTTTGACTCAGTTTGTCCTTTTTATTCCAAATACACATTATATTTAATAAAAAAAATATACGTAAATCAGTAACGAATCTAAAAATTTAATAATAACGATACATTTACTCCCCAAAGTAGCCACATACATCTTTCAAGTTTTCAGGGTCACTGTTATGGCAAGACCTCACATGCAAAAGCATTAAGATTATTGGCATATAAGAAATGGCAAGAACCAATGACATTTTGCCTAACCAACCCAAACTTACACTAGGGGTCTCCCCACATTTTTGAACACAACACATGTAGTGGGGCCAACTGGTTTTGAGGCTGCTTAACTGAGTCATAATGGTGGGGGGAGGCCTAAGCTTTTAGAACTTGTTACTGATCTCAATTAGTATTCGCAGTGGGTTGTTAACACAGTTTTATACATATTTACGTGGTTTTAATGTTGTATAATAACGAGTTAGTCTCAGGGTCATCTGCCTAATTATAGCTAAATTTTTCAACTCGGTTTTGGGACAGTGAGTGCCTGAGTGGACTCGCATTTCGTCAACTTTGTCATAACCATGGTTGGTGCTAACAAAAATCTATGGATTGTTTACGCGAGTAGAAATCTTTTGTCTCTTAACTATATTTTCTTTTATATTTTATCAAAAAAAAATTAAAATATTAAATTCTAAATTCTAATCTTAATTTTTTTTATCTTAAACTCTAAACCCTAATTCTTTAAACTCTAACCATAACCCTAAATCTTGAACTATAATCCATAAACCCTAAACTTATTAATTTAAAATAAAGACATTAATAGAGACATGATTAGGGGAATATGATTTACACCATATTCAGACCGGGATGCAATTAGGAGGGTGCAAATTGTCTACCTCTTCCACATATCTCCATTTATGTCTCCACTTCAAATTAGAGGGTTTAGGGTTCTAGGTTAGGGGTTGTGGTTAGGGTTTAGGAATTAGGGGTAGAGTGTATTTTTATGGGTAAGTTTTAGGGTTTAAGATATAAAAAATAAGGGTTAGGGTTTAAAATTCAATTTTTAATTTTTTTTAAAAGAAACATGAAAAAGAGGTAGAGGATTTCTACTCTGAATAGTAAATGATACTAAATTTGTCTCATTATTATTACTTAAATCACTCCAATAATGCATATCAACCCATTCTAATTTGGGTTTAGGATAAATGTTTTTTTCTTTCTAAAACAGTGATTGAAATTCATATTCCATGCGTTATAATTCAATGTTCCATCATCAACATGAAATTATGTCTAATGAGTGATCGATGTATTAAAGTTTTTTTTTCTTTTTGTTGTTGGAATATGTATTTAAGTTTGTAAACATGCAAAAGGCAGGACACGAAATAAGCTTAGGTTGTAGGTATGGGCATAAGAAAGCCATTGCTGTGAGTTTTTGTGGCTCAGACCGATCACACATCCTATTAACGGCTGTCCTGCCTTCAATCATTGGTTGTTCTGTCCCACCTGGAGACTTTGGACCCCACGGATTATACCAATGACCAATGCGTTTTCCATTTCTCTTCTGAAAACAGGACATGTCCAATTCCCTACTGTCTGTCGGCGTATAACTACAAAACTATTCTTAGCTACGTATAGTCTTGCTCATATTTTCCGTCAATGAAGAGGCGTGGAAAGAAAGGGTTAGGGGATGGCTTTTACATTATTGCAATGATCTGTTTAATAATAAGAAGAAAACATAATTTCAGAAAAATTAAAAGTATAATGGAAAGGCAAAAATAAATAAATGTTTTTAAAAGATAAGACTTCAATTATAATCTATATTATTAAAAGATTAAAAATATTTATGAATAAATATTACTTATCCACTTCCCAGTTCGGTTATGTGCCGATTGTTCTGTCGGATAACAAAATCGATTTATAGGAAGATTATTTCACTTTATAATTTATGATGTCCCTACAGACTTTAAAGATGTAGGTTTTGGAAAGTCTGTTATGGGTTTACAAAATAGGTGCTGGGATTATTACCCCTACGCTGCTTATCTTCTTAGGCTGTGAATGTGATTCGTGTTGTTATTTAAGATGAGCGACGTCGTTTTCCTTTGTAAACGTATAGGGATTGTCTTTGACCGTTCCATCCAGATCTATCAGCTCTTAAGTGGGTAGTAGATTTTAGGAACAGACAAAGTCAAAGACAGAGCAAGAGACACAGACAAAATGTGGGGTAGAGTCTCTAAACTACGAAAAATTATATCATGGTCAGTCCCACCACCTGTCCATGGACCAACCAATAAAAACTGTCCACTTCATCAGTTTTTCCATGTCATAATTTTTTTTAAGTGAATCTTCACTTGGAAAATTAAAAAATAATGAGGTGGATAGTTTTTATTGGTTGGTCCCATGAATGACGTGGTGGGACTGACCCATGATATAATTTCTCCTAAACTACTGAAAAATCCCCTTGTGGACCAGGGATTAAGGCTAAACATCAGTAAACTATTTTTTCTTTTCTATTTTATTCACAAAGCTATTATTTTATACATAATCAGGATTAATCTTACATTTTTTTATTATTTTAGTCACTAATGTTATATTTTTTTTCCTATCTTGATAACATAAGAGGCCTAGTGAACATGATACGACTGTCCGTAACGCCAAGGTTTTCCAACAGAACTGGGAAGCTAGAACAACTGCAGGCAGAGGAACAAAACAAGCCCACCATGGCAGCTTTTCCAAGGCAAAATCAGAATAACATGAAATCAGACGGAATAAATTTGAAGTACGTCGAGAAGTCTGACCCTTTCACTATGGGATCTTGGATTGGTCATGAGATGTGGGATATCACATTCACAACAAAACTTACATTTAAAAAAAAGTTATTTATTTGGATTATTAAATTATTTGGCCTGTCTCTATAACATAATACTATATTTGGGACGTTTGGTTCGCGTAAAAAAAATATTATTAAGGGAATAAATTTTTTTTAAAATCATATACGTTTATAAGAATTTTTTACAAGAAATAATACTACGTTCTCGATAGTAACTTTTTTTTCCTTAAAATGATGAGAATATCATTCTTAACCTATTCTTAGGTATTAGACTATTCTCATCACTTTAGACTAAAATATCCTTAAAATAATATTTGGTATTCAAATAAATCATTATTTTTTATTTCTTCAATAATTTTTTTATATTTTAAACAATTACTTATCTAACCTAAATTATTGTGTAATAAAATATATAAAACACACTCATCATTAAAAAAATAGTACTCCCTCTGTTCCGTATATGATGTTCAGTATTGACATTTTAAAAGTCAAAATTTTAAAACTTTGACCATAATTATTTTAAATGTTTTAATTTATTAAATTTTATAAAATATATATTTTTAAACTACTTGATTAAAGGTTTTTAAAACATATTTTTTTATATTTTTATCAATAATACATTTAAAGTTACAACGAGTCAAAATTAAAAAAATACTAAAAAAGTCAATACTAAAAAATAAAGTGGGACGAAAAGAGTACTAAACATTACAAATAATTTTTAATATTATTTTTAAAAATATTTTTTTATTTATATGATAAAAATTTATATTATTTAATTAAATCATATTATAAAATATATTTAAAAATTTAAATTTCAAGAATGATTTTTTTTTAAAATAATGTAGATTGTGTAATAAAATACATAAATATAATATTTATAGTTTGTTATTAGTATATTTGATTTAATAACGAATGTAATAATTATTAAATTCATAATTTTTGATATTTTTAGATATAAAATTATAATAAGTTATAAATATTAAAATATATAATATTATACTATAACATTAAAAACTATTAACTATATTTAATTATTTGTATTAAAGGTTTATATAAATTAAAAATAATATAAAAATATATTTTATAATGTTGTGTAAATATTTTTATCTTAATATTATAAAATTTTATCAGTTAAAAAATTTCACAAGAATAATTTTGTAAAATATGTATTTTAATAATTTTATAATTTATCAATCAAACAATATAATTTTATATTCCTGTCAAATAAACCAAACATATATTTTAAAACATCACAATATCATATCTTAAAATTAATTTCAAAGCTTTTAAATGATATATAAACATGAAAATTTTAAATATTAAAAAATTTGTGTTGTTACTATTCTTTTAAAAAGAATATCTAATCCATTAATTTGTAAGAACAAAATATAAGTTATTTTAGGTCGAGGAAATTACAGTCGGAGGACAGTTGTTTTAGTATTCTGTTTTCGATTTTAAATTTTTAATATAAAAAATAAATTATTATTTAAAATTAATTTCAAATAAAATATTTGTTTTTATTATAGAATAATAATATTTAAAAAAATTAAATGTAATATTACGAGAGAAAAGCTTAAACAACATTATTCATAAGATTTCTTAATTAAAAATATTATATATTTTTTATAATATTTTAAATTTGTGGTTAAGTATGAAATTTTAGTTTTTGAATATGGATACTTATCATTTATGATAATATTTTAAAATTATATAAGTATTAAAAGCTAATAGGGATTAATGGTAAGTAGCTTGGTTCCGTTAAGTAAGTTTCAGATTTGAGACATTACGTACATAAAAAATTCATGTCGAGATTTACTCGCCAAAACTAAATGTACGACGAAGATCGATCCAGGTTAATCAAAATGAGACATAATAACCTAAAAACAATCAAAAAAAAATCTTTAAATATCAATATTATTACGAGACACATCTAAAATTTTATAAACAATTTAATATTTTTAATTTAAATTTTATACTTTTTAACATTTTTATTAGTAACGCACCGTATCCCCACCGTAGATCTACCCCATTACCACACTAAACAAACAAAAACAAAGTCACTAGTCTCACAGGCGTATATCAATTATCAAACACATGAACATCAGTTATGATCCTCTACATCGCGTTTCAATTTTGTAAACTCAGCCGACGCCTCCATAACCGACACGTCAGGAATCCAGTAGCACCGACAGACGAACGCGGCAGACTGGGCCCCGCAATTTATTCTCTCTCTTTGCTGTCGTGGAAAAAGAAATAATGTTTTTTTCTTTTGGCCTCAACATCTACGAGGGTTGCATGTGAGTGCTATTCTATATTAAAATTTTTAAATTTTTATATAAAAAAATATATATCGATTTTTTTTTTAAAAATATAAAAATTTTGGTATATATAAAAAATTTAATATATATTATTTTTTTTATAAAAATTATAAATTTTTTAATATATATTAAAAAATGTATATCATACATCTCTCTTCGATAAAATTAGTGAATTTAAAATTTAATTAAATAATAAAATAATTGAAAGATACAGTTAGACTCAGACTCTACCGGTGGCGCTTTAGCGCGTTTATTAGTAGAGGAACAGTAAATCAATTTCAAAGCTTAGAGGAGATCTGATTTTTTTTAATAAAAAAACAATTGATTTATCTATTAATAGCTTCGCATGTAGTTTAATTCATACCATTTGATTTGTTTTGTTTTCTGTTCAACTTTCATGAGTTGTGTCGTGATTGGGTCGGTACAAAAATCGCCGACTCCATTACACTATCGCAGGGAGCTCGCCATATAAACAAGACAACAAACAAATAAAAGAGAATTTTTCTTTAGTTCAAACAAAACCAAATTTCTTCTTGGATCTTATTTTGATGAAATCTCGCAGATTTTAAAGCTGGTTTTGCGCTATCTTCCATTTTCAGCTCTTCTCCTACAAACAAGGTACTGTTTTCCTTTTGTTTTTCACCTTCGTCTGTGTTTTCTATCTGTTTCTGGTTTCGTTAGATTTCATTCTTCTTGATTTTCTAATGATTGATCCGAGATGGGGTTTCCTTGTTTTAATCTGGGTTGTCATTGTATTTTCGTATTGGGCAACAAAGAGAAGTGAATTTTATTGGGAAATAAGTGGTTTTGAATGGAAATGCGGTTACCCTTTATTGGTGGTGGAATTCGCTCAAAGTTTGTTGTAAAAAAATGTATCTACTTTACTTTCCTCAGTTTCCTTCGAATCTTAAAAATTCCCCCTTTTAAAACATTTCCTCTTAAGCTGTTTCGATCTTGCAATGGTTCTAAAAACAAAACAAAACAACCACTTCATCATGTTCCTTTCGCTGTTTAAAATTTGCTTTTCTAATAGGTTCTTTTTGCAGAAGGGTTTATGAATCTAGTATCTTAAAGTTGGGAAAACATGCCATTTGATCTTATTTCAGTGCAGAGTTTTTTTGTGTAAGCTAAACCATTTCCGGGTTGCATATATTAAGATTTGAACTTTTTGAGAGGAATATTACGAGTTTAGCTTGTTTCAGAGAGTGGATTTGAGTAGAATATACATTACTTCTATCAAGTTTAATAATTTTACTGAGTTATTTCTTGGATGTTTACATATTTTTTCCTCTTCGGCCAACGCTTTTGGGATTTCAGGTTATAACAATTTCTCGGCCTCTGCATCGAGGTGCATCTGGAACACGAAACTCGGCAACAGCAATGAATTTTGGGACTCTCAAGTGAAAGATAAAGCTGAAAAGGAAGATTTGGATAGAAATCGTTCTTCTGATCCTGGCTATTTATCCCTCAGTTTTCCTTGTCGGCTCTTTTGTCCGGATAATTCCCCTTCTAAATACGGTACCACTGAGAATGGTTTTGCATCTGATCCCTTCAGTATTGGATCTCCAAGAAGCCGACATAAGTTAACGGTGCTATTTTTGAAGTTAAGTTTAGTTGTGATTGTGATTCTTGCCCTTACTAGATCATTTTGGTGGACACTGTCTATATCAACATCGACTAGAGGTCATATATTCCACGGATATAGGCGACTGCAAGAGCAATTTGTTTCTGATTTGTGGAATATAGGTGAGCTTTCTCATGGTCCTTCAAGGTTGAAAGAAATAGAATTCTGCCCTGAGGAATCTGAGAATCACAATCCCTGCTTTAATGTTTTGGAGAATCTTGCTTTGGGTTATTCCGATGGTAATGAGTATGATCGACTATGCGGACAATGCTCAAGGTAAAGTTACTTAGTTCTTCCATCTGTGAACTATAAAATTCCTCTTAGGTGGCCAACTGGTAGAGATGTAATTTGGGTTGTAAATGTCAAAATTACTGGTCAAGAGGTCTTTACCTCTGGAAGTTTAACCAAAAGGTGAGTGGAGTTTCTTTTGTAAGTCAACTTTCTCATCTAACTGCCTTCATTTCCACACTCCACATTTTATTTCTTACAAAAATCATTTATTGAACTCCTTGATTTATGTAACTGCAGAATGATGATGCTAGAGAAAGAGCAGATTTCATTCCGATCAGCATCACTTATGTTTGATGGTGTGGAAGACTATTCCCATCAGATTGCTGAAATGATTGGATTGAGAAATGAATCTAATTTCATACAAGCTGGGGTAAGCGGGAATTTGCCTTAGTCCTATACTTGTACTGTTCCATTGTTCATGGATTTTTCACTTTGTGTTCTTTATTCTAGCAAGGTTATATCTGTTTAAATTCGCAGCTGGGATATTTTTTAAAATTATTTATTTATTTTTCGGAATTTTCTTTTGGGTCTAAGAATGAGCAAATTGTTAATGGTACCTTTAATTGCCACCTTTGGTTTGCACATTGCAATTCTATCAATATATCTAGATTAGCTTAAAACCTATTGTAGAAATATATGCTAGAAGTTGGTGTTTATAGTCTCCCTGCGTTTTCAAAATTTAAGGTTACTATTGCAGGTCAGAACTATCTTGGATATAGGATGTGGATATGGTAGTTTTGGAGCACATCTCTTTTCCAAAGAGCTCTTAACCATGTGCATTGCAAACTATGAGTCGTCGGGCAGTCAAGTCCAGCTCACACTAGAAAGGGGCCTTCCTGCAATGATTGGTTCTTTCAATTGGAAACTACTATCATATCCATCTCTTTCATTTAATATGCTGCATTGTGCACGCTGTGGTATTGACTGGGATAAAAAAGGTATCAATTAACCGTTTAAACTTTGCTCATATAGAACTTGCTGCTTCTTTCCCCCATGTTTTCATCTCCCCCTACTATAATTTCTCATTTTGATAAGAGACAATTCGGTTGGGACAAAAACATAGGTCTCAAATGTTTAGCATAACTAACTTGTTAATTGTTCCAAAGATTCGTTTTGACTGATGCTTTTTGTTGAAAATTCTACAAGTGGCCACTCCTTTACCAACTCTTATATTTGTTAATATTGATTTGTGACTATATTGACTCCTATATGTGACTTATGCCAAGATTATTGTGTTTGAGCTATTTGTAAATGTACGTTTTTGCTAAATGTGTGCTACATATGGTATTTTCTTGATTGAAGTTGATAGAGTTCTAAAGCCTGGTGGATACTTTGTGTGGACTTCACCTCTTACCAATGTTCAGAGTTTTCTTCGTAACAAAGAGAAGCAGAAAAAGGTGGAACTTTGTTCGTGATTTTGCGGAAAGTCTCTGCTGGAAATTAATGTCTCAACAAGATGAAACTGTTCTGTGGAAAAAGACCAGTAAAAAGAATTGTTACAATTCCCGGTAAGGCAATTTTCTTGATTTACTTTCATTTTATTAAAAAAATGAATGTATTTTGACCATAAAAATTATTGGAAATCCTAATAAGTTATCTATGTCCAGGAAGCCTGGTTCTGGTCCTCCTATCTGTAGCAAAGGGCAAGATATTGAATCTCCATATTATCGACCTCTACAGAACTGTATAGGTGGTACGCATAGCCGTCGGTGGCTTCCTATTGAGGAGAGCCAACCTGGCCTTCTAGATCTAACTTGAACAAGAATAAACTAGCTCTATATGGTAATTTGATGTTCTTTGCATAATTCCATGCCATGATATAGGCAATGATATAAGAAATTTCTGGCTCTTACTTTGATTTCTGTTGGTCGATCTTTTTTTGATATTTTGGCAGGATTAAACTCAGAAGAACTCAATGAAGATACTGCAAACTATAAAACAGTTGTTCGTAATTTTTGATCTCTTCTGTCACCTCTGATATTCTCGGATCATCCAAAGAGACCTGGTGATGAGGATCCTTCTCCACCTTATAACATGCTCAGGAATGTGCTAGACATGAATGCTCGCTATGATGGTTTAAATGCTGCTTTACTGGAAGCAGGGAAGTCTGTTTGGGTTATGAATGTAGTCCCGACAAGTGGACCCAACTACCTTCCCCTCATTCTTGACAGGGGATATGTTGGTGTACTGCATGATTGGTGATTATCTTCTCTAAACATTTTATCATTTTGATGCGTGGTCGTAATATATCCTTATAGTAATTCCTATGTTACCAGATAATATGATTTCAGAAACTTAAAAATTTATTTATTTTTAATATGGTTTGGTTGTCTTCACTGAAAACTTGAATGAAGTTAGGACATCATGTTTCTTTTGTTTCCCTGTTGATTAATTGCTCTTACTTTTACAGATGTGATATAGTTGCCATTAAAGCTTTTATGACTAACATGTGCCTTTCCCTTTTAGTGGTTTTATTTGTCTAACGATCCATCTGCATCACTTTCAGGTGTGAAGCATTTCCAACATATCCTAAAACTTATGATATGGTTTATGCAGAAGGACTTCTATCGCTTGAGACCAGTCAACACCGAAGATGCACCATGCTTGATTTATTCATCGAGATAGACCGGTTGCTTCGTCCTGAGGTACTAGAACCAATCTATCAATTAATCGAATCTGTCCCTGTTTAGCTCCTTTTATGGTTACCTTCTATGGTTTCTCAATTCCTGAAACGATATAAGAATTACAGCAGGTGTATATAATAAATCTAATGTGTAATGTGTAATTACACTCCAAGCACTTTTTTACCATTACAAATATTTGAAAACACAATTAAAAAGTCGTGGTTTAGAGCCAAAGCGTCCCGCTGTTGCATATTACTTCATCACGTCCTGCTCTTTAGTTAGTAATGCTTCATAAAGATAACCTAAAGATTGTTAGGAATGCTTGCTGGTTTTTATATTTAACGAAATCTAGTTATTGGATGAATCTTAGAGACAAGAGTTAGTGATACTAGGCAAACTGCTTTGAGTATATTTCTTACACATATGCCAATGAGAAGTAAATTTTTTTCCCCAGAAATCTAAATACTTGGTTTTGTGCCATTTATAGTGTTAAAGAGCAAATTAATTGTTTAAACTCATTTTAGCGAATGGCTAAACCTTTCACCTTTCAAATGTTACCGTTTGTATTGTTTTCTGATGCTATGTTCTAATATATGATGCATTCAATGGTTGTTGCAGGGTTGAGTGATAATCCGAGACACTGCTCCTCTCATTGGATCAGCCAGAGCTCTAACAACACGGTTGAAGTGGGACGCCAGAGTTGTAGACATTGAAAGTAACAGCGACGAAAGACTCCTCATCTGTCAGAAACCTTTCTTTAAGAGGCAAGCAATTTGAGAACAATTTCTCAATAAAGCCCAAATTCATGTCTTCGAATTCAAACTCATTCATTATGTGCATGTTAACTAGTCATTCTTAAACCTCCACCATGGAAGGGTATACCCTATATATTTTGAACAAAAAGAAGAAAGACAACGAAAGTTGATGAGACCAACAACGACAACAACTCCTATGGAGCCATAAGGCAAACATAGGGCCTTGTAATTACCAGGCACCATTGCAAGTGAGAAACTATAGGCTCAGATTTTAAATTTTTCATGTTCATGTTTCATTATAAATATACAACCACATAATTAAGATTGTGAAAGATGATTTACAGAAAGAGCATGTGCTACTAGTTGTGCTGTATAGATTAAAACCAAAACCAAAAGTCCTTGACAATGTCATTTGAGATGAATTTTTTCTTCATTTTATCTGTCTCTAAGATACCCTTTCTCTTGGGATTATTCATCAGAATGTATGGTTTGTCAGATGTGGGATGTTTTTTTCATAATGAAAACATATATCAGATCATTAGAATTGCAGAAATGAATGCATGTGATTCAGTTTTTTGGTGCATTAAAGTGAAAATGCAGTGTTGGATGGTGGACCTACCCTATCTAATGCCAGACAGACTGCAATGGCATATTGCAGTTGGATTTGAGCGTTGAGCATTACTGTCCTGGACTCGGAAGTATAATTAAAATTTTCTAGAATGTAAAAAATTAAATGATATTATGTGTTGTTTGTATTGGTTGAGAGAAACCATTTGAGGTTGAGACCAGAATTAATGTTCAAGAAAATGATTTATTGATTTTCCCCACAGAAGATCATTAAAATTTGAGAATTAAATGATCATTAAACATGCAGTTGGATTTATTTTACGTGATGTAATTATTGTTTTTATATTTATTTATGTTCATTCAGTGACGAATCTAGTATCAAATATTAAGAGAGAAAAAATTTATTAAACATTTAAATCTAAAATTTGAGGAATAAAAACCTTATTTTATTAAAGGACTTTAAATATAATTATACCAAAAAATTTGGGTATTTATGCTCTTTGCGTGCTAAACATGACTCTGTCCCTACATTTATTTATGTTTATTTATCATATTAACAAACGAATACTAACAATTTATATTTCTTAATGAACGGATAAGCACAAAAAAATTTATTTGTTAATTATTTGTGTTCGTTCATTTATTCGATTAAAATTAATAAATAAACATATTTATACGTTCATTTTGATTTATTTCAACTTTTATTTTTCAAAGTTCTCACCAGAGAACTAAATCTGTACCGTTGATTAAGCTCCCCCATCAAACCACATCCAAGGGTCAGAAACGTTTCTAAAAGCCAGTTTTATTACCTTCCTTACCCTCGACTTCTCCCCCCCAAACAGCAAATCCCTAAAGAGCAAAGAAAGAGACAAAGGCGGAGAAGGAAGTGACGAACGTGGAAAGAGAGCAACAAGTTTACTTGGCTAGACTCGCCGAGCAAGCTGAAAGATATGACGGTAAATCATTTCTTCATTTAAAAAAAACGTCTGTAATCCTATAATAAATCCCCTATTCATATTTGTATGTATATATTTTCTATTTTATTTCATTTTTTATTTCCCGAGGTTATTTAGCTGTTTATGTATGAAATTATGGAGTTTTTTCACCTCTTTCTTTCTCTTTGTAGTTTATACTATATTTTCTCTGATTTAGATTGTAGTTTTAATTTCCCCTTTTACTTCGTTTTTAAATTTATGACCTGTAATGTAGAGGATATAGGTTGTAGCTGTAGGTGGATGGCAAAGAAAGCGAGATTAGCTTATTTAGTAGCAAAAAAGTTGGATTTGATAACAAAGTAGTAGCCAGTATTTGGGCTTATTAAAGTTTAGAACTTGATAGGGTAATAAAAATGCTTGATTTTATCTTCATGTGGATGTTTATGTTTATGTTTGAAATGTGCTTAGTTTATAGGTTAGTGCTTATTTAAAAGTAGTCACAACAAGCAAAATACTAGAGAGTTCAACACGACTGTTGAATCTTGAGTCATTTTTATGGTATGATTTGTTGGATTTTAGCTCATTTGAAATCTGTTTTGTGTTGTTAAAAAACTTGTTATTGCAGAAATGGTTGAGGCCATGAAGAGTGTTGCTAAGTTGGATGTTGAACTGACTGTGGAGGAGAGGAATCTATTATCTGTGGGATATAAGAATGTGATTGGAGCAAGGAGGGCATCATGGAGGATATTGTCTTCGATCGAACAGAAGGAAGAAGCTAAGGGTAATGAACAAAATGTGAAGAGGATAAAGGAGTACCGGCAGAGGGTTGAAGATGAACTAGCGAAGATCTGCAATGATATACTATCCGTCATTGATAAACACCTCATCCCATCTTCCTCTACGGGGGAATCAACTGTTTTCTACTATAAGATGTTGGGCTTATCTTCCAGTATGTTTTTAGAGGCAATGGTTTTGTTTATGTCCTTATCTGTTCTCTCTTCTTTTTTTTTTTTTACAGGAAAGGAGATTATTTTCGATATTTGGCTGAATTTAAAGCAGCAGATGATCGTAAAGAAGTTGCTGATCAGTCACTTCAGGCTTATGAAGTGCGTCAAGCTCTCTGGCCACCCTTTTCTTTTCTTCTTCTTTTTTTTGCTCTCTTCTTACCCTTCCTTTGTCTGCCCTCTGCTCTCTGGCTTATCTTCTTTTTCTTGTATGTAGGCTGCCACCACTACCGCGAATTCAGATTTGCCTCCAACTCACCCAATTAGACTTGGCCTGGCTTTGAACTTCTCTGTTTTCTACTATGAGATATTAAATTCTGCTGAGAGGTTAGAGTGCACCCCCCCCCCCCTCGTCTCATTCTCTCTCCCCTCCATCGTACTCACGTGCATGTAATCTCCTTGAAAATTTTCGGTGCATTGGGGATAACGATGACTATGCTTCATTTAGTGCTAATTTCAGGAATAGTTTTCTCAAGCCATCATTTGTTGTTTACATGTTCTTTTATTGATGAAGCTTGAAGTTACCAATGCAATTTCCACTTTAGAAGGTAGTTTCTATCTCATGTGATGCAACATCTGAGCAGGGCTTGCCATCTGGCTAAACAAGCTTTTGATGAGGCTATTGCTGAGCTCGATAGCCTTAATGAAGAATCTTACAAGGATAGCACCCTAATTATGCAGCTTCTTAGGGATAATCTCACTTTGTGGACCTCAGATCTGCCAGAGGAAGGAGGTAAATGCTACTCATGTGTGTTAATAGTAAATGAATATAGGGTTTTATGCACATTTTAATTGCCGTGGTTTTTCTTATTGTCTGATTGGATTTTATATTTATCCCTTGTTTCAAGAAGTATAAGCTCGCCTTCCAAAATCTTATTGTCAACTGCTACTGATACTTTTCTTTTTGCAAATCATATTCCAGGCGAGCAACCGAAAGGTGATGAACCTCAGGCGGAGGTAAGAAAATGTTTAAAATTTGAGCTGTTTCTAAGTTGGCTAATCATTTGATGACTCCTATTCTGGCATGTAAGATGTCTTCAGTGGTGCAAATATGAATATTACTTTATCAATGTGTTCCATCTTTGCAGAGTTAATCCGATGGAGGAGAATTCTTTTAAGACGGTCTATCGTGGTAGAAAAGGGTTTACTGTTAGAGTGTCCTCTTTTCATACAAGTCCTGATACCCAAATTTGTGACCGATGGCTCGCAGACTGTACTCCGTTGTCTCTGCTGTTTAAACACAATTGAATCTGTTGTTCTGTTATTGTGTTTCAGTTTTTTGTTTCCCGATCTTGCTTCTGTTTTCCCTGTGTGATTAACTTCTGCACTTTGGTTTCAACTCACCTCCATTTATAAGCACACTTGTGCTTAAAGTCTTTGCTTGGATGTGGCCACTGGTCGTAACATTCTGAACAAAGCATCAACAAATCCATCCTTAGTTTTATTTAATGTTTGGTATCCTTATATTCTATTCTTATGTTTGGATGATGATTAATCTCTTGAGACATTGGAATCGAGGACGAAGCCATCATGGTCCCAGACCACAACCACTATTGCCGCCATCCCTGTCGTAGGAAGAACAGCCACAGCCAAACAAAACTCCAACTGCAAATATATGTGACATTGAGATTGTCACAAAAGAGAGATGACGGTTTACTTAATATCACACCGTTTTTCTTAAGTAAATGTTGAAACTAATATACTTCAACAATTGCATTTATCACTGCAATTAAAGAATCGAGTTAACTAATTCGATTGATTTTGAGAATTAAATTAAATTTTGTAACTCTTATTTAATTTTTTTAAAATAATCATTAAAATAATTATTTTAGATATTTAGCGATCATTTTTAAACTTTACCCACATTTCATTTCTGCCATTCCACACTACTGAACAAAAGATGGTTTGGTTGAACGGAACTGAAAAAACCCGCAAAAGCTGTTCAGGACACGTGCCGGTGTTGTCTGTAAACGTGCAGCAAATGTTTAATTTCTGTCGTGCTTGAAAAATTCAATTCCTAATTTCCTACCGGCTTCCGAAATACTACTTAATCCCATCACATCTTGTTTTATTCTTCCTCCCCCCCCAACCATTTATCTCCTCCCCAGCAAATCCTTTGCTCACCACCATGTCTCCGGGCAGTGATGGAGACACCAATGGCGGATGCCGTTGCTCCTTTTCCTCCGGAGAGAATGGTTGTTTCCATGATGGATCCGCCGATTATGGTGTCACCACACCATACGATCAGACTTGTAGTTGTACTCACTGCTCGAGATCCAAACCTTTCTCATCTGCTTCCTCCGTGCCCGTGTTTGATTCGGTTCTCTTAATGGACTTGAAGAAGTTGCGCAGAATTGTCGTCGCTTCAGCTAAAGGCTTCTCAATTGGAGCCGGTCTTAAAGGTGGATTAGCTCTCTTCTCAATTCTCGCACGCTTGAGCCGCAAAAAATCAAGGTAACCTTTATGTAATACAAATTGTCGTTTAATCTTTCATTTCATTTGAGAATAACAGAACAGTAATTCTTGATTTAGGAAAGTTGAGGCGTTTACTAATAAAGAAGCAATCTCTATGGCTATTAAGGAGACTCTTAGATACGGTCTCTTTCTTGGAACTTTTGCTGGTACATATGTTTCAGTAGATGAAATTATCGGTGATCTCGGAGGACACAACAGGCAAGGCAATGCTCTTAATCTTAATTTTGTTGTATTGAAAGTTTTTGTGAACATCATTTTTGATTTAGTTGAGTGTTAAATTTTGAAAAAGGACGGCGAATTGGAGGGCACTAGTCGCCGGACTGGTTGCAGGTCCTTCCATGCTTCTTACTGGGTATAACACAGACCACAAAAGTTTAGCCATATACATACTCATGCGAGCTGCTGTATTGGCATCACGCTGTGGAATAAAGAGTAAGCGGTTTGGGAAGCTGTGTAAACCCCTTACCTGGAAACATGGTGACATATTCCTTATGTGTCTCTCCTCTTCGCAAATTTTGTATGTTTCTTTTGTTATCTCTCCCCCCCCCCCCCCCCTATTAAACTTTTGTGCAATTGTTTTTTAAATCATGGTATTTATGTGATGTAGAAGTTACCACCTAGATTAGTGTCGATTAACAGAACAAGAAGAGAAACAGAAAAAATAGTTTTTTTGTTATTCCTGTTCTTTGTCTTCTTTAACCACCATTCAACCTGTTAAAGACGAGACCAAAATTCAGTGTTTACCAGTTACCTTGTCATCTCTGTAGTTAAAATTTGATTAAATCTTGGTTTCATAGCAGGAACTTTGATACTTAAATGTAAAGTTTGTTCAAAGCTTAACTATGTGGGAGCATATATGGAAAGAAAGTAGAAAGTATTTGCTTGAACTAAAATTTACTGATCATACTTTTTTATACACCTTTGAATTGAACATTTTGTAGTCTATATATTGGGTTCCTTTACTAGTTGTATACTTGTATACATGAACGCAATGCCTTCCATTAAGCACAGTTTGGGTAATGCTTAATACATTTTCCAAGAAAGAACACGAATTACTGTTATTTATTGGAAATAATTTTTAATTGAAATCATTTATATTTCCAGGTCTTCTTACATTTTGAAGCAAGATAGTTTACCCCCATCATATAGGTCCTTTCTCAATAAACACGGTGGAAAGGATATAGTCATTTTGCAAGGTGTAAAAGAGATTGCCAGCAGTCTTCCATTCACTAATTTGGAAGCAATAGAGAAACTTTACAAGGCAACAGGAGTAGATGTTAAATTAGATCCAAACATGAAAATTCCTTGCTCGGTACAGTCCTTGTTTCTCCTATTTATGTATTATGCTAAGTAGCACTAATTTGAATTCCTTTTTGTGTGCTTTCCTTTGTTAGTTGCCTTTTGTTCTTCCTTTGGGACTAAACTAATAACAGTAAATCCTATTCCCCCCTTCATAGTCTCCACAAAATGAACAAGACTTCATCATTACGCTTTAATTATCTAGAACCATATCTTGAATTCCACATGGAGGCATATAATGTCATCATGAAGATTAAGTTAGGTGCACATTGAATATAAGTGTTTGGAAGAATTTGAAGATAGTAAGCAAGGAGGTATTGGTTAAGAAAAGTAATGCAAGTGACTTTCAGCTCTTTTGGCTTTCCTTCATTCTGTTCTATCTCATAAGAGATAAAACTTATCCTTCATGTGTGCTTTATCTGGGAATTTAAGATGAAAGTCTGAAAACTGATTGAGAGGGCATGAAGATATTTGACTAGAACAAGTGCGTGTCTGAATGTGCAACATTTTATTTTATTGGTCTGTGACTGCAATTTTCCAGTTATCAGCCTTACACTGCCTTGCAACTTCCACAATTTGAGAATTAATTTTGTGCTTTTTTTGTCTTATTGGTATTTTATGCTGACTTGTATGTAAAACCTCATAATGTGTTTTTGACAGATTAAAAATCATGCAGTTAGTATCCTCAGTTACACGTTGTCATGTAAAGTGCTTGATTATTCTTTGTGGTCTCTATAAACTTTGCACTCATCAGTTCAAAATTTTCATCCAAAATATTATTTTATTTGTATATGGACAGTGGAAATAGGTGTAGGCTAACCACTGCATTGTGTTTAATTGATCCCTTTGTGATAAGATCCATATAGTGATTGCATTAAGGACAATATGCTTATTACTCAAATAAAATAGATTCTCTTTCAGGAATTGTTATGTTTGTATTTCTGTTTAAATTACTCTGATAACTTTAAAAAATTCAAAATAGACTTCGAATGTAAGCACTCAAGCTATTGTTGCTTGAAGTTTGGTGCAAAAAGTATATTGTTGCTTTTGAGAATTTTGCTTAAATCCTCAAGCTATTTGCAGATTATACATGGGAACCAATCATGCGGTGCACATGTTGTTTCTTTTTTCATTGAAGGATATAAAAGGGCATTACCAGTATATCTTCCAGTTTATTTGATTCCTGCATTAATAGTTCATCGTCAAGACCTCTTAAAAAGGTAATTTAGCTCGAATTCTTTCCTTCCTTTAAGACTGTTTAGCTGAAATTTGGTGAAAATTTTGCTTAGAATATGGCTATTTATTATCAATTAAAAATGAAATTTGTTTAATTTTATATGTTTTAGATTTTTAGATTTTAACCTCTACTTCGAGTCCTCCATTTCACCACAGTAAATAAATTTCCTTTAAAATTGATGTGTAATTGAACATGTACTCAACATGGAAAATATTTTTTTAGCATGCTTTTACTTCATGTATGTTGTGGTGGACAAAGAATTATATGTCGAATTTGGTTTTTAGCACATCATAATTGAGAACTGTGTTATTTTTATTGTCTGCTCACACAGATGCTCTATGTCAGCATTATTGTCTGACAAAGCTCTTTTTGGCCTTAATACAGACCTTCCACAATATTGAGAAAGGGTATTGTTGGTACTGCCAGATCAAGCTTATTTTTATCTGCCTACTGCACGTCTGCTTGGTTAGTTTTCTACTACTTTTACTGTTTCATTATAACCCCTAAACCCGACTTAAAAGAAAATTTCGAATTTGAAAGGTTATTATTGAAAACTTTTCGATTTTAGGTTTATCTATTTTGTAAAACAAGTAAATTATTATTAATAATAATTATCATAAAATATCGTAATTAAAACATGTTCTGAAAACGTATGCATATGATATCGATCATACAAGTCATAATACAAACCAAAATCAACAAGATGTAAAACCATAAAAAAAATATATATTTATTTATAGCACTGGAAGAAAACACACCTTAGCCAAAACAACTCAATCTACTAAATAACATGATTGTAAACTGAAGAAAATCTAGGCTTTAGAGAATTTTGGTGAAGACAATAATCTAGGGTTATCTTTTAGACCACGATCTATATATTGATAGGAAAAAAATTAATTCCCATAAGAATTAGAATTCAATTTAAAAATAAATTGGGTTATCCAAGAGTTTATTAAACTTCAAAACACATATAATAATAATAATAATATAATTTTTTTATTAAAAAAAGTAAGATGCGTTGGTTTTAAATAAGGAAATAAAAACTTTACAATTTCATCCCAGCTTTTTTCATGAATTTATAAAATTAATTTAAAAATCTTAGAAAATTATGGATCATAGAAATTGGGAATCTCAAAGCTAGGATTTTTAATTAAGGATTTTAAAATTAAGAATATTTTTTTGGGGTGTTACAGTCATGTATTGTATTCTTAACATTGTCTTTTTATTTGCCAAGGTCAGTAGTTCCTAATGTATTTCAACTTCAATTTTGAGCTCTCCCCTTTTAAGGTTTTTTTTCTTTGTAATTAATTGTTACTTAGAGTTGATGTTTACCAAATATGAACTATATTAAGCAAGGCGGTCTATATAATGCTATATACACACGCTGATATTATTATTACTATTATTATTAGGATAAAGTAGACAATGGTCAGTAAACTATGAAAAATGATCTTTTTGGCCATTGGAGTTTCGGAAGTTACAAAATAGTCATTAAGCTTATCGAACTGTTAAAAAATGGTCCATACACATTCTAAAATAGTGATAATTCTCAATAAGTTTAAGGATCATTTTGTAATAGTTTGATAGTTTAATGACAAACCGAAACTTTAGTGGCAATATTAGTTGGCTACAACTCAAACTTGTAATACATACACATCGAATAATTATATGAGTTTACTCATAGCAAATTGGATGAATTTGGGTATTACTTGGTCTTTTATTATTATGACAATGGTGCTGACGATTTCTAGTTTGCTTGGTGTCAATATAAGTCGACTACATGTCAAACTTGTACATATTGTTAAATCAAATTCTTTTGTACCTTAAGCTACTATATTTTGCTTCCATATAAATTATTAAGCTTACCATTAATTTTTAAACAGGTTGTGGACTTGCCTATTGTTTAGGATTTTCAGAAGATGTAACATCCTAATGGTAGCAATGGGAACGGTAAAAGACTCATAGCAATTTATCAAGTGAATTATGAGCCAAAGTTTTGTTTTTTATCCTAATGTAGCATACATTATTGAGCAGTTCCCCACAGGTCTGGCCTTGGCCATTGAGAAGAAAAGCAGGCGTATTGAAATATCACTCTACTGCCTTGCCCGGGCCTTGGAGAGCTTCTTTACGTGCATGTCCGATATAGGGTACTTGCCAATATCCAAGAATCTAAAGAGAGGTGATGTGGTAATTTTTAGTGTGTCGACGGCAATCATAATGCACTGCTACGCCCAGGAGAGGGAAGTGTTTCGATCCAAGTACCTGAATGTTCTTGATTGGGTGTTTGGTGTGCCTCCTCCCCCATGTGAAACCCCTCGTTGCAAAAACACCTGAGCAGTTCGATTTGCAGGCTTTTGGGGTTTATAGGAGTGGCAGCACCAAGTTTGTTGTAGAAAATAGTAAGTTATTCCCCTGCTGAGTTATGTGTTATCTATTTCCATGTTGATATCCTCTTACTATTCTTTTATATAGAAACAGATGTAAACAGGGTTTTGCTTGATAGATCCCTTGGACATGATGTTCTGTTCATGGAGTTGTCAAAGTATGTTCGTATTCTGTTCATGGGATAACTATACCAATACAGAAATATATCGAAAACATGGTACAGAATTAAATTTAAGTACCCGTCCTTCATAGTTCGGTTGTCTCCGTAAAAATCTTTGCATAAATAATAAAATAATTAGGAGTGTAAACAATCGAGTTCGAGCAGTGCTAAATTTGACTCGATTCATTCAGATTTTGAGTCAAGTTTGAACTCGAGTATTTTTTTTATCAAGTCTAAGAAATTTGAGTTTGATTTGGTTCGTTAAAAACTCGAGTCGAGTTCGAGTTTGATTCAAGACTAATCGAGTCAAGTGTTGACTGATCTTTAATCGTGTCGAACTCAAATAGCTCGTCATTTGTCACTTCTCATTTAAAGCCTCGTAAGAAAAAAATCGATACACAAATTGTGTAAAATCAAACTTGTTAATTTTAAGGTATAAAATGTTAGTTTAAGATTTTAAAATTTAGGTTGTTGAGCTTAAAATTTATGATTTAGATTTTAGACTTTAGACTTATGTTTAAGATTTATACTTTAGAGTTCTAAGTTTATGAATTTAGATTTTAAACTATAAAAATTAATATTTTTAATTTTTGAGTAACTTACGAACTTTTCGACTAAAGTATTAAGTAGCTCAACTCGACTCATTAAGAAATCAAACTATGTTCGAGATCAAGTCCAATTAAATTAAATTTTAATTGAGCTTTGATCAAGTCAAACTCGAATAACTTGTAATTTGTCTCGTTTCACTTACAACCTTAAAAACAACCAACCAAAGTAAACAAATTTCCTTCTTCTTTTTACATATGAACTAATTAGATATACTTGTATTACAGATAATTAAAGCAACACTAAATAAGTACTTCAGTTATTTATTACATATTAAACAAGCCTATCTTATTCATTTGTTTCTGTTGTTGAATGTTGATAGCCTTTGAATCCCACATTGGTGACGGTCGTGTGTCCATAAATCATAGCTTCTACACTCATTTGACTAACCAATGCTCAACACTTTTTTATAATATGAAATAAAATTAAAACAACACCATTTGATCCCAAAACCAAGACCAGAAAAAGAAAAAGAAGAGTAGAAACCCTAATTAAAATAACCTGATGGGCGATGTCCAACGGCGGAGCCACCATCTACTTAAACCTCAGTCTCATCAATCATAGCTTCTAAACTCTATGCAAACCAGAAAAGAGAGATGAGAAGAAAGCAGATATATTTGATTAAAGGAGATGTTTTTTTTTGACAAATTCTTCCTACATGTCATGGCTGTGTCTGTACAGCCTTTTGGAACTATAAATCTATCCTCGTAACAAACAAAATCAGTTAGCCTTTTGGTGTTCCTTCTTTCTTTCTGTCCTGGACGTACTACCTGAACATGACCATTCTCTGCTGCTGCTTGTCCAGATTCGATTGCGGCTGGGTTGACACCATCTCCTACTCATCATGTAGACCTCATTACTTAACATTGCCCCTCTAACAGAGGGATTTCGTTTCGATTATCCAGTAAGAATTATTTTAGTAAAAATTAATAAAAAAATATAAAATTACGATTTTTAGTTAAAAAAATAAAATATTTTATAGATTAGTCGATAAAAATATATATAATTTAGAAAGTAATGAAATCATTGAACCATAATTTTATCCCCGAATTCATTCATTAGAAAAGGAAGACAGTGTCACATCACATAGGAGATAGGGATAGAGATGGAGATAGAGATGAGAACGACACTGCTCCTTGCTAGAAGCCATCTTATTCTCTGTCATGGGACACCATTAACATCATTCCAAACATCCCACTCACATTGTTACTTGTTTTGCAAATATTTCATCATTATCATGTTTTTTTTCTTTCTTCGTACACACGTATCATCATACCTCTTCAAGCTTTCAAAATGATGCACAGATATTGCAAACCACGAAACGTCTCCTTCTCCTTCATTCCATAGGCAATTTCCATCCACATATTACAATGAGTAGGGTATAGGAATCTACCATGGGATGTGAGGAAAATGTAGGTTAGCCAA
Source organism: Abelmoschus esculentus (assembly GCA_035048815.1). Taxonomy (NCBI): domain Eukaryota; kingdom Viridiplantae; phylum Streptophyta; class Magnoliopsida; order Malvales; family Malvaceae; genus Abelmoschus; species Abelmoschus esculentus. Next base: position 4,138,016 of record JAUCBN010000037.1, read on the forward strand.
GCCCACATATGAATGGAAAAGAAGCATAACAACTTTTAGAATTATATATATAAATATTATCACCAGGATAAAAAAATCGTCTAACCTTAATCATGTTATTTTTGGTGTCTCTAATTTAAAATAATAGATTTAAAGTTTTGGGTTATAGTTTAAAGTAAGAATTTAGGGTTAGGGTATAAAAAAATAAAGTATATAGTGAGTGTTTTAGAGTATAGAATTTAAAATTTTAAGATATAGAAATTAGGGTTAAAGTTTAAAATTTTATTTTTAAGTATTTTGTTAGGGTAGCTATAGAATGTGGTATGGTTAAGGGTAAAAGAAAAAGGAAAAGGAAATCCTAAAAAAAAACTAGGCAAATAGAGTATGTCTCATTAAAAAAAAATGTTGTTCTTTATCGGTGAATCATAGTTTGATTGTTCGATGATTTTGTGATTTATGATTTGTTTGATATTTGAATTGCTTTGATTTATAGTACAACTTGATGAATATAATAAAGCACAAGAAGTTACAATAGGGCACAAAATAACTATTGTTTTGTAGCAATCCCAAAAATTTAATTTTCAACATGATTCGAACGTAATACATAAACAAAGTATATATTTTTATACATATATATCTCAATTGTTACATAATTTAATGTTGGTAAAATCATTGCTGACTATATTTTTTCCGTTAACCTATTATGTACAATGTCGTTAATGTATTGTAAAATAGATCGCTCATCTTTACAGAAATAATAGAATTGCCTTTGATTCCTTTCCTTACAAATAAAATAGATAAAGATACACAAAGCCAATTGAAGAATCACAACAAAAAATGATTTACCGTTGAAATATTTGATAACTCAATTAACTATTGAGTGTAATTATAGACATTTCGTAAGATGTTACAAAGCTCTAGAACCTTCCTCCAAATGCTTTGCGAGAATTGACATTCAAAAAGTGACTCTTAGTTTTTAGCTCGCAATCATACAAAAAACACCTTCTATTTTATTATAAATCAACTAAATATAATTGAATGTCTGCGAATGGAGTGAGATAAAGATTTTAAAATTATGATAAATACTGAGAGAGATATTAGGGTTTATATTTATCGCATATTGAAAAGTTTTTATATATTTAAATATTTAAATTCTGACATTATAAATGAAATAAATTGTATTACAAGAGTCCTCACTCTTCATAATATATTTAGACAATATTTGATTTAGATTACTTAAACAATAACTTAAATATTGATTAAAAAAATCTTTACCTATAAGGTTTGGGGGAAAATTTATCTCTAATCATGCCTCCTTTCGTATCCCAACTTAAAAAATCTTAAAATATAAATTCTAAACTCTAATCCTAGTTTTCATATCTTGCCCTTAATTTCTTAAACCCTAACTCCTAACATTGAACCCTAAACTCTAAATTTTTTATTTTAAAGTAAAAACACCAAAAAAAGACACAATATAATAATAGACGATTTACATCATGTACCGGGGTCTATTAATTATAAGAGGAGAAAATAGGTTTAGGTTTAGAATCATTCCATTTGGGTCAGACATTGAAATTTCAAGGTCAAGTGGCCATAGGTATTTTAAACTTTATAACAGGCTTTTTATTGACAGCACCTCCCACCTATTTATTTCCCCACGCAGGAGATGGAAACCAGGAAGAAAAAGCTTTTGCTTCGTGTGGATTCCTTGTCACACATACAGATGCTGCCCTGGCAGTTGAGTTGCTCAAACAAAAATACTAACAACACAAGAGTATAGAGAATTATATTCTAAATAATAACACAAGAGTATAGAAACACATGTGTATATATTGCCAGCATATACCCGAATAAATCAAATATAATGATGAAATTCTAATTTCTTATTTGTTTCTAAGATGAACGTTAAAAGAGGAATAAATTAGGGACTAAATGAGAATATGATCACAGATGCAAAAGCCTCTCCACATTAAAACTTGTATAGTTGTTCTGCAAGACAAGGTTATGGACATTAACGTATCAGTAAGTTGTAGTAATTAAGGTAAATGTTACTGTGAGGGATAAATCCATGAATCAACAGTACCTTTAGCTCTAGAAGAAACGTTGTCCAACTCTTTCTCATGTGAATCACTAGTATTACCATGATTCCAATCTAAATCCCTCAAACGTGCCGCCTCAGGTCCTAAGCCACCCAGGTTGGCATTGACTTGACCATGGCTCAACCCAAGTTCACCGTAGCCAGGCATATTAACCGAAGGATGAAGAGGAGGAGGGTGTAGGAACGATTGGAAAGGTAAAATGGGGGTCTGGTTTTGCAAGTTTAACATATTATGAGGCTGCTTTAGTAGGCCTAAATCACAAGGAAGTGGATAGCTATTTGGAATAGTGCTATCGGTAGAGCTATTGGTAATAGACCTAATGGTATTAGCAGCGTCAACTAAAGGGTTATTTAGCAATGAAGGGGAAGATGATGAGGATACAAAGGGAGTTGGTTGAACCCTTTTGTTGGCTGAGGGACGTAGAGGGTAGAGAGAACCTAAACCAGAGCCAGAGCCAAAAAGGTCGAGCCTTCGAGAATATGACGATGAACCCGGAAATGGTGGTGCAGGGATTCCAGTGAATTCTTGCACCATTGCTCTAAAATTCGTTGTGTCGGTGGTGAGAACTGTAGTGGGTGCTCTCCTCGATGCCCTTGTTCGCTTCTTGGGATTCTTTGTAGATGATCTTACACCATAGTTGTCATGAAGTGGCCTTGTTTGAACCGAAGATGAACTTGTGAATGAACCAGGGTTGAGTCCTTGTGGACCCAAAATAGACCGTCTCGATGAAGAGAAGTCTGGTAGGTCAGTGCAGTTGGGATCATATCGTAGACTCTGTGGCCTAACCCCATCAAGATGTAGCAGTTGAGATTGAGAGAAAGGGTTATTGAGATAGCTTGGTGAAGGATCAAAGAAAGTGGTTGGTTGGTGGTGGTGGTGTGGATCTGACAAGGCACTAAAATGACCTGAAGTGTTCAGAAAAGCTGGGACCGACTCAGGCCTTGAGCAATACTCTTCATCATCACCACTTGAAGATTGTAAACTACTACTATTACCAGAATCCATGGCAGAAGCTATGATTAGCTTTCAGAATCCCGCCAAAGGGATGGGGATTATATATGTTGTTGACAGTTCCACAGTCCCAACAACATAAACAAAGCTATAATCTAACTAGATAGCTCGAAAAAAAGCAATTAAGAAGTAACTGCAAAAAGGAAAGGACCCAATGAAAGGAAATTAAAAAGTTACCATATCCTTAATAGTAAAAAGCTTTCCCTTCATACACATCGATCCACTTGAAAAACTACTTTTTGTGTTCATCTTGTTGGTGCCTCACCCTCTATGATATGGATTAGGGTTTGTTTTGGAGGAAGAGAGCAAGTAAAAGAAAGGAAAGGTTCTTTAAGCTATCTGTAGCTCTAAAAAAGAGGAAGAGAGAGAGAGAGAGAGGGTATTTTTCTCATAATCTACGAAATGTTTCCACTAAGAAGATCCTGTCTAGAGAGTGCGGGGTGGGGCAGCCATTGGAGTAGAGGAGAAAAGAGAGGTGGCTGGCGACGGGTCAAACTCAAACTGAATGAGAAAGAGAGAGGTTGGATTAACTTAAGAGGATATGAATGTGTAAGCAAGGACAACGAAATTTATATCTAAAAGTTTTAGATAGTTGACCAATCATCTAAATATATATCTAAAATATCATATTATATATACGAATCATTTTATTTTAATGATTAAAGAAATAATTATTATTTTTAAAGTTTCAGGTTTGAACATCAATATTTGCAGTACAATGATAATTAAAAAGTCAATATCTGATCAACTAATTAATAATTTTTATTATTTTGATATTTTTTAATTTTTTTAATCATGAATTGTGTTATCTTTATTAGGACTAAAATTTGAAAAGTTAAATTACAAAGGCCAAATACAAAATTTTAGAAATTGACACAAAAAATAAAAGGTGCATATGGGAAGACATTTAAATATGTTTGATGTGATTTTTTTAGGAAAAAATAGTCCATTAATCTTTTTTTTTCTTGTTTCTTTTTTATCTTTCCTAATATTTCAATTTCGTCCATTTTGGTCCCTAACACACAGCTTTGTAGAAATGCCCCAAATTCTAAAATTTTGCATTTAAATGTCCATAGTTTTACTTCTTATAATTTAATCTTAAATTCAGAAACAAACCTAGGCTTTGACCAAGTAAAGATAATTCAGAAATAAAATACAAGCCATAATTAAGGTATAACATCTTACTAATTTTTATAATCTAATATTGGGTTTAAAGAGAAACATAATATAGTTTACCCCCTCTTCTCTCTTGTCTATTTTTTTTTATTTATATAAAAAAATAAAAAAATTATATCATGGGTAAGTTCTATCATGTTATTTATGGGACCAATCACTAAAAATCATCTATCTCATTATTTTTTTATGTTATATTTTTCTAAGCGAATCTTCACTTATATTTACTGTTAATTCATTTTAAAAACAGTTTTTTCAAGTGAAAGTTCACTTGAAAAAACATATAACATGAAAAAAATAATAATATGTAATTTTTAGTACTGGTTGGTCCCATAGACATATAGTGAGACTTATACATAATATAATTTCTAAAAAAAATTTGTTTAGAACTAACCAACGTGTCATCTATGTGATGACATGTCTTAATCCAACTTTTCATGTATTTTATTTTATTTAAATATTGGTTAAGGTCATATAATAATAGTTAAAATCATTTGTGGAAAAACAAAAAATACAGTAGAAATGTATCAAATAAAATTCGGTAAATATTAAAATAATCATTTAATATGTTAATAATAAAATAAAAAAATCAGCGTTTAGATCTTTCTTATTACACTTATTTTAATAAAATAGAATAAATTAGACCACATTTTAAAGTTGTAAAATGTGATTTTTTTTTTATTTTATTTTAAATGTATTAAAGTAGGTTATTAAGAAGCGCGTAATGATTGTGCTGAGCCCAGTGGGTCTTCGTCTACTCCTAATTTTCATCGTTTAATAATAGCAGAAGTGGGCCGACACAAATTTGGACCTTTCATTCCTGCATTATACGGTCAAACTATTTATAGTCATTAAATTATAAAATTATTTTATTTCGATTATTAAAATAAAAGCTTTATTAATTAAAATTCTTAATTATTTAAACATCTTCACTCTTGTGATCTAATTCTAGTTTTGTCCCTGATTTATTTTGTAATATGTGTCTAAACTGTTTTTTTAATAGATGTCTAAAATATTTTTTTAATTAAAATAGATATCTAAAATTTTATTTTTAAATTGTTTTAAAATCAAATGAACTACTTACTTTGACACATTATTCAACCAAACATCTATTTTTGAATTATATTTTAACAATAAATAAAAAATTAGATACTTATCTCAATTAAAAATAATTTAGATTAGTAGTTATCCTTGTTTTTAAAGTAAAAGATAATTGAATGATTTTTGCCAAGTTGTAAGATATTAAAATTCTTGGTGGGAGCACGGACTCTCTAGTCCAAGTGATTAAATCCAAGTGATTAAAGGAACGGTTATTATTCATAGAGGTCATGAATTTGAATATCATTGATATCAGCAGAGTAATTGAACGATCAATATTAAATAGTAAAGATTATATTTTAAAACATTTACTATTGTAATCACCGTTAACTAATTAAAAAAATAAAAAATAAAATCCCTAGTGGGAAGTGATAAGGCCCGGAATGTCTTGTTGAGGCAGATCCCAAGTCCCAAGCATATGCTTCTGGCTGAAGCTTTGGGTGTGTTTGGATCACGCACCCACAGGCAACAGCTTTCTTCTTTACGTCACCCCCACGTGCAAACCCTGAAACCATGTTTGTTTCATGTGAAAAAACTTTCCTCCAATCTCCAACTATCATGGCGCCTCAACATCCATTCAGTTTTGAGTCGTGCATTCCAAGACTAAACCCTAATATTTACACCTCTTGGGAGATCTGTAAACAGTACAAATCCCAATGGAGATTGAATATTACTTGTGGATTTCGACAAAAGAAACTTCACACCTCTTTATCACATATGTATGGATTAGAGACATCTTGTATACAGTGTGTTTTAAACCGATGTAATAAAAACGATCGCACAAGGTTTTAAATTTAAATTTTTGATAAATTATATTTATTAGTTAATGTTAATTTCGAAATTCATTGTAAAAATTTTAAAAATGATTGAGTTATAATTGTTAAAATATTATGATTATGTCCTAAATGTGACGATTATAGAATCTTATTAATTATTCCTATTATTATTACTTCTATAAAACTAGTAAGGTTCTAGACAATCGCAATAGAAAACGACCGCACAGGACCCCTAAAAAGAACAATATTTTTAAAGCCCACATTTTAATAAATTGTACAAGACCTCCAAAATCTTTGAACCGCTCATGCTTATATCAAGTAATATTCATCATCTTATCCGAGAGCGATTAAGATTTTCGGTATAAACTAAAAGATTTATTCAATATTAAAAGGTTATAAACAAAACAATTTATCTTCGGCTTATTTGAATTATGAGTTAGGTTTAAACCTTAAGATCTATTTATAAATGTATAATTTATTAATTTTTATAATTTTTATAGTTTAAATAAATAATTGTTCTATATCCTAGAGGTCTAATACAATTATTTATAATAAAATGTTCAGAATTTATCATGTGTACTTATGATATATAAATATTAAAAAAATAGTTATATTGGCTATGTTTGAAAAAAAAATAAAAAAAAGAGATATATGAAATTAATAAATATGAAATAAAATTTAAAATATATTTCTATAAAAATAATATAAACAAATTTAAATGGTTTTGGATTAACCATTTGCAAATGTGTCTAGACTTGGACTAAAATTTAAGTTATATTTTTATATTAAACTAAATTTCAATAATTATATATAATATTGATACCATCTAATCCACATGGTCCTTATTAAACTAATCCTGTCCATAATGGAGACCATCCTAAGGACCCAAAGGGGTTTAGGCACCTTTTATAAAGTTTAAATATTTAATAAATTTTAGTTTAATAATAATTTGACTCATAAAAATAAATATATGACTTAAAAAATCTAAGGGTATAGACAACTTGAGTGTTCCATAAGATACCATATGTGGGTTTCACTTGTGCTTGAAATAGTCAAAAATCACATGTGATTGTCTATTTAGGTTGCTCAACAAACAAGGTTGGCCTTTCATTGGTCTAATAACAATCATACAACACCAAGTTTTATTTGGCAATCCATCTATTAAAGCATAAAGTTAAAAAATACTGACAGAATATTTAGAGTAATTTAATTTTAATATTTTATTTTAAGTTATCGTTTTGGTCTTTATTATTTTTTTAGAGTAATTTAATTTTAATATTTTATTTTAAGTTAAAATAATTTATTTATGAATGAAAATTGTCAAGTTAATTGACGATAAATAGTTTGAAATGACGTGATAAACTTATATGACAATAGATATTGACATGACATTATCGTATAGATTAATATATTGACTTAAAAATGTTACATCAATAAAAAATGATTTTATAAAATTATGGAATATATTTTTTTATGTTGACTTATCATTCTATTTAGTTATTTGAATTTATTTATCGTCAGTTTTCTAATAATTTTTATCCGTAAAAAGGATATTTTGACTTAAAATAAAACGTTAAGGTTTGAATTACTCGAAAAGGATATAAACCAAAATGATTATTCATTTGAATATTGAATTTTTTTTTTTACTTTATAACTTCTCTTAAACTATAAATAAGGAAAACATGTGAATTTTGACAAATCCCTCACCTATTTCTATTAAAAAAATCATTCCATCAATAGACTGTAGCTCCTATTTATGGGTCAATTTTTTATTTTGGTCCCTCTACTATGCTAGAATTTTAGTTGAATTTTATATAATTTGATACTTTATTTCTATAAACGTCATTAATTAGTCCAAATAGATTTTTAACGATTTCGATTAAAATGAAGACGTGAATCCTTTCTTAGAAATACCCTTCTTAAAATATGATAATATGCAAAGACGAAACCAAAAATTTTAGAGAGATCTTAAACTTAAGTGTAATAAAGGGATTGGAATTAAATTTTGACTTTACTTTGAACCACTTTTTAAGTGAGAACAGATGATACGATTCTAAAAGAATTTTATAAATTTTAAATTTAATCTTAATTTTATCTTAAAAATAAAAAATATATTTTTAATAAATTTAAAATATAAATTAATAATTTAACTAATCAACTAAATATATTTATTCGATTCCCTAAAGTTTTGAATTTGTGTTTCCATGAATGATATTACTTCAAAATTATCTATGGTGTCGGTAGAATAAAGAATGCGGAAACAAAGAAGCGGGACAGTTCATTTCGGACAACAAAACTTTTTAGTCCAAATCCAAATATAGATCAATTTTATGCTTCTTTTCGAATAAAATTTATTTATTTTTTTTATTTATATTTTAATATTAAAATATTAAATTTATAATTTGAATTTAAGGTTAAAATAAAAAAATTTAAAAATTAATGTATAATATATTTTTATAATTTAAGAAAAAAGGAGCATCCAAAAGATCTGTAAGATCTTTGATCCCCTTTGTACCTGTTCCCCAACTTTTATCCTCTGTATTCAACTTCTGAACCTACTTTTAACTATTAATCCCCAGCCACACGATTTCATCCTGCCGATTATAGTTCTAATCTTCCTACTAGGGTAAAATGGGGTATTGAAACAATCGACTTTAACTCTAAATAATTAATTTATTATATTTTTAATTGTATTTATAAATTTAAATTAATAATACCATAATTAAAATAGTTATAATGATGAATTATAATTTATTGAAAGCAATCTTAAATATCATATTTAAGTTTTACCAACCGGGTTGGTCCAAGTGGTAAGTAATTTGGTTCCGTTTAAGCAAGTCTCATATTCAAGATATTGTGTACGCAGAAAGTCTTTGCTGAAAGATTCACCCATCAAAGAGATAATAAAATCTTATATTTAAATTTCAATTTATTATTGATTATGTGAAAGGAGATAGTAAAAGAAACACTATTATTCGAATGTTGATGTCAATTTGAACCTAATTATATTATATTGAACCAAATTTTGAATTAATTTTTTAATCCTAAACTTTTTCCCATTATTTTAAATCTCTCACACATTTTTGTACTGTTCTGAAATCCCAATTTCTATAGACGTTTGTCACAAGAATTGTATGGCAACATAATAATAATAATAATAATAATAATAATAATAATTTATTAAAACTAATTATGGATGAATTTTGAATGGTTTTTTTTTCTTTCTCTTTTGACCCACATAGACCCATTCCTTTCCTTATCAAAGGAAACAAAAAGACAAGATAATCTAGTTGATTCAAAATTTTCAAGCTGCCGTCTCCACCGTGTGGGTCACCGAGGAAGAAACTGTTGGGAAGCCGGCACCGACTCATCATTCATCAGCATATGTAGACAAAATGCAATGCTTTTGTGACACACGACAAACAAATACCAACCGATGCCGGAGGAAGGATTGTCCAACAAAAACATTCACCTGGAATGAAAATCATCAGTTCTTGAGCATCGGTCTGTTTCTAACAAACGTTCAAGCGGAAAGATACCAAATTCAGACAGACCAAGTAGCAGTAAATACCCATCATTAAACACCTAATTTTAGGCTACAAAGACTAAACAGCTGGATAATTTGGCTGCTTTTCCGTCAATTTCTTAGCACTGTTGGTTTTCCCGAGGAAACAAAACCATGTGTCGGAAAGGACAGTACGCTGAATTAACAACGTAGACTTAATGATATTATACGCATTCAAACTATAACCTATATATTTTTACAGGTTCTTAAATTTTAAAAAAATTTAAGTCATTTTTAAATTATGATTTTTATTTTTTAATTAATCATCAAAGTTTTAAATAGTTTAATTTCATCCTCAAATTAAAATATTTATTTTAAATCGGTCTTAAACTTTCGAACATTCTAATTTTTTTATTAAATTATCGTTTATAACACGTCATATTATTACATATACACATCAATGTTTATATAAAAAAAACATTTTTATATCGGTTTTATTAAAATTAGATATTATTAGCTTATTTTAAAATTTGAAGATAAAATTAGAATGTTTAAAAGTTTGAGATCAATTTTTAAAAAATCATTATAATTCAGGATAAAATTAAAATATTTAAAGCGAAACTCTTAATTTTAGAAGGGAATTTTAAGGAATAATGATATTTAGGGTTATACTTAAGAAAATAGGTGAATTAAGGATAATTTTGGGAAAATAAACTAAAACTTACAGTGTTGTTTTGATCTCGTCACCTACAGGTGGCGAGGTGTCTAGACCTCGTCATCTGCAAGTGGCGAGGTCCATGTTGACCGTTAGATTGAACCGAAATCAACGGTGTACATACACCTCACCACCTTTAGGTGACGAGATCCAAAAAATTACTATTTTCTCAAATATTTTTGGCTTAACTCAATAATAAGTGCCCAAAGTATTTTTTCTGAGGGAATATACATCTTTTCTAAAATAGGTGCCTAATGTTTTTTTTGGCTGAAATAAATGCCTAAACTATATATTTTTTCTGAGATAGGTGCCTAATGTATTTTTTTGCTGAAATAGGTGCCTAAAGTTTTATTCCCTTAGTGTTTTAAGGTAACAATGTTAAAAGAAAATTGTTTAATTTATAAATAAGTACCTAAACTATATATTTTTAAAAAAATAGATGCCTAATGTAATTTTTATTAAAATAAATACCTAATTTTTTTTCTTATAAGTAATTTATATTTCTTATAAGATATAAAATTAGTTATATCTTAAATTAATCATTTAACCTTTTAAATTATGAGAAAAAATTATTTTTTAACAACACTAAAATAAAAAATAATTAAAATTTATATAATTTTATATTAATATTTTTTATATTTTCCACAACAATCATCAATGGGACAAATCGATTCACTTGCAAGGACATGCCGCCGGTTCACATGGGGAATATATACAAAAATTCTTATATTCCTATTACATTTATAATTGTATCGAAAAAGAATTGAAAATATTAATATAAAATTATATAAATTTTAATTATTTTTTATTTTAGTGTTGTTAAAAAATAATTTTTCTCATAATTTCAGCTACTAATCAAATTTAAATAAATTATTAATTAATTATAATAAATAATTCAATATATTAAAACGATGATATATAAATAATTTTACATCTTATAAGAAATATAAATTACTTATAAGAAAAAAATTAGGCATTTATTTCAATAAAAATTACATTAGGAACCTATTTTAAACTGTATATATAGTTTAGGTACTTATTTATAAATTAAACAATTTTCTTTTAACAGTGTTACCTTAAAATACTAAGGAAATAAAACTTTAGGCACCTATTTCAGCAAAAAAATACATTAAGCACTTATCTCAGAAAAAATATATAATTTAGGCACTTATTTCAGCCAAAAAAAACATTATGCACCTATTTTAGAAAAAGTGTATACTTTAGGCACTTATTATTGAGTTAAGCCAATATTTTTTAAATATATTTATTCTTTTAATTTGTATCTTCAACTTTATTATTAAGTTAAATTAGTCAATTTTAGAATTAAACTAAAATATTTAAAAATTTAATAATTAATTTAGAACGATGTTACAATTAATTCAACGACAAATAATGTATACTCAAAGCCTCTTTCTTTAAACAAAATGTCTGACCAACATCTTGTCTTCCCCTCTTCTATGTTTGGTGCTAAAGTTTATATGTGGGTTTAAATTTACAAGATTGATAAATTATAGGAGTAATAAATAAAGGGCACTTGCTAGGAAATTTGTTGATAAAAGAACCTTAGGCCCTTGCATGGGGCCACTGCAACCCAACAAAAACATTCTTTTGGCATGGTTTTCAATCATGTGGTCATTAGAGATGGAACAAAAACATCAAATGTTAAAGAATTCTTCAATGTTGGATCACTTTCTTTTAAATACATCTCCTGTTCTTGGTAGCATATAAAGGTAAAGTTGGTTTCTTGGAAGCCACTCTAAAGGGGACTGAATTTATGATATAAATACATTTTCGGGGACTAAGCCTGTTACATCAAATTCAATTCAGGTTTTGTTAATATTTTCTCTTGTTTTCCTTCATTTGCTGCATATTTTCTTGTTGTAGGTTTCAAATTCCATTGACAGAAGGAAATACTGCCTCTTGAGAATAGGGGGAGTTGGCAAAGATGACAAAGTTTTCAACGGAGCAGGATTTTGGTTGTGGTTTAATAGGTGGAGTTTTTCACCGATGGAACAACTGGTCGAGAAAATCATTGGTGCCGGCACTGCCTGGAAAAGGGATGAATAAGGTTTCGAAAGAACCGGTCACAGAAAAGTCTAGGAAGCTTTCAGACAATGATGATTCCTGGAGGAGACATGGTGCCAGCACTGTGGAATCAGTTGTCCTGGATTCATCCAATTTGGTTAAAGCTTTACCGAAACAGGATCCGAAACCGGCAAGGAAGTCTGATGTGTTGCCACCACGGAATTCGATTTCGAATTCTCGCCCTGTAAAAGACAGCAGGAGACCTTCGAATGCAGCTAGAAGCTCGACATCATCCTCATCTGCCTCGACACATCATTCCAAGGAGCTTGATAAGGTAATTATTAAAGATCAACAAAAATCGAACAATAACAAAGCACTCATTCGAGCAACTTCGAGTAATATAATGCTAGCAGGCCAATTAGGGAACTTGAGACAGCTAGGATCTGGGAGTGGTATAGAGAAAAATGGTTCCAATGCAACAATTGAAGCTTTGGACGATTTCTATCAGAAGGCACATTCAACACAAAATCCAACCAGAAAAAACAACCTTGGTAAACTTGGCGGATCAGTCATGGGCAATATTATAAGGCAGCCTAGTGACGAGTTTAAACCGTTTCATGGTCCAACGAGTAGATTGGATCCTGAAACACTGAAGAACAAGGGAAATGTGGCATATAAGCAGGGAAGGTTTGATGAGGCATTGGCTTTATATGAACGAGCAATTTCTCTCAATTCTAAACAGGCAACGTATCGGTGTAATAAGAGTGCGGCCTTGTTAGGCTTAGGCCGTCTTATGGAGGCTGTCGTTGAGTGCAAAGAAGCTATCCAACTTGATCCTACTTATTGCAGAGCTCATCACCGTTTGGCAAAAATTTATATCAGGTAGTATTAAATTATATAGTAAAACTTTATTTGATCATCACGCAAAGGAAAATCTTAATTATCATTGCTTGCAATGCAGATTGGGAGAACCAGAACAAGCATTGTATCATTACGAACATGCTGGCAGTCATGCAGATTCTAATGACATATCTGATGCTCAGACTCTAATTCAATGCCTCAAAAGATGCAGAGCTGCACGGAAATCACAAGAATGGAACAGTTTACTTAAGGACACTCAATGTGCTATAACCTCAGGGGTTGACTCTGCACCTGAGGTAGCTTTCTTTGGCACTTGTATACGTCGAATTTTAGCATATGCTGCATGTAATTGCTTATGGTCATTTGTACTTTGTGATCTATGCCAGGTTTATGCTCTACAGACAGAGGCCTTATTGAAGCTCCATAGGCATCAAGAGGCATATACAACATACAACAAAGGACCAAAATTTGCCATTGAACCTTGTATTAACTTCTTTGGTCTGACCGTTTGTGCTTATCTCTTAATGATCAAAGCACTTGTCTACATGATTTCTGGCAGGTTAGTAGAAAGAAATCTCCATAACTAAGTGTAAACCATGTATACCGCCTGTTTATACATATTCATACACCTGATTTATTGTAGTTTAATAGTTAATTGAGGACTTGGTGATATGATAATAGGCTAGATGAGGCTGTATCAACAGCACAACATGCGGCTAGACTGGATCCAGGCAACAAGGAAATAAGCCTAGTGGTAAAGAGAATTAAAGCGGTATCATCAGCTCGATTGAGTGGTAACTTGCTCTTCAAGGCATCAAAATTCGTAGAGGCTTGCATCGTATACGGTGAAGGACTGGAATACGATCCATACAGCTCAGTTCTGCTATGCAACAGAGCAGCTTGTAGATCTAAGTTGGGCCAATTCGAGAAGGCTATCGAAGATTGCACAGCTGCTCTCAATGTTCAACCTTCCTATAGCAAAGCAAGGCTAAGGAGAGCTGATTGTAATTCCAAGGTAAACAATTATAATTCCAATCCGTGACTGCTCCTGAAACCAATAGTTCATTATTGATTCTTTCCTTTATCAATAACCAGCTTGAAAGATGGGAAATGGCAATCCAAGATTATGAGGTGTTGATAAGGGAAACTCCAGGAGACGAAGTCGTTGCTCGGGCTTTATCTGAGGCTAATGTCCAACTAAAGAAGCAGCAAGGTCAAGACATCAAGGGCTTGAAGTTAGGGTCAAATCTGGTTTTGGTCTCTAGCAACGAGCGTTTCAGACACTTTGTAACCTCACCTGGTATGTAGGCATGGTGTCTTTTCTCCACTTCCTTTGAGCTCACCAGCGAATTTAAATTCGTAATCTTTTTAATCAAATGACAGGGATGAGTGTGGTGCTTTTCTGTAACAAAGCAACACACAAGCAAGTAGTGCAGATTATGGAGGAATTATGCAAGAGGTTCCCATCTATCTACTTCCTCAAGGTGTCTCATCATCTTCTTTCTAACAATTGACACAAATACATTTCTTAGAAACATCATTAAAGTAATGAAAGTAGCAAAGTATGCTGTGTCTGAATTCATTAGATTGGATTGGCAGGTGGAGATAGAAGATCATCCTTATTTAGCCAAGTCAGAAGCTTTAAGCTTCCTTCCAGCATTCATAATATACAAGAATGGATCCAGGGTGAAAGAAGTTCCAGGAAATAACCCTGAATTGCTAGAAAGTTCAGTCCATTTGTACAGCAAATCTACTTGAGAGAAATCAGGGTGGCAACGAAGGATATTTTCTTCTTTTTAATATTTAATTTTAGTTTTCTTCTTTTACAGTTTTAAAAGGGAAGAATCAAAGCATAGTGTATTTCATTTTTAAAATAAAAATAATAATTGTACTAGGTATTCTTAGACTGTGGTTCAAATTTTAATTTGATATTTAACTTTGAAATTTAAAGTTAAAATAATATTTTTGTGCTTGAATTTAATTTAAATTAATAATATTTTTATTCTCACGAAAAACACAATCAATTAATTGGTTCATTCACGGATTATAAATTAACACTTTAATAATTAGCTCGTCGTATGAGCAAGTATAAAATTAGGCAAATGAAGGTGGTTTGAGTTACTATATATGACAGCAGGATTTGTAGTTGAGGAGGACAAAACATAAATATTTAAAAGTAGAAGGATAAATTCATAAAAAAAATCAATTTTTAAAAAAGTTAAATAAAAAAAAAAAAAAATTCGGGGTGGAAGACCATTTCTCCTCCCATCCCTATACGGCTCCGTCGCTGCGTAGTAGCAAATCTATTCTAATTGAACCCGAGCTAGAGAGGGAACATTTGAACTTTGTCTATGGAATTTCACTGTTTTCTTCTGGAATTTCCTCTGGCATTCTTCCTCTTCATCATTTTCCAAGTTTTCCTCATCTTTTACTTTCTTTTTTAACCAGCTTCTAGCAGGAGCTGATAACGCATAAGCAATAGAGCATTTGGAGGTGGAGGTGGAGCTGCAGTTTGATCATCGTCATCCACGTCATGGATCTTCCACTTATCCTTGTTTTCTTCTTTCGAAACCCCGTTGCTTTGATTCTCTTGCAGCACCATGAAACATTTAGAAAACATGGGTTTCGATGTCTCGTTGATATCTACATGGTGGTTTTCTTGGTATTCTTCATCTTCTACATCTTCGTCTTCAGTAGTGATATCAGGTCGAGGGAAAGACCCTAAACATTGGAAATCAAAACAGATGCTCCGCAACCTCAAGCATGTTAAAAACTGCATCACTTCTTTTTTAAAACCAAACGACTCCACCACCCAACCGAATCTCTTTTTGTTTTTGCGATTCCTTTCAATCTCTTCCATCACTGATTGCCAGCTTTTGCATGATCTCGTTTTAGACCTGACTTTGATCTGCCCCGCGCAGGTTACTTTAGGGGAAGTTGGCTCCGTGATCTCGGATCCTATTTGCTTGTTTTTATCCCATAGAAGAGGGCTAGCTTGGCCTGCTCCTACACCGGTTCTGACTCTTAATTTTTTAATGAAAAGGTGGTGGCGATGGCGGTTGTTGGGTTCCGACGGCCTTGCGGGGCTACAAATGGGCTTAGGCATTACGGTTAGACGTGATCGAGATGGGAAACATACCATCAAATCTGCAGAAGGAGACTCTCTGGCTTTGGTGTCGCTTCCTTTCATGGCAGTGCAGTTGAGTTCAAATGTTTGGAGTGGGAATTTTTGAACTTTGTCTATGGTTCTTCTGTGTTTCCTTTTCTAGGACAATATTTTCAAAATATATGGAGGGACCTGGTTACTTTTTTTACTTTTAAATTGCTCCCTATACTATACAAAACTATCACATTTTGTCCTTAATCTTAAATTGACATAATTTAATATATATTTTTATAGTGTTATTTGTCGTTCAAATTTTTAACATCAATTATACTAGTTAAAATACTTGAATGGTTAAAACACTCGTTTCGAAGGTAAAGAAATCGTTATCGATCATTTTAGTAGGTTAGACACTGTTAAAAAATAATCAAAGATTTAAAATGTTTGAGTTCAAAAGTTAATTACGTTGAAAAAAGATTAAAACCCTACAACGTTCAAAATTAGTATCATGTTGATTATATGTTATCATTGAAAATAATAAAAATAAAAATTTTAATTTAAAATTTAATCTTAAAATCAGTCTAAAAAATATTTTTTATTTACGATAATTAAAAAGATAACACCTACATGGATTAGATAACCACTTCTTAACTCATTCCCGAAATAAAATAAAAATCCTATTAATAAAGTCTTGCTATCATAGTAAAATAAGTACAAGAATATGTTACAAAGCGTAAAAACAAAATTATAAAATATAATAAATAAATAAAATATTTTATTAAAACTCATATATAAAATATATAATGGTATGTATATTAATAATACTATATAATAATATACATATTTACAAAACATTCGACGTATACCTGTATAGTATGTAATGTGTACAAAGTATAAGAAGAAGAAAGAAACTAGAAAGTGACTAAATAAAAAAAACTTAAGTAAAAGGATGAAATTGAAATTAAAATAAAACTAAAGGCTTGTGGAGGTAAAATGATTGGGGAAGAGGGATTAAAATTATGATTTCCCCGTTTTGTTTTTAAACTGTGGACTAAACTGAAAATTAATTAAAATTTGAAAGGGATGATTTTCTGGCTTTCAGTGACAGGTGGATCTAAACCCAAATCTTATTATAAGTTTTGCAAAAAATATATTATAAATTTATAATTATTTGATAATTCCTCTCTCAAAATAAAATTTAAGATTTCTCCCCTGAAAGTAACAATAATTACTGTCTTACCCAAATCGAAATGTGTACGGTTACTTTTTGTACATTCACTTTGACTGTATTATCCGAGTAATTATTAGATGAACCTTGTTCACTAAGTCATTCATGATCTAAATAATTAAAACCGTTAATCTTTAAATAGTCATCTAATAACTATCCATTCTTAAATACATATAAGAAAGAGGTGATAATTCACTTAAAAAAAAATTAAGATCATAATTGCTTGGGACCATAGATGACGTGATAAAAAAGTAAAATCATAATTGTTTAGGACAATAGATGACGTGATAAAAAAGTTTTATCTAATAATTTTTCTGTACAAAGACTAAAACCAAACAGAAAGAGCTAAAGAAGAAGACGTTGTAGCCTGTAGACGGTTGTAGACTATTCAAAAAGAGTTCATTTCTAGAAGATAGCTTCTCACCTTCAGCAAGGCCTTGATAGCATCCCCGGTGACGCCATTCCCGAAAGCATTCATTGCCAAATCAGCATCCTCCACGTCACCATCCCTCGTACTGTGGAACCCATCTCCAACAGCTCGTACCACCACCAGCGTTGCACCCAATCTAGGCTCATGCCTCATCCTCATCCTCACATGGGGGACAACCGTCCTCCCTCTCTCCTCATCCTCCTCTCTCATCACGTGACACTCACCTGACTCCCTCCATTCCCTCATCCCTTCCTTCTCCACCACCACCACACCTTCACCGTCTCTGTCAGTTATAACCAACTCTTCCACACCCTTGTGTTCCCTAACCACTTCACGTAACAGGAAATGCCGGACGGATGCAGCGATCAACGCGCTTATCGTCCACATCACGCGCGTCTTCAACCCTCCGCCGAACTCAGTCTCGTGAGTACTACTCCCCAAACGGAACCCTAAGATGACGCAGGATTTCAACGTTTCACCGAACTCCGCTCTCCACTTAACGACCGTTCCTTTCTCTAGTTGAAGATCCCCGGCGGGTAATTCCACGTGGAGTTCCCTGATTCGTTGGAACCTGGAGAGGATCTGAGCCGGGTAAGTATGCGTCCGGTTCCGAAGCGGACTCGAGTTAGGCTTGGGAAGAATGAAGTAGAGGAAGGACTTGAGGAAGGTGAGGAACAGCGAGTCCGAGTCGGACTCGGACGAGATAACGCGGTCGATTTTCAAGAGGATGGACTCAGTTTGTGGAACGAGGTAGTTGAACCGTTTGGAGACGGAACGGCACCGTATAAGGCTTTTAACGTCGGAAACCGAATTGAAAATCAAGAGGATAAGAGAATCCGGCAGCTGATCGAAACCGTCCATTATTTTCCCTCTTCCGTTTGGGTTTCAACTAGCTTGAGAGAGCTACGAAAATAAAGACACGAAGGAGCCTTGAAGGAGGAGGACGTTTGACCATTGACTTTTCAAGCACTGTGGTGGGTCCCTTCATAAATTTTGTCGGATAATGCGTCATGATCATATAATACAGCGGTGTCGTTTTAATTATCACCTTCATTTCCTCGATTTAATATATTTTTTAAAATTTATTGTTCAATTAAGAAACTGCCCACGTTGATCATGACTTTGAAATTATGTTATTAAAAACAAAATCTTTTGCTTATAAATTTATGAAATCATGACCTAATCAACCCTTCTTGATTTTATTTAAATCTGGAAAATATTTAGTCTAAATATAACAAGTATTAGATTTAAAAAATGAAATTTTGGTTTAAATTTAATAAAGAAAGAATCTTCATCCTTTATCTTGATTGATGGGGACATCAATTTTAGTAGCGTCTGGTAAGGGAAAGTAGGATCAACGTTCGTTTTGATTTTCGTTTGAAGTGTATTTAAGGTATTTTTTAATAAAATAATATATTTAATCAATTTTAATTATATCTTTAGAATTTATTAATAAAATATTAAATAATCCTTTTAAATTAATGGAATTCTTTTATATGGGTTATTTTTAATTTTCACTCAACGTCTCAAAAAATTTCGAGACAATTTTGATTAAGGGTGAGTATTCGATCGAGTCAAATCAAAAAATTTCGAGTTATTCAAGTTGACGAGTCATATTTTACAACTCAAACTTTATTTGAAATTTTTTCGGTTCAAGTCGAGTTTAAAATTCGAGTCGAGTTTTTGAGTTCCTATAAATATTTAATTGTAATTATTTATCATGTTATAGTATGATTTGATTCCAATTTAAACGACTTTCTCTAATCATATAAGATATGCAATATATAATTTTTCATATGTAGTAATATTTCTTTATATTTTTACATATCAATATATATATATCATAAAAAATTGAGAGATACGTCTTAAACTTATTCAAATTACTAAAAGAAATTGAGTTATTCGAGTTATTCAAATTTCTATTTTACAACTCAAACTTTATTTGAATTTTTTCGAGTCGAATCGTGTCTATAAAATTTTGAGTCGAGTCAAAATGAGTCAAATATTTTCGTCTCGAGTTGAATTAAATTATTTGATTTTTTCGAGTGAAGTTGAGTTTTATTCACCCCTAACTCTCACTAGCCTTATTGTTTATTATCAATGGTCAATATTTATTATTTCACTTGCTTTCTCATAATTTTGTTTTTATTTTCTCTTTTCTTATATCTTCAATTAACTCTTTAGAGAATTTATACTCTTATAATACGTTTCTTTTCTCTATCTCTGTAATATGTCTCTTTTATCGTTTGGCATCGTTTTCGTATATCATAATAGTTGTTTGATGCTTATTCAGAAATCTCCTTAACGCTTATTTTTTAAAGTTAGATCTATCGATGATCATAAAAATTTTGATCTCTTTAATAGTTATTTATCGATATAATCATA
This sequence comes from Abelmoschus esculentus, assembly GCA_035048815.1. NCBI lineage: Eukaryota > Viridiplantae > Streptophyta > Magnoliopsida > Malvales > Malvaceae > Abelmoschus > Abelmoschus esculentus. Next base: position 4,158,404 of record JAUCBN010000037.1, read on the forward strand.
ACTATGTAATAAATAATCAGTCTGATAATTTGATTCACTTATATTTTTTTATTTTATAAAGTGTATCGTTTAAATAAAAATAATAAAATTTATGATGTCTTTAAATACGTTCACGATGGTGTATGTCAACTCAAAAGAATTATAACTTTTATTTGTACCTTTAAATTTTATTTAGTCCCATTTTTTCATACATTATCTTTGTAAAACCTTTCATTGTTTTCTAATAAAATTCAATTGCAATTTCTAGAAAAACAAAGAAAAAATCTAAAAGAAAATATATTTTCTAAATAATTTATACACACAAAACTTGATGATGATTACACATTAACAAATTATAGTCATACGTTACACGTGGAAAAATGTTTTCCTTTTATTAAAAAATAAATTATTTAAAAATATATTTTATTAAAATAAAAAATACCGCAAAACACAATTTAAATATGAGGAGACATTTGATGATTATATTCACCGAGAAATATCATATAAAATGAGAAAAAATAAAATATAAAAACACAAAAAAAAAATAAAAAAATAAAAAACTTGCGTTGACTATATCTTTTATCTTCCATAAAAAATCTAACAAACAAATCTCAACAAAATTAATTTTTATAGACAATTTCGTAAATAATTTTTAATTAATAAATTTTTACAAAATAAGATCTAACCATACAAAATCATTAATCTTTCTTGATCATAAGCATTTATTATAATGATCGTTATATAAATATTAAATTACCATAAAAATAAATAAAAATATCATTATAAAATAAATGAAAAACGTCACATAAAATATAGAAACAAATTAAATCATATTATAAAGATAAAAAACATATAAAAATAAATTATTTCATATAATTTGTTTAGTCCAATGGTATACCTATTACCTAAGTCGAAGATATAATTAAAATCTAAAAAAAACCTTCGGCTTAGTCTCTACGGGATTAAAGTTATTTGATTTTAAGAAGGTCATTTTCATGAAAACCGATCCTTATGGTTGTTATTAGTCTCTACCAACTTTAAATTATATGATTTGGAGACACGAGAGAGGTGAGATTATTCGTCTTAGACAAGGGTGAAGTTTTATTTATACAACAAACAAGACTGAAATATATATTTTACACAAAAAACTAAAATTATTTGTAAAAATATGAGACGAAGGCTGACATATGATATTTTTTGAATAAAATTCGGATATTTTTAAGTTGATATAGTTTCTCTAAATGTTGTTTCTTAACTTTCTAACATATTTTAAAACATGTCAATCAAATATCGAGAACTTAAAATATATCTATTTTAGAAAAGATAATACATGCAAAAAAATTTAATAAAAAATATAATGCTCAATTCATTCGTATGGTTAAAATACAATACAATAACTCTTATGTGAAGGCCAAGGATGAATTTATTAGCCCAACTAGGATTAGAGATGGGTATGGGTCCGGACAGATTTTTACCTCACCCACATCCGATCCGAAAAATCATATCCTTTATTTGCCTCCCGATTCGATCCAATTTTTAAGCTTTAAAATCAGACATAACCCGATCTGACCTGAATCATTAAAAATTTAAATTTTAGGGAGTTAATTGTACAAAAATAAATTTTATTGATCTAATTGTAAAAAAATAAAATTTTAGTGACCTAATTGTATAAAATATATAAAGAGGGAACATTACTGCAAATATCCCTAATATATATATATATATGAAAAAATTGCATTATTAGTTCCGGTTCGGGTCGAATCGGATTTTTTTCACCCTAAACCGAACCCATCCGATAAGAGATCACCCTTAAAAAATTGACCCGAACATGAATTTTCTACCAAAAATTCTAACCCGATCGGATAGGATCGGATCGAAACCCGTTAAGTTCGGGTTCCGTGCCCATCCCTGACTAGGATCATTTTACGGCCTTATTTTTTATATTAATTTAAGCCTTACATTAGTAGGATTTATCTGTCTTTAATTTTATCTCTTTAATCTTTTTAATTTTATTATTATCGATTATCATCTTATATACGTCGTTCACCTATTTTCTTTAATTTTCTTTTATTTTTTAGAAAAAATACTCAACTCATTGTTCTTAAATCTTAAGAACAATCTTTAACTATTCTTGATCGAGTCTAACATATAAAATTATTTTCAAACAACTTGCTTAAAAGATTTATACCAACGACAAGCACTTCTTATCAAAGTCGTTTTCTAAAGTTATTTTTATACACGCATTTTGAGGGTGTTTTTTTTAATAAACCTTAAATGCATGTTAAAATTTTTATTGTTCGATTCGATTTATTGTTCGTTAAGCTCGTTAAAAGAATTTGTTACTCATAAGCCTATTAACAGGGATGAAGTCAGGATTTGGGATTGAGAGGGCAAAACATAAATGTTTAGAAGTAGGGGACAAATTCATAAAAAATAATTTTTAAAAGAATTTAAATAGGGGGATAAAAGTGAAAAAAATCATGTTTTGTCTATGACTATTAAAAAATTACCTTATTTTTTAATTAAAAATAAAATTTAATAATACTATATGAGGCTTAATATTAATATAATTTAATAAATTTAATAAAAAATAAAAAAGAGTATAAAACAATTTTAAAGTCTAAATTCTAAACTACCAATCTACAAATACATTAAACTAGCATATTAAAAATAAAATAACAATTCACAAGTTAATTATTATTATTTAGATTTAGTTTTTGAATAAAATAGTTTTAAATTAATTATTTTTAAAAATTAATTGCTCCCTAACTTATCGAATTAAGTTAAACTTTGTTCAGCTTAACTTATTAAGGTCTCGAGTCGTATTCGAGTCAAGTCAATCCAAATTGAACATTTACCAAATTTCAATTGAATCGAAATCGAATTATTCAACCTGTTAAATATCCATAATTAAAGCATGATTAACTTACTAAAATATGACTTATGATATAATTTCTTCTAAACGCGGTTATAGTTGGTAAATCCTTAGAACAGAGGGATGTGAATGTGATAAGATCTATGATTTTGATCTCCGCGTGCCTTAAAGACAATCATATGGAAACCCAATGAGGTGGTTGTTCGGTTGGGAAAACGCTTTACTTCAAAGCAAAGCCTTGATGGTTTAGAAATTGTGACCAAAAACAGATTCATTGAACCAAATTTTACTTTAAGGTACAGATTCCGCCGCAGGTTTCAACATGTTTTTGACTTAAAAAGATAAGATTAATACTACAAAATAATTATTTAAATTATGTTTTAAAATATCTGAATTATTTTTGTCCTTTGATTGTCGCTGTTTTTAAGATTCCTTGAAGAACCGGGGTTCCCTGCAAATCTCGTGACCTCAAAACCCAATTTTGGTAACGCTTGTCAAGACAGGAACACACCAAGCACACTTATGGTAACTTGTCGCCGATAAGGACCCGGGAGAGACACCGAGGTTGCAAGCTGACAGCAGCATGGCGAAAACGTGGTCGATGAGTTGTCTTGGATAGAATTGAAGCACCAGGAACATGCTGATGAGCACATTGGCGCAACTCCAACTCAAGTGTGCCAAAACTCCGGTCCATAAAGATGCTGCAACAATAAACACGGCTGCAAATATTGTCGCAGTCATGTTTCTAGCTGCCATTGATAACTTATAAAGGGTTTAGGGTCAAGATTTTCTGTGCAACTCGAGTTTTGTTTGTTACAAATATTTTTTATAAATTATTATTTTATAAGTTGAGATTGAAATGTAGTAATTTTATTTATTTATTTTTTTAATTTGTGATTGGATTTTTTGAGTATTTTTTATTTTAACGGTTTTTTACGAATATATTTGAATATATATATTTACGAGGTATGAGTAGAAATTTATAAATTTTAATTTGTAACAAAATATTACGTGGTAAATAAAGATGACATGGGTTTATTTGAGGTATAATACCAAAAAATGTTTATAGCGATTGATTGAATAATTATTTTGATTTTGATTTTTTTAAATAATTTAACTCTCAATATTTTATTTTGAATTAAAATGATTCATCTATGAATGTAAATTATTAGTTAATTATTAATAAATAACATGATAAACTCATATGACACAATACGATACATCAGTGTCATGTAATTAAATATACCAACTTTACAAAATAATAAATCAGTAAAAAAACAATTTTAAAAAATTTATAAATAAAAACAATTTTCTTTTAACATATTATTTTGTTAAAGTCATTTCAAATTATTTAGTGTCCATTACTAATATTTTTCATTTAAGGATGGAACATTTTGAGTAAAACAATGTTAAAGATTAAAATGTTTTAAAAAAATATGATCAAAATGAGTATTTAATTAAATATTAAAAATATTTTTTAAATAAAATTATAGATAAGATTTATGAGAATAATTCATGAAATATTTTTTTAATTTTAAAATATAATTAATTAAATATCAAACCTGTAAGATTCTAAATAATTATTTAAAAATTTTAAAAAAATTAATAATATATAACATTTAATAAATTTATTGATTTAAAAAAACTACTAAGTATTCGGTTGACATTTAACATGTAATTTCTTTTTAAAAATTTTAGATTCACTCTTTAACAAAAATAGTGTTAGCAATTATAAAGCGATTAAAGCAGCCACTGTCCCATGAAAAACCAACCATTAATTATTATTACAACCCGAAAAAATCTCGATCGAGTCGCCAAATCCATTAGATCCTATGCTGCTTATCTGATGCTGAGAAAAAATAGTAGCAAAAGATGAACATCAACACAATTTCAATGGTTCTTGCAAAAGGAGTGCAGCATGAACATGAAAGGAGCAACCATGGAGAAACCTAAAGACTTATACTTACAACCATGAAAAGAGTGAGAATACAACAAATTTCTCCCTTTCATCCTGCAAGAAAAAACCAGCAGGAAACATGGAGAAACTGAAACACTTAGTTACAACATAATAACTTAAGACACTACACATGAACAAAGAACAGAACAGAACAGACTCTTGAAGCTTAAGAACCTAAAGAACCAGCCACTGCAACTGACAAAAACTACAGTGCAGTCAGCTTGTACACGGAAACAAGCTAAGGTTTTAAAATAGACTCCCAATCGATCTCATATGATGGAAATTTAGACAACATGAAACACTCAGAAGAAGTAACAACATCTGGCCATGGAGGCTCGTTGAAGTCAGAGAAGGTAAGATCGGAAAAAGAGGAAGATTCTGTTGACTCTTCATTTTCCGACACCGGAGATAGAGATGAGGGTGAGTTCTCCAATTTCAGAGTCTTCTTCTCAGGCTCAGGCTCAGTGTCGGGCTTTGCGGATTGGACTTTGTTCTCCTTTGCTGATTTCTTCTTGCTGTTGACTTGCTTTTGGTTCAGTTCCAAGCTTTCACAAATGGCTTGAAGCTTAGCATCAACAGAGGAATGTAAAGGCTTGTATTCACCGAAATCGCCTCCAATATGGGAACCATGGTGGCGAAGGTTAGGGAAGTTGAGTCTCGCTAAGTCACCCCTAAGTTTATAGGCTGCTTTGTCATAAGCCAAGGCTGCTTCCTCGGCTGTATCAAAAGTGCCTAACCAAAGACGTGTACGGTTCTTAGGTAGCCGGATCTCAGCGACCCATTTTCCCCAGTGGCGTTGCCTAACTCCTCTGTAAAGCTTGGCGGGTTTTAGTGGCGAACCCATGTGTTTCATTGGGACTGGTTCAGGACTAAGAAAGTTTAGCATCTGGTTATTAACGGTGGGGGTGTTAGGTTGAGGATTTTGGTAAAGGTAGCTTGGTAGGCTGGTTTGGTACTGGAACTGGTTCATCTGAGCTTGGGTTAAGTTGTTTAGCTCAATTGTTGAACCAAGCTGAGGCTGTTGAATACCTGAAAACTGATCAACTGTTGGGAAGAAACAACCATCTGAGTAAAAACTGGGTTGTGTTTGGTAAGAAGAAGAAGAGAGGTAAGATGTAGAAGGGAAAGGAGAAGAAGAATAAGAAGGGGAGGAAGAAGAAGAAGAAAAAGAGGAAGAAGCACTTTTCATAAAAGGCTCAAGTGCTTCCATCAACTCTCCACCATATATATCTGAATGAACAGTACTGCTACTACAGAAATCCATTGCAGCTGCCATTTCCTTCAAATAACAAAGATTGAAACCAGAAAAATAAAAAAGTAACCTGTTTCTTACCAAAACTTAAGAACAGGTTTGAAAACCAGACAGGATTAAGGAAGTTTTTGTTTAAAATAAAAAAAAACCCTTTAAATCCAAGATGGTCTAAAAGAATCAAGCTTTGGGTATCAAAGACCACCCTCCAAGCTGATTCTATAACAATAATATAGAGAAAAAAACTGGATCTCAGTTCTGAAAACACCTGGGTTTTGAAGAAATCCTTCTCTAAGTTTGCTTTCAAACCACTATTAATTACTGAGAAAACAAACCCAAAAATCAGAAATTTTTTCAAATACAGATGATTAACAGAAAGGGATTCAGAGAAGCGGGGATTGACAGACAAGGGGGAAAGATTTGGAAAGTAAACTAAAAACCAGACAACCACACAACCTCTCCCTCTCTCTCTCTCACTCTGAAGTTTTTGGTGTAAGAAACTCACTAAACTGTCTTTTCTCACCCTCTTCCTTGAGTTTATATAGTGGTTCATCTCCTTCATTAACTCAGCTAACCACAGCTGTTAACCATGACTAACCCTTGTTCTAACCTAAAGAAACGATTTTTTATCGTTCTTCTCTCTCCTCTGTACTCAATTTCCATTTCCTGACGTAAGATTCAGTCAGTTATTAGATAATCCCTTGTTATTCATGTGCCTGAAACCTGTCCTTTCTATTACATGTCGGTTGGCACTATTCAGTATTCAGCCGTTGGAAGACAAAAAAAATAGTATAACTTTGAAAGTCGAGATATAATTTTGCATCCAGTCCCTCAACCTTTTTAAACTTTCAAAATTTATCTTTATTGAAATTTAACTTTCTACTTTATTATATACAAATTAAAAGTTTAAATCATGCAAATAAAGAGATTAATATCATTATTATAATATTTAATTTCCTCGTTACATTAACTAATTAAATTCATCACTATTATAGTTTTTAATTCAGTTATGTTAATCTCGAATTTCTATATGAATCCTAAATGTTAGGGTTAAAAACATGAATTAAATTTCAAAAGTTTAAGCAATTAAGGGAGTGAACGCTTAATTAATCTAAAATAACAATAACCTTATACGGGATTCACGAGAATTTCACATGGGAGTGATCCATTGTGTCGGTGACTTCTTATTTTCGGTAAATTTCTCCTTTTATTTTCGGAATTTTTACTCGGATATTACACCAAGTTTTTTAATATATGATATTAGTCATTTTATTTTTATAATATTGTAATTGTTACAATAAATTTAAAATAAAATTACGAGCAATGAAAAAGATAACAATTAAAGATAAAAGGGATTAAAGTCCTACACTATTTAAAGTTCGATCCTTTTGATTTTTAGTTTTTTTTCTTGTTCATAATCATAGTTTTTTAAAATTTGATTTTAAATTTATTGTAATAATTACAGTATTATGGGAAATAAAATGGTTAGTGTCAGGATTGAGAATTTGGGATTGAGGGGATAAAACATAAATGTTTAGAAGTATGAGACAAATTTATAAAACAAATAATTTTTAAAAAAAATTAAATAGATGAACAAAAATAAGAAAAAAAATTCGAGGGTGAGGGGTGATTTTCCCATTCCACCCGACTTAGTTTTGTCCTGGTTAGTGTTATATACTTAAAAAATAAAACTTGGTACAATATCCAATTAAAATTCCCTTTGTTTTTCTTTTACAAATGAACGCACAAAAATATTTAACGTGTTGATCTAAATGATAAGCAGTTTGATTTCGTTTAAGTAAGTCTCAGATTCGAGACATTATGTATACAGAAAATTTTTGTTAAAAGACTCATCCATCAAAACTAAGTGTATGATACGGATCGAACCAAATTAATCACGATAAGACTTGAAAACCCAAAAAAAATAAAAACATTGAATGAATATATTTTTCTGGACATATAAGATTAGAATTATTCTCGTCTGATGCATTTGGGGATGAGTATAGGAGATGGGCTTGATGCATTCTAACATGACCTTATATGATTAAGGTTACGTTTAGTATTGCATTTTAAATCAGCTTTTGAGTTAAAAGTTAATTTAGAACGTAAAAATAATACTAAACAGTTAATTTTTGGAGAAAAAAAACTGCATTTGAAAAGTGTTTTTTAACCCAAACACAAAAGCTAAAATTTTAACTTTTGCCATTGGAAAAGTGCTTTTAGGAATCAGATTACAATTTTAATCTTCATTTATTATATTTTATTATAATTTTATTTTTATAAATACATAATTATATTTAACATAAATTATTTTTTAGTTTAAAATTATATATATTCATGTCAAATTTCTAAAAAAAATACTTTTGAAAAATACTTTTCTCAAAAAATATTTCTGAAAAGTATTTTTCAAAAATAATTTATATTCATTTATTAATATTTTATATTTTATCATAATTTAAGTTAATATTATAATATGAAATAATTTGATTATCATTTAAATATATATTTTTAATTTGTAACATTACGTCTAAAATAGTCATTTACTTTCTCAAAATCACTTTTTTGACAATAATACTAAACACATATATTTCAAACCAAAAAATCCAAAAGAATTTTTTTACATACTTTTCTACCGCACTGTTCAAAAACAATGCTAAATTGGCCCTAATTTTTTTTTAAAAAATAAGTTTGAATTAAATTCAAATTGAAGATAAAAAAATTTAACTCAATCTAATATATTTATATATTTTTATATGCTTATAAGTAATTATAATAATGCTCTCTTTATAATTTTTTAATTATATTTTTAATTTTATTGAATAAAAAATGAAGATAAATATTATAAATACTGCTTTATATTTTTTTTTTGTTATTATCCTTTTTATTTTTATTAAAAGTAAAAAAAAATATATTATTTTATGTTCGAGTTTGACAAAAATATGACTTAACCCGTGCTCGACGACACTTACATTGGTTTATGATTGTAGAGGCGATACATCAAAGATATTTACTCTAATTATCTGTAGTCTATTATTATCGTTGTGATATTTTGATGTCATTTATTTCGATTTATGACTATAAAGGTGATGCATTGAAAGTATCTACTTCATTTGGAGGATTAGCTTTGATAATAGTAGACGTGATACATGTGTTGCATCTACTTCATGTCATTGAATCGTTAAGTGGTTGAGGATAATACTTGATAAATTTATGTATTTGATGTGTCATATAAAATAAATGAAGTTTGGATTTGGATCACTTTAAAAACTGATATAATAAAATGATGTATCATCTAAACAAAAAAATATTTATATGATCATAATTTTAACCCTTTAAAAATAAACTATTCGAATTTAAATCTTTTAAATACAATAATATTTTTTTATTGAGATTACTCAATAAATCCATCTATATTATTAGATGAATGTTAGAAGATACATGTAGTTTTAAATTAGTAACAAGATATATATATATATATTTTAATTCTTACATATATACAAAATATTTCTATATGATTATGATTTCGTTTGTGAAAAAATAATTAAAATTATATCAAATAATATTTTTATTTATAATTTTTTAAATATAATTTTTCTAATGTAAAATTTTAACGATAACTTGATTGTTTCACGGTAGAATGAAAATATTTCATTGTTGTCTTAACCCATAAGGTTTGTTTTATTTGATAATATCACAAGAATGATTAAATTATTAATTTTTTAAATATAAATAATTAAATTTATTATGATCAAATTAATAAAAATTATAAATATTGGAGACCAAATAAATTAATAAAAATTTTAGAATAATAGATAAAATTATAATTTAGGTATAAAATGGTAAGATTTTTTTTTAGAATTTTAATTTGAGAGAAAATATTTATTTAAGTACTAACTTAAAATCAAAAGGTTTTTATATACTAATTTAACGGGAAAAAATACCAAATATATTTAAATCTTAATAAAAATAAAAATAAGATTAGGATGCATTTAATTTATTGGATAAGATTTTAAATTTGAAAGAAAGACTAGAAAGGTAGTTGATAAATACTTGTAGCCTTTTTAATGCATCACCTAACTTGTTTCCACCTTGGAATTTGACCAATTGATAAACATGTCATTAATTAGAATAGTTTTTTCACAATTACTTGTGGGGACACTCCATTATTCCAAGGTGGACAAACAAATGTAGAGTTTTGAAAAATGGGAGGAAGTGGGGCCCTCAATCATTCATTTTATTTCATAAATTCAACTCAATTTTATCCCATAATTAAATCACATTTAATACTATTTAAATATAAATAAATATCCATTTACATCACCAAAATATTAAATAATATAAAAGAATATTGTATCATTCTTTTATAATGTAAATGTAATGTTTTTGTATTAGTGTTTAATAATCAAACGGTTTGGCTAATTATAAAATTGTACTATTTAATAATATCTATGGGTGATAATGAGTTTGACCGGCTCGTGAGTTATTCGGGTTTAGTTCGGTTAAAGCTTGGATCGAGTGAGCTTGACTCGAGCTTGGCTCAAGACTTTAATGAGTTGAGTCAAGCTTACTCAAGCTCGGGTCGAAAAGCTCGTGAACAAGCTCAGAATAGTTATATTATATATATATATGTTAAATATACACTAAAAGTAATCTATTTAGCAAAAGAAAAGCAATAAAATAAAAAGGAGAAATTCAGTAAAAAAATTAACACAATAAATTGGGCATTTTTTCCTCTCAATATTGAATTTTGTTTCAGTGTTGGTTATGAAAAGGGTTTTTAACGAGATTCTATCTTTTATAGGAAAAAATATAATAAAATTGTCTATTTTCAGTCGAGCCAAGATGAGCTTGACGAGCTTCGAGCTTGAGCCGAGCCCAATAATATTATTTTCGAGTCGAGCCTGAACCTATCGTCGAGCCTCGAACCCGAGCCGAACCCAATAACATTATTTTCGAGCCGAACCGAGTCAAACTTGACCAGGCTCGAGCTCAAGCTAGTCTCGTTATTACCCCTAATAATACCTCTATTTTATTATAAAAAGATTAATTAAATTAAACACTTCAATAAAAAATTATGAAAAAAAGTTAAAATAAAATAATCTTTTTTATTATTTTCAGTATATAATGATGCAAATGTTTTCTTTATATATTGAATTTTAAAAGCAATATTCAAATGTTATAAAATATAATTAATGGGAGTATTAAACTGATGGACCCAACCCACCTGCCTAACCAATAATAAATGTGACTCCAAAGGAAAAGTCAACCGTCGGATATAAAAAATTAAAATATTAACGTCATCAGGTTATCATATCTACGGTTATTACCACTCCACGTGGAGTTATTTCTTTTTAGATAAGTCAGAAAAACTGTGACTTTAAACATAATACATTGTTTGACCAATTATTTATGATTTTTTGTTTATATTATATTATTTATATTTATTTGTTAATCTATATTGAGAGTATAAAAACTACATTCAATTTTTTATGTTCATGGATATTTTTTTACAAAATTATTTATTTAAAATTATTAATTTCTAATATAATTAATAAATTATGTTTGACTATTAGACGTATAAAATAATAAATATATTTATTTATAATTTATAAATTATAATTTGTAAATGAGTTTTTTATTATTTGTTAATATTGTCTATTATACATTAATTAATATATTTACGTGCATATTCATTTATTATTAAAAATGTATTTATTTGATATATTTATAAATATTAAATAAATATATTTATGATATTAAACAAATAAATATAAACATATAATTTTAGAATTTTAATCCAACACAAATCACACGAGCAAACTAAAAAAAAACACAAATGGACATAACTTAAATTTATTGATTTAAAATCGATTTATTTACCACCATGAAGAAATCACATCTCGTAGATTTTTTATATCACGTTCATCCGTAATTTAGTTCGTTAAAATTCACTTATTTATTTATTTTTATATTATTAATTCATTTATAATTCACTTCTTTATAATTGAAAAATTATACTATAAACTATTTCTATTACATTATTTATAGTCTTGTCCACTAAAACTCGATCGATTAACTTTTTGTCATTTTTTCTAAGGATAAATATTCATTTCTTATGCCATGTAAAACGGATTTGAGTGATTATAAAGAAGTTAATTATAAAAAGATTAATAACATAAAAAAAAAAATAAGTGATTGAATTTTAATGGACGAAGGTATAAATAATGTGGTTTAAAGAATTTATGATATAATTTCTCTTTTATAACTATCTATTTTCTCTTTACATGGTATAAAAAATAAAAGTTTTTTAAATGATAAAAAGTTTATATAATAAATAAGATTATAAATGATGTAACAAAAAGAATTAACGATATGACTTTTCGTAAAATTAAGTGAAGTTGAATTGCTAACGTAACATAATTTAAATTTTAAAGGTGCTTATTTTTTGCTTAAATAAAAAATTAGGCTCTAACTTATATTAATTATTTATTTTTAATCATTAAACTAATATTACTTTTATTCCTTTAAATTCAATATCTGAACTAAAAACTAATTTAAATAATAAAATATTAACACATTATAATTTTTTAATTAAAAGATATTTTATATACTAAAAACAAAAAAATATATCATTTAAATACTTATTTTAATAAAAAAAATACTCGTTTGACTAAAAAATAGTTCATAGACTAACAGCTCATTTAATACTTGACCGAGGTTAATTTTATTTGACCCTGGTTGAGTTTACAGCTAACAAGTCACGTGCGACAGCTGTTGGGTAAAGAGTCGTACACTTGCGACAATTACTTGAGCTCGAGTATCTAAGCCGAGTTGAATTCGGGTAGTATTAAATTCGACTCAATTCATTAAGATTTTAAGTCAAGTTTAAGCTTAAATAATTTTAAACGAATTTGAAATATATGAACTCGGTTTGGCTTATTAAGAATTCGAATCGAGTTTGAACTTTTTTGAGCCTAATAAAATTAAATATTGACCGATATTTGACCGTGTTAGACTCAAACTTATTAATTTTAGGTTTTAATATCTTAATTTAGAGTTTAAGACTTATACTTAAGGTTTAGATTTTAGGGTTTTAAGTTTAAAAATTTAAAATTTAAATTATAAAAAAATAAAAAAAATAATATATTTATGTTTTCGAGTAACTCGTGAGTTTTTCGATTCGAATATCATATAGTTCGAGTCGGCTAAATAAAAATTTGAACCGAGTTTAAACCTACTCTGCTCTTCTCGCACGAAACGAGAATGAATATACTAGAAACCCAAGCATACAGGGAATTATCAAACTAAAACCAAATCATGATCTAAATATTCACGACGACATTACCTCAGCTGATATTTTACAATATAGACTCCAAATATTGGTTATGTCGCCTACGGTTGAACTCTAACAAGCTGCCGTAAGTTCGGTCGGCAACGCTGACGAAGAGAGATTCTGTATCTGGGCTAAATGATATTCCAGCGATCTCACCAAAGAAATCGATTTCTTGGCACTTAAGGTACCCAGACTCTGTGTCAAACACATGAACAAAGTCAGCTGGCTCAGACATTGCAAGAAATCGACCATCTGAGCTGAACTTGAGAGCTCTAATTGCTCCCATTCTTCCCTTTAATATAGCAAGGGACTTGGATAGATTTCTTATGTCCCACAATCTGCAAGTCGTGTCTTGATTCCCAGTGGCAAGAATGTTACCATCAGGGTGCCAAGATGAAGCAAAAGAATAGTCCAAATGCCCTTTTAAGGTGCCAGTGACCTGCATTGTACAAATAAACAAGCATTAAAAAGAAGTAAACCTCAAAATGCACCAAGTTTTCGGATACCTGGCAAGACCAACATACTTTGCCGGACTGAGCATCGGCAATCAGGCACTCTGCACTATCTCCGAGGACTGCAAGCAACTTGCCATCTGGATTTACAGAGGTATTCTGTCCAAAGAAGAAGACAAAACAAGTAACAAGTACCATATCAAATAAAAATGCGAAAAAGAAAGGAAGAAATGGCATTCTACAGCAGACTTCTAAATACTCTGCACTTACATTCACAGACCAGTCGAATGCAAAGAGGTTGAGGCTTGAAAACTTTTCAGCATCAAACACTCTGATTCGAGTATCATTATTTGCAGCCATAATTCTCATTGCACCGCTGTAGATATATAGAAAATTCTCAGTCTCCTTTCAAAATGTCATCAAAATTGTAATAAATTTCTGAGAGAATAGCACTTCTCACCTAGGACAGCGATACACATCCACTGTATTAGTGATTGCATTGTCATCAGTAGTTAATTTTGTGCAGAATGCTACACCCGGTTGTTTTAAATACTGACATGGCAGAAAAATAAGCAAAAACATTAGCCAAATTGCAAAAATATAATGTTTTATCAATAAACATCAGTCAAATTGACAAACACAAACCTTGCAAATAAGCTCCCCCTGAAAACCACCAGCCACCATTAAATTTTCTTTAACTGCCATAGTGCTAATCTGCACCCTAGAGAGTTGCTGAGATAGCAATCCAGGACGTTTCTACAAACATCAAAATAAAGAATTAACTTGAGAGCCCTTCAAATAAGGTTAAGCAGAAGTCATATTAATCGTGACCATATTTACTAACCATGCTGGGAACGATTGGCTTAGCCACATTCAGCACTTCTTTGCCTTTGCATAGCAGTGAAGACCAATGCATTACTGAATAATTTTGCATGAGGTAAACATCGTGCTTCGATGTGGCCCACAACAGATTCCTGAGCTGCAGGATAGAAAATAATTAAACCCAATGGCATTTACTGATGACAACATTCTTCCACGCAGCAAGCAAAGTACATTGAAACCAAAATGTTTAAACTAGTGTAGACATGTAAGAGACCATACTCATCAACACAAACCCTAAAATTCTGGAAAATAGTAATATTTAAATGAGTCACAGTTAGGTCTTTCAACATATTTCTAAGGCAGTGTCGAAACAGTTAGCATGATCGTTGATAAACTCTTAATATCCAATACGTTAAAAAGTAAAAAGTAAAAACAAATTCACAGATGAAATGGGTAATGCATGAAAATTTTGCTACATTAAAAGCATGAAAGACTTATACATTTTATCAATAAGTTAATGAGTTAAATGATAGTTTGAATCTTCAAACATGGAATAAATGTGGATACTACATAAAACAGTTAGCCTATCTTCGATTGACCTTGTCCTATATAAAAATTCAAGCTCCAATTGATTTCCATAAAGATACCCATTAAAAAAGGGAAAGAAAATTTACAGACTGATTTTAGCGATGTTTTCTGTAGCGCTTAAAAAAGCGTCATAAATGTTTTTAATGACCTTAAAAAAGATACTGTAAAACTAAAAAAACGCCGCTAAAAATTTATTTTGATAGTGTGAGATTTAAGAAACAAAGATGAATAGTAGAAACTACACGAGTATTAATAAAATGACAGAAAATGAACACACAGATCAGGGTGATAACACCATGAATGATGAAACTCTACCGCTAATATATGGTAAAATATTTGGAGTTGAATTCAATGGATTATTATGGTTTTATTTGGACTTGGATCAATTTTTAATGGGTTTGAAGTTAAAATTTTAAAATATGGATTTCGTCTAAAGTATTACAACACCAATATTAAAATATTCTTATAATATTATATTAATATTATATTCATGGGAGATATTTTTTTTTAAATAAACAATTAACATGAAAAAAATTGTAATAAGTTACGTATATTAACTCGTAACGGAACTATTAATAGCAACTAATCGTTAACGGTTAAAACAATTAATCGTTTTTTAAAAATTAAATTTTAAATCTATAATCACTATAACGATTAACCTATCATGAACATCTTTAAAATTTAGCGATATGAGCTGCGAGATTATTTACCTTATATTAAAGATTAAAATCTTGACTTTATAATCAGAAAAAAATGAATTAGATATAAAAAAATTATTATTTATAATAAATTATCAATTAATATAAAGATTTGAATTATATAAAATTAAACTGAATCAAAAGCTTAAATCATCTCATAAAAAATATCGTAAAAAATCATTATCTATATTTGGAATCAATGAGTCAAATGAGGCCTTCAAACAATCGACAATTGTTGAGAAGAAACGGGAGATGTTTATCTTTTTATCGAATAAATCTTGATAAAAATTATTTTTAAATTTAATCTATAATAAATATTAGTGAAGATTTACTCGGTAAAAAAAAGAGATAAAAAAATTAAATGAATGTTTTTTAATTAGTTAGTCTCATAAATGACATAACATGAATGATTCATAATATAATTTCTCGCGGTTAAAGTTTGATATTTTAAAATGAAAACAAAAATATCAAACAAAAATCATATTACACTTTATTAGATCACTTATTTTCACCGGAATCTATCGCTAATGATCATAATTAAAGACGAAATTAAATAAGATAGAGAGATAATCATCCTTATTCTCAAATTATTTTTTTATTTAAAATTTTTAAAATAATTTATTTATAAATTTATTTTTAATAGTATTATTTTACTTTCTAAACTCAAATTATAAAGAAAGATGAAGTTTGAAAATATCAGTGTCGTTCTCAGACACATCTTCCCTGCGTCCACTTCCAACGGAAACAAACAAATACTTCAATTCACATCTTTACCTTTTTCTTTCATTTTGAAAATGAAAATATCTAATAAAAATAAAAATAATTATTTACTCTAAATAAAAATATATAGTAAATAAAAATAATTATTTGATTGAATTGTATTAAATTAAAAAAATTAAATTAATTGAATTAATAAATTTATTTTATAACTCAAATTTAATTAAATTATTTTGATTTAAGAATATAAAAAAAACTTTAAATTTTTAGGGAAAATTAATTAAACTCATACTTTTATTTACACTAAATTAAATTATTAATTTAAATTAATTAAATCACTTGATCAAATTTAATAATTAAATTTTCATATTTTCCTTTAATTTTTTTGTTAATAAAATAGGATCGGTCAAAAATTACTCAAAACAAAGCACTTGTGAGTACAATCATTATGCAATATTTTTTTTGACAAAGTCTATTTATATTTTTATCTAAAAAAACTTAAAATATTTTATCGAAAATTAAAAAATAATTTAATTATCAAAACTATCTCGAAAGAATATTTTTACTGTATCATCCGCAACTGCACCACTTCACAAAAAATAAATTTAAACTTTACCCGTTAATACCGTTGAAGCAAAATTCTTAAAACATTTACATTCAGAATAAATAAATAAATATTTTTTTTACAATTTTAAGATATTTAAAGAATTTTTAAATAAATTTAAAAATTTTAAAATATCAAGTGATAATATTATGATACGACACACTGAACTAATTAATCTAAAATATATTAAATTTAACGATTAATGTTAATTAAATGACTTAATTCAATTTATTAATTCAAAGTTTTAATTGAGTATCCTAATTTTTTTAAAGCTTAAGAGCTTTTTACACCCTTAAATTATTTTTTAAATCAAATTTATAAAATTAGAATTAAAGTAAACTATTTAATTTTTTTTATTTAAATTTAATTATAAATAATTATAATATTAATATAATAATTTAGTTTAATTTAAACGATTTTTATAATTATATATATATTTTTAATTTAGTTAATAATGATTACAATAGTATTTGTTCTAGTAGATAATCTTAACCATTTGTGATCGATCGCTGGTCCAATGTAATTACTGGTGCTCGAACCCATGACCTTTAAAAATAACGATCGTTAACCATCTGGATTAGAATACTCATATTTTTTTATAATTATATTGCAAAATTGTAAGTTTTGCTCGACTACTAATAAATACACCACGAAAGCATGCACTTTTCATTTTTTTAAATTATTTTCTGTCTCTCTTTTACCTATAAAAATGGATGCAGGCTGTGAAAGAAGAGTGCTCAGATATTATTAGAGAGCTCTCTCCGCTTCTGAGATTCTTAAAAAGATAAGATCAGATCCTTTTCTACCAGGTTTGCCCTCCCTCTCTCTTTACTCTCTCCATTTCTTTTCTTTTGTTTGTTTGGCTGGTGAGAAAAATTAAATCAAATCTAAATAAACTCATCATTTTCATTTTTTCTTTTCCTTTTATTCTTCTTTAACTCTAAATCTGTGCATGCATGTTTAATCCAAACGTATTCGATTTAGTTCTAGCTTCTAACCTTGTAATTTTACATGTTCTTCTTATTTGTATTGCCCTGTTAATGTTATATTTCAATACGAAAATCAAGGTTCCGGATATATTGAGTTGGTCAGGATTGTGTTGTTTTTCCTTCTAAAGTTTAGTATTGTTTTCTGAAATTATGGTAAATTAATCATTTATAAGCGATTTTAGTAAGTGACAGATCTGTGCTTATTAATTTTGATTGGCGGAAATTGATTTTCCTATTTTAGTTCTGAAGAAATTCAAATTTTGCTTTTATTTGGTATATGAAAAGTAACGTTTACTTATAAACAATATTAAAGATTATAAAATTTTCCTTTTAGCATTTTAGATGAATAAACGCCCAGCAGCATACTGAAGTGGACCAGGAAACATATATATATGTATATATAATCTTGTAAAGCTCTAGTGACGTAGCATACACAAAATCTATGAATTTCGCTGAAATGTATAGTACTTTGTGGAGTTGTTGAATCACATTTCCATCATGCTTTCCTTTAGAGTAATAAAAACTAGATTAGAATTCTTCTGTTCATCGGATGAAAGCTTTGTGAATTTTGAACTGTGATATGTTATGGATCTTTTATCATTCCTAGTAGTTCTGATTTAATATGGATTATTTTTCTTTTGCATTCTTTATATGTAATTTATGCCATTGGTTAACTTATTTATGTCTTTTTTAATCAAAGTTTACCATCTCATGCTGCGTTTATAAATTATGTTCGTTGTAGATGTTGCGAATGTGGCTAATTGTTTGATGATTGTGGTAAAAATTTATTGTTAACTCACAAAATGCTTGGTCAATTCAGATATGGCATCGGTGCATGCTAATTTCGCATCAATTGTATGCAAGAATGCAACCATTCTGCTCCAACAAGGTTTCCATGTACAATCTTCTTACCTGGCTTTGATGTTGGTCATGTTTCAAATGCTTGTAAGAAGGAAATATGTCCTTCTATTAGTTCAGCTCCTAAAGCCACTTTAACTTTTGATCCTCCAACAACTAATTTGGAGAAGAACAAACAGAGGAAACATACCGTAAATCCTGCTTCCCCAGATTTTGTGCCGCTTCCATCATTTGAAGAATGTTTCCCAAAGAGTTCAAAGGAATGCAGGTTAATGTGGTCATATATGTACCTTGTTGGTTCTATTTCCTTTCCCTTTTGCTTGAAACTATTTTTTACGCACGATCAATTTTCAGGGAAGTTGTTCATGAACAATCTGGCCACACACTCAAGGTTCCCTTTCGAAGGGTCCATTTGTCCGGAGATGTGCCAAACTTTGACACATATGACACCAGCGGTCCTCAAAACATCAATCCACGCGTTGGTAGGATACTCAAGCTTACTTTAAGCTTCTTTCTCCTTTTTAGAGGCTTTAATATTAACTCCTTTTAATTTTGTTTTGTTTGACCGACTCCCCTCGTTTTTATTCTTAATGATTCTTGATTGTTTGTTTGGGCCTTTTTTATTCTGTGATTATTTTATGTTCCTTACCATATATTGGATCTCTTGAAATTGACAGCTTTATGGTTCAGTTGAATGCTAAACCATGTGCTTGATATCTTAAACAGGACTCCCTAGATTGCGCAAGGACTGGATCGACAGACGGGAAAGGCTGGGTGCACCAAGATACACTCAAATGTACTATGCTAAGCAGGGAATTATTACTGAGGAAATGTTATATTGTGCTACTCGTGAGAAGCTTGACCCAGAATTTGTTAGGTCTGAGGTTGCCCGTGGAAGGGCAATCATTCCATCCAACAAAAAGCACTTAGAGCTGGAGCCAATGATAGTTGGACGAAACTTTTTGGTCAAAGTAAATGCAAATATTGGAAATTCAGCTGTTGCAAGTTCTATTGAGGAGGAAGTTTATAAGGTCCAATGGGCAACAATGTGGGGTGCTGATACTGTTATGGATCTTTCAACTGGACGCCACATTCATGAAACCCGTGAATGGATCCTACGTAACTCTGCTGTGCCAGTTGGAACCGTTCCCATCTATCAAGCACTTGAAAAAGTGAATGGAATTGCTGAAGATCTTACTTGGGAAGTCTTCAGGGACACTCTGATCGAGCAAGCTGAGCAGGGTGTAGATTACTTCATGATCCATGCTGGTGTACTGTTGCGATACATTCCCTTGACTGCAAAGCGCATGACAGGAATTGTTTCTCGCGGAGGATCTATTCATTGCTAAATGGTGCTTGGCATACCACAAAGAGAACTTTGCTTATGAGCACTGGGATGACATACTTGATATCTGCAACCAATATGATGTGGCGCTTTCAATTGGGGATGGACTAAGACCTGGATCTATATATGATGCAAATGACACTGCTCAGTTTGCTGAGCTTTTAACCCAAGGGGAACTGACTCGTAGAGCTTGGGAAAAGGATGTACAGGTATCTCATTGCTACCTACACAAGTGCCCCTTTTGCATTCTATTTATAAAATGTTCGAAATTACTGCTCAATTTGAAGTTGTTGATGTTAGTGGTTTTGCTTGGTTTTGATCATCTAATAACATTGGCGTTGGTTTTTAAAATGTTGATATTAGGTTACGAATACTGATTTCTGTTTCTAATGAAAACATTCATGCAATATCACATAATTGGCAATCTCATTTCAGGGATATGTCAGTTGTCGAACCAAAAAAATTGATTGTTGTATTCTTAAATAAGCTATACTTTAGGTTATCCTATTACTAAGCTTTCATTGTTAAAAATGGTTCTTTTAGTTCCGCAAAAATGCATTACATTTTCTTCTTGCTGTATGTTTTTTTTCATTTTTACGCATTTCAGGTAATGAATGAAGGACCTGGACACATCCCAATGCACAAGATCCCTGAAAATCTGCAAAAGCAGCTTGAGTGGTGTAATGAAGCACCTTTCTATACCCTTGGTCCTTTGACAACTGATATTGCTCCAGGATATGACCATATCACTTCTGCAATCGGTGCAACCAATATTGGGTCTCTTGGCACAGCACTTCTTTGTTATGTTACTCCAAAGGAGCACCTTGGGTTGCCAAACAGAGATGATGTGAAGGCTGGTGTAATAGCATATAAGATAGCTGCTCATGCTGCTGATTTAGCCAAGGGTCATCCACATGCTCAGGAATGGGACGACACATTAAGCAAGGCAAGATTTGAGTTTCGATGGATGGACCAATTTGCTTTGTCGTTGGACCCCATGACTGCCATGTCCTTCCATGATGAAACCCTTCCATCTGAAGGTGCCAAAGTTGCTCACTTTTGCTCCATGTGCGGACCGAAGTTTTGCTCTATGAAGATAACAGAGGATGTTCGAAAGTACGCTGAGGAGCATGGTTACGGAAATCCGGAGGAAGCCATTCAACGTGGCATGGATGCTATGAGTGCTGAATTCCTGTCTGCTAAGAAAACAGTGAGTGGCGAACAACATGGTGAAGTTGGTGGGGAAATCTACCTGCCAACCAGTTATGTGAACTCTTCTGAGAGGTGAAAGTAAGTATGGTAAGGTTCTTTGTTATCGAAATTCTAGAAGGTTTTATATGTTGCATTGAATTGTTTTGTTCCCTCACACTGAATGTCTCATTGGCATTTCCTTGCAGGGTTACATGAACAAGGGGGATTGGTTCGGAATCCCCGAGAGCCCTGGGGCATTATCATTAGCTCAATAATAGCAGTTGTATTTGCAGTCATTTGACTATCATGCTTTAGGTGAGTACCAGTTTATTTTGCTGAATCGATCTCTAGACGTCTATCTTTGTTATGCTTCATCTATCATGAGTCTAAATAATAAAAGGATTTCCCAATATTTCTTCTTTACCACATTGTATTGTGCTTTATGCTATTGATGTTGGTATTGACATAAAAACGCACCAAGGGTGCCTGTATCTGCATTTGAGCACTTGGCATTTTGGCCAGGATGCTGGCAGATGAGGCTGAGAAAGTCCCTTTGAACCTGAACAGGATAATTCCTGCGTAGGGAGTGTGCATTATTGTTGCTGTTGCTTGAACAGGTACGGAGCTCCCATGGCCTGATGGTTTGAGTTAGTTGATTCTCGAGGGCTGGCCCTATTTCACTCCAGAATTTGCCTTGTTGGGTAAAACTAATATTACCAATTTTGCTAAGTTTAACGCTTAAGATTTTGGGTCTAATTAAAATTTTAATCCCTCCACTTTAATTTGATAAATTTTGGTCTTATATTTTTGTATTGCTATTTAGTAGGCCTAAACTGAGTATACCGTTCTTATATTGCTACATCGTGACACGATTTTTAGATTTTTATATGTCTTATGATACAATTTTTGTCTATTTTAAATTTCTTGAATATTTTGAATTTAAAATTATTCTCTACAAATCTTAGTCTCGTGTTCAATTTGATTAGGTTCTTTTATTAAAAATGGTGAAATAATTATTTAATTGATATTTTTAAACCTCTAGTGTTGTTCTAAGGTATTTAATCTTCTTCCTCCTTTCATCACATTTTTCCAACACCTAGTTTCCATATCCTTGTCTTGATTTAATAATGCAATTTTGTCTTGATTTAATAATGTAATAGTTTTCTAGCATTATTTCTGTAGTAAAGCATGGTCATACAGTATAGTTGCATGTGAAGTTGAAAGGTAGGGTTCAATGTAATTGCCTCTCTTTATATTGAATTGGATCCTTGCCATCAGCCATATTTATTTTTACATTATTAATCAATTATTAAAAATATTATTTTGTTCATCAAATTATGTTTTTATGAATTTTGTAATAGTTTATTTTTCTACTTTGATTACCAATTGTTATGTTTCATTTAGATTGAAACCTAAGATGAGGCCAACATTTACTATTATGAGAATTTTTATTTTCATATGATTTTTGTTTATTATTTTAAAAAGTATTTTTTTCATAATTAATCCAAACATATAATTTTTTATATATTTTTACCTTTAGGAGTATTGGTTGGAAGAATTCAATAATAGTCAGAGAAAAAAAAAAGAAATTCCGTTGCAAGTTATTATTAATAAGGGTTCAACACAATGATAAGGTATATTATTTTTTTCAAGTAAAGATATTATATTGTTTATATGATGAACTGTGAATTTATTTTGATATAATAATTATATACAATTATATTTTCTTAAGATATTTATTTTGATATAATAATTAAAAAGTAATTTCAAAAATAAGTTTGAGAAAATTTTAAATGATTTCGGAAGGTTTTGAAACGATTTTAGGTAGTCAAACTCTAGTTTTTTAAACATCCATATCGATACAGTATACGCTTATGGGTGCAAATCGTTTGTCCCCTTTTATGCCTTTATTTATGCCCCACTTCAAATTAGAAGGTTTAGGGTTTAAGGTTTTAGGTTAGGGGTTTTGTTTAGGGAATTAGGGGTATGGTGTATTTTTTAGAGTATAAGGTTTAGGATTTAGGATATAGAAAATAAGGGTTTAGGGTTTAAAATTTAATTTAAAAAAAATTTCAAAGAGACACAAAAGGAAGCACGAAAAAGAGATAAAGGATTTTTGTTCTACGTTTATCGATACATTTTATTATTTCAACTATAATATTTTTCAGAATAAAAAACTCATATCAGTGCAAACATAAGCATAATGATACGAAAAGAATCATACCGATTAGTTTTTTTAAACCCCAACAATTACTTTCATGCAAACATATGAAACGAGTTTGGAGCGTGCACAATGACTATTTTCATAATTAGCAGTTAGGGATGGTTTAAAGGTTTTAGGGTCCTGAGTGATTTATTAAAATGAAGCTCTTATTTTATAATGAATAAGAGATGTGCAATTTTTTAAAAAGAATATTGTATTATAAAAGATACTATTAAGATTATTCTCTTGATCAACAAAAAATTAATTTATAAACATCTAAAAATCAAACATTTTTACTTAAAAAATATCATTCTTTTTGTACGTTTCAAAGTAAAATCTTTTATAATACTTTCGATATCAATTTCTTCTAAAAGATCACTTTCGACTACCATCAAAGCAAGTCCATTATTTGATTGAATCGAGTCAAATAAAAAAATTAAATTCGATTCTTAATTACATGCAGGCTTTATGATTCGTGTCATTTAATTTCCTTTAGATATCACATGTTATGTTTTCTCTTCTGTTCTGTCATCTTGCCAAGGTCCCTAATATTCTCGATTTACTATCATCCGATACATAGATCAGAAGTGGATGTCCTTTATATTCAATACATAGATCAGTTCTTTCATATTCATATTCCACTTGAATTTAGGTAGCCACTAAATCGTAATTTGCAGGATTTTTTGGTTAATTTACTGATTATATTGAGAAGAAATGCCTACATCTGCATTCTCTGGAGATTGGTAGGAATTTAGGATGTAATTTTGATAATAAATATTATAAATTAAAAATATTTTTTTTATTAAATAGAAAGTTAAAGATTCAAAAATCCATATAAGACGACTTAAAAAGAATATCTATAGAACTAGGCCAATTCAAATATATATATATTTGGTGTTGGAGCACCAAAAATTCTCAAAATATTTTGAATAAGTTTCTTTAAAACTCAAAAATGATGAAAATTACCTTCAACTTTAATTATATACTTGAAATAAAATAAATATAAAAATTAAAATTAAAAATAAGAACAAATTATCAAAATGAAGAAATTTATTACATCAGGTTTTGCCAGTGGGAGACACAAATTATTACATCAATTTATCTGTCACCCCACCTCTTAAATCTTTTTCCCTTCCAGTATGGTTAATCTTTTTTCATACATGAGTAGGACCTGCATTTCCATGATTAATGGAGATATTTTGTTTTGTTGGTGACAGATAAATCGTAAAGAAACAATAAAACAGATCTGAAGAAACCAGAAATCTGCAAGTGCAACTACAGAGAAAGACAGACAGCAAACGTAGCTCGTAAGAAAACAACAACTTTGCTTGGCAAGAAAACAACATTTTTTGACACAAATATGGAGATTTCAACTTCGACATAGGTGTTTCATGTGTGGAGTGTTGTGTCCAAAACCCAGCATGAAAGTGCATAGATTAGATCAAAAGAATTATGTGCTACATATCATCTTTGATATTTGTTTGGAAAGGCATCATAGCAGACCAACAATGTACAGACAACAAGGAAAAGACATAGCTCTGGGTGTTGGAAAGGCATAGTGAGCAGATGCTCTAGCCACTGGATCAACCTGTTAACTTAAATATAATTTGGTAACAATTTAGTCCTCATTTGTTTGTTCAAATGTTGGTAGAATTTTGACTCGTACCATATCCTTCATATATGGGAATGTATCTCCTAGCAACCACCAATCTCAGTAAGCTCTTACTAAGATGTGGCTTTAGAGAATTAGCAATATATGTCAGAAGAAAGGAATAGGATAGTTTATCTCTTTTAGTTTCTTCCTTATTTCGGTAAGAACATATTTCTTTTGGTTTTGTTCTTAGTTGATCTCTTGTTCATGTCAATTATCTGGTGAAATGTCTTCATATATCTATTTTCATGTAAATTTAAGAGTTTGGACAAGATAAATTATTTGGTGAAATGTCAATTAACGTCTAATGTTGTTGGTTTCTCAAATTTTCATTACATGAGATATTGTAGTTCTTTTTCCTTCTCTATTAGAATCTTTAATATCTGTATTTCTAACTCGTGGAGTGCTTTATTTGCAGTGGAATTTCCATTCTCTCATCTTCTAGAGCCAAAAGGTGAGGAGATGGGAGAAAGAAAAAGTGAGGAGATGAGAAAAATCATGTATCACATAGAGATGGTAAATGAGTTATTTAGTTCAAATTATTTCGGATCTAATTACATTAGGTTTAAGTTCGATTTAAATTGGTGTTGTTTTAATTTAGATTTATGGTGGTTTTGGTTTGTGTATCGGGTATGATAGTTGACTTTTAGTTCAGTTAATATCTGTTCGGGTTAATATCGAGTTAATAAGAGATTGATCGATTTTAGTTGAATTTTCAAGCCGAATTAAGTGTTTACACCCTGTATATGACTTTATATAGCTTGCAATATTTGATTTTTTGGTGAATTGTACGAGAGTTCACATCTCACATTTCTTTCTTTATTTTAATATTTTTTCTTTATTTCACATTGTGTTTAATTCGGGTCTATTCAGTTCGGCTGAAAATCGATTTGGGTCCATTTAGTTTCGTTGAAAATTGATTTAGTTCCATTTTCGATTTAATTAAAATTCAAGTTGATTTTCGTTCGATTTATTTTAGGTTTCATATCAAATTAAGATCATCATGTTCGGTTAAATTCAGATCTCAATTCGAGTAAAATCATTTGAATCTCGAATCAAACTTATTGAGTCTAGTATCATATAAACTTTGTGACCGTGATAAAAATAAATTGAAAATTAAGCGGTTGTATTGCAAATTTTAAAAATTTAATGATAAAAAATGTGCCATAAATGTGTAAGAAACTAATTTTAATTGATATAAGCAATATATTTTTAATATAAAATTTCAGCCAAGTGGGATTCAATAATATAGTATGACGTGTATTTACCATGATATGATGCAGCTACCAAAAATACTTAAAATAAATATATTAAAAAGAAATGAACGGCTGAGATTGATTCCTGCTCTTTGGTTCTTCTTTTATATGCCCAATCTCCACATCTTGGTCTCTTCCCTCTTCCCTTCTCTCTTTCTTAGCTCTGGTTAGAAAACGGTAGTGGCGCAGCAATAGCACCCTCTGTAGCTCTTGCAGGTGATGGTGGCGGTGGTCTTGAAGGGTTGGATCAACGGCTGTTGGCGATGATATCACCTAGAGTTCATAGAAGCCATTCAACTGATTTTATGGAACCCCCTCATTTCCTAAGATCCTGCTCCCTTTGTAGACGTCGCCTTGTTCCTAACCGAGATATCTACATGTATCGGTATATATGTTTTTTTCTTTTTTTATTTCTAATTAATTATTATATCATTAAATTTGTAATTATCTCATGAAGAAACTTGTTGCAGGGGTGATAGTGCCTTTTGCAGCCTAGAGTGCCGGCAACAGCAGATGAAACAAGACGAAAAAACTGAGAAGTGTTCCCAAGATACCTCTTCCGCCGCCAGATCCGGCGTCTCCGCCACAGGTGAGACAGTTGCCGCCGTGTAGATATTAATAACCGTGGAGAAAAACTTCTTTTTTTACCCAAGCTCAAAGGTCTCGAAGGGAAGTGCATGTTTTAACTTTGTAATGCGACTGGGGACTAGTTTCGGACAAGCTATTGCTTGTGGATCAAGGAAAAAATATATTAAGGAAAGAAAGATTTTATTATTATTATTTTTTTTTACTTTTTCCTAATTTCATTTTAATCTGTTTTATTTTTTGGTAGTAATGGATGGAAATTCGCAGATTTAAAAAAAAATTGTGTCGTCATAATAAATAAATAAAGTGATTATAATTTCATAATTACCAACGAATAATACCAAAAATGGACTATATATTTTTTAATGTGACAGTAACCATTGGTAAGATATCATGAAGGTCAGCTTTTCGCATGGATTGGGTCCCAGATTGCATGAAAGAAAAAAAATTGAATATTTAATTAGTCGAGTTTAATTAAGTAAAAAAATATATTTATTGAATTAAGTGTATATTGATTTTAATCTAAATGATTTTTTATATATATTTATATTTTTTATACGCGATAATATATTAAAAAATTAAAGGTATTCGAACTAAAAAACTAATCTATTATTTATTAAAAATTTTAAGTTATTATAATTTTTATTTTATAATTCAAATTTAATATAATTTTTTTTAACTTCAGTCAAGTTTATAAAATTATAATTTGAATCACAATAAATCAAATATTTTCAAATCAAATCGAATCAAAAAATTTATTAATTAATCTAATAACTAAAAATATTCATATTATCACATCCAATAAGAACTCAAATTCAACACAAAAATATAATATATCACTATCTAATAAAAAACAAGTTCATTTATAAAATATTGGACTTTTTATAAAAAAAATAAATAAAATAAAAAAACTCAACGTTGAGTCGTTTTCTTATTTTGATTGATTAGGGGAAAATGAATGTGGGACCACTCAAATCAATTGGAATTTGTCTTATAAACTTTTCTTAATTACAAGTTGGGTCACATTTGTTTTAATTTTGTCTAGTTTTGATCATTATTTTTTAAAAAAAAAGGTTATATTTGCATTAATTTATCAATTTGTTATATTTTGTTCATTGAAGTATTAAATTTTATTACATTGATAACTGACACGTTAATAAAAATAATTAATTTCTAATTTAACTTTTATATTTTAAAAAATATTAATTTATCCCTAAGCTTTTATCAAAGTTTTAATTTTGCCATCATATAAATATCTCCCTTTAATTCATATTCTTTAATTATCTTCTTTGTTGAAACCTTTAAACGTTAAGAAGATAGTCTTTGCTTCGAATGTTATGAAAACATGTAACATTTTTTAGTCCTATAACAATGTTTTTAAGTGTCACTAAAATCTTTTATGACGCTTGAAAAATATTACAAGAAAATGTCATTAGATTAAACGTTGCAATAATTAACAGAGTTTACGAATAAAAAATACGCAAACATAAATAACAAATAGCGATATTTGGAGGAAAAAACGAAACACTATTAAAGATATAGTTTTTAATAGTGTTTGTGACGTTTATTGAAACAAACGCCGTTGTTGATTATGTATCTATAGTCTTTTTAGCTTGTCGATTTATATTTGCACTTCGATTCTTTATAAAATTTCAGTAAGATAAGTATAGAGTTGATATAGAATATAAAATTTAAATTTTATTTTTTGTCTAACGAATGCCACTAAAATACATGTTTATAGTGGTATTTGTCCAAAAATAACACCGTGTATTTTGCAGGGACGTAGTTATATTGAACATGGGAAGGCTCTCGTCCTTCCTAAATTTTTTTGGTATAATTATATTTAACGCCTTTCTTAGTTTGAATAGTAATAAAATAAGGTTTTGTACTCATCTTAAATTTTAGATTTAAAGACTCAATGAACAATTATCCTTCCCGATATTTAATCCTAATTTCGTTCCTATGTATTTGTCTAAGAGGTATTCATAGAATGGGCGGTGTTAGAGAGGATGAATAAAAGGGAAAGATTGATATTTTGATTAAAAGTTTGAGGCTAATTTATATTTTTCTGAAGTTTAGAAGTTAAATTAAAAATTAATTACTTTACTAATATATCACGTAATCATATAACGACAATTAACAGTTCAGTAATCTAAATTAAACATAAGGATAATATAAGTGACGAAGTATAACTTTTACAAAATTAGCGATTAAAAGTATATGAAATTAGAAAAATGACCAAACTTGTCCTTGTCTTTTTCCTGTATGTCAAGTGGCCCGCTCCACATGGCTAGAATTTTCTTCTTTTGTAAGAAAAAAATATTTATAAATGGAAAATGAAATGAATCCATGGGATTTTTTTTACCATCCCACTATTTATACAAGTTTGGTGCCAATTAGATGGATTTTTTTAAAATAAATACTAATGAATTTGAATTAGTTTCATGATTTATATTTTAATTTAATTAAAAATATATAAATAATTATTTTAATATATTGTAATTGATAAAATAAAATTTCTAGCCAAATGGAATTTTAATATACATATATTTAAGGGTGACTATTTGATCTAATTGATAAAAAAAATATTTGATTTTTTTTAAATTTGAGTAGAGTTTATAAAATTTTTATCATTTTTTTGAATTTTTGTATAAATTTAATTATAATTATTTACATAATTATAATACAGATTGATTCTAATTCAAATGGTTTTCTATATGACTATATCCATATACAATACATAATTATACATATCCATATTTTTGCATATATGATATGTATATCAGGAAGAATTGAAGAACTCGACTCGAACATAAAAATCGATCTATTAATTATTAAAAAAAATTAAATTATTTAAATATCAATTTTATAAGTCAAACTTTATTTATTTATTTTTTTGACTTGAATAATTTTTTACAATAATCAAATTAAAAAAAATTAACTTTTTCGAGTTCAATCAAATTTTAATCATTCCTACGTATATCTACTGTATTTGTAATCGACCTCTTCCAGGGTCATTTGTGGGCTTAAAACTTTCGGACAAATGATTGTAGTTCCGAAAGGGTCAAAAGTATACATTTTTATTGGATTAATTTAATTTTTTATTTCTTCAGGGACTATTGTTCAGTTATTCCATTTTAGACAACTGCATTCCCCTGACATTCCGGAATCCAAGGGAATTTTGGGGATTCACTCGCTAAGCAAATGGTTGTATGTAAATAGGTAGGCATAGAGATTTATGGTAACGTATATAAGCTTGATGAGCATACTTGTATGTACATAAAGTACGGATTCATTGGATATATAGATTATTTAATAAAATATTTAAAAAATAAAATATTTAAAATTTATTTTAAAATTTAAATAAAAAATTACGGTATAAATAAAAATATATCACTTGTTAATGATGATTTAGGAGGAGGACATGACGTTCTTTATTTTTTTAATATCTTTTTGTAAACTTAAAGGAACAATACTTATGTGCACATGACATTCTCTTACCTGCACGATAAAATCTGATTTAAAATCCAAAATATAATTATAAGTCATTTATATTCTGAAATTTAATTGGGTAAATTACATAAATGGTCCATTGACTATACTTCAATTATCTTTTATATCCTCTAACTATCAAATGTTATAAATTGGTCCATTGACTAACTTTTTTTTATACAAAGTGGTCCTGTGCCGTTAAAAATTTGATGGGAAATTGATGTGTACGTCAACATGATGACTTGGATTATAGAGATTGGGGATGCCACATAGTTATCCAAGTCAGCATGTTAACGTCCACATCAATTTTCCGTCAAATTTTTAACGGCATAAGATTATTTTGTATCAAAAAAAGTTAGTCAATGGACCAATTTGTAACATTTGATAGTTAGGGAATGTAAAAGATAATTGAGGTATAATCAAGGGAAAATTTACGTAGTTTACCCAATTTAATTTTAAATTAGATTATTTTTATAATTTTACCGTAAAGTATTGTTGTGTTCGAAACAATTACATAAAATAAACAGCAGGTGAGAAAAAATATATATGGGTAAATTTCCTTCCAAGGGTCACTGGTTTAATCCAATTGGCCAAAAGTGGACCATTTCTTTTGGATTTTCTTTCTGGGGAGATGCATTAAACTTTAGGTTTTCTAATTTGGGTTATTTATTTTATAACAGAGCCGTCTACACTACTATACTGACACCAAATATACAGGGACTTTTAAAAATAAACAAAATATATTATGCGATTAGGAGTGAATAAAATTTAATTCGATTTAAAAAAAATATAATTTTTAAAATTTTAAATTATTAGAGTCAACTCGAATGAATTTTAAATTTTTGTCGAGTTTGATTTTTCCAACTCGAAAAAAATATATCTTACTATTTAATCTTTGATTTTATTTTCCTCAAATTTCCCCTCTATTTTAAGTATTTTTAATTAAATTTAAACCACTTGAACCTTAATTGTGTATGATTTTCTCATTTCTTTAACCTCTTATTTATTTTAAGTATATTTTTTGGTCAAATTTAAATTACAGCCTTTACTATCATAATATAATATCTATGTAACTTTAATCAGTATTTTTAATATATTTTTTAATTTAATTCTTTATATTTTATTTAATTTAGCTTCAATTATATTTTTTTGTAAATTATTTTTTTCACAATTTATTGTTCACCTATTTTATTTAAAAATAAAATTTTAAACATCTATTTTAATTTAAAAAGATTTTAAATATTTATTATAAAAATATATAATTTAAATACTTATTTTATAATTAAATTTTACTATTGGATATGTATGCAACGTTAGATTCTTCATTTAAATGATGATAATCTCCTATATAAAACTAAAAGTTAAAGCGTTGGTTTCCTGTTTTAAACGTTGTATCATAAAATCGATAGATGATTTAACATAATATTTTTTTAATTGGTCGGTCGGTTGTTCACATGAAATATTATTGAAATCAATTGTGTGGATAGAGAAATATTAATTAATATAATTTGTTGTCCGTTATTTTTCTTAAATTGTCGAGTATTTGTTTTAAAATATATTCGATTATTGGATATTGATTGCTTAATCACCGTACTATAATATTGATATTCAATCCATGACCTCCGTAATCAAGTCTCTTCTTAGTTCTTCAACACTAAGGGATAAAATTGTATTTGTAATGACCAATGTATGACCACGTCATTGTAATTCTAAGGAATTATGGTATCCCATTCATTGATCGATTATATAGAATAATCCTCTAAATCTAATTTTTTTATCCATAATGTCACGATCTAAATATTAATTTTATTTAGAGAATTTAATGTCTTATCTCGTAAGATTAACCATGATGACCAAGATTTTAATTTTATTCTCTCACTTCTCCAACTTAGACTTCTTAGGGTGTGTTTGGTTCGCAGAAAAGATTACTCTCCGGTAATAACACATTCCCTACAGTAGCGTTTTTTGAGGTGTTTTCCCGGAATGCTATTCCTTTGTATTTGTTAGGTATTAGACAATTCCCTACAGTAGCATTTTTTTTATTCAAATAAGCCTGAATACCTACATAGGTATAAAAGGTAAAAAAAATACATAAATTACAAGTCATATTACCTATATAGGTAAACCCTATTGAAATTATGTTTAAAATTCACAATAATTTTTAAAATTATAATATTTATAAAATTATTTAAAAATATAAATTTTTAATATTAATTATATTAATATTTTTTACATGAATTTAAAAATTCACTATAATTTTTTTTTATAAATATAATATTTATAAAAATTATTTAAAAATATATATTTTTAATATTAATTATATTAAAATTATGCTAAATAGAAAATTTTTTTATGAATTTTTATTTAAATATTTTTATTTACTAATAAAAGTTTAATTAGTTTAGAAATAAAATATATCATAAAGACATTTTGGTAAAAAGTACTTTATATTCCTCCAATCAAACATTGTCAATTTACATTCCTGTCAAACAAACTAAACAAGGTAATATAACATTCTCAGTATTATATCAGATAATAATATATTTCAGTAATCTTATTCTTAAAGATAATTATCTTTTCCTTGAACCAAACCCATCCTTAGAATTCACCTAGACGTGTAGTTTTGTTGTACAATAATGATCTCTGGACTAATGGGTGTCCTCAACAGCCAAAATCCCATTTATTACTTTTACACCTAATCACAAGTAACATTTTCAAGGTTGATTGTCCATATCGATTGTTTTTTTTTCCTGTGTTCCTGGTTGTTTGGACATGACCCACCATCATTTTTGGACAACAACTCCTCTCATGAGTCATGACCTTTACAGAGTCAAAAGAGTTAACTCTTCGACTCACCACTTCACACAACACAAGCTTCAATCCTTGTAATAATTCCATGACTTTTAAAAGCTGATGACCATTTTTCATTTTTTATTATTTTATTCCAACTGTAAAATGTGGTCCTTGGAGGGCATGGCCAGGACCAAATAATAATAATAATAATAATAATAATAATAATAACACAATATTTAATTATAATTCTTAAAATTTGAATCTAACTGAATGTTAATGTTATATTTTTTTTACTAGTAATCATTAGGGGTGATAACGAGTCGAGTCGAGCTCGAGTCTAGTCAAGTTCGTCTCGAGCTCGAAGTTCGTCGGACTCGTCAAGCTTGACTCAACTCAAAATGAAAAAAAATGCCTAATTTATTTTAGTAGACTTCTCATATTTTATTGTTTTTCTCTTGCTAAATAGATTACTTTTAGTGTATATGTAGCATATACATAATAAAATTATGCCGAGTCTGTTCACAAGTTTTTCGAGCCGAGCTGAGTCGATTCAAGCTCGGCTCATTAAGGTCTTGAGTTAAACTTGAGCCCGAGTAGAATTTACTCGAACCAAACCCAAGTAACTCACGAGTTGGTAAAACTCATTATTGCCCCTAGTCATCGAGTTCATAAAAGTCCAAAACGATATTGGAGAACCAATACATTGCGTTCATACGGAATAAAAAAGGGTTGTGGTCCACCTCAAGTGAAAATTTTAATACAATTAAATATTTTAATTGTATTAAAATGATTTTATTTTTAGAGTTTAAATTTGATAATTTTTAAGACTGTAACGTGTTTTATTGTTAAATTTAATGTTTTCTTTTAAAGTAACTAATATTTATGTTATTTTAAATATAATAGTTATAAATAATGAGTAAGATGAATTTCTTTTATAAATATATGTTAAAAAATTTCTATTATGAATAGGTTATATGTTTGAACAAAATTTTCATTATTTTGTTTTTTTGTCTAACAGGCACTTCTCTCGATGTCAAGGCCCAATAATTGGACCTACAGATTAAAATAGTAATGACCTCTTACCAAACCTAATTGACATCGAATGGTAAGCAGACATGAAATGAATTCATAGTTTTGATTAAAAAAAATAAGTGAATTTAAATTCTAACCACTGAAATATCATAGATATTTGTTTGAAAGTGATTACGAGTACTTATCGAGTTGAATAATTTATAAATAATTTAAATTTTATTAAATTAAATTTTGATTAACATTCGATTTAAATTGATTCAAGTTTGATAAGTATCCCTGGATGTCATCCTTGTATTCTATGATTGAATGGAAATTGGACATGACCCTTATATCTCAAGGTCAACATGTTCCAAAGAAATCATAATAGTCGTTTAATAGGTGATTCACACGGTTTTGCTTTAAATAAATGATTTCAATTTTAAAAAGCCTTTAAATCAAATACTTTTTATTGTGATATTTTAAGTGGTAAATAATTTAATATCATTTAAGTAAGTCTTGAGTTCGAAATCTTGTATATGTAAAAATTATTGAGAAATTTACTCAACAAAACTAATTATTTGATACAGGCCAATTCGAATTAATCAGATAAAACCATAGAATTAAAAAAAAAAACTTTTTGAATATTTAACGTGATGTACCATAGATTGAATAAAAAAATTGTAGTTTGAGATTGTTGATGATTGACTCCTACTAAAAACAAACAAAACAGGACCCAAAGAGTTCAAAAATTTAATGATCGTACCACAACCCCATGTCCTATTATAGAGAGTTGCCATGCCAGGACAATCATGCCCTTATTTAAAATTTGGTTTAATAGTTTCATAAGGACCTCTGTGTTTTAAAAATCATGCCCGCGGTCCTTCGCCTTTTATTTGACTTTGCAATCAAGTTACCGATTTCGATTATAATTTTTTTAAAAATGGTTTTATTCGGTTCGGGTCTCTCTGTGTCTGGAGACTTTCTTTCCAGCCCTTCCTCACTTCAAAATAGTGTTTTGAGGGCTTGAAGTTTTTTAAATCTCTCCATTGCTTTATTACATTTTAATACATATGTCATGCATATTTTATTTTGTATATATTTGTATTATTTACATATGTTTATTTATATGTTTTTCATTTTATTATTCATGCATTTATATATATATATATTTGTCTCTATTCTTGTCATTTCTTTATGTTTGTTCATTCATTTTCATGTACATGTATTTTTGTTAGATTGTAACATATTTATTTTTGCTTATCTCTTCACACCATCTCATAATTAATGAACCTAATATCAAGCGTCTTTATTCGGTCGTAACAGACCCGACACCAAACGTAGTGGTGGCGGTGTATATGTTTACCTTCGGATGAAGACACGGAAAAAAATAAAATTGAATCCAAATATTTAAACAAATAATTAATTTAATGCCACTTTAAATCGGAAAGTTTAAAATTAATTAAGCGGTATTTTGATAAAGATGTCAATTTTGGGCGGTTTTTAACGCTAACCCCGTTTTAAATCGTAATCGACTCTCGAACCCAATTTTTTTAACGAATCTTTAGTTTCCCGGTGTCCGGTCTATCAAAAGTGATTGGTGACGACTCCAAACTTTTTTTAAACCCTAATTTCAAAATTCCTTTTTTAATTTTAAATCCCTAACCCTAATCTTCAAAATTTCCCCTTTCGGGATTAAAATTCCTAATTTTTAAATCATTCCCAAATTTCAAGATTTCTTTTAATTTAATTTTCATTTTAGGGTTCTAAAATTTAATTTTTCAACTAAAACCCTAATTTGGTTCCTTTCAAATCTAATTTTCAATTTCAACATTTCCAATTCCCAATTTTTCAAATTAAACCCTATTTTTTTCCCGAAATTTCCACTAGTGACCCTTCCCTTTTTTTCACATCCTCTTTCCTCACACTTCTTTTTA
Organism: Abelmoschus esculentus; assembly: GCA_035048815.1. Taxonomy (NCBI): domain Eukaryota; kingdom Viridiplantae; phylum Streptophyta; class Magnoliopsida; order Malvales; family Malvaceae; genus Abelmoschus; species Abelmoschus esculentus. The sequence goes on from JAUCBN010000037.1 coordinate 4,194,986, forward strand.
TTATACTTATTATTATATTAATTTTTAATTTTTTTTAAAAAAAGTCACTACAGTAAAAAAGGAGCCTATAATTTTTAAAAAAATCTGTCATACTAACAATAAATGTTGAGGAGGATTTCAGTTCACTCAACGTTAATTGCGGATAATATTCAATGTTCTTTTAAATGATCAAAATTGCTCTGATACCATTTGAATAAACGATAGTTTGTGAATAAACAATAGTTTTAAGTAAACTTGATATGTTTATTTTTATTCATTAAAACTGAGTTTACATACTCTTTTACTGATTTTTAAGAGTAAGACTTCTAGTTAAATTAGGAGTCTTAGATACATTAAACTTCTATCTCTAAACTCTTAAGTAGTTGATTTTAAATATAATTATTTACTAGATTTTAATTAAAATATATCTTATTCTCTAAGATAAATTCTCTGAAAAACTAACTATAAATACCAGATAAACTAACAACAGCTATGGTCAGAGTGAGATATAAAATTATCTGAGAAAACCAAGTGTTGCCTGAGTTATCCCAACAAAAAAGGTAACTGTAAATGTTAGTCGCCTATACTCGACTCCATGGCTAAGGTAAATCTCATTTGAAAGCATTGACCCTAACAAAAGAGATACCACAACTACTGGTCCAATGACAATATCTCGTGAACTTCCCATGGAGGCATAAATCAATGGTGGAACAAAACTAGAGTCTGTAATAATTAAAATGATAATAACTAAAATAAAAACCTTAAGAAAATTCAAAAAAAACATTACTGTAACAACGAAAGGTGATTATATAGAACATGAGAACTTACAAAGTCCATATTAAAGTTCCATGTTTGTTAGCTTTGCATAACCAATATCCTGTTTGTCAAGTAAATAGATAAGAAAATTACTTGAGGTACTTTAACTATTAATCGTCTCTCCATGTATCTTGTAGGAATATAGTATAATCTACTTGAGAAATACAGAGACTGACAACGATGAATTCGATAATAAGATCGCCTCTAAATATTTTTTTTCAATTGTAACTCCTTCCCTATTCAAAATTAGGGAAGATGGCGTGGATGCCGAGGACAAGCTTTTGAAATCTCGGTTGATCCTTGAAGAGACGCAGAGGATCATCAGTAAAGAATGTTTCTTTCACCCTGGCAGTGAATTCTTTTATCAATGTTACCTTAGGTAGAGTTGTCACCCTGTGAACATACCACGAGCCTTGGTGTGAGACCGATAGATTTTTTGTATTTATCTCTTCTATTTCAACCTCTACATCATTTGAACAAGACTTTGAATGCATTGTCACTTTATCTATATAATAACAAAATTAAGCCTCATCAGAAATAAAACATTACTTATTTTTGTAGGGAATAAATAACAGAAATATAAATCCATGCAAACCATGAAAAACACCGCATTGAAACATACTTTCTTTAGTTTCTTTTGCCATATTTGTTTATAAATTTTACACTGAAAAAGACAAACAGATCATTGACATTAATGAACAGAATAACATCCTACTTATAGTTCTTAAAAATAATATCGATAGTGGTCAAGACAAAAAAAGAAAGCTAATATCAAAAAGGACTAGAAGTTTCTTTAGTTTTTTTTTTCTTGTAAAAAGTATGGTTTAAAATCAGTTCAAAAGCCCATTTTTTTGGATCCCACACTTTCCTCACGTTTCTTTGTTTTTGGAAAATTATTATATGAACCCCTTCTACCATCTAAGATATAATCCCAAAAAATTAAATTAATACACATCATATGTTTTTTCTATATCATATTCACACATAAAATTTGTCCAAATCATCCATTTTAATGTCTTCGATTTAAAAAAAGAAAAAAATATTACCAAAGATTTTTTTGTGTTGTCTTTTTCTTTATTCTTCAAAAAAAATTATTTTTCTAAACTCTAACCCTAATCCTTAAACCTTAAACCTAAACTCTAACTCTAACCCTAAATCCTAAACCCGAAACCTTAAACCATAAACCCCAAACCCAAATCTATAAAGAAAAATAATTAAGAAAAATTTTAAAGAGTAAAGAAAAAGACAGTACAAGAAATCTTTGGTGATATTTTTTTATTTTTTTTTTAAATCAAAGACATTAAAGTAGATGATTTAGGCAATGATTATGTGTGAATATGATATAAAAAATATATAATGTGTATTAATTTAATTTATTGGAACCATATCTTAGGTGATGGAAAGGGTTCATGTAATAATTTTTCCTTTTCTGATTTGTTTTCTTTTTTTTTTTTAAATATCAATAATTCAATATCACCTGGAAAGAACCCAATTATCGTCCAGGTACAATGAACACAACACTACCATTCCTTTTACTTTGTTTCCATTAGGGATGAGCACAGGACCCAAATCCGACGAGTTTCGACCTGATCCGATCGGGTCGGATTTTTTGATGAAAAATTCGGGTTCGGGTCGGGTCGGGGTTTTTTAAGGGTGTTTTCGGGTCGGGTTCAGGTTTAGGGTGAAAAAATCTTACCCGACCCGACCCGGGACTAATAATGTAATTTCCCATATATATTTTAGGAATATTTGCAATAATGATCCTCTTTATTTATATTTTATACAATTAGATCACTAAAATTATTTTTTTTACAATTAGGTCACTAAAATTAAATGTTTTTACAATTAGATCCCTAAATTTTATTTTTTACAGTTTATTCCCTAAAAATTTAATTGTTTTAATGATTCGGGTCGGATCGTGTCGGATTTTAAAACTTAAAAATCGGGTCGGTTCGGGTCGGACTTTTTCATCCTAAACCCAGGTCGGATCGAGTGAAGAGTAGAGGATATGATTTTTCGAGTCGGGTACGGGTGGGCCAAAAATCTAACCTGACCCGTGCCCATCCCTAGTTTCCATTTTCTCGAGATTTTCCGTTTCTTTTCCTCCTCATAAATATATGAAATAGGAATAGATAAAATAAAGTAAATAAAGAGAGAGAGAAAATTTTGGATAAATATAAGAAACAAGAATAGATATTATAAATCTTTTATAAAATTATTTTAAAAAATGATATTTTTAAATAAATTTCTGATTCTGCTTTGATTTATAATCAGATCAAGTCTTATCGAAAATTCTTGTCTTTCAAGTATAGCGATATTTACGAAGGCAGAATATCCAAAAGTCAAAGATGAAAAACATGGTCTACTAATTAGGGTTAAAAAATGGTTCATCATCGTCAGGAACAGAGTTAGAATTTATAGTTGTGAGGGACAAAAGTCTATTAAACTTTTAAATTTAAATATTGGGAGGGTAAAAATTATTATTTAAATAATATTTAAACTAAAAGAGGCTAAAAATATAATTATACTAAAAAATTTGGGAGGAGCTGCAACCCCTCCTACACTATACACAGTTTCGCCCCTGGTTATAGTTATAACGGTCGTTATTTAATGTTAACGTTATTATTCGAAACTGTTATTAGTAAATATAATGATAAAATTTAAATTCATATCGACAATGGTTGTTATTTAACGAATAACAGATGATAACTATTTGTTATTTTTATTATTGTACTGTTGTTTCAAAAACTCTCATAAATTGTACGAATTTAAAAAAAATACAATTATAACTCCTGTAATAACTATAATAACAATCGTTATATAAATAACATCAATAAACACGACACCATTGAAAACATTTTTTAAATCCCTATCACTACTTTAACTCGATTTTGTTGTGGTGGTCAGAAGTTTCACACTGCAAAATAAAGACTGTGGTTCCTCGCAAATCAGCGGCTGACAATGCTACAAACTCCAAAAATATTTGCATAAAAATTTATAAAAATATATTTTTCTATTATTTTTAATTATATATTTTTTTATAAAATTCTTACACAAATAATTGAATATAGTTTTTATCGTTATAATTTAATATTATATATTTGAAATATTTATAATTTATTGTAATTATATTTTTAAATAAAAAAAATTTATAAGCATTTATAATAATCATCACGTTTGCTACTAAATCAAATATAATAATAATTAATTATAATATTATATTTATACATTTTATTACGTAATTTATATTATTTTTAAAATAAAAAACCATTCTTTAAAATTTAAAATTTCAAACTCACTATATACCGTGCTTTACAATCGAATAATATAATTTTTTATCATATAAAAAAAATTTAGAAAATAAATAATATTAAAAATTATTTTTAACATTTATTATTTTTAATGATAAATGTGATTTATGTATTTTATTATGCAATAATATAAGCTAAATAAAAAATCATTATAACATATCAAAATTAAAAATATATTGTTAAAAAATAAAAAATAATGATTTATATGAATACAAATATTATTTCAAAGGTGTTTTAAATTAAAATGGTGAAAATTGTTTAATACCTATGAATAAAGAAGCATTCTCACTATTTCGAGAAAAGAAATTATTATTGAAAATATTATATTCCCCTTATAATGAATTCTCTTAAAACAACCGTGATTATACGATTCTAGAAAAGTTATTCTCTTTGATAATAATTTTTTTCGTGAATCAAAAGCCACTTAACATGAAGAACTATAGATCGAATAATAAAAAACTATAGTTTGAGATTGTTGATGATTGACTCCTACTAAAAACAAACAAAACAGGACCCAAAGAGTTCAAAAATTTAATGATCGTACCACAACCCCATGTCGTCTTTTATAGGGTTGCCATGCCAGGACAATCGATGTCGTACAACTCACTAATGGTCCGAAATGACCCACACAAGCCTATGTTTTATATACAAGGACGAAATTTAACAGAATTTATTGTATATTGAAGGGTTAGTTTAAAAGTTCGAATTTATTGACAAATCATTTTAAAAATTTAAAATTTTCAAGGACCATATATGTACAAAATATTTATTTATTGATTGATTGATTAATTTTCGATTAAATTAATATCACTTGACTCTATAAGCATGTTCAATTAAGAACTTTATAATAGTATTAAAAATTGCAACATATACAATGCAGGTAAAAATAATAATTTACACTATATTTTAAAATAATGATAGTTAAAGGAAGAATGAGTAATTATTATAATTTTTCAAAAAAAAATTATTAGTTATATGGAAGTGGTAAGTTTTAGAGGAATCGATTAATTTTTTTAAATCAGAATTTGTTATTTCCCTATGGTTGAAAGAAAAAAAAAATAAGGGTATCATAAGCTTTTGATTTTTTTTTATTAAAATAGAGATTATATATTTTTTATACTTTTTCTTATACTGGGATTCAAATCTATATAAGATGAGACACGATAATCATCTTTAATCACTAGGTTAATAAATGGATCTCATAAGCTTTTGATTTAAAAAATAAAAATAAATTAAGCCAAAATATCTAAAATTTTATAAAATTTATAAAAATAACTGTCTAAACGATATATAAAATATCAATTGATATAATTATAATATGTCACGTGACAATAATAATTTAAAAAAAAACTGTCAAACATCTATGATTAAAATTAGTCGAAAACTTTAATTGGTTTAAGTTATTAGTTTGGAGATTAATTAGGTGAAAAAAGTTAAAGAAACTTAATTATTTTTGTAAGAGTTTCGAACACCTTTAAGCCAATATATATATATATATATATATAATTTAATAAAATTCTATTAACAACGATTATTAGTATTGTGATGGAGAAGTAATACATGAATCTTGTCAAAAAGGAATTTGATCGCTAAAAGTTTGATTTTTAATCAATTACTTAAAAATATTAAAAAATAAAAAAATTATTATAACAAAATTAATATCAAAATATTTATTTTGATATAATAATTAAAAAATATTTTTGGATCAAATAGACTTCATCAAAATTGATATCAGCTTTTTTCGATTTTAATACAATAAAGTAAATGCGTGAATAAAATTAAACAAATATTAATAATATGTTATAATAGATATTTAAAAATCATACGTACATATTCAATACCATATATATATATATATATTGATTTAGTTACAGTGATTACAGTAGTATCTGTTATAGAGTATATACTCTCAATCATTGGACATTGATCGCTCAATCACTGTATTGACAGTACTGGTGCTCAAACTCGTGACCTCCAGGAACAACAACCGTTTCTTTAACCGATGAAACTAGATGGTTCGTGCTAATATCATATATATATATATATATAAATTGGTTACAACGTGGTAATGAAAAACAATAAAACGTGGCAACATAAGAGGAACAAACCACGTTGTAACTATATGATATCATTTACATTAAACAAAGTTAATATCATATACATAGGTGGGGTGCTGCTGGACCAGGTCTGGGTTAGGGTTGTTGGAGTGGGTCGACAGACAGGTTTGGCGCAGATCCAATGGTCCATGCATGTATTGACCTGAAATTGTTTACTCTTATTAAATCATTCACTTTTATTTTAGTATTTTATTAAAAAATTAGTTTTCTCACATATATGAAGATTCGGAAACACCAGTCATTCTTATATGAAATTGTTTCCTCTTCCTCTATCTGAAGCCTTGAAGAAATTCTTCTTATGTAAAACTTTTTATCTTCTTTAGTAAATTCTTTCTGTTGTAAATTACTCATATATTAAAATCTTGGCTAGGTTCGGCTCAAAAATAGTATTATTGAATTTGGTTCGGGCTCGAGACTCGACGAACTCAAGATTTAGACTAGAGCTCGACTCAAAAATAATATTATAGAGCTCGACTCGACTCAAAATAGATAATTTTGTTATATTTTTCTATAAAAGATAAGATCTGGTTAAAAATTCTTTTCCTAACCAACAACAAAACGAAATTCAAAATTGAGAAAGGAAAATATACTTAATTTATTTTAGTTAATTTATTTTTAATGGAATTTTCTATTTTATTTTATTGTTTTTCTTTTACTAAAGAGATTACTTTTAATGTATATGTAGTATATATATATATATATATATATATTGAGTCTGTTCATGAGCTTTTCGAGTTGAGCTTAGGTAGGTTCGGCTCGACTCGTTAAAGTCTCAAGCCGAATCCGAACCTAAATCGAACTGACTCAGATCAAATTTTGATTGAGCCAAGCGTAAGTAACTCGCGAGTTGGTCAGGCACTCAGACTCATTATCATCCCTAGTCTAAATCTTATTTTAGATCTCCTTATAAAGTAATACAAAAATATCAGTCTACTTAGTTCATTTCAATACCAAAGACTTACAAGGATGTGCTAGATAAAATAATTAAATTATTTTGAAAGAATGACAAAAAAGGTTAGGCCTTGAAAAAAAAAATATCAACCCAAATAAAAATTTTGAGTATTAATCAAGTAAATTTTAAATAAAATAATTAATTAACATAATTAATCAAAATTTTAATATATAATCAATAAATTTATAATGATTTAATTTCAACCGAAAAGGAAAAATAAATCATAAAAAACATTTGATAAAATAAACCCATCTTCAATTTTCTGTGAGAGATGAATTGTTATTTTGACTCAAAATTAAATAAATTATTAAAAAAATTAATTCAAAACTAACTGAATTAATTAAATTATTTGTTTTTCTGTTAAAAAAATATAAAAAAGAATTCAATTCGGATAACGTTTAAAATAAATAATTATTGTTCGATCATAATTAATGTAATGTTTTTTTTTCACTGAACTTGTAGGAAATGACAGGAGTACTTTGGAAATTTGTATTTAGATTAGTGATTCCCTTCTATGTTAAACCATTGGATTCTATGAACATATTTTGTCCCTGTGGAGTCTAATCTCAGCCATTCCCACTTAAAACACCTCCATAATTCACCCTTCCAATATTAGACTTCTTCCACCAGTTTTGGAGAACACGACAACACGGCATCGGCAACCGTTAAGAAGATCTTGTCGTCTCCGATTAAATTTGCAAATTCCGACGCATGAAGCTTTTCCATCACCACTGGTCCAGGATTAGCTAGGATAAGCTATGCAACAATGCAGGAGGTATCAGGTAAACTTGTAAAAGCTAGGACATTTTGTTGTCTTTAAGGAAGTTTTATACAATATAGTGTTGTTCCACCATATAATTAATTATTCGAGCCATCGTTGTAAGTAATTACCTCAATATTCTTTTTCTCAAGACTCCTATGCAATTCCTCAAGGGCATGGATGCCACTGGTATCGATGTCGGTCACGGCTGCATCACATACATATACAACAGGACATTAGGAACTCTGAGCTTAAAGCCTTAAACTGCATACAAGAATATCCGTAAAACGAACAGTTCGAGAATTCTTACGGGACATCTCGACTATCAAAAACTGGATTGTTTGCAGGCATGCAGCCTTTGCTTGCTCTTCTTCATCCATCAACCATCTCAATATCCTGCAACAAAGTTATAACTTTGAGCATCCTAAAATCTAATAGTTGCCAAGCTGGTTCAGCCAAATTCTAAGAACTGGAACCTGTACATGATGCTGAGACATTTCACTACACTAGTTTTGAAAATTCTAAGTTCGATTTTTCACTTGCATGTCACTGCCGTTGCGAACTTTCTCCTCTAGTAATTTCAGTACACTAGGATTTACTCTTTTAGCCACAACACAAGGATTTACATTATGAGTTATAGTAGTTTCAACCAAACCCTGACCTTGCAATCTTGTTCTTAGGAGATTAGGAATTCCCTATATTATTGATTTCGAGCTATACAATACCTTTAAACGAAATCTATATCCGAGGAAAAGCTAGGAAGGGTGTACTGTACCTCTCCTTGACATAGTTGGAGTTGGAAAAGTAAATAGCAGAATCAACTCTCACAATCAGAATCTCAGGAACTTTAGCTGCTTCTGGGTATTGTAAGATATTCCGGTACACATTAGTCCTAGGGACCTTCCCTAGAATAGCCGTTCGAGGTCTAGTAACTTGCAAAAGGATTTTAGCAAAGGATATAGTGACCTGCCAGGGAGTTTCGGTGGCAAACAGATTTTAATCCAACATAATTCGAGTATAGTGGAAATTTAGATAGTTGTGATCTTAGTGCTTACAGCAATTAGGAGGCCTATCTCAACTGATGAAAATACCACTCCAAGAAAGGCTCCCAAGCATGCAACAAAATCAAATTTATCAATCTTCCATACTAAAATTGCTGCCGGAATATCGATAAGTCCAAGCACAGCAGAAATAATGATGGCAGCAAGAATAGCATTTGGGGTATATTTGAAAAGTGGTGTTATGAATTCTAAAGTTAGAAATACAACACATGACATAACAATATTAGAGACAGCAGTTTCACAGCCAGCCATGAAATTTACTGCCGATCGAGAAAATGAACCTGCAAATGATGAAGGAAAAGCATCACTAGTAATATAAAACAAACAAATTATTTGACTGTGTGCATGTATATAATATTGATATATCCTATTCATAATGAAAAATAAATAAACATGTTCTCCCTTCCTAGTTCTTACCAGTGGTTACATAGCAGGAAGTCATTGAACCAACAACATTCATTGCTCCTAGTGCCATCATTTCTTTGTTTCCATCTATCTGATAATCTTTCAGTGAAGCAAAAGTTCTTCCAATGGCAACAGCTTCCTGTTAAATCAGCCCAACAAAGGAGAAAAAGATGGAAACATGAGAAAGGTCCATTTAGATCCGAATTGAAATTTCCTGGTTTGGCGAAAATGTATATGAAACAAATGGCCTACCGTCAATGCTATCATGCCAGCCACAATTCCAATCTTCAAACCTTTAAGAAGATATTCACCACTGAAATAAATTTGATCTACTGATGAGGGATTGATTCCTTTTTCTATGTTTTTCACCTGCATATATGACCAAACATTCATACTAAAAGATTGCAATGTTGTACTAAAAGATTTTCATAGGTTAAAGATGCTTACAATCTGGACCCCTTTCTTTTCTGCATGTGTTATATAAACGAAAAAGGTGGAGAGAATAACAGATATCAAAGGAGCTACTGCAGGCACCCAGAAGAACTTCTTGTTCTTTTTCCCCTATTTTTCAAAGCATGTAAAACTTAGGAAATTCTCATAAGGTTGTATAAAGTTCGTATCTAAGACTTAAGAGGCTCTTACAATGTACTTGGCAAACAGGAGGAAGGATAAAAAGCTAACTCCGATAAGTATAGTCTGCCAGTTCCACTGCAAAAGTAGTTTTTTATAGACTTAGTAACTTGGAAGTAGCGTTCAGGTTATAGCTTGGAAATATGGAAGGCTGCTTACTCCGTGATGGACGTTTTGCCATACAGAATGCATAACAGAAATGATGTCTGTTTTCTTTGTAAATTTTTGTATACCGAGAAAACCTTTAAGCTGTTGGAGAGCGATTGTAATAGCGGCTCCAGCCATAAAACCGATGATGGCAGCATGTGAAAGGAAGTCAATCAAGAACCCCAACCTGATTATTTGTTTTCAAAAGATAGGTAAGTGAATGATAGTAGAAAATAATATTGTGGCAGCTATGATCAGAGTAAGATATAAAATTACCTGAGAAAACCAAGTGTTGCCTGAGTTATCCCAGCAAAAAAGGTAGCTGTAAATGCTAGTCGCCTATACTCGGCTCCATGGCTAGGGTCAATCTCATTTGAAAGCATTGACCCTAACAAAAGAGATACCACAGCTACTGGTCCAATGGCGATATCTCTTGAACTTCCCATGAAGGCATAAATCAATGGTGGAACAAAACTAGAGTCTGTAATGATTAAAATGGTAATAACAAGAGAGAAAACCTTAAGAAAATTCAACAAAAGACTACTGTAACAATGAAAGGTGATTATAAAATCATGGGAACTTACAAAGTCCATACTGTGGTTCCAAGTTTGCTAGCCTTGCATAACCAATGTCCTGTTTTCAAGAAAATAGATAATGAAAATTATTGGATGTTGCTTAACTATTAATTGTCTCTCCATGCATCTCGTGGGAGTATAACAAAATCTACCTGAGGAATGCAGAGACTAGCAATGGTGAGTCCGGCAATGAGATCGCCTCTAAATTTTTTCCAGCTGTAACTCCTTCCCCATTCAAAAACTGGGAAGATGGCCTGGATGCCGAGGACTAGCTTTCGAGACTTTGGTTGGTCCTTGAAGAGACGCAGAGGTTCATCAGCAAAGAATGTTTCTTTCACCCTGGCAGTGAATTCTCTCACCAAGTTTACCTTAGGTGGAGTTGCCACCTTGTGAAGTGAGCCCAATAGACTTCTAGTATTCATCTCTTTTGTTTCAACCTCCACATCATTTGAACAAGACTTTGAATCCATGTCACTTATCTGTACAACAACATAACTAAGCCTCGTCAGAAATAAAGCACTGTTGATTCTTGCAGAGAATTAATAGCAGAAGCATGAATCCATGCAAACAAAGTCATGAATAGATAGTGGTCATGGCATTCAAATGAAATGAAGGCACTTAGACTAACCAAACAAAGTGGATGGAGGTAACAAGAAGAGGTTTAGAGACTGCAAAATTTTGTTCAACTTGGTAAATCCTTGTGAAGATCTCTGCTTATATAAGTGTTGAAAGGATTCCAAGTCAAACTTTACAAGCTGAAAGAGAGAATTAAGCATCAATACTGAAAAGAATGACCTTTAAAAGTGTCTCCTAGTTTAATTTGAATACAGATTACTAAATTATCATATGGAACACATCATTTTCCATCATCTGGATTCAAATGGTGCCAAAATAAACATATAGATTACACAAGATCTAGCCATTGATTTAAGCAATCTCCTGTATAATTGTGGCACTCAGAGCAAAACATGCAGTTTGGAAGCACAAACCAGAAACTTTAGCCACCTCTGTCTCTATGCCTTTATATTTTCTTATAATTAATTATCATGAAAAGGTTCTTAGGAAAAAATACAAGCACAAACCACAAAGAACAAATGATTGGTGGAGCTTCTGCTAATAATATTATACCAGAAAAGATTAAAAAAGGGGAAAGTGCAGCCAAGCACAAGCAGCCAGGTCTTAAGAAAGAGAATTTTCATTTTTATTTGAATAAAAGTCATTTTTGATGCATCTCTAAGGGTCCCATTTTGAAGGAAAACCCTCCTGGAGGACCCCCAAGGAGACTTTAAACAAATTGCAATCTCTTTGACTTGTACAGCATACTTTGAAGCAAAAAACAAGCAGAAAATCACATTCAGATTGTCTTGATTGCAATTTAATATCTGGAGTACTGTTCAAATTAATAGACATATTTGTTTTCCTCTAATTTTTTTTAAAAAAAAGGGGTCACTGAAAAAACTATGCTATAGCCATTAAAAGATACAAGTCAAGCTTGATTTTCATGCTGCAACATTTTACTAAGAGAAGAACCCAAATAGTTCAATAAGAAATATCACCTTCTTTCATAAACTTCAGACAGAAGCCATTGACAGAGGAAGACCCCACCAAGCTTCAAAGGCCAAAGCTTTACTCCCAAAAGAATTTTGTAAATAAGCCCCAAAAATTTATAAAAAATGTAGAGACGTAGCAACAAATGGTAGGAAAACAAGGAAGCCAATATAAAAGGGAGAGGAATTTTCTTTGGTTTTTTTTCTTTCAAAAATTACGGTTTAAAATCAGTTGAAAAGCTCACATTTTTGGATCCCATACTTTATAGCTCTCACGTTTTTTTTTAATATCAATAATTCAATATCACCAGGAAAGAACCCAATTATCGTCCTGGTTCAATGAACATAACACTACCCTTCCTTTTACTTTGTTTCCATTTTCTCGAGATTTTCTGATTCTTTTCCTCCTTGTAAATATATGAAGGCAGAATATCCAAAAGTCAAAGATGAAGAGCATGATCTACTGACCAGGGGTTAAAACATATCTGATATCGCTATAACAGTCGTTTAATTATTGTTATCTAATATCGTTATTAATAAAAATTATGATAAGATTTAAATTTATATCGATAATGGTCAATTACGATGTTATTTAACGAATAATGGTCGTTAATAGTGATAGTTGTATGTTATTTTTGTTATTATACCGTTATTTCAAAAACTCTCATAATAAATTATGCGAGTTTAAAAAAAAAATTACGACTGTGACTCATGCAACGACCGTAATAACAACAATTGTTATATCCACAATCACAATAAACATAACGCGACTAAAAACACGACCAAAAATATTTTTTTAAATCTCTATCAACTACAACTACTTTAACTCGATTTTGTTGCGGTGGTCAAAAGTTTCACACTGCAAAATAAAGACTTTGTGGTTCCCGCACTTCAGCGGCGGACAATGCTCCAAACTCCAAAAGCAAACTGGATTGAACATGGACGAGTTAAAGGGTAGGTTCGTGTTCATAATATTTATGGTTTGGATTTGAATTTTATGGTATTGAGGATAGATTCTGTTACTCTTTTAACGCTCTCCACCAACACTTTGAGTCTAAGAAAAACTGGTTTGAATATAGACGAGTTAAAGATTAGGTTTTTAGAATTTTTAGAATCATTAATTTTTTAAATAAAATAAAATAAAAATTAAAAATGTTAAAATGATAACATTGTATTTCTGAAAATGACCTATCATTGTGTCATTTGCCCTATCATTATTTTATGGGTAAACTGTATTTATGATTATCAATATACTAATTTTTTCTGTTTTGGTTATTTAATTATTAATTTTAATAAAATTTTACTAAAATTTTTAATTTTTTATTAATATTATATTTTTCCTATTTTAATCATTAATTAATTAATTTTTTTATCTATTTTTACTGAATTATTATTATTTAGTTAGTCTTTAACAACGGGTGACCAAAACTAAAAAATAATAATATTAATGATAATTTTCTCAAAAATAATAGTTTAATGATCAAAATTGAATATGTTTTAATGTCAATGCTAATTTCGGTAATAAAATCAAATTAAATTTTTTAATAATTATAATTTAATTTAAACCAAACTATTATTTTTTAGTTAGTTTTTAACAATGGATGATCAAAACAAAAAAAAAAAGATAAAATTGATAATAATTTTCTCAAAAATAATAGTTTAATGATCAAAATTGAATATGTTCTAATGTCAATGTTAACGTTGGTAATAAAATCAAATTAATTTTTTAATAATTATAATTTAATTTAATAAAATAAAATTTAAAATTAATAAAATATATTTTAATTCTCAAATAAGCACGTTTATTTTAAAAAAATTCTAATAGTATAACCCTTTTTTCATATAAAAATTCTTTTCTTGTTCATACCATTTTGAAACCTAAATTTCTCTTTATTTTTTTTCAATAAATTATAATCGAATTAAGTTTTTAAAATTCATATTTATTTGCACAACAACCGCTACTATTAATACATATTTTACTCAGATAAGTTTTTCATTCTTAAAAACACAATTACGACAATTTGAAATAGTTATAATCCATCAAACATATTCATACGATATAGATTAATTTTTCAATATTAATATGTCTCTAACTATAAATTATATTAGCTTGTACAACAATTATCTCTTATCAATATATTATTGTACTAATGTAAATTAATTTATATTATTATACTGATCGATAAACTATCAAGTTTAAATTTCTAGATCCGTCCCTGATTGTATCATAATATGTACTAATTGATTTAAGAAAAATTATTAAATTTAACGGTTAATATTGGTCAAAAGAGTAAATTAATAAAAATTTTAAGTATAAAAAAACTTAATTTGATGAGAAAATTAGAGATTTAATTTTTTTTTAAATATAAAAACTTATAATATCCCTAAGTCTAAACCAAATAATCTAAAATCACTTCTCCATTACATTTTTTGAAACCGAGTGTCTTAAAGGGTTGTTACACGGTTTGACAAGCCATGTTATTGTCAACATAAACGTGAGAAAAATGTTAATCCAATAATTAAAAATAAACAGTAAAATTAAATTATGATAATATTAATGAATTGAATAAAATAGAAAATAATTCGCTTTTAGACCACTAAAATCTGCTGCACTCGATGTTGAAATGTACTAAAGATATTATTGATTTCAGTGAGTAAACCATACACATTCAATACTTATTTATACACAGACTAATGGCTTAACAACTTATTGTTAGCTAACCACCAGCCTTTAACTAACTAACCAACTTGCTGAGAAGGTTAGAAGAAGCTTCCAGCTTCTAACGTCTATCATTCCTCCTGCTTCTCTAGCTCTCCAGATTGTTTAGTGTCAAAGACGCATAGATTTTTTCGAAAATTTATAAAATAGGTCCTGGTCAAGGCTTCGGTTAAGCCATCAGCCACCTGATGTATGGCTGGTATATAATTCACCTTCAGTTGGTCACATGCAACCTTTTCGCGTACAAAATGAATGTCCAGTTCTACATGCTTTGTCTGAGCATGATAGACAGAATTCACACATATTGCCACAGCACTCGAATTGTCATTCCAGATCACAGGAATCATCTGTTGTTCTTGATCAAGTTCCTGAAGCAAAGCTGTCACCCAAGTAACTTCAGAGGCAACATCAGCAATACTTTTATACTCCGCTTCTGTCGTGGAGCGAGACACTGTCTTTTGTTTCCTGGAATTTCATGCTATCAGATTTCCTCCAAGATATATAGCATAACCAGTCACTGATCTTCTGTCTTCAAAACTTCCTCCCCAATCAGCATCAGCGAATGCTTCAAGACATAACTCCTCGCCAGGCCTTGCTGGTCTAAATATCAACCAATGATTCAACGTGCCACTTAAGTACCTCATTACTCTTCTCACAGCAGATAGATGATGCTCACGAGGATCATGCATATACTGTGCTAAGCGATTGACACTATACATGATTTTCAGTCGTGTATGACAAACATACAGCAAGGCACCAACAAAACTCCTGTACTCACGAGCATTCATAAGAGGACTGCCTGCATCCTTTGCTAAACTTGAAGTAGCAATCATTGGGGTTGGTGTACCATTAGACCCGTACATATTAGCTCGTTGGAGTAATTCAACCATGTATTTGCGCTGACTTAGTACCAAAGAGTCACCTCTTCGAGTAACTTGAATACCAAGAAAAAAATTTAACTCTCCCAAGTCTTTGAGAGCAAACCTTTCTCCTAGTTGTTGAACCACTTCATCAATTTCTGTGCTTGACTCACCAGTGATGACAATATCATCAACATAAACTAGTATCAGTGTCTGTACTCCTTGCTTGTTGCGAACAAAAAGAGAGGCATCAGCCCGAGTCTCTGTAAACCCAACCTCCAAAAGAAAACCTTTGAGCTTGGCATGCCAATTCGTGGTGTCTGCCTTAGCCCATACAGTGCACGTTTCAATTTACACACCAGCCTGGACCCATCAACTGCCTTTTGTTCGAACCCAGGTGGCTCATGTATACATCCTCCAACAAATCACTATTCAAAAACGCATTGTTTATATCTACTTGTCTCAAAGACCATTTTCGAGACACAGCAAGTGGCAAGACCACATTTAAAGTTGAAATTTTAACTATTGGGCTAAACGTGTCTCGAAAATCTTGGCCAGGTACTTGAGAAAACCCTTCGGCCACTAACCTGGCTTTATGCCTATTGATAGTACCATCTGAGTTGCGTTTCAACTTGAAAATCCACTTACAACCTATTGGTGTGCGACCTTCAGGTAAACTCACCAACGACCAGGTTCCATTGTTGCACAATGCTTCAAACTCATCTAGTGCTGCTGCCTTCCACTTAGGAGAAGACCATGCTTCTTCAATTGTGACAGGCTCGATTGCATCTATCTCTTCTTGTGCAACATAAAGTTTAGGTTTGAATATCCCATTTCTACTCCTCGTGATCATGGAATGAGTTCTCAAGACAGGACTAAGATTATTACTAACACCTTCACTTCCAGGTTCATTTTCTCCTTCAGGTTCAACTTGGTGCTCAGACTGAGCCTCACAACCACCCTCATTGCCACGACTCTCACGTGAGACTGAATCAACAGCTCCAGGAATTTCATGCTGCTCAAGAGAGCCAGAATATTCAACCCTATCTTCTCGTTCTTCAGATTCATGCATAGCCTCATCATGTATGGGCACATTATCATATGTAGCAGTTTGATCAAGAATCATATGACTCGGACCAGGAACCACAAGACTCGATTCACGCATGTCCTCATTATCATCAGGAGCAGTTTGATCAGGAACCACATGACTCGGACCAGGAACCACAGGACTCGATTCACGCATGTCCTCATTATCATTAGGAGCAGATTGATCAGGAACCACAGGACTCAGATCAGACTCAGGAAATGTAGTTGTAGATGGACTAGCACTATTTTCATGCAACTCATTTGAGTCATCAGGAGCTCGTGTAGCACATGAACTGGCAGTGGCAACAGGTTCAGCAGGAAACTGATGGTCTGTAGGTCCAGAAGGGAACACAGGTATAGTATTGGACCTAGTAGGTATATGACCTGTCTTTGGCACATGAACATTGCCTCGATCTGCAAATGGAAAAGTTAGCTCATCAAAGACCAAATGAAGAGAAATGTAAACCTTACCATTGGGAGCCAAGCATTGAAACCCTCGATGTTGAGGACTATACCCAAGAAAAGTACAAGGCTGAGATCGAAAATCCATCTTATGAGCTTGAAACAACCTCTAGTGTGGAAAACACCTACACCCAAATACCTTCATATTAGTGTAGTCTGGTTGCTTCTTGTATAACTCATCAAATGGTGATTTTCCACTGAGTACCCTTGTAGGTAGCCTATTAATAAGAAACACAGCTGTACAAGCTGCATAAGCCCAAAATTTTAATGGAAGTGAAGCTTGAGCAAGCAATACTAAAGCCAATTTTATCACATGTCTATGTTTCCTCTCTACCACTCCATTTTGTTCCGAGGTGTGAGGGTAAGTTATTCGATGAACAATCCCTTGCTCAGCCATCCATTTAGACAGACTACGAAATTCACCTCTCCAGTCACTCTGAATTTCCTTAATCGAGCTCCTAAACTGTGTACTAACCATCTTATGAAATATTTGAACTATGCTTGCTGCTTGTGACTTATGTTTCAACAAATACAACCATGTGTGTCTTGTACATGCATCCACAAATGTAATATATTACTTAACCATTAGAAGAAATATTAGAAGGTCCCCAAAGATCAATATACACAAGTTGAAAAGGTGTGGTATACTGAGTCTGAGAAGCTGAAAATGGTATCCTATGGCTTTTACCCATTCTACATGTAACACACGTAGGTAAATGGTTTTTATTCATATGTTTCAAGAGTTTTACATCTACATTATTACAAATCTGAAATAGGCTTTCATAACTGGGATGGCCTACTCTCCTATGCCACAACTCATACACAGAAGCACTTACATCAGTGAGATTGGTTTCAGCAGATGAACCTTCTTTATCTACTCCTGTATCAAACTTATACAAGCCTCCTTTTTCACGGCCTTGAAGCAATACATCACCAGTACTCTCATCTCGAACCAAGCAATGTTGAGCATGAAACTCAAAGAACACTTTATTATCCCTAGCAAGCTTAGAAACAGAAAGGTCACATTTGGCACATGAAGCATTTCATTGAGCAACAACTTGCGAGAGGAACAATTTGTACTAAGCATAGAACAACCTTTATTTTTAATAGGAAGATGTACACCGTTACCAACCAGAAGCTTACCTGGCCCATTGTAGGAAGATGAATGCATCATGTTGACAGATTTAGGTGTTACATGATGTGTAGCACCTGAATCAACCACCCAAGAATTACCAACTGTAGTTAAGTTTTCTTGTGGGCTAGGATCACCATTCTCCAGTAATACTGACTCATCATAGACACCAAGATTGGCATTCCCAGACTCAATAGGACCAACTGAGCTTCCAGAAACACTAGGAAAAGACTGGTCAAAACGATACCAGCACCGGTCAACCAGATGCCCAAGTTTTCCACATAACTAGCACTGGAATTTAACACGCCCCCTACCTCGTCCAACAAACCTACCAGACTGGACCTGCACACTTTGCCGTCCTCGAAAGCCATAACCACCGCGAAAAGAATGAGCATGCTCACTAGATGTTTGTGCAAGAGTAAAATTTACCCCAAATGTCTGAGCAATATTAGCACTCATCACCATTTCATCTTGTTGACTGCCAAACCCAGCCAATTGATATTCAGCATCCATAAGCATAGACCTAACACTATCCACCGAGTGCGACTCCTTGTTTGCTGTGATGAGAGCTATCCAAGGTTGATACTCTCTGGGTAACCCATTTAAAATACTGGCAATATACTCGACTTCAGGGACTGAATTGCCACAAGAGGCTAGAGCATCGCAAACCGCTTTGACCTGAGACAAATACACTCGAATGTTGTTATCACCTTTCTTAAGAGCACGCAGCTTATAGTGTAAGCTGATCACCGACGTTGTAGATTTGCGACAAAAATCTTCTGAACTATGACCCACACATCATTAACAGTCTCTGCACCAACAAACTGAGGAAGTAAAGGCGAGCTAATAGTTGAGAGTAACCAGGATGCCAGGGCACTATCCTGAGCAACATAATCGTCATATTTCTCATTCACAATGGACGAGCCATCAGGACCAGGAATCATCTTCGATGGACGTTGCAAATCGCCAGTCATCAACTTTTCTAGGCGATGACTGCGTATTGTCAAAAGAACCTACTGCTTCCATAAGAGAAAGTTGAACTCATCGAGAACCACATTTATTTTCTTGTTGGTAAACGACATGGCAACAATAGGAAAAGCACAAAAACCAATTGACAGAGATACAGGTTAGAAAATAACCAGAAAATGTAGGAAAGTGAAGGAAAAGGCGCGAAAGACTCAGAAAAGGCTCCAGGATCCCAGCGAAGATACCATGTTGAAATGTACTAAGGATATTATTGATTTCAGTGAGTAAACCATACACATTCAATACTTATTTATACACAGACTAATGGCTTAACAACTTATTGTTAGCTAACCACCAGCCTTTAACTAACTAACCAACTTGCTGAGAAGGTTAGAAGAAGCTTCCAGCTTCTAACGTCTATCACTCGAATAACTTCGTAAGAAGCTGGTTTCAGTAGGGATAAAAGTAAGCTTTTGGAAGCACCAGTCTGATCTTTATAACTATCACAGAACCATAAAATTTATAGGTATAATATATACGTATGTATGCAGTTGCAGTGGTGAATTCTAAGGTGGCAAGGGATCCACAAGTAGGGATGGCGACGGGTTAGACCGGAGCAAGTTTTTAGTCGTTTCAACCCGAAAAATAAATTATCTAATCTGATTATGACCTGATCTTAACATATATTTTTTTCTTATCCTACCCGAAATAATAAAATCTATAACCTAATCTTGATCCGATCCCGATATATTAATAAAAAAACTCGATTAAACCCGACCCGATCTAGAAAAAAATAATAAAAATATTATATATAAATGTATCGGGTCGAGTCGAAGAATTTTTATCATAAACCCGACTTGATGTTTTTGTAATAATCTGACATGACTCAAAATCGAACCTAATTTTTTAATAAAAATTCATGTTCTTATCAAATCGGATCGAGTTAAATCAGAACTCCACAGAACGGGTCAAATTGCTTCTAGCAATTTTTTTTGACAAGATTGGAAGAGAATGGATGTTCCGTACTGTTGGCGAAGCTGTGGACGCCGGCCTCGCTTTTAAACTAGTATTGGTAAGTTAGGTTTCCAACTCCGATCTCAGTTCTTGATAAATTAATTTTAATCAAGAATTTTAGTTATAAGTTTTGAATTCCTCCCTGTATATGCTAGTACAGTAGCCAATGGGAAGCTAATAATTGGCAACTTTGATTTTTGTATAGAAATCACAAATTTTATTAAACGAAAATATATTTAAAATTATAATAAAAAATTATAATTTAATAAAAAAATAACTAAATTCATATATATATATATATATATAATAAATAAAACAAACATCATGAGATCATAAAAGGATTATGAAAAAAATATAATAATTTAACCCAAAGATTCGAAATATAAAAAGGATACAAGCACCATCAAAATCGATAATGATAGGTAAAATCATCAACAGAACAACATTAAAATGCATATTATAATGAAGGAACATTGACAATAAGGCTATCATCACAACTCAAACGTGAATAAAGAACGATAGATATAATCACATATCTAGATCTAGTTCGAGAATCCGAGATAAAAAAATCAACAATATAATAGAATGAGTACTATCTTGATAAGTCTAATCAAACCATAATAAAATACCAAAACGAAAAGAAAAAAAAATGTGCTAAATGATTAAAAAAATATCAAAAAATAGAGTAAAATTGTATCACAAGAATAAAATAATTTATTAAAAATTAAAATATGATAGAACTTAACGATTGACGACCAAGATTTAAAGCAAAGAAAGTTCAAAACCCTAAGAAAAATAGAGAGCTACGCTCGAAGCAATGTTTGGTTTAAATAATGTATATTATTAGGGTGTAAATCGTCTACTTTTATTGTGTTTTTTTGGATTTTTTGCTTTAAAATAATAGGTTTAGTATTTAGGGTTTAAGATTCAAAGTTAGTGGTTAGGGTTTAGAAAATTAGAGTTAAAAGGTGTATTTTTTGGGTGTAGGGTTTAAGATATGAAAATTAAGGTTAGGGTTTAGAATTTAATTTTAAAGAATTTTTTAAAGTGAAACATGATTAGGGAAAAAGATTTTTGTTCATATTGGATGCAAATCGTCTATTTTTTATTGTGTCTCATTTAGTGTCATACTTTAAAATAATGAGTTTAGTGTTTAAAATTTAGGGTTCAAAGTTAAAGATAATGGTTAGGGTTTAAAAAATTAAAATTAAACTGTATTTTATAGAAAATAACATTCCGAAATAACCATCAAAGGAAACAAACGAAAGCAACACTGGCTCCAAATCACGGGAAATCTGATACAAAGAAGACAAAGCATTCCTCTTGAGCCAATAATATGATATTGCCATCAATGTTTTATCAAAATTTGGCAATATAGCTCAATACAACCTCAAGCTCAACTTAATATAAATCAATAAATTTAAACACATAGTATATTATTATAAAGGTTTTATAGATAAAATATAAATTAATAAATTCATCATTTAAATCTTCACCTTTATTTATAAAAATTATGGCTCAAAATTATTAATTATCGTATTTCTTAATAGATATTTCGGTCATTTTGTTTAAAAGGGTTTACTTTAAACTTTTGATCTCACTAGATAAATTTAGGGTTTGTAGGTTAAAAAGTGGTCAACGGATTATTGAGTTATACCAAATGGATTAGGGTGTCAACGGATTGGCCCAAAGGTCACAACAGGAAAAAAGGATTCAGATTGATCCGCTCATCTTTTACGTGTCTAAACTAAAAGTTAGGTTTTAAATCTGCTCAAAAATGGTGTTTCAAAACTCCTAAAAATGAGCCACTTGGTCCTAAACATAACCTTGACATCTATAGGGATTAAGGATGCCTTCTAATATCCAGATAACACACTTAAACACATTTTTCCATTTGGGAATTTTAAGCATAAGCACAAGAAAAACAAGCATACATTATAGTAAATCAAACACAAGGTAAAGAGAATTCAAGTTTCCTCTTGCTTTCACCAATGTAGGAGTCTCCAACATCCATGAAAATCAATCAAGAGCAAGATACGGATCAAACACTGCCACATCAATATATTTAATTGAAACAATTTAAAAAGTCTAGTGGTTTAATTGATAAAATTGATATTTCAGTGGTCAAAATAGATTTTCGATTATAGTTTAGTGATCATATATGTAATTCACCTGGAACGATGACGTTTAGGCTAAACAAGGGTAATATAATAAACATTTCCGAGAAATCATACGCGAGCGGGCTCCGTTTGGGTAAAGACGAAAGAGAAATGGGGGCGGAAGAACAGAACCAGGTAGAGAACGAACCACCTAGGGTTAATCCAATTACGGAATCTCAATTCCTCGCTTGGAAGCGCCAAAAGGTTTCTCTTTCATCAATCCCTCTCGTTATCGACTTTTTCTATATCTTAATCGTTGGTTTCATGCGAATTAGGGTTTTACTTATTTACCGCTTTCGTTTTAGACGTTGAATTTAATTTTCAATTTAAGGCGCAAAACTAACGAAACTAAGCAACGGATGATTTTAATTGACTGTTGAAATTGAAATCTTGTAGGTGGAGAAGTCGTAAATGGAAAAAGGGTTCAATTTGCTTCTTTTTTTTTTTCAATTTCTTCGGTTTTCATTTCCCTTTTGTCCCCATATTTTTGGGTTTCCGAAGTTAATTAAAATCATTCGTTGAAGTTAATTTTTTTTTTCAATTTCTTCATGTCATTTTGCAGGATGCAGATACCTCAGCTAAGAAAGCTGAGGCAGCTAGAAAACGTGCTGAAGATATAGCATCCGGGACCGTGCAAATGAATGGACGAGAGCTTTTCTTGCATGAACCTTGGGTGTTTGATAACTCCCAGTATTAAGGTTAGTTTCAAGGCACAACCATGAATTGTTTATCTCGGTAGGAGATACTTCATACAGGCTCTGCCCCTCAAGTTTCTTCAAGAGAAAGAAAAATAAGTATTTTTAGGTTTTCAGTTACGGTGTCTTGTGAATTAAATCATTTTACCCTTTCCCCTTTGTTGATGCTTTGACTGCCAGGATCAATTGATTATTGCCATACTGTTTGATGAACTCTTTTAGTCTTTGTTCAAATCGGCTTTTGATTCCCATCGCCATTATAGATTGTGGTTTTCTCGTCTATTTGGAGCTGTCATTGTGAGCTTTTATACCAAGTGAAACAAAAAATAAAATTAATGCTAATCCGGTCCCAAGGTAAATTCAGCGAGCACTTTGTTTATATCATTTCTTGTATCCATACTTGAAATTTGGGATGGCGTTTTGCAACCAGAAGTAACCGTAGTCAACTAATTTAGATGTCTAACAGATCCGTTTCGCAACCAGAAGTAACCGTAGTCATTCAACTAATTTAGATGTCTAACAGATCCATGTCATTAATGCTAGTTTCGTGAAAAATACTCATTTCAAATTATTTTGTAGATAAAGTTTGCAGTTGTCTACACACTCACACATGGGAGTATCAGGGTTGGGTTGGTTGGTAATAGCAGGTAGTTATAGCCTATAGGATCCTGAGAAAGAAGAGGTGATGGATTATATTTTATATTGCTATACCTTTTTCATCTATACTCATATAAACTATCCGAATATCGACTGTCTTGAAGTGTAATTTGTGAAGCAGAACAATCCAATGAGATGCTTATTCTTGTTGGGGAGTCTAACTGTAATGTGTGTATAGTTTGAATAATCCTATCATGTTAAGATAAGTCTGGTACTGGTCAAAGACTTTACATTTTGATACCTTGGGTCGCCACTCGCCACTCCAGTCACTCATGTTTTTCGGTGTTGTGGTAAACTTACCTTGGCCTTCAAATTCCGACTTATCCTATTTTAAATTTGCTCAAATAATGCCGACCTGCACGCATGAAAAATGAAAAAAATTAGGTAAAGTACATAAATGGTCTCTTGACTATACCTCAATTATTTTTTTATATCCCCTGATTATCAAATGTTACAAATTTGTCTATTGACTAACTTTTTTGATACAAAGTGATCTTGTGCCGTTAAAAATTTAACGGAAAACTGATGAGGATGTTAACATATTGACTTGGATTATAGAAATTGGGGATGCCACGTGATTATCTAAGTCAGTCTATTAACGTTCATGTCAGTTTTCCGTCAAATTTTCAATGGACTAATTTGTAACATTTGATAATTAAAGGATATAAAAGATAATTGAGATATAATCAAGGGACCATTTATGTAGTTTACCCAAGAAAATTATGTCGAATCACCACCGCACATGAAGAAATTCTTTTAGTGCTTTGCTTCTGTCGTTTTTATTTATTAGGTAAATTGGTTTTTATATTTGACTGAGTTAGTCGAAACTTATATTCTAGAGATGGTATGACAACACAGATATTATCCATTATTT
This sequence comes from Abelmoschus esculentus, assembly GCA_035048815.1. NCBI lineage: Eukaryota > Viridiplantae > Streptophyta > Magnoliopsida > Malvales > Malvaceae > Abelmoschus > Abelmoschus esculentus. Next base: position 4,219,910 of record JAUCBN010000037.1, read on the forward strand.
ATAATCAGGATCTCCAGGTTACTTCTCGAGTATGGAAATCACTTCAGACGGGCTTTGGAAACGCGAGTTCACTCGAGTGCGGAGCCAGAAAATTTATTTTGGGTGTAGGATTTTAAAATTTATAATTTTTAAGTAAATAATGTGTTAAATAGAATTGAATATTCTAGAGTCGATTTAAGTAAAAAAATTGAATTATTCGAGTTTATAAATTTTATTTTATGATTTGAATTTTCATTAAATCAAGTTTATAGAATTTAAGTTGAGTAAATCTAGTCGAGTTTTCGAGTTCTTATACAAATTTAATTGTACATATATATTTGTATATGCATATATATTTGTACATATATATTATTTTAATATCTTCACATGATATGCATTTTATATCTTGCAAAATAAAAATAAAAAATCAACTCTAATATAAAAATTAATCAGCTAATTACTAAATTTTTTGAGTTATTCGAATTATTTAAATTTTCATTTTATAACTTAAATTTTATTTGAAATTTTTTAAATACAATTTATAAAATTTTAAGTCACATCAAAATGAGTCAATCTTTTATTTCGAGTTGAGTTTTACTCACCTCTAATATCAATTTTTTTTAATTAGTGTCATTTTTATTTTTGAGGGTATCAATATATTGTGTTATCTTTGTTTTTAATATAATTTTATATTAATTAAAGAAATATTATATATCTTAAATTTTTTATCTTTATTTAATATATAAAAATAATAATTGACACAGATCGAACCCCTAAACCCCTCTATGTTCCGCCAGTGGATAATAACATTAGGTCGATAAAAATTGATATAAATATCAAGTGCAAAGATATCGAGAGTATTAGATTGAAAAGTGTTCATGAAAATCTCTTCGTGGAAGAAGCTGTTTTTAGTTTGGAAAACATAGCCTCGATTTATTGGCATATACGATGTTATTGAGCGAGCAAACTTTGTTACTTACCGACTGGCTTTGTCACATAAATTAAGTGGAATCCATGATATATGCGATTGAGCGTAGATTCCATTGAGGAAATTAAACCATTCTAATTTTTTTTTTAATTTCTATTTTTTCAATCAATTTTCACATTTCTTTAAAATTTCAATTCACGTCTCTTAGTTATATTCGATAAATTATTACACTCAACAATTAGTATCAAATCTAAACTCATTTGAAGGTCTTACGACCTCTTGAGAAGTGTACAAATTCATGGCCTCTACCTCTACTTTTGAAGCTTTGAAAGATTCTTAATCCACCAAAAATTCTCACTTCTTCAATGAAATCAAATATGCTTATTAAAAGAATCAAATAAAATTATTCATTCAAACCTTTGATCTTGATGCACAGAAGATCATTATAAGTGGTTACACCACACCAACTATTAACATGGAGACTTTGAGCAATGGTGAAAATAGGAGATTCTCAACAAATGCCAAGGCAATGATGCATCGTATTTTTTGTGCTCTTAATCCAGATGAATATTATCGTTTTGAAAAAGATTTGGGATAAATTTAATTTAACACATAAAGGAACTAACGAAGTGAAGAAGACTAAAATTGTACTTCTCAACTTTAACTACAAAATCTTCAAAATAAACCTCGATAAAGATATTAAATTCATATCTGATCAATTTTTCGTGATAATAAATGTCATTAGAATGTTGTTTGCTTTTACATGTTATAATGAAATTCAAGTTTTTTAAATGGATGTCAAAAATGATTTTCTAAATAGCTTTATTAATAAAGAAATATATGTTGAATAATCTTTCGATTTTATAAATTCAAAATATTCAAACAATGTTATAATGAAATTCAAGTGTTTTTTTTTATCCTAGAAAGTATTAAGATAATTTAGAAAGAGATAATTGGTATATTTATTGCATTAACTAAAAATTATTAGTTTTTTTTTTCTATTGCAATATGATGAACTTTATTTAAGTTAAGAATGGACAACTACTAAATCTTGGATAAAAATTTATTTTCCCATTTCTTTCGATAATCTATTATTAATAATAATTTTAAAATTTTTCTCGATAAAAAAATATAAAATCATTATAAAAGTGTTTAAATTAGACTTTTTATAAAAAAAAATGTTTAACATTTTATTCTGCAACTATTTTGAGATTTTTTTTATTAATTACCTTTAAAAAATATCTAGTCTTGCATGACATTTGACCTATTTATTAATTTTCATTTAATTTTTGTTTAAAATAGAAAATCATTAACTTCTTAAAAAAATTTCAAAATTTCAATTTTTTTTATAACAAAACTCCAAAACCCTAAATCTCTCGTTTATCGTTGTCTAACACTACATCGTTTTGCTATAATGAGATTTTCTCCTCTCATTATACGAACTGCAAGACTCAATCTATTGTTCATCCTTTATTGTTCGATTAAAGATTTCACATTTAGTGTTTATAGTTTCTTTGATTGCTCATTCGACGGTCAATTGAAGGTTGGAGTTATTTGTTGTGTGGTGTTGGTGAAGGAAGGGGTGGGCGTTGGTAGTTAAATCAACGACTAGAGAAGAGAGTTTTAGGGATATATGATTATGGATTGAGGATAAAAAATCGGATAAACACCCATTTGGATAAAAGAAAAAAAAAGCTTAATATACTTTTTTCCCTATTTTTTTTTACTTGTTTTGTCGCTAAACTTTATATTGTAACCAAATTATCTCTTAAATAGGTGTGATTTTGATCTAATTTTTAAAGTTTAGAGAGCACAACGGACTAAAAAATTATAGGGGACAAGTTAGAAAAAGGGAAAAAAGTGTATTAAACTTAAAAAATAGTATACACAACTATTTAAAAAAACATAACATTTTTATAATGTTTAAGTCATTTTAAAGAGAAATCATTAGATAAACCATGTTCAACTCGTCATCCACGGTCCATCCAATAAAATTCATTCATTTTAAGGTAACTTCCAAATAGTTATACACCATATAGGAAAAAGATAAAATTTACCTTAGAAAAAAAAAGAGACAAAATTATCATTGAATAGGATCATGGATCACGAAAAATTATTAGATGAACCATGTTCACCACATCATCTGTAATTTCAACTAATCAGATTCGTCCATCTTATTTTTTTCAAGGTGGATTATCACCTCTTTCCTACATGTAATTAAAGAGTGAGTAGTTATTAGGTAATTATTTTAAGATGAGCGTACTAGATTAATTAGATAACGAAAGACGTGGTAAATAGGAATCATCTATTAATTTCTTATAGATAACATTATAAATATGATTCATCTAATAATTTTTTATTTTAAAAGTTCGAGTTTCTTATCTAATGTTTTGATGTTTTTCACGAGAAAATGATTGTTTATTTTAAGACCAATTAGTTTATTTTCCATGTTTAATCAATAACATGTAATTGAATTGAAGCACGACTTAACACCAACGAACTAAGGAAATTCACGACATTTTATTCATAAAGACCAGACCAGCCTCTTCCAAGGCTTTAGACCCAACACAAAGACTGAAACAAAGCAAGAAACAAACATTGATTAAACCCAAACGAAGCACTGAAAAGACACAACTCAATCCCTTTGCCTTACTAAAATCAACTACAGCAGACCATGGATGTGCTGTCCAGACCATCTTCCAAAGACCCCTTCCTTGTAACACAGCTTCTGGGTTTAACCTGATTCAATAGTTGCAGAATCAGTTAATTTCTTGACTGAAACCATACGAAGGATTAGGGCTAAAGGATTTACTGACCCAGTTTCTTCTGCAAGTTTTGGATCTGTTCACGAAGTATATTGATTTCACGCCGAATCACCTGAGTTCAAACATGTGTGTGTTATCTACTTTTTGCTTCATCAACAAGTAATAGATTATTTGGACAGAAACAGATGGAGTATTATGTTGTGTATTACCTCAGCTCTCCTTCAATGGTGCCACAGAGAAGACAGAAATAGAGACCCGAAGTGAAAGGGAGAGAGAGAGATACAGTCAGACACAGAAGCAAAGTAAGATATGCAAATACTGGGACAAAAAGACAAACCAGTGCAGCAGATTTGCTTGTTGTCGAGTCCTATAGAGCTCAACAAGCCGGTTCCTTATATCCTGTTTCACGTTACGCCACCACCATGCAAACCCAGTGTTAAAAAAATGGTCTTTTATTTAATCTTTTATATGAATAGAGAGGCAATTAATATTGTCACCAGTCACCATCTCATCCAGGTCGTCTTCAGAATCCTCATCTCCAAAATATGCATCAACATCATCATCATCACTATCATCACTGCTGTTTGGATCAAAAGAAAATATCAAAGATTTGCTGCTTTTTCCTTTTTGTTTACAGGAAAAAGTTGAATATATATTTTTCTACCTGCTTGAGTCTGAATCTGAAAAATCTTCAGAGACCAACACAAATTCATCAGGCCTACAGAAAAGGGGTTACACAAAATTAAACAGCCAAATCCAGGAACCAAGAAATGATTTCTCCATTTTCACCTGCATGGCTTTTGGATCTGACCCCATGTATGAAAATCAAACTATTTTCATCCCCTTTTGAGTAAAGAAAAGAAGAATACCTATTTGAGGGATATCGGGGTAGTTGAAGGCGTATGGTAAGGTTAGGCCGACGCTGCTGCTGCTCTGAAGGAGACTTCTCCTCCTTGCTCTTGGCCGGTGGCTCACCCATAAACGAGAATAGATGACTCAAGCAGAGAAGAGAAAGGGTGAGGTTTTGTGAGTGAAGCGTAGTTGGTCTTGCTTTTATAACAGAAATGAAACGTTGAGCTTTGCCAGGTGTTTGCTTTGCATGGTAAGTTCCACATGCGACTTGCCCATTTTCCCACATTGGCTTGGGGCCACTCCTCAAGTTCTTTTTGAAACGCTTTTTAGGATAACTCACAGATTATATGTACTGGAATTCAAATATTAGATACCAGAAAAATAATTGTATGCCAATGAGATTAAATTCAAAGATATTTACATTCAAAGTACTGCGAAATTATTTGTGAACTTCTATGCATTTAGAAAGTACAAGTTTAAGGTATTCAGGGCTTAGATTTACGTAGATTCTTGAAGTTACACGTGTTTGTAAAGATCGACGTTCTAACTTATTTGATTTATAACACGTAGATAAAAATTATTGTTTCTGTCCGTTCATATGCAGTTCTTAAATTTACACGTGTTCGTGAAGATTGTTCATCTAATTTATTTGATTTGTTAAATGTAGATACAAATTATTGTCTTCGTCAGTTCATACACAGTTCTTAAACTTACACGTGTCTATAAAAACCGTTTGTCTGATTTAGTTATTTTACATGATTCAAAAGCAAACGGTTATGTTCATTTATTTATATGCGATTTTTAAAATTACACGTGTTTGTAAAGGTTTGTATAATTTATTTAATTTGAAACTTTCAAATTCAAGTAAATTATTATTTTCATTCATATGTAGTTTTTAGAATTACATGTAAAAATTTATAAATTCTATTTTGAATTTAATAAAATTAATGAGTTAATGAAAAATAAAATAAAGTTATTTTTTTTATTAAATAGAGATTACATATTTTTTTATATCGGGATTTAAACTTATACAAGATGGGACAACATGAACAGTGGATCTCTAAAATAAAGTTATTGATTATGTATAAAATAATAAGTTTCCTACACACTTGTTAATCCAACCCTATAAATTAAATATATATTATATTTAACAAAATTAGTTAAAACTTTCAAAAACCTCTTTTCATTATTTTATTATACCAAAATTAATCATTAAGATTATTACATAGTGTTTAATTTAGAAAAAGAAATTGTTAAGTAGCTTCTAATTAAAATCAAAGAAATTGTTAAGTAGCTTCTAATTAAAACCAAAGAAATTTGGTAAAATGGGAAGATAAATTTACATTTCATGATGATGAATAAAGGTAGAGTTTTGAGTATTTCTTAAAATTTATAATTTATAATTTATAATTTAATTTTTTAATATTAAATATATGAAAAAAGAAGATAAATTTTGTTTGTACATGAGGATAAGAGGTTGATACCTACCTCAACCAGACTGAGACATATGTTGATCATGGCGGCTTATTATAACAGTTTTTACTCTAACGTTATCTGGTTTCGTTTGTATATGGAAACGAAATTAAGCTGTGTGCTAGGGAAAAAAAATATATTCTGTCACATTAAAAAATATTTAAAATTTAATTTTTAATTTTTAATTTTTAAGTTTAAAATCTAAAATTCTAAATTTATTATTTTAAAATAAAAATAAAAAAAAAACATGTTAAGAACACTGAATTTTTATTTTTTGTAGTAGGTGAATTCTTTTATTGTAATAGATACAAATATTATCTGAGTTGTCTCTGCGTTTTGAACCTAAGGAAACGTGATAAATATTTATGGACCTCCCTCTATGGAATGTGGTTAGAAAAATATCTGACAAATTAATTGTAAACAACTCTACCAATAGTAGCTAGATTCGTGCACTATGAACTAGAAAAAAATAATTTATTTTTTATTTTAAATGCACGAAAATTATATAGTTTTCTACCTTATTCGTATGGATAGACTTAAAGTATCGGTGTAGATGAGAAATTATATCATGAGTTTGACTTATCACATCAGTTATGGTCTTATTCAATCATAATCTTTTATTTTATCACTATCTTTTAAGTCATTTTAAACCAATGAATCTTCGTTTATATTTTTTTTAAGTTAAATTAATAACATAAATGATTAGTGACGGAATGAATGATTTTATTGATATGAATCACGGATGACGTGAGGAACCAAATCCGTATATAAATTCTATATGTATGGATTATTTATATGTTTGAATTCTTTTTGATAATTCATTAAAAACTTGATGTCGTTATTATTACATGTGTTTCACTTATGCTCTTGTTCTCCTATTTGGTTTTCCTGCTACTTACTCATTTTTTATTAAATATATAATAATAATAATAATAATAATAATAATAATAATAGAATTTTATCCAAATAAAAATTATTTCTTAGTGTCAACACCTACTTTCATCTTGACCAATGGAATGGACTCAGAACTTCAGCCCGAAGCAAACCAAAGACTATCAAACCCGATATTTTAGACCCGAAAACCTAAAACATAAATAAAATCACGACTTAGGCGTGAAGGTGTAAAGATTATTTTTCCCACACTTAATTTTGTAAAAAAATATTTTTATTCTTTATCTTATGATTGGTTGCGAATATAAAATCTAATTCAAACTGATATTTTTTTCATAATTTTTTTAAGATAAATCAATATAAATTATCTTAATTTTTACTTTAATTCAAACTGATATTTTTTAAAATATTTATATATTTGATACGATTAATCTCAAACTCAACTATATATGTATATTAATTTTTTTATTAATATCTCTCAATACATGTCAATATAAATTATTTTAAGTTTGATTATGATTCAAACTAATTTTATATTTTTATTAATATTTTTTATACTCCCTTTGTCCTATATATAATGTTACTTTTACGTTTTAAATTTGTTCCACTTAAAATATCTCATTAAAAAAATCAATAACTTTTATAAGGTACATTTTTCTTTCTACCTCTTTTTTTTATTTTCTAGCAAACAAAATTTAACATTTTTAAAGATAAAATTATCCTTTCAATTATTTTATATCATATTTTTATTTAATTTTTTTAAAAATACGTAAAAAATCAACAATAAATAATAAAAATGAGACAGAGAAAATAACATATTACAGTATTTTTTCGTGTGGGTGGGATGATGTAGGGCGATAGAGATGATGTGAGAGGATGAGAATACGGCGGATACAAAAACGTACACACGTTCTTTTTACTATTTAAAGATAAATTTAACTTTTATCTTCATTTATAGGTACCATTTTATTAATACTTTTAGGCCCCCCAAAACAAATTTTTAAACATTTTATTTATAGGTGTTACCACAAAACAAAGCAAGTTATTAATATGTTAAACATAATTTTGTGAACGAAATAGAAATAAAACATATAAATTAGAAACGTAAAGAAAAAAAAATCTGAAACTTTAACCGAAGCCTGTGCTATCACAGTGTCCTTAAAACAGATTCATCCCCTCCCGGTGCTGGAGTTACTATGGAACGTCTGTCTCCCAGGATACAACGGTAGAATACAATAAGGAGAGCAACGCTACCTTACTGCAACAACGAACTTTACAGAAGCAGAACACTATCTGGCTATAGGATATTTGTGGTTTTTTTTTTCAGTGTTTTGAAATATGAACAAAGAGTCTCCTTTTATAGTGTTCATGCAGGGGACATGTTTAATTACATAATTAATCTGTAATTAACAATTCCTGAAGAGTTACAACTCCCAGAAATTAAAATGGTATTTATCAGAGAATTAATCCAAATAAATTGGAGGTTACAACCAGCTGAAGGGTCTGCAACTCCATAAAAGGTGGTTTAATTCTATAATATCTGTTAAAAATAAAGTCAGAAAAATAGAAAAAAAATATGTCATTTTAGAAATCAAGAGCCATCTTTTGACTTTTATAAAAGTCAACTAATGCTAGCCCAAAGTGCCTAGCCTATGGCTAGGCACAACTATGGTGTCTAGTCCAAGCCTTTGACTTATTTCCAATAATAACATGAAGAGCTTTTGTATATAAAGCTTTCCAAATCTAAGTTCCCAACAAATGTGGGATATTCTACTTTTCATTTTATTTTTCCAACATCATGGGTGTTACATTGAGCAACAATTTCTCATTCACCCATTAAACATTTTGAGCATGTAAATATACAAATTTAATCTACTCTTGTTGTAGATTAATAATACACATAGTCTCAATTAATTTTACTAATGGAACCCACTCAAATTTAAGCTCAAATGTCCATGTACCATACCATTTTTCCAACAATCCCCCACATGAATGAAAATTGTCTGGGTTAAGGGTTAATAGTGTTCAATGGTTGAAACCTGCATAGGATAGGTAGGTTTTACCCTTTGAACCTTCCCTTGTAAAGATATACATACTTTACTAGCTGTCCAGTAGACTTGATGTCTTTGAACTGTCCTGCTAACATTGTAAACGTAAAATATACCTTACACAGGAATCTTCCGACTTCTGTTCAGTTCTCATGGGTGTGTCCGTTTTGGCCATGAACACCAGCCTGGTTCTGTGAAAGTTTATAAAGAATTAAGCCCTACACAATTCTTCTTTGAAGCGGCCCCACTTCTCTTTCACATAGGTGATTCATTTAAAGCAACCCGCTTGCTCTGTTCAGAATTTCTGACAACTTAGAATCATTAAAGCAAACATTGCTAACCTACTTGCACGGGTATCACTGTGAATTCAAGAATGGGTAGGGTGTGCACCCTAAAGTGATCACAACTTATTTATAATTAGGTTTTCCCTTTGAACCTATATCTTGGGATCTCCAGTCAATTAGGTTGGGTTTCCATTATAAATTCATCCTCTCAAGGGCTTCAGTCTCATTCCTCTCGATGATTTGTCAACCAACTCTCTGTTTAACCCTTTGGTTAACGGATCCGCTATATTATCCTTTGATTTAACATAATCAATAGAAATAACACCAGTTGAGAGTAGTTGTCTAATGGTATTATGCCTTCGACGAATATGTCTAGACTTACCATTATACATGTTGCTTTGTGCCCTTCCAATTGCTGACTGACTATCACAGTGTATGCATATTGGAGGCACGGGTTTTTCCCACATTGGAATATCCTCCAAAAAATGTCGTAGCCATTCTGCCTCTTCACCACATTTGTCTAACGCAATAAATTCATATTCCATTGTGGATTTGGCTATAACAGTTTATTTTGAAGATTTCCATGACACTGCTGCACCTCCTAGTGTAAAAACATACCCACTAGTAGACTTAGAGTCTTTTATATCAGAAATCCAATTAGCATCACTATATCCTTCTATAACTGGTGGATATCTCGTATAATGCAGCCCATACTCACGAGTGTTTCTCAAATATCTAAGTACTCTAACAATTACTTTCCAATGATCAACACTCGGATTACTAGTATATCTGCTTAATCTGCTCACAGCATAAGCAATATCTAGCCTAGTACAACTCATTAGATACATCAAACTTCCAATAATTCTAGAGTATTCTACTTGAGAAATACTCTCTCCTCGATTTTTGGATAAATGAACACTAGTATCTAAAGGTGTTCTAGCCACTCTTGTATCATTTTTGTTAAATTTTTCAAGAATTTTATCTACGTAGTGTGACTGACTTAATATGAGACCATCTGAACTTCGTATAATTTTGATTCCTAAAATTACTTCAGCGTGTCCCATATCTTTCATGTCAAATTTAGAATTTAACATATTTTTGGTAGATTTAACCATTTTGTCATTACTACCAATAATTAACATGTCATCAACATATAGGCATAATATGACATAACCATCTTTTGTGTCTTTTACGTAAACACATTTTTCACACTCATTAATTTTAAAACCATTGGTTGTCATTGTTTGGTCAAACTTTTGATGCCACTGTTTTGGTGCTTGTTTCAAACCATACAATGATTTAACCAATTTATAAACTTTCTTTTCTTGACCTGGAATTATAAAACCTTCAGGTTGTTCCATGTAGATTTCTTCATCTAAATCTCCATTTAAGAAAGTTGTTTCTACATCCATTTGATGAACTTCTAAATTTCGCAATGCTGCTATTGCGAGAATTAGTCTTATGGATGTTATTCTCGTCACAGGAGAATATGTATCAAAGTAGTCAAGACCTTCTTTCTGTCTATAACCTTTAATTACGAGTCTAGCCTTGTATTTTTCAGTGGAACCATCAGGTTTCATTTTCCTTTTAAATATGCATTTGGATCCTAAAGGTTTACTTCCTGGTGGAAGGTCTACTAGTTCCCAAGTATAATTCTGTAAAATAGAATCTACTTCGCTTTTAATAGCTTCCTTCCAAAGAGGTCCTTCAGAAGAAGTTATTGCTTCTGTATACGTTTGTGGTTCACTTTCTAACAAGTATGTTAGAAAATCAGGTCCAAACGTTTTTTCAACTCTTGCTCTTTTACTTCGTCTTGGTTCTAACTCAACTTCTGAATCATCACTTTTATTCATAGTGTTGTCATAAAATCGTTTAGACGAGCTTTGTCCTTCTTTGGACTTGCATGGAAATACATCTTCAAAGAACGATGCATTCCTTGATTCCATTATAGTATTCTTGTGTATATCTGGATTACTAGATTCATACACAAGAAATCTATAAGCAGTACTGTTATGTGCATAGCCTATGAAAATGCAGTCTATTGTTTTAGGACCAATTTTCATTTTCTTTGGTGTTGGAACAACTACTTTCGCAAGACACCCCCACACTTTTAAATATTTGTAGGATGATTTCCTACCTTTCCATAACTCATACGGAGTTTTATCTTGTTTTTTCCGGGGTACCTTATTTAAAAGGTAATTGCTCGACAAAATAGCTTCACCCCACAAGTTTTGTGGTAGCCCTGAACTTATCAACATCGCATTCATCATTTCTTTTAAAGTGCGATTTTTTCGTTCTGCAACACCATTTGATTGAGGTGAATAAGGTGCGGTTACCTCATGTACAATTCCATGTTGCCCACAGAATTCTCCAAATTCATACTCGTCACCTCTATCACTTCTAATCACCTTAATTTTTCTATTAAGTTGATTTTTTACTTCATTTTTATAAAGTATAAATTTCTCTAAGGCTTCATCTTTGCTTTTGAGCAAATACACATAACAATATCTTGTGCTATCATCAATAAACGTGATAAAATATTTATTACCACCTCTCGTTTGTACAAATTTTAAATTGCACAAGTCACTATGAATTAAATCAAGTAGTTTTGCGTTTCTTTCTATTGTTTGGAAAGATGACCTTGTCAATTTTGCTTCTACACAAGTTTCATACTTATGTTTTGAATCAATTTGGAATGATGGTATGTGTTCTAAGTTAATTAACCTACGCAAGGTATCATAATTAACATGTCCTAGTCTACCATGTCATATATTGGAAGACTCAATCAAGTAAGCAGAAGAAGTACTTGCTTTATTATTATTAATTGTCATTACATTGAGCTTAAAAAGCCCATTCATAACATACCCCTTTCCCACATACATTCCCGATTTTGACAAGATAAATTTTTCTGACTCAAAGACCAACTTAAACCCATGCTTGGTCAAAAGAGATCCAGACACCAAGTTCTTTTGAAACTCAGGCACATAAAAAACATTATTGAGAGTCAGCAGCTTTCCAGAAGTCATTTTGAGCATCACCTTGCCTACTCCTTCAACAGATGAAGCAGCAGAATTTCCCATGTAGACTTTCTCTCCCGTACTAGCCTCAAAGGTAGAGAACATCTCACGAGTTGAGCAGATGTGACATGTGGCACCAGTGTCTATCCACCACTCCTTAATATTGGACCTTACCAGATTCACTTCGGACACCATGGCAGAAAGATTGATGTCACCCATATCTTCAGTAATGCAGTCCACCAAGTTAGCTTGAACATTCTTGTTCTTCTTCTTTGGAAACTTGCATTCATTTGACTTGTGACCCTCCTTGCCACAATTGAAGCATTTTCCTTTGAACACATGTTTCCCAATTCCACCTTTAGGTCCAAACTTCATCGGTTGTTTCCCTTTCCACTTTTTGGGACCTTAAGCAGCCTTGGAGCCTTGACCATGCTCCACCATATTTGCCTTGACTACGGGAATATGGCTCCTCCTATCATTAGTTCGATTGTCTTCTTCAATTCTAAGTCTGACAATGAGCTGCTCCATGTTCATCTCCTTTCGCTTATGTTTGAGATAGTTCTTGAAATCCTTCCAGCCAGGAGGTAGCTTTTCAATGGTTGCAGCCACTTGGAAGGTTTCACTAATAGACATGCCTTCATCATGAATTTCGCCTAAAATTACCTGGAACTCTTGGACTTGACTTATGACAATCTTGTTGTCCGCCATCTTGAAATCCAGAAATTTGCCAACAACAAACTTCTTTGCTCCAGCATCTTCTGCTTTGTACTTCTTGTCCAAAGACTCCCATAACTCTTTGGACGTTTTCACCTTTTGATACACATTGTATAAGGCATCAGCTAAACCATTCAGAATATAATTTCTGCAAAGGAAATCTGAATGCTTCCAAGCTTCAACAGCACTGACAACTTGGAAGTCAGTCTCATCTTCTCCCAACGTTGGAGAATCTTCTGTCAAGAATCTCGCAAGATTCAATGTTGTCAAATAGAACAACATTTTTTGTTGCCATCGCTTGAAATTCAATCCTATGAATTTCTCTGGCCTTTCAGCCGTGTTTGTAGGTACCGAAACAGGCACCTGAAATGAGGCAGACCTTAGAAGGGCACTCGTAGATGACCTAGCATCAACGATGTTCATAGGTACCGCATCATTGACTCCATCAACAGCAGGTGGAATCACTCCTTGATCTTTTTCCATTTCACAAAAAGACTCTGTTTTAAGATTGTTACCACAAAACAAAGCAAGTTATTAATATGTTAAACACAATTCTGTGAACGAAATAGAAATAAAACATATAAATTAGAAACGTAAAGAAAAAAAATCTGAAACTTTAACCGAGGCCTGTGCTATCACAGTGTCCTTAAAACAGATTCATCCCCTCCCGGTGCTGGAGTTACTATGGAACGTCTGTCTCCCAGGATACAACGGTAGAATACAATAAGGAGAGCAACGCTACCTTACTGCAACAACGAACTTTACAGAAGCAGAACACTATCTGGCTATAGGATATTTGTGGGGGTTTTTTTCAGTGTTTTGAAATATGAACAAAGAGTCTCCTTTTATAGTGTTCATGCAGGGGACATGTTTAATTACATAATTAATCTGTAATTAACAATTCCTGAAGAGTTACAACTCCCAAAAATTAAAATGGTATTTATCAGAGAATTAATCCAAATAAATTGGAGGTTACAACCAGCTGAAGGGTCTGCAACTCCATAAAAAGTGGTTTAATTCTATAATATCTGTTAAAAATAAAGTCAGAAAAATAGAAAAAAATCTGTCATTTTAGAAATCAAGAGCCATCTTTTGACTTTTATAAAAGTCAACTAATGCTAGCACAACTATGGTGTCTAGTCCAAGCCTTTGACTTATTTCCAATAATAACATGAAGAGCTTTTGTATATAAAGCTTTCCAAATCTAAGTTCCCAACAAATGTGGGATATTCTACTTTTCATTTTATTTTTCCAACATCATGGGTGTTACATTGAGCAACAATTTCTCATTCACCCATTAAACATTTTGAGCATGTAAATATACAAATTTAATCTACTCTTGTTGTAGATTAATAATACACATAGTCCCAATTAATTTTACTAATGGAACCCACTCAAATTTAAGCTCAAATGTCCATGTACCATACCATTTTTCCAACAATAGGTACCTCTTATGTCTTTCTTTTACGAACTTGAATTACGAAAGAATGAATCTATGACAAGATATCAGTAACAAACGATTTTATTGTATGATAATTCATGATGTTCATATTAATCTATTATGTATTTTTGTATTTAGTATATTGAGTACAGTAATAGATCCAGAAAAGTATTTGAGTATGATACATGAAATTTTAAAATTTTAAGGTAGACAAAACTCATAAATATTAAAAATATTAAAGACTAACTCATAATATTTTTTAAACAACTCATAAAATTTTTAAAAATTAAAGATGATTGTATGAACTTCAAAAAAATTTAAAATGAGTTTGTATCAACCTTATATTATATATACATACGCCGTTGATCGAGTAGATCTCATACAATAAATGCCCCGGATCTACTATATCTTTTTTTTTTAACAATCACAAAAACTTCTTTTGATTGTGAGCTTACTATCATAAATTTAATGCATAATCTTGGCGTTAATGTGTATTCCTTGATAATTTATCGGAGATTCAACGATATTTTATTTGTAGTACTTTATCAGGAGAAATTATTAGGTAAACTTTGTTCACCACGTCATTTGTGGTTCAATTAATCTTGTTCGTTCATTTTAAAATAACTATCTAATAATTACATGTTCTCTAATTACATATAAAAAGAGTTGATGATTAACTTTAGAAAGAAAATGAGATGGATGAATCAGTTGGTTGGTTGAAACCACAACTGACGTGATGAATAGATTTGATCTAATAAATTTTTGTAGTACGAGCTTATTTAGTTTGTGTGAGTGTAGAGTTTACTCCGAATATTTTTGATTTATAACCCAAAACATTCATGAAAAGCATAACTCTCTTTCAAATATTTTTTTAACGACGAAGAACAAAGATATTTAAATTAAGACTCAACCTCCTCTAAGTAACAAATCAAACCCCACATTTCATTCCCGAAAAAGTAGAATAAATAATCAAATCTCTAGAGCAATTCATCATTTCCATGGTAGAAATAACCAGATGATTAAATGGTGGCAAAGAGCCTCAAATGTAGATCAATTGGCAGTCCAATTTCCTCATATCTTGGTTGTCCTGAAATCATAAAACTTTTCTAGTAAGGATTTCAAGGTTGAAACATGCAGAACCACCTAGGACCAAAATGTCTGTCTGTGATGGAACTAGTACCAGCTTCAGTATGTAGAGGGAGAGAATTCTCAGTATCTTGTTGAGCACTTAATGATTGTGGCAAAATGGAGTCTCTCTGTGATTGATTCAAATCCATAAAGGATTAGCTTGGTAAACCAGAAATGAACTTTTGACATGATTTAACCTGATTTATTAGACAGTTAGGGTTTAATCCCATACTTAGGGGTGAGCGTTCGATCGAGTCTAGTTAAAAAAATTTAAGTTATTCAAGTTGACGAGTCTAATTTTATCCGAAATTTTTTCGAGTCGAGTCAAGATGAGTTTTTAAGTTCTTATAAAAATTTAATTATAATCATTTATTATGTTATAGTACGATTTGATTACAATTTAAAAGACTTTCACTAATTATATATGTATATATAATATTCATATTCTTTCATATCTATAACAATTAATATTTTTTTCATATTTTTATATATTGACATATATGATCATAAAAATTTGAGGGTCTCGTCTCAAATTTAAAAATAAATCCTCTAATTATTAAAAATTTTAAATTATTCAAATTTTTATTTTATAACTCAAATTTTATTTAATTTTTTTGATTCAATTCGAGTTTATAAAATTTCGAGCTGAATTAAAACGAGTCAAATATTTTAAACAAATAAAAATTTCTTGAAAATCCTTTTTTAGTTGTCATTTAAATCACCTGTTTTTATACAAACCCAATATCTTATTCTTAAAATATTTATATAAAAATATTAATTACTTTCCCACTGTCCCTTATTTAATTTCATTAAATATTAATTAAAATTTTGTGTATTTATTTAGCAAATAAGAGATTTAGTTAGATGCTACAGATGTAAAACCCTATCTGGATGTCACAAATATTAGCTGGCATCTTATCACCACAGGTAATGTACGTTTTTAGATGTTTGAATTTATCTTAAACTTTTAATTTTATCGTAATTTTGTTTTATTAAATTAAACAATTTATAATATCACCAAATAATTCTTATAAAAAAAATTAAAATTAACATATTTATTTGTTATTTTTTATATATTATCATCGAATTATGTTTGATTGAAATTTAATTATTTTTTAAAATTATATAGTTAACTTTTAATTTATAAAAATAAAATTTTTGATAAATTTCTCAAAGAAAATTATATAAATGATCAATTAAACACTAATTGATAATGATATTTGAAAGAAATGTTAAATAAAAGTGTTAATTTTAATTCTTATAGAATTATTTACTGCGTTAGTATAATTATTATGGGTGAGTAAAATTGGATTCGATTTAAAAAAATTAAAATTTTTGACTCGATGTGAAAAACTCGAATCGTTCTAACTTGACCAAAGTTTTATAAATTTTACTCAACTCAAAAAATTCAAATAAAATTTGAGTTGTAAAATAAAAATTTAAATAATTCGAAAAACTCAAAAATTTTAGTAATCAGTGAAAATTGATTTTTATGTTTTAGTTAGGTCCGTTAATTTTTATTAACATGACTACGACGATGGATCGCCGAGAACAGACGAGGAAGATGGAGAAGAGAGAGCTTCCTCCGCCGTTACCATCGCTTGCTCGCACACAGAATCAGCCATCCCATATGCCTTGGGTGCTCAAAAGATATTACACCGACGATGGGCGGTTGATTCTGAGAGAAGAGAAGGTTAAACACCAAGAATATTTACGGGCTCATCGATCCAATGGTCGTTTGACATTGCAGCTTGTTCCCTTAGATGGCATTGAGGATACCGGTAATGAAAACGAAGCGGAAAAGGAAGACCCAAAGGTAAATTCTTCCATTGCTGAGCCTGAGAGTGCTACAGTTGATAATGGGATGACATCCAATGTAGGGAAGTGCATGAACTACAGCAGTGTAAGAACAAGTCCCACATGTTATCTGGGTATGCCAGTGCCAGCAATCAGACCAGTTCACTCTTAGGTACCAAAAAAACCCAACAAAGAACTCTTCCAATTCTTTTGTTTTGTGTGGTCAGTTTCATTGATGTGATATCATACCCTTTTGAAGGTTCTTGTCATTCATTATATTCTATGCTCCAAAGGGTATAATGATCTTTGTTGGGGTTTCGTTTTCTTTTGTTATTTGCAGACTGTGGATTTCATTTATTATTGATGTTTTTTGTTTGGATTTTCTGTTTCTTGATTTTGTTTCTCTAGGCCTAGGCCTAGCTGGTCATTCTCATTATCCTTTTCTCCATTATCTTTTGGGATGTAATTCTGGTATATGAAACCAACATAACATATCATATGGAAGGGTGTGTTTTCATGGGGTTATACGGCATGTACTTTTTCCCCCCATTTTAGCTCCATCCAACTCATTACCATGAACCATGCAATAGGCAAATGCCGTATTAATGAAAAGGCTTGAGAAAAAGGTTACCACTTCCCATTTATAAACGAAGCTAGCTTTTCAGAAATAAAAAGACAAAGGCAAGAAGTAGGAGATTACCTGAGCAGTTAGTTTCTTTTATAATCGAACGTTTTACCTTTAGTGATTCACAATTTGTTGCTGAATCGAGTTTAAAAATAGTGTCTGACGATAGCCAGGCAGGCTGCAGGCACCTTAAAAATACAAGTGTGCGGCACTGGCACTGGCACTGGCACTGGCGATTCGCAGAAATATCGAGAATCAATCAAAAGGTGAAGGAACCATTTCCAAAGGAGACGAATCATCATCATATTGTACAATGTAGATGACATAGGATATTTGTAAATAAACTATAATATTTAAAATATTATTAAAAAATATAATATTTTTAAATTTAAATTGTATATTTTATAATATTTTTGTTTAAATTCTTTTGTAGGCCCTATGATAGACGTGTATATCTCTGCGAAGTGCGAATTACATCTACCTTCCAGTCTGTCATTACTGAAGCGATGCTTGGTACTTCACTGCTACAACCCTTTCCATAGCAGTCTGGTGCGTCAAACAATATATCAGGTCAAACCCCTGATATGATTACCCTGTATTAATCGAGAAATTATATTATGAGTAAGTCCCATCACGTGTCTATGAGACCAACCACTAAAAATTACTCACCTCGTCAATTTCTTTATGTCATATATTTTTTTCAAGTGAATCTTCACTTAAAAAATTGTTTTTAAAATAAGTTGACGATAAATATGAGTGAAGATTCACTTAAGAAAATATGACGAAAAAAATGATGAGATTGATAGTTTTTAGTGATTGGTCCATGGATAATGTGGTAGGACTTACCCATGATATAATTTCTCGTATGAATCGGATTTTAGTATTTTACACGGTTATACTGATATCTAAGGGAATATTTTGGACAAAGTATTGTACTTTGAGTTAGATTCATTACCGATTATAAATAGTGATTGGATTTAAAAAATTAAGAATATTATTTAAAGTTGAAGTCTCTTGTCACCGACTTTAGTATTTTTTTTTGTATTTTTTACTATTTAAAGTCGGAACCTACTGCTCCCGATTTTAATTTTTTAATCTAAAAAATAAATCATTATTTAAAGTCGGATTCTAATGAATCCGACTTTAATTTTTCTATAAAAACATCAATAGTTTAAAAAATAATTTAGAAAAGACAATATATTAAAAAATAAATTTTTTCCCACAATATTTGTCATTTCGCCAATATTTTCTTTTTGAGAATTTATTTAGAAAATAAGATTGAAAAAATATCTCTTTTTAGCTCACATAAATAGAATTGACATTTCTTCGGAAGCTTTTTGAACTCGTTTTTATAAAATATGAGTTTTATTTAATGAAGATTATATTATTTGTTATTCAAATATTTTAAGAAATAAACAAAATTTGTATCTCACATAGTACAAGTTTTGCATAATTTTTAAATGAATTTACGTTATTTTTAAATAAATTTACAAAATTTTTAAAATAAACTCGCAACCCACGTGACATTAATTTTGTGTTGTACAATTGTTTAAACAAGGCTCGATAGTCATGTTTAAGATAAATTTGCATGATGTTGAAAAATAAATTTCAGTAGGTTTATACTTTTATAGCGTACTGGTATATCTCTTAAAAATGGTACGAAATCAACATATATAATACATTGTAAATGTTATAAAAATCGCCTTAAAACGCTATATTACCATGTTTCTTTGTATGAAGGATATGAAAACATGGATTGGTAGTCA
Source organism: Abelmoschus esculentus (assembly GCA_035048815.1). Taxonomy (NCBI): domain Eukaryota; kingdom Viridiplantae; phylum Streptophyta; class Magnoliopsida; order Malvales; family Malvaceae; genus Abelmoschus; species Abelmoschus esculentus. Next base: position 4,239,618 of record JAUCBN010000037.1, read on the forward strand.
TGTTTTAGTCGATTGTGATACGATATGGGTTATTGTTTCTTGTTAATTAACTTTCACATCATAATACGAGAATACATGCTTACAATGATTGATGAACCAGAGTGTATAAGACATCTTAAAAGTTATAGAAATCGCCTTTAAAACGTTATATAATCATGTTCAAAAGCCTTAAAATTCATAGAACATGGGTTGTAGTCAAGTTTATGACGATTTTATAGTATATTTGGGGATATTTTTTTCTTACTATTTAACTTTCACGTTGTAGTATTCGAACATATATTTATAGCGGTTTAGAAATCGAAAGTAAAGATAAAAAAATCACATTAAAAATATTATAAAAACAAGAAAGCATACCTCAGAAGGTTGTTTATGATAATTAAAGATTAAAACAATACACACAGTAGTACAATTAGTTGAATTGGCACGTTTAATACAAATATTTTTTACGTCGTGTCCACAGTTCTTATTGTCACGACCCGGATTTGGATCCGAGTGTCGGGTTAACCCGAGGAGTTGGACTTTGGTTTTTGGGCCCGGGTTTGAGTTTTGGGCCTTGTTGGGCCTTAGACTTTTAGGCTTGTTTGAGTTGTTGGGCTGAGGGTAATTTGGTAATCACCAAATTGAGATGAAAAGAGAGAGGTTGATGTTTAATTTTTCTGCAGAGGAATGACTTCATTCCTTTCTCTCTTCACTCTTCATCTTCCTCCTCTTGAAGCAAAGAAAAGAAAGGTAAAAAGGTTAGAACTTTGAGAGTTTTGTGTTGTATCTCGTTTTTATGTTGGAGGAGATATTGTAGAGCTATGGAGGATCTATAAAACAAGCTAAGGAAGAGCTATTTGGTGAAGAAAAGGGTTTTAGAGAAGGTTAAGGGTTGAGTTCGGAAATGGTTTTGGGGAGCTTAAATCTCAGTTCTTTTAGTGTTTGAAGCTCCGAAAATCATATCTAAGTGTTCCTAATCCGTTGTATATCTTTCTCTTGTAGAGAAAGAGCTTGGAGAGCCTTCAAGAGCTTTAGGGAAGGAGAAGGCTTGAGGTTGAGCTTGGAACTCGGGGTTGTTGCTTTTGCTTAAGGTTGGTTCTCTTCCAACTCATAATCATCATGCATATTATGTTTTAAGTTTAAATGCATGTATGCTGATTAGTTTGTTATGCTTGGTAAGCTTAAGGGTGGACTTTAATGGTGAATCATGAATTTGTTGATGAAACTCTGTTGTTAAGGTCTAAACATGTTTAGGAAGGTTCCTTTACAGTCTAGGATCACTTTGATATTGAATGGATGGATTCGGGTAAGGTTCTAATGTTCAAAATGCAAAAATTGCACTTATCGTGCAGGGGGTATCGATACCGGAGGGTCGTGTATCGATACCCCTGAGAGAATTTAAGTTACAAGAGTAGGTGTATCGAACCATGGTTCGATATCGGGTTGTCCAATAGCATAATGGCATCGATGCCAGTATCGGAACAAGAGGTCTTCCTTTGTTGACTTTTGGAATGGTCAAAGGGGTTCGATACTGGTATCGATACTGGTGTTTCGATACTCCAAATAGGGGTATCGATACCCCAGGGCAATTTAGTCTCAATTCTTGTGGAAAAATGGTAAAGTCTCACAATGTCATCTTAGAAGTTCTAAAGACTTGTTTAAACCCTAAAATGAGTATTAACCCGAGGAATAGACACCTAAACCTGTTAAAGAGATAATTGAATAAAATTGGGGTCTAATGTATAAACCGGTATATGGAACCGTTAAGGGTTCGTGTGACCTATTCGAGTCACGTGGCTTACTAGGAACCTTGCTTAGTGCTGATGGGTTATCGGTAATATATTATGCGGAAGACCGGCTAGGACCTTACTTAGTGCTGATGGGTTCCTTAGCGGATTATGTGGAGTGGCATGCCACGGGCCTTGCTTAGTGCTGATGTGTCCCCTACTTCTATACTACTATGAGGTGATATGGACACCGATATATATATAAGTATATATACATGAGATATAAATACGAGTTAAGAACTTGAGTTGCGATGTGGTTTTCTCTTGTCTTGCATATGCTATGTGCTGATATATGCCATCATGATACCATGTGTTTAGGCGGATATGGTAGCGCCATTATATTCATACCATGTCATTATACATGTTGCTCTGCTTATTTTATGCTATGTATGATGTGGACCGGTTGGTCGAGTACCCACTGAGCTTTAGTAGCTTAGCGTTTCGAAATGTGTTTTCGTGCGTAGGTTAAGGAAGCTTTCGAAGGAGCATCATCGTGGTGGGCTCAGCATCGACATCCGTTGTCAGAGTACTATTTTTAGGCATAGTGGGCATTTGTACTTGTATGACCCTGTATGTGTAATTTTGGTAACTCTGTTTTATTTATTGTCGAATGCTTTTAAACGGTTGTAATATTTTGGAGCTCCGTTACTTATCTGGATTTATGTTTTAAATTAGATTTGAACTTTATTTCATTATGATGGAATGGATTTGGACCTGTTTTTATGGGCTTTTGGAAAGAAATTTTTGAAATATAGGTTTTGGGCCGGAGGCCCGATGTGGCACCGAGTCGAGGTGTTACACCTATAATATTTACACAGCTTAAGTTGTCTCGTTCATTCTCCATGAACATATCCTTGACATAGTGAATCCTAATTAACTTTGGGGACGTTTTATTGATTCATCTGACCTTTAAACTCTTATAGTATGTTTAGATATAACATTTCTCCTCATATTGATAATACCTCCAAGTTTTTAATACAAAGATGTAACACTATTACATTGTAATTTTTTCTTTCATTTAGGATTAAAAATATTTTTTTATGAGACACATGATAGTGATGGCTTGTATGATTTACTCTTTAATAAAATCATACTAATTTGCTATTAGCAAAAAAATTATCAAAAATTACTAATTTAATATAAAGATGTTTAATTATTTTTATAAATATTAATATCTAAAAAATAGATTTTTTTAAGTGAAATTAAAAAAAAAAAGAACATGAAAATTTTGACATAAGTAACATTGAAATGTTAAGAGGCACATCTCAAATAATGTGTTAGGTATTAAATTGAAAAAAAAAGTAATACATTTTAGAAAATATTTTGTCTATTAAACCTACTTTTTAAGTTATATGAAGCAGCATTCCTACATTTTTGTCATTTGATAATTCCTGGTCTTATACAATAAATTATGTCTTGGATTTTTTTAGTAAAGTGGAGAATATGAGTGTGCAAATAGATTGAAACTTTTAACATTGTAAGAGGAGTGCTTCAGTTTCAATGACCATTTATCACCTAATTTAAGGTATGGATTTAGCAGCTCAGTAGTTAACAAAAACTTTATTTACCAAGTACAGAACTGACGATTCCTAAAAGGACATATCACCGCCTAGAACTGATATCAAAGAGTAGGGGATGAAGCAATAAACAAGGCTATACCTATAGCCACAGCAAAAACAAAGTGCGTGGAATTGGGATTATTATAAGCCAACTCAACTAACTGAGTGGATGCAATCATATCAACTTCTCAAGCCAAACTAACACACAAAACAGAAGGAAAAAAAGAACTCGGGATATGCCTGCTACTGACCATGACAAATTAGGATGCTTCAACTTCCTGCCACCTGAAATTCCCTGCAAAATGAATCACTACAAGTGAGGACATTACAAAAGAAAATGATGGAGTGCAACTCAAGAAAGCAACTTATAAACAAAAAGGATATAAAACTACGCATCAAAATATTAGGATACACGACAGTTTTACACCAAAACTATGAAAATAAAATAAAGTACAGTATATACATTTGACAGGGCAGAACCATGCTAAAAAACCAATAATTGGTAATCAGTAGTCTTAAATAACCTTCAAGCTTGCTTGTTAAGCTCTTTTGGGGAAGTTTTTGAATTCCTGTCCCTCGCCGGGAAAAAAACTCAAAACAAACCATTTTTGTCAAAATCCTCACAAAGGGTTTTGTATGTACCACATATCATAATTATCTGTGGGTGAATTTTGGAGAACATTACTATGCTTCCAATCAGAGCCAGATTTTGATGCTCCACCCATTCCTAGGTAACCTCTTTAGTCTGGCTTTGACAATGTTGCTCAAGAACAAGGGAACTATTTGGTTTGAAACTCATTCTTTATAGGAAGTCAGCAGAAGCAGGGACGGAGCTAGGATTGAACATTGGGAGGGGCAAAGATCTATTAAGCCTTTAAATCTAAAATTTGGGAGGGACAAAAACCTTATTTTATTATTATTTAAACTAAGAAAGACCTTAAATGTAATTATACCAAAAAGAATGGGAGGGGCAAAAGCCTCTCCCACCATGTTGATGGCTCCGTCCCTGAGCGGAAGCCAGAAAGAACTAAAAACAGTTGCACATCACAGTGTTCTTTTTGAGAAGATTCCGGTATGAGCCTACTGAAAACTGATGAATATTCAGTTTGATCTTTATAATCGTAAATATGAATATAAATTTGAAACAAGGCAACCCACGGTAACAAATAGAGCATTTCTAGTAGAACATGATGCCCAGTAGTTAAAGCTTTATAATGTTCAGGCGACACAAATGGTAAAGTAAATCATGTAAAATCAAATATAATATAAAAGGCGAAGAAACTTCTAAAACTTAGGCAATGAAAGCAACACATTTATGCATCCAATTAAAATAGTAGAATGATTAATTTGTGAAATCCAATCAGAGAACAATACCTAAACAGTTACTCGTTTGCATGATGTGGCCATAGATTCATTCACAGAGAAAAGCCTTTGAAAGCTGAAGCTGTATCACATTGGACATCTACCCTATCCTGTCAAGCAGATTCGAAAAGCCAAAAGTTGAAGAAAGATCTAACGTGTTCTTTTCACTCACAGCTTCACCATATCTTTTACCACTATCATCTTCCATGCTATCGACATTACCAAATATGCTTCCAACAGGATGAATTATCTGGCCAAACAATTGAAATGAACTAACACCTACTTTGCTTGAGCTGCAGCCAACATTTTCAGTAAATTCTGTGCCGAATGAAACCATGCTGCTCTGGCTATCTGGTGACAAGTTGTCGGACTGTGAACTGCCAATGTTAAGCTCAGTGGATATCCTATTCAACTTTGGCAGCGAATAGTTGCAAGAGAAACTATCAATGGACATCATTGGGGTATTCTCACTCGCATAGTTGGTTGAACCTTGCACGTGATAATGATTTTGCCTGGCTCCCTGCATGCCAGCAGGAAAACAATTGTAATTCAACAGTGATGAATTCATGTGCCTCATTGTTGAATTGGTTAACCCTGTCATAGGGAAGAAGATTTCTCCATCTGAATCAGCCAGCCCAGACTCCAGAGAAAGCTTGGACTTCTTTGCCAAGGGAAATGGGGAATGAAGCGGTAAGGAGGAAGCAATTTCGACTTGCCATGGACTGACTCTCCTTGCATTCCGGAGAACATCAGGATCATCCCAGGCAACCTAATGATATATAAAGATAATGAAACCATGAGTTAGCAAAAGGTAAAGAGGAAGGCATTTTATAAGTAGCAAAATAGATAAAAACCTAATACCTCTCAAATACCTAAATGTAAGATTAAATAAACCACATCCCATCCTAGCACAAAACTCAGCCCCCCAAATTGTGGCCTTTGAAATAGAGAAAACATAGAACTAAGAAGAAACTATTCCGCTATTATTACTAGTCAAAAACACCATGGATGAAAGTGCAGATGAAACCAGACCTCTATCAAACCACCAAAAGTTCACTTGTTCCCTACTAAGAAGGTCGGATTACATAGAGAGTACCTCAATATACATTTCAACCAAGCATCACAACTAAAAATTTCCAAATTGATGCTCATGAAGTTATTAAAGTGTATTTTTCTTGTTAGTCAAGTGGCTAAACGTTTAAAACATAAGCAGTTTATTCTTCAAAATATCAAGACAAATATATAACGTGTTACTCCTAGGGAGAAAGCACTACATAAAATGCCACTCTAAACTCACATGATACACCACTCAGAAGTGAACACAGCCTATAAGGAAAGAACGAAATTGAAGCAAATCATTCCCAATTTAAATCAATTACTAAATATCTGAAATGCAGCAGCCCAACGTTTAACCTTGACCAACTTTCTAGTTTCTATAGTATGGAGACTAACTCCAAGATTTATTATACAATTCTCTGGTTTCTGTATCTCCAATCTCATTAAAAGGTTAAATTAATGATTGTGATAACCTCGGTAATCAGTATAGAGCACTGGTTTTAGAGGAAAATAAGCAAAAACAGATATACGAAACTAAAATGTAGCCTTGTTATTCCTCGCTCCCATCAATCTACCCTTAAAACTTGTTCTAAAATCGCATTTTGACTTGTCCAATTTTAGGTCAATGTTTAATCATAGAGAAAACTAGTACCTTCTGGGTTAATAACCAATAAATTGTTGAAGTTATCAGCAAAATGCATTCTATTTAACAACCCCAATTCAAACCGAGTTCAAAGCATTTTTACCAGAAGCATTCGCCAAGGAGAGGCAATCCAGGGGCCAGAATCAGATGAAGCGGCAGAAATAACAGTCCCTTGAAAGCACGACATTCTCGAGGAATCCTCTGTTTCAACTGCCATCTTCACTCTGGTTCCAGCAGACCAGTATATACCGAGTCCAGCCTCCACCAACTCCGATCTCACCACAAAATCAGTCCAACCGGGACGAGGATAGTACACAACCTCGAATGGCAACCCCTTCGCGGCCTTCTCTGCTGCTTCCGCAACCGCCTCAGCCATCATCCTCCCCCTTCCTTCCTCTTTCATTGCTCCTCCGTCACTTATCTCTCTCCACCTTCCAGAATCCCCTCCACCTTCTCCTTTTTTCATCACTCGACGGATTCCAATAAACATTTTCCCATTTCCATCCCTCATGAAGACTACGGAATCCCCGGCAATGAGTTTCTTTTGATTAACAAATTTGCTCCATCCCGTAGTGAGCAGATGCCGACGCGGCGTTCCTCGGTAAATATGACGAAACTCCCATGTCCCACCGCGAACATCCGTGATGGAGAGAGTCTGAACCGGTGGGTCAGCATTGTAGTCCAGAGGCGGGAAAATAGATTCGGCGCAAGTCCGCGGGACCGAGAATCCGCCGCCATTGTTAGCATCAGACGGCGTTAAAATCTTGGCAAAGGGAACGATCTTATCAGAATCTTCAACTTCACAATTACTGTCAAGATATTGATTCGGAAGTCCAGAAGATTCGACAGGGTCTAGGAAGAGTTTCACGAAGACTTCGTCAGTTATGGGATCGACGAGGCAATGAACGTCGGAGACAAAGCAAACGATTGCAGGCCTGGAGAGTACGGTAGAAGACAGTAACTGCTCCGAACCGCAAGATTGTTCCACGTGTCCTTGAGGAAAGTAGTAAACTCTTGAGTTAACAGTGGGTATTCGAACGGAGGATCCAGCGCAAGCTTTCCAGATCCTTAAATCTACCTGTCGTACCTCTGTTGTAGTCGGCCGTGGAGGCGGCATCGGTGGGCGTTAGGGTTTTAAAAAAAGATACAGAAAGTCTGTTTTGTTGAAACAGGGCAGAATCTGGTGAAGAGAGTGAGATTCGGAGAATCAGGCAGGAAACCAAAATTCTGTTAGCATCAGCAGAAATACTATTTGATTGGTTAAAAATTTACAGTTTTAGCCCACGACCAACTTAAATTAAAACACCCACTACCCTCCTACCTCACTCGTCTACTCCATTGCGTGTTCTTCACTCGCTCTAGTTCTTATTTATTTATTTATAAATTTAAGTGAATTTTCAAATATTTCTCATATATAATTCATTTACAGCTATTTAAAAAAGAAAAAAACTTGCCATGTTGTTCTTGAAAGTGCGAAAATACCCTTTAAGATTATTGCGGAAAGGAATCAGTCCATCCGTATTGTGTTTTTGTACGGCATAAAATCAAAAAATCCTCTGACATTTGATTTTTTTATAATTTTTTAAGTGTAAACAAACTTTTAATATTTTATTTTTATTTAAAATATTTTTATAAAAATTATTAATTAACTAACGATGATGCTTTACAATATTATGATAATGGATAATACCATATATTCGGAGGTGTTGATGTCACACTATGATATGTTAACAATATTTCAATTACTTTTATATAAATTTTTATTAAATTATTATAACTAATTAAACTACGACACATAAAATTATCTAATTAATTTACAGAATCAAACTTGTAAAAAAAATAAAAAATAAAAAATATTGTACCTAAGACCTAAAGGTAACGCATTATGCAATTAACCATTGAATTGGGTGGTAACATTAAAGGAAATTTGAGAATTATAAGTGTAATTATCTTGTTTGTTAGTATTTATAAAATAGGTAGATAAAAATAAACATGTTTAAAGATCGATATTATGGGACTTGATAATTATAAGATGTATGATGAATTTAAAAATATTTAAGACTTGTAAGGGCTTTAGGGATCGTATAGGGTCACTCAATAAGTATATAGATACCGATAATTTATTCATTAATAAATTTCGATAATATAATAATCTGCGCACTAGTTAATTTATTTAGGGTTTCGACGAAATTCATGTTAAAAAATAAATATTAATATTTAAATAAATGATTAAAAAGATATTAAATAATTAAATGTTCTAACAAATGAATCTTAATGATTTTTATAAGCTTTAGAGAGCGAAAAAAATTATATAATCTTGTGCTATACCAAGATACTTTAAGCTAGTGGGTAGAATATCAGTACAAACTTCACCTGTATTGGTATGTTATTTAACATTGTATTAATATTCAAGAAAATTTAAAATTTTCAATAAACAAGTTTATATCGGTGCACATATGAATATCAATATCTAAAGATACTATACCGATACTTATATTCAAGTATTGATACCAATATAAATAGAATAACCTAAGAAAAAAATTGACGTTGACAACTAATAACCTATTTAATGTCTTCATAAATAAGATAATATGATTTAATAGAGATAATAAATAAAAATGATTAATATATTCTTTTATAATGTATTAATAACTCGATAAAATAAAATTAAAGATGTGACGATAATTTTTTTTGAACAAGCTAACAGTGATTACAAGTAGTATCTGTTCTAGAATATAATCTCCACCATTTGACATTGATCGCTCAATCACTCTGCTGGTATCGCTAGTGCTCGAACTCGTGACCTCTAAGAACATCAACCGTTCCTTTAACCACTTGAACTAGAGGGTTCGTATTTTTTATATATCAAGTAGGTATTTGATTATTTGTGTTGTTGATGGATGAGATTCAGACACTAGTGAGAAATTGTTGCAAACTATTATCATATATGTGGAATGTATGTTCTCGATGTTGTGCGACCCTGGTCTTATTCGATAATATGAATTATAATGTATTAATAACTCGATAAAATAAAATTAAAGACATGACGATAATTAACAATAATAAAGATCTTTGAGATCATATTTTTTATAATATCGAGTAGGTATTTAATTATTTGTGTTGTTGATTGCTAAGAATCAGACACTAGTGAGAAAGTGTTGCAAACTATTATCATATATGTTGAATGTTTGTTCTCGATGTTGTGCGACTTTAATCGTATTTGATAATATGAATTATAATGTATTAATAATTCGATAAAGTAAAATTAAAGATGCGACGATAATTAACAATAATAGAGATCTTTGAGATCACATTTTTTATATATCGAGTAGGTATTTGATTATTTGTGTTGTTAATTGATATCAGTGACAAAATGTTACAAACTATTATCATATATGTTGAATATATGTTCTTGATGTTGTACGATCCTAGTCTATTCGATGATATTTTGGAAGAGATTTTATATATAAGTGTATATTTATGAGATTATGTGATATCAAGTCTCACTTAAAATTTATATTATCACTTTGTGTGCTTTTGTCCAAATGATTTAACGAGAACTCTAAGTATTGCTAGGCCTTAAATGCTGTATATGATAACATGCATGGTAAGAACATGTACTTAGACAACTAAAGATAGTATTATATATTTATTTATTTATTATTATTTATATTAACTTGTATATTTATATTTAATCAGTATTATATGTTTATTTATTTTTTATTATTTATAGTAATTTATATATTTATATTTGTGATTAACATGAATTATAGTATAATAAATATGTACCACTAAATTGTATGAGTTTAGTTCTTGAAATTATTGTTTTCATGTGTATATTAATAGATTGATTAGAAACTCGAAAAAACATATTAGTTTGAGATTCTGATTGATAAAATATAATATTTATATTTAATAAATTATTTATTAGTGTCAGTAATTTTATTTTAAAATATTATTTTAATATAGAATGCATAAATTAAAACTTATATTTTATAAATTAATTTATATTATTTATTTAATATATGAAACATTAAACAATATAATGTTATGAATTAAACTAAATCTATAATTTTTAAATGAAATCTTTTTAACCTTAATTTTTAAGCGAGTGACCTGAATATATTCCTTCCAAATCCAAATTGAATATTACATTTTTCAACTTTTGATATTTATTTGGAAAATATAAACGTAATTTTTATATAATACAACTTCGAAAAGGAAAAAAGAAAGAGAAATTATATAGCAATATCATATCAACTTATATAAGAAACAACCCACAATAAGTTTCAAACAGAACATAACAAAGAGTAGAACAGCGTGAGCTAAGCTCACTGTTCTTTATTTAAAGATAACACGACACAGTTCTTGACAACACGGACATATATAGGAGAGTAAAATATTAATTGCAGTGAAACTAGAGGATTAACATAAGGAAACATACCGAGAGCTTCAGGATTCACTCATCTTCCGACTCCGATTCGGCAGTCTGGAGCCACTCGATGAACGGCTTGACGTTCTTCCAAATTTGAGAATTCTTATTCTTACTAGCTACACCCTTCTGGTACCATTCCACGATGAATTCTTCTTCCAAAATGTCATCATCATACAGCACTTTAAGAACCAATGCCACCTCCTTCGCAGCCTCGGGGCTAGCCTTGCTGCAAAAAGACTCAAGAGAATGGAGGAGCACCATCTGACATCCTTCTTCTTTGGCTGCTGCTACTGCTGCTGCAAGGTAGTTCTTCTGTTTGGCTACTTCTTTGGCAAACCCTTTGCCCACGTTGTTAAAGAGTGCTGTCCATAGAGCATCCATCACTTCTTGGGAGGTTCCTGATAGTGAACCTAGGAAAGATTTAAGCTGAGCTGGAGATGAACCGTTCTTGAGGTGGTCATTTATCTCATTAACGAGTTTACCATGGACATAGACACCATTTTCGTTTACCTTGGTCTCATGCTCAGGAGACTTCTTCAACGACTTGTTCTTCTCTTCATTGGTCATAAGCATCACCATGTCTGCGGTAACAGCACTCAACTGTTCTTGGATACGCTGCTGAGCAGCCTCCAGTGAAGTATCAGTTTGCCACTGAACATTATCATCATTGTCAACATCACTGGCAACCGGTTCGTTCTCATCAGACTGACTGTGTTCAGGGGAACGATCATCATCAGAATGTTTGCTTTTCTTCTTGGTTACTGCACCTTTCGAACCAGCAACCTTTGAAGTAGTAGTGGAACCTTTCTTTTTTGCCTCTTTTTTAATCTTCTTCAGCTCTTCATCTGCGGCCTCACCCTCCTTGAGTCTTTCCTTTTCAGCCCTCCTCATCGCCTTCTTGTCTTTTGATGACTTCTTTGCCTCAGGTGGGTTCTTAAGAATGAAAGTTGTAAGCTTATCCCTCATATCAACATCAGAAACAAACCCACATGCAGCACATTTCAGAGTAATCATCTGTGTCTTGGTAATAAGAATCTCAGTTTCAGGGTTCCCACAACCATAGCACTGAACATACTTCTTAATAAAGTTCTCAAGAAGCCCAGCAAGCTTCGCGGTATCATGAGCTCCATTTACAAGTGAAGTTCCACTCTTCTCATCAAACTTGGATTGGGCTCCAAGTTCACAACCAAAATACTTTGTAGTGTAAGAAGCAGGTCTAGCCAAAGCCTTTGCAATCTCAACCATGTTAACCACATTAGTCTTGATTCCATTTCCTCTCCCTTCAATCTTGGTTATCATCCTGGGCATCTTATACCTATAAAAGGCATCATCACTGTTGGAAGCACCAATATTTTGCAAAGCCATCTTGATCAGACTGCGGCAAAGACTTTATCACAAAGGAGGGATCAGATACTGGTGTTTCCGATTGTTGTAAGATATCCTTTATCAGATAGCTTTCTCACACTCGGAACAGGTCGCAGAAAATGGCAACCAAGTTTTTGTGTGTGATTGACCTCAATATGCATGCAGATAGCTTCAGAAGAGGAAGGTCTACTCTTTTTTCTAGAAGTGGGACAGTATTCTCCAAGCAATCCAATTGATGACAAAAAGAGAGAGGCCCGTTCAGACATAAAAAACGATTCAAAAGTAATGCCCTCCACTTTGACAAACTGGTCGACGCAGCAAACTGCCAACTTCCTGAAAGACAATAACAGAGTTAACACAGACGCAGGCTATAATGCAAGGGTACCAATGAAGGGTATAAAGCTTGTCAAAATCAGGCAAGCTTCACTAATAACCACACCAATCCAAACCACATCAACTCTATTCTCAATGTTAGATATATAAGGTCAAAAGAATGAAAAAGATTTTTAAAAATTAAAACTTCAAATACACAAAGCAGCAAAGTTAACAAGCATGTTTCTTAAAAGCCTTCAGATTCCAATATTTAATAATCTAATTGGGGTTATCTTAAACATTTTATATCAACCAATCCATTGAAGTGTAAAACAGAAAAAAAAAAAAAAAGATTTTTTAAATTAAGGGTGAATTAAAAGAAACAGAAAAAGGAAAAATCAAATGTATAATAATAAACTTATCAAAAATATATATAATAATAATATCTCCATTCTAGAACCTTGTAATCATATTAAAATTTGTTAAAAGAAGGGGTAGTTTAATGAGATAAATAACCAATAATTATTCAACACCCACTAAACATTCAATACAAAAAATTAAATAGATAAAATACCGTAGGATTCAGCATCCAATTTTATATCATCTAATACGAAATCTAATTCCAAAAAATGGAGAATATAAGGGCTCTGACCACGACCAAACAACATAGATCCGATCATCGGAAAAAAACTAGAAGCTAAATCAAAATAAATAAGCACTTAAAAACAAAAACATAAACAGATCTACAACGATTCAACAACAAAATAAATAGATAAATCCATCTATCGAACAAATAAACATGTGATTCGAATTAACATCCAGAAAAAGGCAATATATTAAATCGAACAAATAAACGGAAACACCATACCTTCGATAAGATTAGGAAAACAACCGGGAAAATATAAGATTGGTAATTTCTGAAAGAGAAGCCGAGGCTGAAGCTTTCCTTAAGATAACCAGGGAGTTCTGTTGTGGAGGAAAAAGAGAGAAGCACGTTGCTTTATATACGGTGACCTTAGGGCAAAATTAGCTTTTTTGAATTTTATATTTTCGAATAAATTAGTTATTCTAGAACCGACTTACCTAATTACATCACTACCCTTAATTTCAGTTTGTATTTACGGTTTGCTTTTTTTTTAATGTTTCAAATTGCAATTTATTTATTAAAAACAGATATTATATTATTATTATTATATATATGCAGAATTATTTGTTTTTATTATTGTATGTCCTTGTCTGAATGTTTATAATTATTTTTTAGACTTTTTAAGCTAGGTTTTATATGCTTATGTAAATAGTTATATTTTAATTATTAAAATATTATTTATAGAAGTATTTGTCAAATCAAAATGCAACTTGCCGTTAAAATGAAATTTATAATTTCTAAATGAAAGATGAAAGGGTGAAAATGGAAATTAAATGTCAGAAAAAATCTTTAAATCTAAAATAAATAAAAAATAGAGAAGTTGACGTGGCACCCATACCATGCAAGTAAAGTCGGTTTCAAGCTTTCTAATTTTGCGTGTCTAACCATACTTCCTAGATTAAATCTACACCTTTGATTTATTATCTCCAAACCCTAAATGCACGCTTCAAAAATCGCACCAGATTATTGTTTTTTTATTATAGATTTTTTTTTAAGGTCAAAATCTAGTTTAAAAATAATTTAAATCTATTTTTATTCTTTGAATTGTACTCTCTTTTTAAGGTTGTAAAATTGAAAAAAAATGAAAAATTGGATTAATTTATTTAAATCGAGATTCAAAATTAATCTAAATGTGATCCTTTGATTTTGACCTGAAATCGATTTGTATTGATCCGAAATCAATCTAAATTCTAGTTGAACTAAAAATGGACTTGAACTTATTGTCAATCAAATCGAGTGGACCAAATCGATTTTTACACAAACCAAAGGCAACTCAAAATAAATATATATATATATTAAAATAAAAAAATAGAATATGAATTATCGCACAATTCACCAAAAATCAAATATATATACTATACAAAATGATATATAAGGTGTAAAATCCTAAATTGGGCTAAAAAATTGATTAAAATTGTTCGATCTCTTACTAACCCAATATAAACCTGATTCAAAAATAATCGAATCGATATTAATCGAATCAAAATTCAACTGAACTGAAACTCAACCGACTCGACTCGATACACAAACCAAAATCAACATAGACATGAATTAAAACAAAAAAAATTTAAACCATACTCAATCCAAACCGAATTTAAGCCGATTATAATCAGAATTGAAATAACACAAATCAAAATAATCAAACTGAATCCGAACCAAATAACTGTTCGTCACCTCTACTCTCCTTCTACGATAGTTCTTAAAAAATTGTTACATTACATTGAACTTATATTTTATTCACTCTTTTAATGTCATTATTGATTTTTTTATCAACTTTTTTTTTAATTTTGACTCACAATTATTTAAAATTTATTATTGATAAAAATATAAAAAAATTATATTTTGGTGAATAAAATATAAAATTTTAAAATTTTAAGTAGCTATTTAAGTATAATATCAAAATCCTCCCTTAACTGACTATTTTAAAAGAGCTATTAATTAAATAATTAACGTCTAAAAACAAATTTAATGTAACTAATTTTTCTTCAAAAGATTTTCTCTCAATCTCCCTGGCGAAACACCTTACTTTCTTTCAAATTTTTAGATAAAATCTTGTTTTTATTATTGTCTTTTCAAATGAGATTATAATGATTTTCCTATCAAAAAAGAATGAAAGTTTTGTTTTTTGTCTAGAAATATTTCTTGGAAAAATATCTTTAATTCATTTTACTTTAAAATTTTCTTGGAAAAAATCTTTAATTCCTTATATTTCAATTTTTCTGAAAACAAAAGGTTTAATTCTTTTCATTTGACATTGTTTCTGGAAACCAAAAACCTTTCATTTGTTCATTTAAATATGTCCGAAAATAAAATCTCTTAAAATCAACTACAAAAAGGTTGTAATATAATATAATAACCAATCATTTTATAATCATTAAATAATTTAATGATATTTTATAATAATTAAATAGTGAATTTATTATAATTAAAATTTTAAATAATCATTTTATAAAATTGACAAAGTTTAAGACATTTTATTACAATTAATACATTACGTTAATTGTCTAGTTAGTTCATTGTTAAACTATTAATGATTAAATAAATTATTTTAAGATAATTTAATGACTATTTAAAAATTATACTCTTAAATCTTATCCATTAGCGCCTAACAAAAATAAAAAACTCACCTCCTAAAATTGAGTGTGTCACGTGAATCGATCCGATTTAATTAAAACAAAACTTTAAAATTAAAAAAAAAAAGTCAACTACTATATCCCATGGCATCTAAAATATAAGTTTAGTTATAACTTTCATCTCTATTCTTTTTTAAAATATTTTATTCTTTAATGTTACTGATGTATATTTTATTAAATCAATATTTTTATTTATATAAAATTACTATGGTAATTTGTATTTTCGTATAAACTTGTCATATCATTTTAAGTCATTTATTATTTATTGACTAATAAATTTTATCTACGAAAAGATTATTTTAAATTAAAATAAAACATTAAAAAGTTAAATACTTAAAAAAAAAATCAAAGTAATTATTCAATCAATCGTTATAAACAATTTTTAAATGAAAATAAATGGTATACTTATGATACAATTTATTGTAAAAGCTTTGAAAATGAAAACGTAAAGATAACTATCAAAGAGCGATCATAGACAATATTATACTACTTATTAGTTCTTATTCCGGACATTAAAAGATTCATATCCTACTAGCATGACAGAAAAAGAAGCAAATTCACAAATTATAGTCAAGAGTATAGAATTCACCACAGATGTTTAATGTACATATATTCGAGTCGATTATCAAAACGTGACATCATTAGTGTATAATTTAAAAGGCTGACACACCTTGATTCAAAACAAAAGTACCCAAGTTCATATCTTCCTACTTTTCACAAAGAACAAAAATCATGGTATACTAAAGATGACACAAGAATCGTACCTATTTTCATCAAGTGTGCAGGAAACAAGGCTTTGCAGTGTTGAACTATGGGATTTACCGCACAATTCCATGTATCGGGAACGATCACTTCTCAAACCAAATGCAAAGTTCACCAACCTTCTCGGGGTTTCTCTTGGTTGACAACAAAATGGTCTTTTTTTTAGTTCAAAGTTAAAGATGGTCTGCCATTGTCTTTTAAGTTGAGGTTATGACAGCATTCTGTTCACAATGTAGAAGGGAGATAGTGCTTGGTTACTGTGATTATTGAAAGGACAACATTATTCAGGTATAAAGAAAAATTCTTACCAGTCAATTATTGTTCAGAGGTGTCGAAATGGTTGTGCTCTGAGGATGCAGCTGCATCTTCCTTTGGTAAATAATGGGATTTTGTATTTTCTTGATCGGATATTCCGTTTGGATCATCATCTTCCTTGTCAGTATCCTTTTGTGACTCAATATTTTGCACTACGTCTCTATTATCTTGAGATTTCTCAACTGTTTCAACACATTGCTGGGATTGAGCTTGCGACCTAAACAAAGGAAAAGCCGCTGAAGCACCATCCGATCCTTTTAAAAGACAGACATATTTGAACACTAGTTGTTTATAGTTATTTAGCAGGTCCTCAACATCATTTATTGTCAAATCACCAGCATGAGCAAACATGTAAGGGTAATCTTGAAACACTTTGCTCGGCTGATCCTCCTTCAGAAGTAAAGTTGCCCCTCTATTCTCCAACTCTGAGATTGTTGGAATTTTAGTGATTGATGACTGATCTTCTTTACTTGACCGTTTTCCTTCAGAAGATTTAGGTCTAATAGCATGGTCCTTCTTAAAAGTGTGATGTCTGCATTCAGTTAGTTCTCTTTGATCTTGTCCAGCAATTTGGTTAATTTGACTGGACAAACCATCCAAATCTGTTGAAAGGCCGGAGAGAAGAGCTCGAGCAAACTCCATGTTTTTCTCAAACTCAGTTTCCTCCATCGAAAGGGATTTTGCATCAATATTTGAAACGAAAGCCTCAGCAGAGAGCATGTTTGTGAAAAAATAGGCTGCTTCAGAAATTAATCGAGATTGACGTCTATAACGTTGTATATACAATAGATTGGAGTGAAGTTGTGGAGGATTTGCCTGCATAACAAATTCCATTAGAGAAAAAAAAAATTAAAAATTTTTAATGGCGGGGTGATCAACTAAACAAGCAATTATGTATACTTTACTGATCTTACCTTTATGGTAACATAAATCAACACAGGAAGAAAATCATCAGCTCCAGGAGGGTTCTCGTTTGAAGCAATTGAAGCATTAAGCAATAAATTATTGATAACCTTGCAGCAATTGAGGATACACACAAGCTTGTCTCTGGGAGCCTTGTACATATTGATTTTTTGTAACTCTTTTTGTGCAAGCTGGCAACGTAAAGAATAGATTAAGAGGAGAGGACTGAAAGGTAGAGTAGCTATCATAGTGGAGAATCCAAACTTCCAAGCATATCAACATACAGGCTTTCATTGAATAAAAACTTCTTTAGAAATAAATTAGAACCAACGTCAAACTGCACTCAAAGTGTTGGGACATAGGTTGCACATGATAAATAAATGTTCTTCAATCAGTAAAAAAGTAGAGGCAGTGAATAGGGGGTGATATATTGCTCAATGGTAATTATCCACAAAACAAGAATCATTGATGGTAGATTGGACATTACAATGATGACAAGCTTGATTTAGATGGACTTTCCTTATTCTGGTGAAGTGTTAGTAAATAACTTGCAACAATGAACTGGTTAAGACTACTATTGTTCACTTAAGTATTTGCAACTAAAACTACTGAAAACGAGTTGCTCTTCTGTGGAAAATATTTCTGAGGACAACATTCACTAAAATCAGCCAAAACTTCACGTTCCAATACATGCATTACTTCAATAGAATTTATTTAATTCTAAGTACAACAGAGATATTAGCCACAAGTTCAACCAACAGCAGGAGCTATGAGCACAAAGTGAATTCAACGATCTTATTTAAGACTATCATCGGTCAGGTGTAGAATTCAGAAAAATGAAAAATATGGAGGCATGAAACTCCCATAAAAGAGGTACATTTTCCGTAGTATGAAACAAAAATGAAAAAGAATAAAATAAAACTAGAGGAATCAAACAACGGGGTAGACATTCAAGTATAAATTTATGCATCAGTGTTAGGGGTGTGCATTATTCGGTTTTAATAAAATTAATCGACCGAACCGAAATTATTTCGGTTAATTTGGTTGGTAAATTCGGTTAATGTTTTTTTTTTGAAAATTCGGTTTGAAATCGGTTAATTCGGTTTGAAATCGGTTAATTAACTGAAATTATTATATATATTATACTAAAAAATTATTTTAGTATAATTTAGTGACCTATCATGTAATTTAACCAAAATTTATAATAAATTTCGGTTAAAGGTAATTCGGTTCATTAACGGTTAAGATTTTAAAAATTTCGGTTAATTCGGTTTTGGTTAATTCGGTTCGGCCACCGACTGAATTAACTGAATGCACACCCCTAATCAGTGTTCATGGTTTTGCTTCAGTTAAATATCTAAATTTAGAAAAGCATACATTCAACAGGAAACAAAACAAATAAACTGCCATCTAGAAATGGATTGGTGCAGCATTGTCTTGTCATGTTACCAAGGCAGCCATACTGCACAAGGCCTCGTAGAACTAGAAAACCACATCATGAGTGCACATTCCTCGTTAGGTCATCCCATGGGAGCAAACATTAAAATGAGATCATATCAAATTTAGAGAAGCATACATCCAAAAGGAAACAAAACAGATAAACTGGCATCTAAAATTGGACTGGTGAAGCTTGCCATGTTACCAAGCCATGCAGTACAAGGCCTTGTAGAACTAGAAAAACACATCAAGACATTCCTCGTAAGGTCATCCCGTGGGGGGAAACATTAAAATGAGTTCATATCAAATTTAGACTCCTATGCTACAATGCGGGTAAGGCATGAAAGAATCTATCATATAATATGACTTCGATAGAGTTTCTCTATGAGGCAATATTCCTACCAATGAAAGAATCTTTCTGGCCTCCTTTAGACAAATTAAAGAAGTCATAATACCTATTAGCATTCCGTCCTTGGAAGCATATAATAAACATGTTAGCCTCTTTTGTCTGTTTCACCATGATGGATTTTGAGAATCCCTGGCAGCTTCTTGTTAAGTAGTTGTTACTTGTTAACACCTGATTTCTAGATAAAGTCATTGATTCTTATCTTCAAGGAAGCAAATACCTTGTAAATGTTTTGTTACTTCCAGCCAATGTCATATCATTAGACTATTTGCACAAAGATATCTAAAAGCATACTATGACACAGATTCAAAGGGTTCTCACTTCTCAGCACAACAGATTGCCAACCATTACAAAAATAGAAATAGTTCAAAGAGACAATGTACACCGTGAAGGTAAGTTTACTCAATACTGCAAGCAATGTGTGTGCATGTGCATTCAAGACATAAATTCCGTCATTTACCAGCCATGATGTCTCATTCTGAAAGGTTGGCTTAATATCCAAATTCTCAGGCCGAATGAATTGCTGAACAAGAGCCATCTTCTCAGAAAGTTGTTCATCATGCTTTACATCATCTGGGAGTGAAGCAAACACACGGGTAAATAACTTTGTCATAACATACTTCTCCAATCCCTGTATTTGCGAAAAAGAAAAGTTGAATACATAAACCCCATATGGAAGATTTTCCATTAAAAAAAAGCAAATTACCTAAATATACAAAAGATAAGAAATTTAATACATTAAATATACGCAAGTAAAATCAGTACAAGGCGACTTACTTCACCAGCACTGTCCAGCTCCTCCTCAGAGCATCCAGCCCAAAGCGGATGAGCTCGAAAAGCAGCTTCCATGTTGGCAAAGAATGCCTGTACGGCCACACTATCCCTTTCGGGATCAGGAGCATTGTTCGAGAACGAAACTATGAAACTGTAATATGACGACACGAACGAAACTAAAAAAATCAAAACCTAGAAATGACAGCCTAGAAATGGAACAACGCAACCCAATCCTTCAGAAATTAAGTTTGATTCGGAAATTAATTGGAAAAAAAAAAACATTCCCATCGGGGGTTATACTTAAATTTGAAGAAATCCACAAATAAATTTAAACAATCGACCAAATAAATAATCATTAATCACTTCCGGTTCGTTTCAAATCACGTTCCATCTCGAGTCTCTATATACATCTAAAGATGAACAACTAAAAAGACACAGGGACAATAAATAATGAGATTGAAGACCTTTTGATAGATTTGACGAAATCAGCGGCGGCAGGCTGGCGCATACGCTCTAGAAAATCTTGCAATCCTAGGAAAACGTCGGCGTTCTCCATTTTCGGCAACCACCGTCTGATTCTTTTGCAGTCTCCTAGCACACGTTGATTAGAGAGGAGAAAGGAAGCCTCTAGAATAAGAGGAGTGCCTGATTGAAGGGAGAGTTGCAGTTGCAGACAATAACCCCCAAAGAGTTACAGCTATTGATTTTTCCGGTAAACTACATCCATGCCATTCAACTATTAGTAAGTTTACATTTTTTATCATAAAATTATAAATGTTATATTTACACCACTCAAATGACCGACTTCTTACATTTTAGTCATTTCTCCGATAGCAGATAACGCGTTCCATTTATAATGGGATTATTACACCTTTCGTCATTGTATTATGAATAAGTTAAAAATTGAATCATCTTATTTTAAAGTCAACAATCATGTCATTAACTATTAATTGTTGCACAGTAAATTACATTTTATTTAGTTTAAGTGACCAAATACAAACTTACTTATAGTTGAGTGAATAAACATAATTTACTCATAATAGAGTGATCAAGATGTAATTAACTTAAGAGTAATCTGATTGTTATAGTTGGCAACTAGGTTGAACCTTCTGTAACATTTTAAAATAAGATCCAATTGTCAAATTACTCGTAATCCAACAATATGTGATGTAATTTACCCATTTATACTTTACAATAACAAGAAAAACAGTTCTTTCCCTCAAAGGACTAGATGATTTTTTTTTAATTTTAAAATAGACTCAGTTTGTTGCTTTTTAGTGTTGGATCAATTCCGTAAGAATGGAGATCTTGATTTCAGAATTGATATTTTTATGGTTTAGATACAAGTTTTAGGGTCTCTAAAAAATATAGATCACTTGTAGTGGGATGAATAACAGTTTGACGTTGAGATGCCGACGTCTTCAATTCAGATGCAGCTGGAAATCAAGGAATATATATCTCAAACATTATATATATATATATATATGAGAGTTATTATAATGCCAACTCATGATGTAATAAATATACAGGTTCGCTTCTCCCGACATGTCTCAGGCAAGACCGGTTAAGGGGGTGATACAGCACATTTTGATTGGAATGGCTCCTGAGTTGACTCGTCTAAGTTTCGAGTTTATAAGCTCATTAATATAAGACCTCTTCTTTGGTATATAAACAGAATAAGCTACAAATTCCCAGGGAACAGTTGCTAAGTAGACACTCGTTTGTGTAATTCAAACCTGTTCGAGTAGTAGCATCGTTAACTCTGTTCTTTATATGGTGTCCAGATTAATTTGCTAACATCAACCTCAAGACCACCACGGCCAGCAGCTTTCAGATGGCGATCCAAGACTTTGGGGTCTGCACAGATAACATGCTGACCTTTCCTGTACTGAATCAGTTCTAGACTCTGGAGGGTGGTCAATATATCCTCTGCCTTTATTGCTGTCATGTCGCTGAGCTCCTGCAGAAAAATAGCATTTAACAATTCAGTGAATTTTGTACAAATATGAATCAGAATTCTAAGAGAAATTGAATACTAGATATAGATATTCAGAAACAGATCAACAACAAACAAGAATAAATAGTTTATTATCAGAGGCAGCAGCGAACCTATCAATTAAGGCATGCTCCTTACCATCAATTTCATTTCCCCCCTCTTATTTCTATGTGCAAGATAACGTGCTGATTTTAGTTTCTAGATCAGTACCTTATCCATTGTCATTGATCTAAAATGAAAGGAAGAGACCCTATTCACAAGCTACTCAAGCTCGACTGAAACTTAATCTTATCCAATTTCTTGATTACAAATGAACCAAATGAATATTTTAATTCTCAGCACCAAAAGTTCCTGATTCTATTTACTTGATATGTAAATAATCAAGTCCTTCCAATCAAAATGAATCTCTGTCAATAATAGTGGAATCCAACCAAATTGAACAAGCATTTTACCATGTAGGTTTGACTCAACTGAACCACCCTCCTAAACAAGCACATAAATTCTCATAAGGACGAATAAGAAAGGAGTTGCGTAAGGAAATGGCCACTACATTTTTAATACAGCTTCAGGTAGTGATACCTTGATGGAAATATTTCCTTTATGCTTTTTCAAGATGTCTAAAAGAACCCTCGTCCAGTACCCCCTGTAGCTCAACAGCCCTAGGTCGGAAAGTGGTCTTTCAGGTGTTCCAACTTTACCTTCTTTCTTTGAAAGTTCATATGCTGGTCCATAACAGAGACAAAATAAACAATAAAGCTCAATTAATAAATACCAAATAGAATGAAATGCAAAAGTACAATACAACAATATTAAGTATAACAGCATTTGTATTCAAGATTATGCAACAAGCACACAACAATGTTACATTCTCTGATTCTCATTTAATGCTAAAATAAAAAATTATCATCTTTTTGCAATCTCTCCCTCTCTCTGTCTAATGTATAAATAGCCTATTCTGATCCATTAATAAAACAACCCCCCCCCCAAATAAAAAAGGGGCAGGGGCAGAGAGCTTACAGAAAGCAATCAAAAACTTTCCATAGCCTTTCCTTTGATATGGAGGAAGAGTAAGGATGCATGCCAAATTATACGATTCCTCAGAATGCTTTTCCTGCACATACAAATAAACAATAAAGTTTACTACTTCAAAGCTTCTAATTTGGTGCTACAAAGGCAATAATTGTGGTATCCACCCCTTGCCATATATAAGAATGGCCCAAACATATAGACATTTGTTACAAACCCACACTACATCAAACCACAAGAAAAATGCACTCGAAAATTACCTTGGAGAAGTATCCAACCATATGGCAACCTCGATCATCACATTCACACAATATATAAAACAGAAACAAGTCAACATCATAATAAAGTGTCTTGTGGTCAAGGAATAACTTAGCCAAATAACAAAGATTCTGTCCATAAACTTTGTTCTTTTTGCCATCAACCTGTTACAAAATATTTGAGCAAAAAAACATGAATGTTAACAACAATTAAATATCTGCAGCATCCTAAAACATGTAATTATGTAACATGAATATACAGCATGGGAGCTAAAATAAAAGTGGTGACAAGTATTTCTACACTTGTAAGTCATAAGGGGAAAAAACACTATTCAAGGAAAACACTATTCAAGACAAATTATGGATTCCATGATTATTTGATTCATATAGATTTGAATTAAAAATTGTATTTCAAAAGGTGCAATTAAAAACAATGGGTATAATTGAATCAAACCGGAATGATATAGATTTAAATAACCAGCACCAAGAAAAAAAACGTTTTCCTTTTCTTTTTGAGTTAGCAAAGAAACTAGCATCAGCAAAGACACTTCAATAGCATACCTCAAACATTGAAAGTGTACCACTTCTATATATTTCATCACCAGGTGGATGCTTCAGATCACACTTCCTCTACACATAAGTTATAAAAACAGAATTAATATATTTCAGCCATGTTTTGTCACAAGGCAATTTCACATTGACAGACACTTCTTTTTTTTTTTTGACAGAGCAACATCCTACATCTATCACAGATTCCATCTATCCTTGACATGATAAAGAGAGTACATAATACATAATATAAACATAAGCATATATAACACTTCCTATATAAGCAATTACCCTGCCAAGACGTGCAAAATGAAGACGTTACTTCAAGATATCAAGGCAAAAAGATCAATGGCCATGGAGGAACTGGTACATAGAGAACATCTACAGCTTTATATACAAGCAATTACAATGCTGGAAAGTTCAAAGTTGCACTAAACTAACTTACTAAGTGCATATAAAGCTAGAAAGGAACTGATACATGGAAGATTAATAAATTTTTTGAAGTATTCCAACACAAAGTGTTGTAGGATAAGAGTTTGCTATGCTAAGGGAACACTCACCATATGCCTTTGAAGTTGCTCTTTGCGCTTCATGAAGTTGAGGCAAAACTCACAAAAGTACAACTTCAACGAATCATTATACTCTGGGGGAAAAGGGGAGAAGTACCACGTCTCAATTTCATATCTTCCAAGTTCTATAGTCGCTATATTTTTCACCTTTGTGAATTCTTCATGCTCACGCAAACTAGCAGCATCTAACTCCTCATGGCCCTATTATCAAACAACAGAGCAGACTATTAAGGGTTTACAAAATTTTACAAAAGCAACCACATTTAGAACAATTTAAATGGGACTCGTATCTTCAACATCACCAATTGAAAGTTCTACATTTACTTACTACTTCTACATGAGTCTCATCAATCTTGCGTTTCTGGTGGCGAGTCATTTTTAAGCTCGTGACCTGAAATCGTCATTGTCTAGTTTCTTCAAATGAATACAACCTCAAAGATAAAGTTTGTAAAATGAAATGTGACAATTTGCATTGGAAACGGTTGTTTACCTTATCTTCAACCTTTTCATCAACAACAGTTTCGACAGAATCAAGATCAAGTTGTTCAAGCTTCACCCATTCATCAAGCCTTCTATTAACTATGATTTCAATATTAGTAGTATTGTTAAATATATATATATATTATAAAATCTAAACTCTAACAAAACAATTCTAAAATTTAATTGTAATTGAAAAAAACCCTAAGAAATGGAATTTAATTAAAACCCTAAATCTAAGAGATATCAGAGTCTTACACTCAGTGTAATGAACGTAGTATTCGTAACCATTGGGCCCATCGTAGTGCATCTTACGGCGTTCGATGACCTTGACGGGATGATATTTGTCGTCTCTCCAACGGCACATCACGCGAGTACCCACCTCCAGCGGGAGCATACTCGACCTCCTCTTCTTCGTTGCCTCGGACTCTGGCAACAGCTCCGCTTGCGCCCCGTTTCCGGAGGGCAGAGTCTTGTGGTCGCCGTCGGCAGGTGCGGCGGCATTAGACTGGGTGGAACCGTTATCTGTACCTGTCGGCGTGTCTATGGAACCCATTGGGTGGTGACGATGCGAAACGATGAAAGATGATTGATTATATTTTGGGCTTTGGCCCATGCGCTTCATTTATTATAGGGTAAACCACACAGTTAGTCTCCAAACTATAAATTATTTTTATTTTGGCCTCTAAAAAGAATATTTTGCAAACAAACCACCCAAGTTAAGGTTTTGTTTCATGTTAGCTACCCAACTATCAAAAACTTTCATTTTAACC
This sequence comes from Abelmoschus esculentus, assembly GCA_035048815.1. Classification (NCBI taxonomy): domain Eukaryota; kingdom Viridiplantae; phylum Streptophyta; class Magnoliopsida; order Malvales; family Malvaceae; genus Abelmoschus; species Abelmoschus esculentus. Next base: position 4,265,639 of record JAUCBN010000037.1, read on the forward strand.
GTGACATGTGTCAAAATATACATTTTTCAAAGTCTATCAAAAATTAGAACTTCTCCTGGATCGTCTATTGCAGGAGAAGAGATTATATCGTGAACTCTTTCTAACACGTCATCTGTGATCCATACAATTAGGTCTGTTCATCTTTAAGTAATTATCTAATAATTACCCACTCATTAATTACATGTAGAAAAAAGATGATGATTCACCTTAAAAATATAAGATAAATTAATCTGATTAATTAAAACCACAGATAACATAATGAAAGGATCATTAAATAGTTTTTATGGACATTTGGCCATCACTTATCCAAGTAGAGGGGCTAATCTAGGGATTATCCAGTTTTCATTGGGGTCCAGAACTTAACAGCCCAAGTGGATCACTGCTCTTTCAAGTTTGAACTCATAAAACAGAACAAAACCCTGGGAAAAACCGCTTACAGAAGTTGCAGTCTCTGATTCTCGTCTCATCTACTCTTTCAGCGGTCAAGAATGTTGGGTTTACGGTGCTCTGCCGGAGCAGTCTCAGATGCTACTCGTCGGATCCTTCAAACCATGACGGTGCGTATCGTTCCATATTTCTCGTCATCTAAAATATTTACAATTTTGAGAATTTTTTAATCCATGGTTATGATTATATCTTTTCAGATCTAGCCATGTCCTAACTCGTTATAAACATTGGATATCTGGGTTCATAGATGTTTGTTTCATTTAGTATTTCTCTACGTATAAGCTCATTAAAGTAAGGAAAATTAGAAGTGGATTTTGACCTATTTTGTCATGTAAATTAGATTTTGGTATAAGGGTGCTGAGGCTTTTATATCAGTCAATGGTGTTATTTTTCAATTGGATTTCCATTTTCTTTCTTTTGTTGCAATTGAACTGTAACAGACCTGATGTTATGTTATGCTTATTTGTACTTTTGTATAGACCTAGTATATAGTTAATCTTGGATAAACTAGAGTCTATTGTTTTCTGCAGTTCCATGGAATAAGAGTGCAAGGCATTCGTGTGGGAAGTGCTGAAATTCCTGACCACAAGCGCATTGCAGTTTCCCTTCAGAGCATCTATGGAATTGGTCGGAACAGAGCTTGCCAGATTTTAAGCGAGCTCAATATAGACAACAAACTCACAAAGGAATTAACTGGAAGAGAACTCATGGCTCTTCGTGAGCACGTCTCTTCCACATATGTCATTGGAGAAGATTTGGTATAAACTTCTTGCCTTCAGTACTTCCTTGCTTGAGAAAACTTACTTTCTCTAACATCATTGATTTCCTTGGTAATTTAGAGGCGATGTGTCAATGCGGACATAACCAGATTGAAAAGTCTTCAATGCTACAAAGGGATTAGGCATGAAGATAAATTGCCTTGCCGAGGACAGCGAACAAAAACCAATTCCCGGACTGCAAAAAAGGGACTAAATTCTGTTTCAGAAAGACACAAAGCCTCTCATATTTAGGTCTAGTTTGTTGCCTTCATCTGGAACTTCTTTTGACAGTTGTCATTTTGGCCTGCTACTTATTCAATAACTTTCTTCATCAATTAAAGCCGATTATGTATCCTTTTTCCTATATGCTTTTATCCTACTACTGAGATGTTTAGCATTTGAGCTTTCCTGGCTCAAGGATTCAACTTTGCTAGTTCAGTTACATATGTTGGGTGGAATAATGAAGACCCTTTTTATTTATGGATTTTTTTGGAACATGGATTTGATGTCATATCATTGTCATTGGTCATTTCTTCACGTCTTGCTGATATGTGTGTTGACCATTAATTTCTAGGGCTGCCAAGATACTTACCATTTACTTTTTAGTGAACATTGTAAAAGCTGGTCTAAAACTGCAGTGGATGGTAAGTTGGTTGCTTTATTTTCTGGGGATTAGCATGATAGGAGCTATTGGTATCCTATAGGCAGCTCATAGCGCACCATTTATTAGTATTCTAATGGTGTTTTGTTCCATATGCTCGGCATGCTTGTGCCAGTGGTTAGTATTCGAACGATGTTCCATTATGTTTGACATGCATGCGTTACTTGAATAGCATACCTCTGAAGACCCGTTTATGCATACATTATTAGTATGATATATGCATCAAAGTTAGCTAACTTATTATTGATGATAAAATTACTTAAAAGGAGTGAGATGGTTAGAATGTAAGAAAGATTAAAGTTCCAAACATCATAGCGCCAAGACTATTTGTTCCTATTGACACTGTAAATCAATTGTGCAAAGTGACTTTATTTAAGCTGTTCCCTTGCATACAGAAACAGTTGCTCATATGAAGAAGGGAAGAGAAAGGTATTTGAATTATCATCCCTTTCTTTTTTTTTTTTTTTTTTGTTAATGCTACTTGAATGATGATAATGGATATTTTATTTTGCTATATGAGCTAATTTTCTTAGTTGTGGATTTATTGTTGAATGGTTAAAGATTGTTTATTTTTGCTAAACTGAATTATCTCTGTTGATTGATTGGTAAGTGGTAGACATACTATTAATAATCTTAGTTAATCATAATTATGAACAAGTTATGTTTGGCTCCTTTGTTTTAAGCCTTACAGGATGAGCAATGGCAACTGTTGTAGCAAACTTTAGACATTTAGTTTGCCTTGCAAGATTTGTAGGACTGCTCTTAAAGTTTAATTAGATTTTAAGCTTATAGACATGCATTATTTTCAATGATGGTTGATTTAGATTTAGTAATTCGAAAGATGCCAAGTCTTCTTTAAGAGATCCTTTAGATCATTGTCATAATATAATTTTAGCTTGGCAATTTACATGAATTAGCATTCGCAATAAATCCCAACTTTCTTATTGCATTTCACCATATCACCTTTCTGGATGGATATATTCATCTAGCCTTATTTCCTGTTAAGATTGTTGAGACATTTAGGCTAAAGGGTATTTTTTGTCTTTAAGTTTGACCCTAAATTAATAATCTAATCCTTCACGTAAAAATGCAGTGAATTAGGTTTTGTAGTTTGCGAATTATAGCAGATTGGCCTCTTGATCAATGTTGATTACGTGATAGATAATGATATTGACGTGATAGTTGATAATGATATAGTCTATTTTATTGATTACGTACAAATGTAGTTCATTAGGGTAAAATGATAGTCTATTTTATTGATGTGATAGTTCATGATGATACGACAGTATGCCTATGATGATGATATAGTAGAAAAATTGAATTTAATTTTTAATCGAACATGATTTATTAATACTAAGCTTAGATAAAATAAAAGGAAGAATAGTTTATTTTCATGTTGTTATAACCTATACATATATTAGATGTAAAGATTAAATCTTATCATTCTTTATGCTACTCTTGAGAAGTGTAGAACTAAATTATTAAAAAGAAAACGTATATGAAAAAATCTTATCATAATTTTATACTTAAGAATAAGATTAAATCCTGAACAATAATGAAAAATATGGTAAAGGATTTATAAAAGTAAAATTTAGACTTCAGCATCTAAAATGTTAAATATTATTGAAAGTCAATTTGGGGTTTAGTACTTATATTATAAAAATTAATTCAGAGTTTATATCATAGAATATTATAAAATTCTATTCGAACTCGATACTTAAAATATTATTAAAAACGAGTTTAAGATTTAACACCTAAAATTTTATCAAAAATTAATTTAGGGTTTGATATTTAAAATATTATTAAAACAAATTTAAGAATTAATATTTAAAATATTACTAAAAATTAATTTAAGGCTCGTAACCTAAAATATTACTAACAATCAATTTGAATTTTAGATTCTAATATATTAATAAAATTCAGTTTCATGTTTGACATTTAAAATATTAACGAAATTCAGTTTAACGTTTAAAAATTCTAAATTATTATCACAATATTTAACCTTTTCAGTGAAATATTGTATTCATCGCCTCAAATATTAAAATATTTCTGAAAATTAGTTTCAATGATTCAAAATTTTAAAATATTATAAACATATTTAACTTCTTAAATTTAAAAAATATTTTATTCAACATTTAAATATTATAAAAATATTTATTAAAAAATAAATTATTTCATTCGTTGAACTAAAAAACACTCAACCTTTTTCTATTCTATTTAAGATATTTATTTTATATTTTAAAATTATCATACTTAAAATATCTCATTAAAATTTTAATAACTTTTATAATATACATTTTTTTTCTATTCTTTAATTTTTCAACAAAATAAAAATTATAAAATTATGATTTTAATTATTTTACTTTATATTTTTATATAACTATTTTATAAAAATACGTAAAAATAATAATAAACAATAAAGACTGGATGAAGTAAATAATAGGATGAGTTTACCACGTGCGTCGAACATTGTTAAACACCATTAACGATGAACATCGCTGAACACTGTTAAATTAATTAATAAAAATTAAAAAATTCAAGGACTAAACATATAATTTTAAATTATTTAAAATAAAATTTTAAACAAATTATATATATTATATTTTAATTTTTTAAAATAATTTATTTAAATTATTTTTAATTTAAAAATAAAAAATATTAAATCTAAAACCTAAAACCCTAAACTCAAACTAAAAATTAAATCCTAAAATCCAAAACCTTATATCATAAACTCTAAAACAATAAAATCATAAAATCCTAAATAACAAAAAATAACCATAACCTAAACCCTAAACAAAAAATTTAAAACTCTAAAAAGGTATAAACCCTAAACTTAAAACCGAAAATTAGTTTAAGATTTAGATATAGGGGTTTTGGTTATTTTAGGGTTTAAGATTTAGGGTTTAGATTTAGTGTTTGTGGTTTAGTATTTTTAGGGTTTTTGATTTTAGGTTTTAGATTTAGGGTTTTGAGATTTTTATATTTTAGGGCTCAGAGTTTCATGTTTAGTGATTTAGATACATGGGTTTTGGTTATTTTAGGGTTTAGGATTTTAGGGTTTAGATTTAGTGTTTAGGGTTTAATATTTTTAGGGGTTTTGATTTTAGGGTTTAGAGTTTAGGATTTTTTATTTTTTTAAAATTAATTTAAATTATTATTTTATTCAATTATTTAAAAAATAAAATAATATATATATATATAAAGTAATTTAATAAAAAATTATTTTAAATAATTTATAATTATATGTTGAATAAAAAATTATTCAGCGACGTTCGACACCCGTTATAAAATTTTCCTAAAAATAAATAGCATTATATATTAAGTTATTATTAACCGCAATTAAATGCTGCACCGCATGTCTTCCCAAACAAATATCAGAGCTTTAGTGGCTATACACGCAGACAGAAGACATTGTCTGCAGCAACAGCATAGGCTAACTCTGACTTCTCTTTTCCCTGACGCCGCCACAGTCCCATTAGGTTTGTCATGTAATGGGACAGGCATTAAATGGAACAATCTTATTTAGAAATCTCCCGTTCCAATGGTCATCATTACACAGATTCGATGAGCCAAAATGGTGAAACTTCTCCTACAGAAAACCTGCCTTAACAGCCTGATAAAGCCTGAACAAAATCTCCCAGGACTTTTCATCTTCTCATGTTTTCTTCATCCACCAATGTTTCTTAGACTGGAACATACTTTTTGACTTAACCATCAAGAAGTTTTCTATTTGTTCATGTTTGGTTTTTATGCACCCTCAGGAGGCATTCCTTCTCCAAAGCATTCAGACATGTCTCCTCCATCTTCGCCAGCGAAAGTATCAAATTTCAAGCCCTTGAATCCATTAGCTGCAAGCTATGAACCTCAATTCATACGTCCAATTTCTCAACCTCGAATCTTTATACCCTTTGAGTCGTCTTACTTTTATCCCCAGCCCTGTGAGTACTTAAACCTATATAGCACTGAAATGCAGCCATTTCCATGGAGTGGAGTGTTGAATGGCACAAAATCTTTTCAATACAATGGGATAAACTGTAGGTCTGAGCGGATTGTTGGGGAAAAGAAGAGAAGTAAACGGAGGTTACTTCCTCCTAGGTTGAAGTCGGCGAGGCTGTATCCCGTACGTAGCCAAGAAGCTTGGGTCGAAAAACCAGCTGCTGACAAGACCAAAGCTAGTTCAGATCATGTTCATGTAACTGCAACTGCCGAGGGACAACAAAAATTCGATGGAAAGACTTCAGTCATGATCAGAAACATCCCCAATACCTTCCAGTAATTTTTCTTTCCCTTGTTAAGTTTGATTCTAGTGCTGTTACCGTTGCCCTTGAAGTTTTTGTTTTTCCATACCTGGTTAGGCTTCCTTGTAGCTTTAACGGCTCATTTAATCCACAAGGGTTCGCATGCGCCATGAACGTAACTGCATGTGCATGGACATTGACAAACTGTAGATTCTCCAAGGTTCTTTATTAACTTAGTTGCATGTCTTCTTTTGATAAATAAACAGGAGGATTGATTTGCAGAGGAGACTGGATGATCACTGTCGAAATGAAAATAGGAAAGCTCAGGCTGGGTCTAGTTTCTGCAAATCTGCATATGATTTCCTTTATTTGCCTATGGATTTTGGGTAATCTTTATTTTTATCATCTTTTCCCTGTAATCTCATTACTTTCCTTTCTGATGCTAACAATTTTGGTTCAGGTTTCACTTAAATCTGGGATTTGCTTTTGTCAACTTTACGAGTCCCCTTGCTGTATCAAGGTTTTATAGGGCCTGGAACAACCGAGAATGGAGGTCTGGTCAGAGTAAGAAAATTTGTGAAATCGGTATTGCAAAATACCAGGTAACGTTTTGCCATTTCCCATGGAATAAGTTGGAAGGTGCCATGAAATGAGTCATTGTTTTTCATGCCATATTCTTTCTCCTTGATTGAAATTTTTCAGGGAAAGGATGCATTGGCAGAAAGGTTTCAAGGGTCAGTCTTCCGGTGCCATACAAACGAGTACTTGCCAGTAGTTTACTCCCCAGCACGAGATGGTTTCAACAATTCCGGACCAACTCTTGTCGGCAGACGATCCGGCGAGACCATGATTTCAAAGGATCAGAGAGTCATGATCATGACCCAAAGGAAGGACAGAAAACAAGTCTGAAGATTGAATACCTTTTAGCTTTGCCAGTAGGTGTTTTGTTCGGGTAGTGTTAAGGCATTGTTTTCATTCTCTCCCCTGATGAACCATCAGGGGTGAAGTGGAAACATAGTTCTGTCTCTCACCAAAATTTTCTTCCTTTATTTTCATGGTCTCCCGGTATGGTTTAGTGGGCTGATGGCAACATGGGTTAGGGTTTTTATATACATTTGTAGTTTGATATCACCGGTTGAATGGGAACCGCTGTCTTTATATTAAGCTTCTGGATACCTTCCAATATAGAATATTTATAGCATGTTTTATCCCTTCATTTATTCTCATTTCCATTAAAGGAACTTAATTAGGTTGACTTGCAAATAGTTTTTTTATTATATTTTTATTAGTCATTAATTTATTATGGGCGTCTTAAATATTATTAATTGAATATTGTTGAAAATAACTAATATTATTGAATATTATTATATTAATTAATAAAATTTAAAATTTTAAAGATTTAATATATAATTAATTTAATTGAAATTTTATTTTATATAAGTTATAATTGTATGATTAGATTTTTAATTTTTATTGATTAATTAAATAGTATTTAATAGTAACTTTTAAAATAACGAATTTAGATTTTAAGGTTTAAGATTAAGAGTGAGGACTAAGATTTAGGAAACTATGTGGTTAGGGTTAAAGGTTTAAAAAATTATGAATAAAATATAATTTTTAAGATACGTAATTCCGAGTTTAAAATATAAAATTAGGTTAATATTAAATTTTAAAGAATTTTTTAAGTTAAAGATGTAATTAAGATAAAAAAAAATTACACATTAGATTCATTGGTTGTGTTCTTCTCTCCTTAAAACGACTTATTTTACTTAAATATATCGTTTTTAAAAATTATTTATCTAAATAATATTTCCTCATTTTGTACCGTTTTAATGTTGCATAAGCATCCTAGTACCAATACTTGTTTGCGGCAGTTTATCGACTAGCAAATAATTTGAAATCAATTAAGGAATTATGTATATAAATATGATTTATAGTTAGAGATATATTAATATTAAAATATAAATTTATATAATATAAATATATTTAAAAATTAAAACTATTTTGTATTGATATAATTATAATTTAAAGAGTAAAAAAATATTTTATTAAAACTAAGCATCGATAGTGATAATTATTATATAAAATATAAATTTTAGAATTTAGAATTTTTTAAAACGATTATGAAATAAATAGATTATAACTTATCAGAAAAGGTTTGAACCACAAGTGTTTTTTAAATGAAGATGATTATATGATAAAAAATATTTTTAATGATAAACATGTTTTCATGAGAATTAAAAAACTATTTTATTAGTTTTAAATTTTATTTAAATTAAATTATAATTATCTTAAAAATTTTAAATCAAATTATTAGTTAAAATTATTTGATACGAGTATTATAACGATCGAATTTTTGGGTTAAATTCGTACCTTGAATTTAGGTAAGATATTTTTAAAATTTAAGTATTAAATTGGTAAAATTTTAAGAACAATCTAATTCAAAATTAAATTTTAAAACATATAAATCTTCATCATATTTTGGATTTTAAGTGCACTTTTAAGATATACGTGATGTTGTCTTTAAAAAAATTAAAAATATATATAGGTTAAAAATAAAAAACGTCACATGTAATTGATGTCTTTCTTCAAATTATCATTTATAGGTGACGTTTCTACCATCAAATTTAAATGTTCTTGAAAATTATTTTATTTAAGCTAAAACTAAGTTGAGAATTTTACGATAACATGTTGAGTTTAAGACGCAAATGTAACATTTGAGTTTAGGATCTTACAAGCATCAATGTATTTAATAAAAAAAAATAACAATAACAAAAATACTTAAAAATTTTATAAAATAATTATTTAGATACTTGTTTTGAAAAAAAAATTAGAGTTCAAAGAAAAAAAAAATTAAGGGCTAATTTTTTATTTAAATAAAAATACTTAATATTTAGGGTAAACTACACTGGTATTATTAAATTTTTGGGTATTTTCACTTTGGTCACTAAAATTAAAAAATTCATTATAATTAATAAAATTTTAAAAATATTAATGTTACACATTATTTTTTTTAAAATAAAACAATGTTTTAATTTCAAAATCTCAATCAAGACTAAAATTCCGTTGAATAAGAATGTCTTCGATTAATCTCAATGATAGAAAAGATTTATGACCAGATTATTAAAATAATTTAGTTTTAAACTAACCTGACGGTTAACAATAACATATCAAAAAATTATTTTTTACTTAAATTCATATTTTTAATGTATTATTGACATAATTATCGTATGTATTATATGATAAAAATAATTTAAAATAAAAAAATAAAATTTAAAGATTAAATTTTAATTTAAATAAAAAAATCAGGATAAACCACCTTATAATCACCAACCCATTTCTTTTTTATATATTTTGATCATAAAATTATTGTTTTTAATAAAATCGTCGCTAACAATACATTTTTCAAAATTAATCGAAAAATAATAGTTATGTGATAAAAAATGGAAAAAATAACATATTAGTGATTAAAATAGGAAAAAAAATTATATTTGGATTTTAGGTTAATTTTTACGGTATACATGAAAGAACGTCATGTGTACATGACGTCGTTCCTTTAAAATTTGAAAAAAATATTAAAAAGATAGAGGTGGCGTCCTCCTCTTAAATCACCATTTGCGGGTGATATTTTTCTACTTGCATTGTAGTTTTTAGCCTAAATTTTAAAATAAACTTTAAACATTTTACTTTTTTAAATAAAAACCGTAAACACCAATATATATAACGGAGTCGTTTATTTGGATATTTTGTTTTGAATACTGATTGCGAAACAATTAAGTTGGAGTGTTAGGTTCTTTGGGTCCAGCACTGCCATTAACTTTAGTACTTTGAGGGCCAAACGAAGAAGATATGATACCTAGAGCGGCTTTTAGAGTTTGGATAGTATCAGGAAATTAAATCAAACTCATAAGTGTAGTCTGCTCGAACCTTTTAGAGAAAAAGAAAAGATGGTGCAGAGAAGAGAACATGGAAGATGGAGCCAATGCCTGTGACGACCTTAGATAGATTCGGGTCTCGACCCTACCATGTTACTTGATGCATCACCATGCCACTTAGCCTATGATCGGTTACATTCATGATAATGCATCAAAACAAGGAAATTTTGGTTAATGGCAAGGACAAATCAGGATTTAAGATTAGTGGAGAAAAATATAAATATTTAGGGTTACGGAACAATAGTCCCTCTCCAGTCTCAAATAGCTTCGAGTTTCGTTTTCACATTAGATACTGAAATTAAAGCTTAGATTGGTTGATTGTTATATGTATTGCTGATTTTTGAAGTGTATAGTTTTATTGTACTTAACGAGTAACGTTCATAATTCAATTAAGAAAATTAGGGTTTCACTTTATATTAGGTATAACAAAATATTTAGATAAGAATAGAAAACTTCAAGCTAACTCAGTTGATCAACATAAAAGCATTATGTCGATCAAGAAGAAATTATTATATAGTCTCGGTTCATCATGTTATTATAGTTTCATCAAATCAGATTCTTCTATTTAATAGTATATAGAAAACATGAGAAGATTCATCATAAAAAAAAAGAAGCGAAGATTTACCTTGAAAAAATGTGATAAAAAATTATTATTGTACTAGACCATAAATTTCGTGATGAGTCAGACTCCTCTAATAATTTTTCGTCGATCAAGTTCTTTGTATTTAGGATAACTTTGATTCACATTAGATTATGGTCTCGAAAAAAGAAAGAAAAAAAAAAAGGAAGAAAGTGAAGTGTCATTGCTGCATGCATCTTTTAAGTCTGTGGGACACTGCATTATCCATTGAAAAGATTTGGAAGCTCTTTTTTCCTACCCAAAGCTATACTTTTCCCATGAATTTAAAGCATCACAAAAGTGCTTCAAAACGCTATTGTTGAACTTGGCATGTCGTCGTTGAAACAGGAACAAGTAGATCAAATTAGACCGACTCCATCCAGATCCAGTTCAGTTCAAGAATCTCATTTTATTTGAACATTTATCTATATTTTTATAGTAAATGTTTTCATAAATAAATTTAAACAATTATTTAATCTTATGAAATAATTATATGGCCTTATGTTCCATCCAAGCAAACACCAAAATCATCCACCTCTGGCTCTGATCCCATTGTAAACTTGATAGAAGAAAGTGAAGAATGAACTTGATGTGTCACTGCTGGTGAGTCCACTACTCTACCTCAAGTCAAAGTGGGGTATTTCGAGCAGCTCTTAAGTTTGGTCCCAACATTGGTTCGGTTTCCACAGAAAAAAGAGCCCTCTTGCTCTCATATAATTTCACATGTGAATAGTGGGATCCGAACGGATACAATAAGAACGACCGTATAGGGCTTCTTGAAAAATAAGGGCTCAAAACTTTTGATAAACTATATTCATTAAATGATATGAATCTCGAAATTTATTATAAAAGTTTTGAAAATACTCTTAAAAAATATGAGTTATAATTGTTAAAACGTAATAATTATTTCTTAAATGTGACAATTAATAATTATAGAATATTATTGATTATTCTTATTATTATTGTTTCTGTAGAATCAGTAAGATTCTGGACAAATGTAATAGAAATGACAGCACAGGGATCCCTAAAATGGACAATTGCTTCTAAGGGCTACATTTTTAAAACTAGTGAGGATTATAAACAATTGCTTCTAAAAATTACATTTTTAATAAATTTCATAAGGCTTCCAAAATCTTTGAACTGTCCCCACACGTGAAAGTTAGTTCATATAGGCATAAAAGATAAATTCAAGGTTTTCCATTTTCATAATTGAAAAAAAATAATTAGAATATGTGGAATTGTGTTAGAATTACTTTCGAATGAAAAAAGAAATAGAACTAATGTATATTTGGTTTTCCATTTTGTTTTAGATATGTTACGAAATTTTTAAGGTTTTATAAGTTGTTTTAGTTAGTTGCGATAGTTGTATTGTTAAGGTAAGTTCAATGACGCTTTGATTGATGAAGAAAAAAAATAAGAAGAATACAATGGTGAAGAAAAGAGAAAATTATGGACTAAATTAATAGAATATTAAAACATTATTGATTAATTTTAAGGGTTTATTGAGTTGAGATTTGGATGAGTTTACACGTGTGTCGATATTCGCTGAATATTATTAATATCGAACATTATTAAATTGATTAATAAAAATATCTTTTTAATATTTTCAAAATTTTATTTTTATTTTTATTTTTTAAATTCAATTTTTAATTTTACAATAAAACACAATTTATTTGATGTTTTTATTTATAAAAAAATGATCTTTTTTCTCCATAACCAAATGATCCTAAAAGTCGAAAGTGGTGATTCGAACAGAATATAGATGAGCACGGGTCGGGTCGGATTTTTGGCCCACCCGCACCCGACCCGAAAATTTATACCCACCACCTGATTTGATCAGGGTTTAGGGTAAAAAAATCCAACTCAACCCAAGTTTAGGGTAAAAAATCCGACCCGACTCGACTTTTAAGCTTTAAAATCTGATCCGAATCATTAACTTTTTTTTTAAAAAAAATTAGGGACTTAGTTGTAAATTTGAATCGACTCAAAAAAATTTAAATAAAGTTTGAGTTGTAAAATAGAAATTTGAATAACTCAAAAATTTTAATAATTAAAGGATTTATTTTTAAGTTAGAGACAAGTTTTTTAAATTTATATATATACTTATGTATAAAAATATGAAAATATATATTATGATTATAAAATTCGTTTAAATTATAATTAAATCGTACTATAACATAATAAATAATTACGATTTATAAAAACTCAAAAATTCGATTTGATTTAAAAAAAATTGAATGAAAATTTGAGTGATAAAATTAAACTCGTTAACTCAAATAATTTAATTTTTTTTAACTCGATTCGATTAAATACTGGCTCTAATGATATTATTTTCATGAATTTAAGGGTCGCCATTTTTAATCTCTCTTGAAAAAAAGTTCTTTCTTTTTACAGATAATTGTACTAAACGTAGGGATGGAGCCGGTTTATTAATTTAAAGAATAAAAATTTTAAATTTTCAAAAATTTAGGGAACAATTTATATTTAACTCATATTTTTTCAAAAAACTATCATATAAATATAAGGTACAATTATTTATATAATTATTTTAATATAATTAAATATAAATATAAATATATGAAAATAAAAAATTAAAAGTATTGGTTCCTAACTGTTATAATAATTAAAATAAAAAATATTAAATTTAAATTATTTAACTTTTTTTGATAATTATTAACTATAAAAAGTATTTATAACTTTAATATCAAAACTTCTAATTTCAAAAAAATCACATTAACAATTTTTTTAAAATTAAATATTTTATCCCAATCTACTATTCTAATATATTAGTCACTATATATTAAAATTAATAAATCTAACTGATCAAAACTTTAATTTTTAACTCAAATTATTATTTGGTAGGACTATAAAAATAATATTTCATATTATAATTAAGAAAGCTCGTTGATTAAGGGCTGTTAAACTAATGACAGATATCATTTTCCAGCTGTCTAATTACCTTTTGCATATACCCTCAATGAAAAAAATTAATGGTGATTTTTTATTAAAAAAAATACATTTTTAAATATATAATTTCCCTGTGTTAAATGTCACACATTAAATTAATAATTAAACAGTCTCTATAAATAAATCATGATTCCTAAAGTTGATTTTTCCAGTATAAAATTATTGTTGAATCAAGACTTTTATCAAACACTGCATGCTGCAGAAATAGTCTTTGAGAGGTACAAATTATTCGGATGAAAAGGCTACAAATTATCTGCCTTTTTCTAAGGGTTGCCACAAAACTAAGCAAAAGGAAAAGGATACGTTGGGTTAATATAAACATATTTTGATATTTTTTAATGATTTTAAGATAAAAATATATATAAACAATAAATTATTAAATTGGTTTTAATTAGAGGTGATAAAGGGGTCATTAGGTTCGGGTTTGGTTTATTTTTGTTCAGGTTATTTTGATTCTAACTATAATCGGTATAAATATAGTTTGAGTTGATTTGGGTTTGGTTCAAATTTTTGTTTTAGTTCGGGTTTATGTTGATTTTAGTTCGGGTATCGGGTCGAGCCGGTTGATTTTTTGGTATCATGGTTTTCGGTTCAATTATTATCATTTCTGTTATTTCAGGTCAATTGAATTCGGATTGAGTCAATATCGGGTTAACAAGATATCGATCTGTTCTTATCAGGTTATTAGATTGAATTAGATTTTTACATATTATATATCACTCTGTATAGTATGTATATTTAATTTTTGATGAATTGTATCACAATTCACATCATATTTTTCTTTCTTTCTTTTAATATATATTTTTATTTTGGGTTGTCTTCAGTTCGGTTGTAAATAGGTTCGGGTTTATTTTCGGTTCAACTAAAATTTGAATCGGTTCAAATTTCGAGTCACATTCATATAATCACATTCGAATTAATTTTGAATCTCGATTCGAATAAATCGATTCAGTTTTTGAGTTTCAGATCAAATTTACAAGATTTAGTTTTAACGTAATTTAACTACGAACTATATTTAGTGATGAGTGTAACAAGAGACTCGAATAAATGTAAATTTCAACCTTAAAAGAAATAAACATGATACCAAATCATATACAACGTATCAAAATATCATTCAAAATACCCATATTTTTGTTAAAAAAATAATAAAAAAACTTCAATATGCACAAATAAAAACTATCATATTTAGATAATTTTTTGTCATATTATGTCCATAAATATAATAAAGTTGACATTATAATAATCTTGTTATTCTTTATTCATATAAAGGGAAAACAACTTTCATGATGGTGCAGGCTCTTTATTGTTAATCAAACTTTAACAGATTGAGTTCTAAACAAATCATAAAGTATATAGGCTAATTTTTAATAAAAAATTATTTATTTTATATTTAATTAAATATTCGGTAACTTTATATAATTTATTTTTCATCGAAATTTTTTTATTTATACTAATTTACACGTAAACTTTTTAATGTTTAAATCACTGTATTCTATATTACAAATCTAATTTTAGGTTAGGTTATAGAAAAATTTTACGACAGGTGTAAACACCGTTAACATTGAATATTATTAACGTTAAATACCGTTAAACTAACTAATAAAAATTAAAATTTTTAAGAATTTAATATATAATTAATAAAAATATGATAAACGCAACATAAAATTATTAATTATATATTAAATTTCTGAGATTTTTAATTTTTATTATTTAATTTAATAATATTCGATCCAACAGAACTCAAGCCTATTACCTAAATTGTCTCCATTTTTTTAAACCCAATATATTTCTTTAAAACTCTCAGATTTTAGATAAATTATGAGACTTAAAAATATTACTGGCCACTTGAACTGATGTAGTAACAGGCTGAATCTCCAAACTAGCCCCATTTAGGGAAAAATTTACGTATTTAACACCCAAAATTTTATATTTTCAAAACTAGTAACAAAGAATGAAATGACATTCTAACGCAATTATTCCCTTAATTTGAACATGTCGTTGGAATCTGAATAAGCTAACCTGATTGTGACTGCTAAAGGGGAACTTGATTTAAGGGATAATTATATTTAGTACTATATTTATTTTTATGTTTTAATATTTTACTTATTTTTAATAAAATAATACTTAACATCATATTTTTATTTCGTATTTTACCGTTAAAAAATAATAATATACTAATTATGAAAAAGAAAAACATATAACATATAAATTAAGAGAGAAAAATCATACGTGACATGATTCACGTTACTTTTTCTCATGTAGTTAGCATGTCACATAAGTTTCTATAATTTTAGTCGGCGTGATATTTTGATTAAAAAAATATATGATAACATGCTATATATGATTTTCTCTTACCTAATCAATACATTATTAATTTTATAACGATAAGATACTAAAATAAAAAAATATTAGATATCATTTTATCTATAAAAAATAAACATGAGATACTACAAGTCACCAAAGAATAGAAATCATCCTATAATTAAAAAAAAATTATCTATATTTTTAATGTCTTATTTATGCGAGAAATTATATTATGAGTAAGTTCCACCACGTCATCTATGAAACTAACCACTAAAAATTGTCAATCTCATCATTTTTTTCATGTTATATTTTTCTAATCGAATCTTCACTCATATTTACTGTTAATTTATTTTAAAAACAATTTTTTAAGTGAATATTCACTTGGAAAAAAATATGTCATTGAAAAATGATAAGATGAATAATTTTTAATGATTGATCCCATAAATAAATAATAAAACTTACCCATAATATAATTTCTCCATTTATACTACTAAAGAATTATGTCTAGAATTAAGATTATAGAATTGAGAGCCTAATATATTTTTATAATATAAAATATAAAATTTTATTTTTTAACATTAAAACTTAAAAATTAATACAACAATTATTCCTAATCAATGGACCCAATGACCTAATTAATACTATTCTCATGTAATCCCCCCCCCCCCCCCCCCCCCCCCAATCTTGTTTTCGATTTAATCCGTCCCTCCGGATATCCCCAATGGCCAATACCACACCAATGATGACCTATATCATATAAAAAATATAAATCGATATGAATCCAGTTGGCACACGTGTGGGATAATCATGTTTACCAGCAAACTTCACAGGCACGTAATCATTCACGACATCTTTTTAGCCAACACCACCACAGACTCAAATCAAACACACAATTTTTATTTGTCTTTCGATTTTTGATACTATACGTTAATTTGGACTGACTTATATTATATATTTAATTTTAATAAATAAATTTTTAATAAAGATTTTCGGTATATATAATACCTTAAATCTGATAAATATCTACTTTTTTCTTGTTCTTTTAGAATTTTAAATAAATGTTTATTTTTTCTTTAATGATTAGGTAATTGATTTTAAATTTAGGATTTAGTTTATATAATTTGTAATTTTAAAATTTTTAATTAAAATTAAAATTTTTATTTTTTTAAAAAAATAAATAAAAAATATTTAGTTTTTATATTATGTATGTAAATAATTACGGTTGTATTAATATGCAACAATATTAGAATGTTTTGTTTTCTTTTCTTTGTGCTGAAGTAGGCCCCATAGTGGACCACCCTCTCGTGCAATGCATGAGAGCATGGACCCATCACCTTCCTGTCAGGCCCAAAGGAAGAAAGAAAGAGTGAAATGAGCTTCTCACCGGTGGGGGACAGAGATGCATCACCGACCAATGAAACAAAGAAAAAAACATATGATTTTTTTGTTTAAAATTATTATTATTATATTGGATCTCGGTGATAAAAATTAAATTTTAAATATATAAGTAAATTGAATTCTCTAAATTTAGATATTTTAAATATTCTTCTCGATAATGAATTATGTCACTGATGATTGTAGTATTGATTGATATTTAAAAACTTTAAAACTTATTTTAGATAAAATTAAATTTATTATTATTTTATTGAATATTCATAGCATTTTTAAAATTTTTGATATAATAATTTAAATTTAACATTATTTTTCATATTTTTAATATGGTACCTTAATTTTTTTTATTCTCCCACTGCTTATATTGAATCATATTTCTCAAAGGGTAATATAACTAAGTCCCCATCTGGGTGACCCAATTATTGCTCAACAAATTCTTTTATCATATTTAAAAATAATAAAAGAAAATAGAAAGGAAAAAGCCTGGGACTGGGAGTTGCTTAACAAGTAGATAGGAAAAAAGCAACTCTTTGGTTTATCTATAAAAAGACTTTAAATCCCTTCATTACTGCCCCAACATTGCTATACCAAGGCTCACAGTCATTGCAAAACATGGCTTCCGAGAAGGTTGAAACAGTTGTAGCAGGAAATTATGTAGAAATGGAAAGAGAAGAACAGGGTTCCAAGTCTGCACGCACCAAATTATTCAGCTTCATCTGGCATGGTGGCTCAGTCTATGATGCATGGTTCAGCTGTGCTTCGAACCAGGCACACTTCTCTCAAAATTTCATCTTTTCTACATTTTTTAATCATTTTTAGCTATTATTTTCCTGTTATTTTACTCTATGAAACTGTATACAGGTTGCTCAAGTACTGCTTACACTGCCTTATTCATTCTCACAACTGGGAATGTTGTCTGGGATTTTATTTCAACTTTTCTATGGGTTGATGGGAAGCTGGACAGCATATCTCATAAGCTTACTTTATGTTGAGTATAGAACAAGGAAGGAAAGAGAAAAGGTTGATTTCAGGAATCATGTAATTCAGGTAAAAACTCTAAAAGAAAAGACCTACCAAGTCTTTTTCTTCTGTTTTTTTTTTTTTTTTTTCATATTTACTGAATATTCTTTTATGGAGAAAAAAGTTACATGTTTTTGCCTTTTTTCCCCCTTTTTTGCAAATCCCATTGCAGTGGTTTGAAGTTCTTGATGGATTGTTGGGGAAACATTGGAGAAACATAGGTCTTTTTTTCAACTGCACTTTTCTGCTGTTCGGATCAGTGATTCAGTTAATTGCCTGTGCTAGGTAAAATATTGTTTTCTTGCAGTAAGGATGTTTTTATCCATTTTGTTCTGATTTTTCAATATTGTAAATACAGCAACATCTACTATATAAATGACAACCTTGACAAGAGAACATGGACGTACATTTTTGGCGCATGCTGTGCAACAACTGTGTTTGTTCCTTCATTCCATAACTACAGAATTTGGTCATTTCTTGGTCTCATAATGACTTCTTACACGGCATGGTACCTGACAATTGCATCTCTTCTCCACGGACAGGTACATGACATAGCAGCTTTTCTTTTATACAAATATATATAAGCTTTTTATGATCTGTCATGTGGTTTTGTTCGATACCTTAAATTTCTCTTTGTTTTTACATGGAAAGACTGATGGAGTGAAGCACTCGGGGCCAACCAAGATGGTTCTCTACTTCACTGGAGCCACCAACATTCTTTACACCTTTGGCGGTCATGCTGTCACAGTGTGAGGACTTGAAACTAAAAAAAAACTATAGATTTTATACATACATACATACATATACATACATGATACAACTGTTCAAATTCATACCATAATTGATGAACATATGAAAGTTGATGGGAGTAAAGAAACAAGATAATCACTGTTAAATATGTTTTAATTGTAGGGAGATCATGCATGCCATGTGGAAGCCACAAAAGTTCAAGATGATATACTTTTTAGCAACACTTTATGTGTTAACCCTAACTTTACCATCAGCTTCTGCTGTTTATTGGGCTTTTGGGGATTTACTTCTCACCCATTCCAATGCTTTATCATTGCTTCCAAGGACTGGTTTCCGTGACACTGCTGTTATTCTCATGCTTATTCATCAGGTCTGAGTCTATGAAACTAAATTCAGATTGATTTGTATAATCTTAATTTGAATAATATGATAAATGTAACTCTTGGTTTTTGTTTTTCAGTTCATTACATTTGGATTTGCCTGCACTCCTCTCTACTTTGTGTGGGAGAAATTCATTGGGGTGCATGAAACCAAGAGTGTGTTCAAGAGAGCACTGGCTAGACTCCCTGTGGTGATCCCAATCTGGTTCCTTGCAATTATCTTCCCTTTCTTTGGCCCTATCAACTCAACCGTTGGATCTCTCCTTGTCAGCTTCACTGTTTACATAATCCCATCATTAGCACACATGATTACTTTCGCACCAGCATCCGCCCGAGAGGTTAGCCATCTTTGTCGTTCAAGTTATGTTTTAACAACTGATACTAATGTTTCATCTTGTTTCTGTTATATTTTTGCAGAACGCAGTAGAGAGGCCCCCATCATTCCTTGGAGGCTGGGTTGGCATGTACTCCATGAACATCTTTGTGGTGGTATGGGTTCTGATAGTGGGGTTTGGGTTTGGAGGATGGGCAAGCATGCTTAATTTCATACAACAGATTGATACATTTGGTGTGTTCACCAAGTGCTACCAATGCCCTCATAAGGCTTAAACAAGGATTCATCTTCTTCCAAATGATTAACAAAGTTTAAAATACTTTCCTCTTATGTGTGTAAAGAGAATGGCATTTATAAGTTGTAACTCTCATTTCCCCCTTTTTGGTGTTCTTTGTTGTACTTGGAACTTGAAAGAGAGCTATTATTAATGGCTTCCATATGATGTGGGGATGGCAATGATGGCCAAACCTATACAAAACTACAGTTGTAGTTTTGTGTGTTGATTAATCCATCTTAAAAGATAGAAAATCCCATTCTGTCAATTAAAACATATGTCTTTTCTATGGTTATATCATTGATTGGTATTTTTTTATTAACATTTTACATCAAATTTGGTCATCTTTTTCCCATATTCATATGTATCAGAAAGCTTTCTAGAATATGAAGTTTTCCATGGTGTTCCATAGGGTAATAAACAACCAATACAAAAGTTTTCACTTTTCACCCACACAGCCTGAAACCATGATTAGTCCATGCTTGTTGAATATGGAATTAATGGTCCCCATAGGCCAACTAAGAAAGGCTCATAAACTTATCTATTAATGGTAATCATATCTTTATCAGTCACTCTTCACTAGGTGGTTTATATCAATTTAGGAGGAAAATTATATCACAATTGTGCTTGGTGTCTCAGTTTAAAATAGTGAGTTTATGATTTAAGGTTATGGTTATAGTTAGGATTTAGGGAATTAGGGATAGAGCGTATTTTTTAGGATATAGGGTTTAGGATGTGAAAATTAGGGTTAGAGTTTAAAATTCAACTTTTGATAATTTTTAATGTGGGACATAGAAGGAGGCATGATTAGGTACAAATGATTTTTACTCTTCAGAAAGCTCATATCGTAAGTGAGAACAATGAAAAGATATTATTATGATAGATTGTGCTAACGGACAGAGTTAGAGTTCTAACCGTAGGAACAAAGACAGAGCTAAGATTTGAGGCAGGGACAACCTATAATTATCCCATAAAATTTATAACTTTATTCTATAATCATAGGTAAAAATTTAAAGATTTAGGGGCAACACCCTCTCCTAATATGGGTATTGTAACTCTTTGAAGCCAAATCCTTCCCTAAAGCTTGATGGGGTGTTGGAACTTTAATTATAGAGTGTCTACTTTGACATCATGTGAGTTGTCTTTTAGTCATTGAAAGTGTTTTTCTTTTTCTTCAAAGGGTCTTATCTTCATAACTCAAAACTTGGAATGTTCCCTTTGTACATTGCCTTTGATGACAAATGAAAGTAGCAAATAAGTTGAAGAGTGATTGGAATTAGGTACTCGGAAACATGTATAATTATTGGTGTCACTCACATGAGGGGATTTGGGGGTTTAAAAGCCTATAAATTTGGTGGACCATGGAGATTCATAATTTAGATGTGTGAGTGCAGCACCAAGTAGAGCTTGTAGGGCAGCACATTGGTTACATATTATAGTGTAATCCAACAACAAGTAGGGGTAAATATTCGATAATATTAAGTCAAGTCAAACAAATTAAAATAATTAAATTTATGAGTATCATTTTGTTATGTAAACTTTATTTTATTTTTAAGTAGAATGAAATATATTTGTTTAAATTTTTTTTAAATTTAAATATAATGAAATTTAGTTAATAGATACTCTCTCTGTCCCAAGATGTCCAATATTAACTTTTTAAAGTCTAAATTTTAAAACTTTGATCATAGTTATTTTAAATATTTTAATTTATTAAATTTTATAAAATGTATATTTTTAAACTACTTGATTAAGGTTTCTAAAATATATATTTTTTTATATTTTTATCAGTAATAGTTATAATGAGCCAAATTAAAAAAATGACCAAAAAAAATCAATACTGGACAAATAAAGTGGAACAGAGGGTGTACAAAGTATTATTATTATTATTATTATTTAACTTACATTTTTAATGCATTTATATTTTTAATATCACTTTTAATATATATATATATATATATATATATATATAAAAGTTAATTTTGCTTTAACCATTGTTCCAAGTTACCTAATATATATTTAAGTTTTTTTAATGTATTTAGGTTAACTTTTTTTTTATATATACTTTATATATGGTTTCTTATTTTTTTAGCATGAATATAATAAAACGGAGGCACGAATAGAGATATTGGAAAGAGGTATACGATTTGCACCTTTGTGGAACTGAAAGAATTAGTAGAAATCTTCTACCTCTTTGTTGTGTCTTCTTCCAAGTCTCCTACTTAAAAATCTTGAAAAATTGAATTTCAAACCCTAACACTTATTTTCTAAATTCTAAACATACACCCTATACCCTAAAAATACATCTTATCCCTAATTCTCTAAACCCTAATCACAACCCCTAACTTTAAACTTTAAACATACTAATTTAAAGTGGAGGCATCAATAAAAACCTTATTAAGAGATAGATGACTCGTACCCGAAAAAATTGAAAAAAAAAAAACGTAGGTAGGTTCATGTGATGTCCCAAGGAATTGAATACCAAACCCTAGTGCTTGTAACTTCATGTCTACAAGAATCATAATCTTTTGATCATGAAGTTTCGAGCAAGATGATCCAACACTGAGGATAAGGTACACGTGTGTGGTGGGTCCTGTGAGAGACATACCAATTTATTATGATGGAGATAAATGTGTAATCATATGGTTGGAGTTTTGTTATGAGATCATCTGCAAGAGATTTTGTTTGATTTCTAAAGATTTTATACCAACTACAATTTCATGGAAGTATGCTTTCGGACGTATACAACAGAAGCTTATATTCATTTGGTTGGCTTTATAAAGATTTTTATACAGACTAGAATTTAGTGCGATTTGAAGATATACAAAGGGACGGAATTAGGATTAAAAAGTTAAAAAAAATAATAATTTATTAAGTTTTAAAATTTAAAAAATAAAAAAAATCTTATTTAATTACTATTTAAAATAATAACCCTAAATATTATTATATCAAAATAAATTAAGAGAGACAAAAATCCTTTCAGTTATATACTTACATTCGTCCCTAGATGTACAAAATTATGTGCAGTTTAACGGTGTTAGAATTTTTTTTTATCTTTGTCTCTTATTTTTTTTAAAAATTTAAATTTATTTATAAATTTATTTTTTATTTTTATATTTATATTTTTAAAAATTTATTTATAATTTTGTCACGGTTGCATTATTAACGGGCAATCTATAGTAAAATTATTAGATGAATCATATTTAGAGATGAATTTAGGAGTGTTACAGATGCAGTCGTACCCCCTAAATATTTTTTATATTTTTTTATATATATATTGTATTTTCTATTAATAATCTAATTTTTTACCACCTAAACTCTTGTGACTTTGTACCCCCTACGTTTTTAATATATTTTCTTGATAATTTGCACCCCTTATATAAAGTTTTGTCCATCCCTGATCTATCACGTCATTCATGATTCATCCAATAAGATTCATCCATTTTAATATAATTTTCAAATAATTACCTATTTTTTAACGACGTATAAGAAAAAGATAAAGTTCAGCTTAAAAAATGAGATAAAAAAATCTTATTGGATGGAATCATAGATGACATGATAAACATGATTCATCTAATAATTTGTTAAAAAATTGATATTAAAGTTTTTAATCTTTGCTTTCATTATAATTAGGAATGACAACGAGGCGAGACGGAGTAGGACAGATTTTTGGCCGCCCTGATATATTAACCCTTAAGCATGATCATATCTCGTCCTAAAACAAAATATTAATTTATTTGATATGGTCTGATATACTATTACTTAAACTTGATCTCGATCAGATCTGAAAATTTAAAAAAAAATATTTTTTATCGACGATAAATGTTAGATTTGATAAATCCTCTATTACGATTATAAATTATAGTTTTTAAGCGACTTTCAATCTATATATAAAAATAAAATAAAATTTAAATTATTAACATGTTAAATTATTATATTTTAAAAAATAAACTTAAATTATCGACCGACAAAATCAAATATATTAAAACTCAAATAATATTTAAAGACCCTCCGGTGATTGTTCTCTTTTATGAAATTTCTTACTTCAATAAATCCTTTTATTTTTTATGTTCTCTGAATAGATCTTTTGATTATCCTTCTTGTCTTGTATTCACCAAACCATTATAACTTATGGAGTCAAGCCCATCACCTATTCTAGGACACAATTAATAATCTAACCCAACATCTTAAACTTAAAATGAAACCTTATGTTCACAAAAATTGTCGCTCTCTCGTATCGATGATGTTTTTTATCATTCGAATTTTAATTTTTTTAATTTGTAAGTAAATAGACAATGTTAAAAAGTTAATAAATAAATACTAAAAATATTAATATCTAAATTTCAGTGAGTAAATTGATATTTTAAAATTTCGGTGATCAAATAAGTTTGATAAAAAAATTCAATGATGATTAAGTGTGTGTAAATTATCCAAAAATTTTAAACTGTATAAATATGAATATTGTTATTTTTAATAATTTGATACTTGTTAAATATAAAAATTAAAAAAATAGAATTTTCATAAATGTGAATCTTGTTATATTTGACAATTTGACTATTCCTCTTATCCATTATTAGTGTCACTTTTGAGTCGCGTCAAAAAACTCAACAAATATTTTAAATAATTTTTTAATTTTTTTAGTTTTCCAATAAAAACGAGCCATTTACAATTTAAATAATTGAACTTACCCACAACTTTCGTATAGGTCACAAACCTTTGATTTAATCAGATTAAATCATTAAACTTTTATTATTAACAAATTAAATCATTCACACTAATACTGTTAATTATTTTAACGAAAAAGCTGACTCAATAATCTTACTAGATATATTTTTTTATGTCAGCAAGTTAATATTAATTAAAAATAAAGAAAAATATTTAAAATATTTTTTACGTTAAATTATTAAAGAAATTGCAATTCAATCAAATATATAGTAACAAAGAAACGATGAGAAGATTTTAAATATTTTTTCTTTATTTTTAATTAATATTAACTTGTTGTCATAGAAAAATATGTCTAGTAGGATTATTAAGTCAGCTTTTCCGTTAAAATAATTAACGGTGTTAGTGTGAATGATTTAATTTGTTAATAATAAAAGTTCAATGACTTAATCTGATTAAATCAAAGGTTTGTGACCTATACGAAAGTTGAGGGTAAGTTCAATGATTTGAATTGTAAATGGCTCAATAAAAACAAAAGTTAATTACTAAGGGTAAACTTGTTATTTTAAATATTTTGTCATATTTTTTAAAAAAACTATATAAAAATTTAACGTGTGACATAAAAAATGAGAAATATCAAATTAAAAAATAATAATTAAATCAAATTTTATATTCAAATAATTGAATATCTAAATATTCCAATATTTATTTTTTTAGATTGTATATAAATTATTATTTTATTAATCCAAAATTTTAAATATAAAAATTTTCAATGGAAAAATGCAATTTACCTAATATACCCTTGGTTGTATTTTACCCTTTCTTTCAACGTGTTCCCTTCATTTCTCATTGGATGTTGTCCTCGTTCTCTACCTACTTTTCACTTTCTGTTCCGTCCCTCTTTCTCTCTCCCACAATATTGTTGGAACCAAGTCTCTTCACTGTGGGAGCTCTCAAGAAAAGAAAATGGCGATGTGGGTATTTGGATACGGCTCTCTTATATGGAAAGCTGGGTTTAACTATGATGATCGCCTCGTTGGCTTCATCAAAGACTATCGCCGTGTCTTCTACCAAGGTCATATCCGTATGATTTTTCTATAAAGATTTATGTTTTTAATTCAATATTTAAAGGAAAACTTGGTGGGTTTTTTGTTAAAACAGGGAGTACCGATCACAGAGGGACGCCTGAGTATCCTGGGAGAACTGTCACATTGGAGCCTGCTCCTGGGGAAGTCTGTGTAAGTTATTTTTGCCATTGGATTCTTCTTTTTTCCAATCATAGTAAATTGACGACTATATCATATGCATAATTGTTCACACTTGAGATAATAAAAAGTTATTGGGGTTTATTGATAGAAATTAAAAATTGTTTATTTTCATTTTCCCCTTCTTTTAGCTTGTTTGTATTGCAATGTTTATTAAAATGCATTTGTCAAAGACACTTGTTAGTGCACTGCAGAATTGTTTTCTTCTTTTTTTCCTTATTAAAAGGGTATGTTTAGATTTTGCATTTCTGTGAGATCCATTTAATCATTGTTTTTGTATGTGAATTCTTCTGCATGCATAGCTTACTTAAACATATATTTTGTTTCATAAACCATTTGATCTTGTCGAATGAGCTAGTATGTGAATTGGATAGTTTTTTAATCTTGTGAGGGCATAGTGGGGAGCTGCTTACAAGATATCCAAGGGAGAAGATAAACAAACTGCAATAACGGTATGATCCTGAGAGTTACATTTTTTAAATGTATTCATATGATATATTGTTTCTCAAAATGTGTTTCCATGACCATCAATCATTCTTAATCATTGGTCAAGTGCTTTTATATGTTTATGTTGCTTTTGGAATGGAAAGGAGTTATTACATTTATTTCCTTACCATTCCCAAAGACATTGTTGTGCCAAAATTTTCTTTAGGGTAGCTGTTGATACTTATAATTTTGGAGGATTAGTTGGGGCCTTGGGGAACTATGGGTCACTAGTGATTCGGAAAGGAAGTGATATCACCCCAAAATTATCATGGTTTTACATTGTTCGAATAGGTCGGTAAATACAAAGTGATATCATCTCTACCAGATGCTATCAGAGAGTTTCCCTTAGTGTGTGATGGCAAGGCCTTACCCACTTCACAAACTATTATTCGTAGTAGGCTCAGTCAAGGTGAACAGGAACTGTTAGTGCAGTGGGCAGGTTGTTCTCAAGAAGATTCCACTTGGGAACCATTTGAAATTTTACGAGAAGCTTATCCTGATTTGAGCTTGAGGACAAGCTCCACTTTTGAGAGGGGGAGTACTGATGTGGATGCCTTTATTGGGATGCAATATCAAAGAAGGAAGTCAATAAATATATAGAAGGCAGCAAATTAGAGTTTTATTTGTTTCCTCTATTACATTAGATTTTTTTTGTTTACTTTATAACATTGACCTTGCCATCTTTATATTATCCATTAGGACTCTTTTCTTTTTCACTAAAGGCCTATAAAAGGCTGTCAATATGGAATAAAAAGAAATAAACAATTATTTTTTATTTATTGATTGTCTGCAGTATTTAGAAGTAAGGGAGAAGCAGTACGACAAGAAAGCTTACGTTGATTTCTTCACTGTGAGTTTTGAATGTATACGTGTTACTTTAAGAAACACTAGTACAATGTAGCTCTTTTGTTCACATATTTCTATTGAACTTTGTTTCAGGATCCCACAGCTACAACTCCAGCCATTTCTGGAGTAATGGTGTAAGTGTTATTTTCTCAATGGCATTCTTTTCTTACATTATTATTGAAGATAATTGAGATCTATATTGACCCCAAAATTTTCAGGTACATAGCATCTCCTGACAAGAAGCTTAACCCGAACTACTTGGGGCCTGCTTCTCTAGAAGACATTGCCAAGTATGTTATTTCTATCTATGCATTTTCTCTTCAAGTATGGTAGTCAATGTTTAAAACAGCAAACCAACAAAAGGACAAGGTAAAAAACAAACAAATCAACTGAACCCTTTCTCTGCGTTTGGGAGAGTAGTGAAAAGTCTATTAACAGAACTTTCCACAAAACATTGAATGCTATGGAGCCTGCACCAGATGACATTCTTGACAAACTGCAAAATCTTAGAAATATTGTCACTGTGCTTTCCAAATATCCTTTTGTTTCTTTCCAACAACATGACATAGATGAAAGCATTTTGTCCACGATCTTTAGGATAGTAGTGAAAAGTGATTTAACCAGTTTTGGCCCCAAAACCTCATAATGCCAAGTATCCAGATGCAGAATCCCATAGAATTTCTACACTTGTGGCCATTTATTTCTATTGAATGCAATAGTGGAGAGTAAGTGACAACTGTATTAAACTTCTTGATTACAAAACAAGCAGTTAGGACTGGTATTTTAAGATGAATGGCCATCAATGAATCAAAAGTGTAGGGATATGATATTTGAACAAATAATCCTATGCAGATATGTCTAATTGTCTACAGCCTGCAGTTACTTGTAGTGCTGTAATTCATGGATGAATTCAACCATACCATCCTTTAATTCTGGTGCTGAAACGAGAGTTGGATCAATACTTTGTATCCTCAGCAACTTTTTCCAACTTCAGCTGCTATGTTCTGGAGAACTGTGACAGATATCATTTCCCTTTAACACAATCTTTTCATCTAGCTATCCATAAGGATAAAAATTAAGAGAATATAGCCTCGAAATTCCTTAAAGTGCAAACCTGATTCCAGGATTTAAATCCTTAAGCCTCTGATATTTGGATGGCAAATGAACTGCCAAATTACTTGTTCTCCTTTGTTCCTTACCTTTCCGAATGAAAGCAGTACAAAGCCATACACTTTCTTAATGACCTTTTGAAGGAGGAAATCTCCACACCAGAAGTTTTGCATACTAAAAATCACAGATTTGTATCGTTTATGGTTTCACAAATGCTGTTGAGTCCTGTTTTGGACATCTCAGTGCTTCAACTGTTGGACATCTCCCATCCCTTCTTCCTCTTCAACAGAAAGGACTTGGTTAAACTCCGGAAAGCTGTCATAATACCCTTTATTCTCATTGTTAGGTCATTTATGAAGCTGCAAATAATTCAAAACTATTAATATATGTGCACTGTCATCTATAACTATAACTGTCTTTTTCTTCTATATTAGCAGCCCCTAAAACCATTGTTTAAATCTGTGGCTAAACCTTCTTCGTAAGAGAGAATTCCTCCCTACATATCAACTACAGGAAAAAAGAGAGCCCTATAACGAGTTTTGTGCAGTGATTTATCATTGATAATCTGCTTGATCAGCTTTGTTGCTCTGCATTCTTACCATGAATAATTCCATATATGTGCCCATTCTAGCAGAATACCCAGTTTTGATTCGTTATTTTCTCCTTTTCTCTATGTGCAGGCAAATTGTTAGCGCTGAAGGCCCCTCGGGGCCAAACAGAGAATACCTTTTCCAACTAGAAAAGGCTATTCTTGAAATTGGTAAGGTTCTTTTTCACTAGCTTCTGGATCTGTTTTCTACCAGTTACGTGAATTATATGTTTCACCTCTTTTCTTATGATTCTTTCCAATCAATACTACTCTTCCTGGTTCAGGTTGTAAAGATAAACATTTAATGGATCTTGCAAATGAAGCAAGGCGCTTGCTTTCAGAAGCTGAGCGTACTGTGTCATGATGCAAACATGTTGGAAAATAAAATGAAAATAAATCACAAACTTGGGGAAAGCATTAATGTATTTCAGATGTTTCTCATTAGCAGCACTACATGGAATTGCCTGTTCCTCCATGTTTGCTCAGGATCAGAACACTGAAACGTAGGTTTCTTATAGTCTAGAATCCAGCCATCCCAATTCTACAACAATAAGTTCATCCCCACGAGTATGCTGTGTCAGGAAAAGGGTGTTTTCCATTTTCCTTATTTGTGCATTTTCTTATTAAACCTAATTGCTTTGTGGTGATGAAACTGAAGAACTATTATTTGAAGCTATCTTAACATTTCATTGAAGTCCCGCTATCCTGTGGGATTTGTTTTTGAAGTCATGCAAATCCTGGTGCATACCACCATGATGAGCAGCTTCTAGATTATGCCTGCAAATGTTGATGATAATTCATCCTGAACTGCGGGAACTTGTCCTTGCTTTAATAACAACCTTTCAGCTGCATGTAACAGTGTTGAACAGCAAATTACATGTTGCCATAAATTTAATCCTCCTTGTTCAAATGTTTGTTCTATGTTAAATTTGTTGCCCATGTTGAAGCAACCTATCTGTATATAGGGTGAAATCCATTTATATTGGCGTAAAATTGAGTTTTTATATACCTGAAGTTTTCATATAATTAATATTTTAATGATTTAATTGTTGAATTTATTCATATTATTTATAATACATGTGAATTTTCGAATAAATCCAATATCTCTATCGTTTTAAAGTAAAGGTTTCATTAATTAAAAAGTTTTTACATAGCTTGATATTTTTAATTTACTTAAAGCCTTATAGGTGTGAATATAACATGAAATTTAACAATTAAATTATTAAATTATTTTTAATTAAAATTAGGATAAAACCGAAAGAATGTGTAAATAATAAAGATTAAATATATTGTTTTTTTTTGAATTTGAACTAAATTGATTGAACGTGAATATGAAAAATTAAATGTGTTATTATACAAATTTTCTTAACTGTCACATCATTCCCTTAACAACATTTAACAATTTTGTGGTCATTTTATAACAAAAATTAAAGTGTATTGTTCAATATGTAATTTTTAAAAAATTTAATAGCCAAAATAACATTTCAAAATAATTTAGTGACTATTTATAAACTTCAACAATACGTTCGTAGTTAAATTAATTAATTGAATCGTTCGTAGTAGCATTCGATGAATTTAAGCAAAATAAAAGGGTTATAAACAGAATATATGGACAATAAGATAAGGAAAACGCATGGATTCACCAAATTAAAGCCTCACAATACAATCAAAAGATGATACATAAACCCCAAATTACTTAGATGCAAAGAAGTTGAGAGGGGAGGGGTATATAGAAAATTAAGGCATTGTTTTTATGTCCCCCGAGTGCTAAAGTGGCTCTTTGAAGCTGGAACAGTAACACTTTTAGCAGCACCATCAATGCTGTCATCAAAACTGATTGATGTAGCACTGTTTGTGATCGGCAATTCATTGAGTTTCTCATCAGTTTCTGGGTCTTTCACATCTTTGCTTTTACCCCACACCACAGTGTAAAGCCCTGAGACTATGATAATGGCTCCAAGAATGCTGAAATCAACAAAACAAAGGCAATCAGAGTCCATTAAACGAAGAAGACATTTATTTTATAGTTCACCATATGTTCATATAAACTTTGCTATCATCTGGTGCAAGTATACCTCCCAAGGTGGACCTTTTCTGCTAAAACAATGGTTCCTAGAGCAGCAGTGATGATCATACATAGAGGGCTGAATGATGTAAGGAATACCGGCCCTCGTTCTCGGATCACGACTCCTTGAACGTAATAAGCTATTCCGGAACACACTATCCCCTTATCAATAAAAAAAATTGTAACATTAAAGTGTGAAACAAAGTGTATTTCGAAGTGCATCTATGGGTAGCAAAAAGGGCTTACAGAGTAAGCTGCAGCAAGGAGCCTTGAATCCCACCCTACTTTCCATGCACTTAGGTCCCGGACCATGATAAGGGACAGTATACCATCTTCTATCATTCCCACGAAACATATCCAAGCTGTGAGACTGAGCTCCGCGGGGTACTTTTTCAATGTGAAGGACTGAAACCAGTAACCATATCCAATAGGATTAGCTCCAGAATATGTTGTTTAAACTAAGTTTTAAGTATGTTTTCACTCACTTGCAAAATAAAGTAACTTGCCCATGCTAAGACACTTCCTAGAAGCAATATGGTACCGGTAACCCAGTGTTTATCAGCAGATTCACTGGTGGTTCCATGGTGTGCTACGCCTCCTGATTTGATGAAATCAACAATGGGACCTTTGTACAAAGTCATCACCATTGCCCCTGCCACAGTGATTGCTGTTCCGATGATCTTTGCTAGACTGTGTATCTTCTTCGAATCGATCTTCTCTAACCTGATAGACATGATCAACTTGTTAAACAATGATTCAAAATATATATAAAGATGATGGAATTTTTAAGCTATTTGACATGGTGTGATGAGGAGATTGGCATGTTTCCAGTGAGGAATCCCAGTTTTTTTCACCTGAAAATCACTGCCAATATGAAGGTAACAGCAGGAAGCATATTGACGAAAGCAGATGAATATGTTGCTGTCGTATACTTCATCCCCAGATAGTATAGGTTCTGGTCAAGAACTGGCCTGTAAAATCAAACTCAAACACGTTCAATTAGAGCAGATTTCCATTTCAAGAACAAGCAGCAATGCACCACCTCGTTGTTTAAAAAACAGTGCGGTTCTATATGTAAACTCATGCATGTATGCAGAAAATTGAGGGAGGGGGAAGATAAGAGCATTACTCGAGTAAACCAAGGACCACAATCCTGAGGAAGATCGGAAGGGTCATCCGTGGCCTGATTTTCCTGCATGAAACAATGGAAAGAAAGAAGCTGAGGATGGATTGATCCATGAAGAAACAGCAATTTAAAATATAGTTGCGGACGCGTTTTTGGTCGCAGTTGCAGACGTATACTATGCGCTATCATGTTGGTGTGTGTGAGAAGAAGAGGAAACCTTTCAAGAATCAAGGCAAAGGGAGCAATGACAATGGTGGCGACAAGATGACGGTAGGTCGTAAGTATGAAATTACTCATGCCATGCTTAAAAGAAACCAAGGAGATAATGTACATCCCTGCATATCCAAACTGCAGGGACACTATGGCAATGTACGGTTTCACTTTGTTTATCACTCTGGACAAAGCTGAACGTACTCTCTGCTCCCCCATGGTCTCTGTCTTTCCTTTTTTTTTTTTTTTTTTTTCTCTCTTATCTCGCCTCTTAGGACTTAGCCTGTAAACTTCTAAATCACAACAACCCATTTTATAGAGGATTTGCAGAGTGGATTATTTTTCAATAAATGCAAAAGCTGGCCTGCATGTTAAAAATTCTTGCCTCCATCTATGTCTCTTATTAAAAATTTTAAATAATTGAATTTTAAACCTTAACCCTTATTTTCTATATCCTAAACCCTAAACCTTACACCATAAAAAATACACCCTACCCCTAATTCCTTAAACCCTAACCACAACCCCTAACCTAGAATCCTAAACCCCTACACCCTAAACCCTCTAATTTAAAACGGAGTCACGAATGGAGGCATGAGAAAGAGGTAGACGATTTACACCCGTATATCAAAACCACTACTTAGAGGAATAGAAGTTATATGTCCCTTTCCCATTAAGATTTAAGGTTAAGATTCAAGATTAAAATTTAAGAATTTAAGGTAAAATATATTTTTATAGTTTAAAGTTTAAATTTTAAAGCTTAAAATTTAATCTTTTAATGTTCAGCTTAAGAAAAACACCGAAAAGTAACAAAGATTTTTGTCTTTACTTCACTGTCATAATAATTTTGCGGATGTCCAATGATCGAGAGTATACTCTAGAACAAATACTACTATAATCACTATAACTAATAAAAAAAAATCATATCCCTACTAAAATCATCTCATTTTTCTGATAGAATCATACGAAACCACAGACAAAAAAGGATTTGGAGAGATTTCTGTGAATATGATGCATTGCTTTTTATTTTTTAATATTTTAAATAAAAAAATGTTATAATTTCTTTCGTGTGGGGTACTTTGACCACTAAATGATGTTTAGGTTAAGTGCAGCTGATGCATGCAAAAATTATGTTAGCCTTTTGTTGTTAGAGGTGTTGGGTGGTACATACATTTTTTTCTTCTAAAATCAGTGTTTGCTCAACAAATTGGTATTTGATTGCTTCTCCAGATTTATAATGTTTTTCTTCAAGGGATTTGGTAAAAAAAATATTTTTATTGTAACACACTGTTTTTATTAGAGTAAAACGGTGTCATTTTATTAGTTTATATGGGATTTTTTTCTTTGACATTTTCCGTCGTTGTTTTGTTATAAAGACTTAAGATTGTATAATTTTGTAGCGTTTAAGATTATAATGTTGATTTATGTTTATGATTTACTAGTCATTAAAAATAATATTCCTCGAGAGAACTAAGCATATTGAGATTGATTGTTATTTTATTTATAAAAAATTCAGACATGATTTATATAAACAGAATACGTGTTTTCAGTTGAACAACTTGATAATGAATGATGATTTAATTAAAGCTTTAGGGATTCAGCAACATGACTACTTGGTATTCAAAGTTTGGGTTTAAAATTGGTTTAAAAGTTTGGGTGCAAATCGTCTACCTCTTTCTCATGTCTCTATTTATGCCTTTACTTTAGATTAGAGGGTTTAAGGTTTAGGGTTTAAGGTTTTAGGTTAGGGTTTAGGGAATTATGGATAGGGTGTAGGGTTTAGGATTTAGAATATAGAAAATAGGGGATAGGTTTAAAATCTAATTTTTTTAAAAAAAATTCAAAGGAGACATAGAAAAGAGGTAAGAATTTTTACTCATCAATTTAAGGGTACAAATTGTCTGCCTCTTTTCATGTCTCCATTCGTACCTCTGCTTTGAAATAATTAAGGAAAACCAAGTATGAATCAAGTTATTATATAAACACTGATTCTTCCTCAATAGAATTTTTTTTACTATTTGTACTTCTACACTAAAAATTAAGTTTAGGGTTTAAAAATTTTACGATAAAATATTATTTTAGTGCGTCAAATTTAAGATTTAAGATTTGAAGTTATAATATAAAATTTAATTTTTAATATTTTTTAATGTTTGAACCTAAAAACTATAACATAGACATGAATCTTCTCTTTCACTTGCTTCCTTACTAAGTTTATTATAAAAATGCATGGTGAATATCTTTGATAAAAATGCATGATGAGATCAGTCCATATATGAAGCTAAGTGCTTCAATGCTTATTATTTTAAGTGGAAATCATGGTGGTTCAAATCCTATTAGATGAGAGATTATGAGGTAAATCTTATTTATTATGTTATTCATGATCCAAGTAATCAGAATCATTTATTTTTAAATAATTACTTAATAACTACTCACTCACTAATTACGTGTAGGTAAAAGATGATTTTACCTTAAAAAAAGTGAGATGAACAGTTCTGATTATTTAGGACCACGGATAACGTGGTGAACATGGTTCACCTAATAATATTTCCTATCAGACAATTTTCACATAAAACCAGGTTCACGAACATGACTTATTAAAATTTCTCAAATCATTATCATTTCAAAAGCTTCTTTTTTATCATCTTTTTTCCAACAAAAAAACAACTATGCTGGTGCAGTTTCTGTGGATATGTAATAAGACAATACTGTTCTAAAAATGTGTCTTTTACCAAAATAAGAAAAGTATGGCACTTGGAAATTAAACTGTTTATGGAAAAGATAAATTCAGACATCTAGATCTCTCACATCCCTGCTTTTTATAGTTCCATTAAATGTTGCTTCTCATTCAGCCACTGAATCATATCAAATATCTCAATTATTAACATCTTGGACAGAACCTGTCAATTTCTTACAGGTTCACAAATATTCAGTTCAGAATTTCAAACAAAAACCAAAGGATAATGTTTTGTTCAAGTACCAATGAGATGGCAATGGCAAACCAATCAAATGCTTGTATATAAGCTGATTTATCCTACCATTTTTAGTGAAGACAAAGAGATTGAAACATGATGATTTAGAGTAAAATTTCGACAACCCTTTGTTGCTTTTGCTTAGTATACTGATCCTAAGTACAAAGATTGTGTTGTGAAGATGTCTGTCATATCTATAAATCGATAGGCGGAGCCATGTATAAAATTGGTGTGTTTGTTGATACCCAAAATTTAAAAAAAATATATTTTCTATATAATTTATATATAAAAATTTAAATATATATAATTGACACCCTTTGTAAATAATTTGATACCCTTTTATAAATAATTAATTTTTTTCAAATACCGTTAAAGAAAATGACACCCCTTAAATAAATTTTTGACTCCGCACGTGTATAAATCGGTCAAAAATATCTTTTATGTTTGAAAGTATAAAGCTATAAAATTTCATGAAGTTAATTAGAAAGCAAGTTCAATCGTTTTTGACAACAGTTCATTGATGCAATTTCATGTAGTCGATTAATTTGGATCGGTTTTTATAAGGTCAAAATGGAATGATTTTCCTAACCTAATTTTATTTATTCACAATTTCACGATTCAAACTTCTGAACTTATTTAAGGGACTTAATATTTTATATATTTAAATAATATTATAATTATAAATTAATTACGAGTCTCGTAAACTTTTAAATCATGCATATTAAAGGGATGAATAAGTTAACACCTTGGAAACTAAAGGATTGATCTTAGTTGTTAAATAATGCTATTTTTCCATGCAAATTTTAAAAGCAATATTGCATGGTTTCATTTCTTAAATAAAATGAATATTTGAAAAGATGAAAAGAAATGTTAAAGAAATATGACATACAAAATTACAAATGACCTTGATGATAAACTATCATAGAATTCATAGTGACATTAATTATATTTAAATAATTTTATACTTATAAAATTTGTACTAAATATAAAATAATTGGATGCAGAAATGAAATCCCACACACAGTTTATTAGTTAATGAATAAAACATAATGATGGGATTGTAGACGACTCCAATGGCTTTTGGAATTGCTTATAGAAATAAGGTCAAGTTTCATAGAATTTTGGAAAAGAAAGGACACAGTTTTGACATTATATAATACAACCAGGGGCGGTTCAAAGATTTTAGAGGCCCTGTACAATTTATTAAAATATGGTCTTTAAAAATAATTGTCCATGACGAGGGCCCCTGTGCGATCGTTTCTATTGTGTCTGTCCAAAACCTCACTAGTTCTACCAAAGCAATAGTAATAGTAATAATTAATAAGATTCTATAATCAATTATCATATTTAAGAAATAATTATAACGTTTTAACAATTATAACTCATCTTTCTTAATAGCGTTTTCAAAAAATTTCAATGAATTTTGAGATTAACATCTAATGAATGTAGTTTATCAAAATTTGGAGCCTTCTTTTTCAGGGCCCTGTACGATCACTCCTATTACGCTTATCCAAAACCTCTACTGAATACAACCTTTTCAACTTGAACGTGCTATTCATGCAATAATAATAATAAATGGGGAAGTGAAATCAGTAGAGGTGAAAACCTGATCTTAGATTTGAGAGTTGAATTGATTTTATTTAATTTAAAGATTTAATGTTGATTTAAATATGATATTCGAATTTATCTAAAACCTGAAATAAATCGAATAAAAACGAAAACGATCCGAGTTTTAATTGAATTGATATAGATCCGATCCGATTTTCAACCAAATTGAATGGATCTGAACTGAAATCATTCAAACTAAAAGTAACCCGAGCTAAAGGCAACCCGAAATAAAGAAAATATATTAAAAAAATAATGAAAGATTTGAAGTGAACTGTTGCACAAGTTACCAAAAAGTCAAATATATTAGCTTTATAAAGCTATATCTAGGTTTAAAAAACTAATACGGCCCGAGAACTTGAATGCAACATTATTGATCTCCTATTGAATCGATTTTGATCCGACCCGAAATCACTTGATCCAAAAATCAACCAAACTGATGTGATTCAATCTGACCTGATACCCTACCCGAATCACTATAAACCTAAATTAAAATCGAACTAGATCATATATGATCCAAACTAAACAAAAACCGAATATAATCAAAATCAAATATGACCCAAATTAAAATGACTCGAACCGATTCAGATCTGAATAACCCATTTATCACCTTTAGGAATCGAATCAGTCAAGTAGGTTCATTTTAAGCAACTTTCTTCAAACAATACAATAACCAAAAGCAAAGGCATTAGAAGATTAAATCTAAGTTTAATTCAATTAGTTCATACAATCATCTTTAAAACTAGTATTTAGTAAATCTGGATCAAATTCCAACATCTAAAATCATAGATATGAATATCATATCATTTTACATTAAAGTCATATAGAATGACTGGAACTCTTCCTTCTATTGTGCAATCCTTTTCGTTTTCTTTTCTCTTTGTTGCATGGTAGTCGGTCCAACCACACGACCAAGATATAGTTTAACATCCACATGTATGGAAAAGTTGTAATGAAGACAAAGTGGACTGATGCATCACAGAGAAGCAGGAGTTCAGCAGCTTGGGACCTTTGCAACAATGGGTTAGTCAAAAGTTGTAAAAAATAGACGTGAGTAGGACATTAAAGAAGCATGAATAATGCATTTTTTTTTATTTCATCACTTTCCAGACGTTAAAGTGGTTTACTTTTGTCTGCATGGAATTATTAGTATAAAAGAAACGAAAAGTGGGTTTTGTTTATCAGAGCAAATCAGGCGGGGCTCTTCAAAGATTCAAGAGGTATTATACGATTTACTAACAATGAGACACTTAATTTATAGGGTAACTATATACTATGTACCGGTGGTGAAAATATATTGTTATCGCAAGTATCTTAATTTTGAGGGTTAAAGATTTAATTTAAGATTTATAATTTAGGGTTTAAGTTTATGTACTTAGAATTTAGGGATTATAGTTTGAATCTAAAGTTTAGATGTTATAGGCAGAGACAGAGTTGTGTAGGGAGTGGGAGGGACTACTACCCCTCCCAAAATTTTTGATATAATTGCATTTTTAGTCTTTTTTAGTTAAAATATTAATTAAATAAAGTTTTTGTCCCTCCCAATTTTTAAGTTTAAAGGTTTAATAGACTCTTGCCCCTCTCAATATTAAATCCTAACTGATATGCTTGTAATGCATCATATATTTTCTCTAATTTATATTATTCTCGCAACATAAAATTACTCTCAAATATCTAAAAACATGATATTTTCACTTAAAATATTGTCCTTCTTACATATTTTAAGACAAATCAACTTAATCATTTTTTTAACATAATTTTTTGTTAGTATTATATCAAAATTTTAATTTTGATAAAAACTTTAATAAATCTATTATTATTATTTATTAGGTAAAAATTATCTAAATAATTTCAGCTAAATGAATATTTCATCTCTATAACAACAGTTAATTTACTTTTCTAAATAGTATTTTTAAAATTATTATAATAAGATTAGAGATTAATATCATACAATAAATATAATTTATCATCATGAAACAAAAAGTTAAAACATTTTCATATAACTTGAGAATGTTATATCGTACATCTTTAAGGTTAGCTTTTGTCATATTTTACTTTTAATCTAGTCGTTAAAGTAAAACTAATAAAATTGAATCACTCCGAGCTTAATTAATTTTTTTATTAAAATTTTTTTAAAAATTGATATATATGTGTAAAAAAATTTACAAAACCCTTTATACTTTAACTAAAAACTTAAATTCTAAACCCTATCACCCTAATCTTCAACCTAAATTCATAAACCCTAAAATTAAAAGTTTATACAAATTTGTGTAAAGATCCAAAATTTCATATAAGAGATGTAAACTATCAATAAATTATACTAGAAATATAAAAGTGCAAAATTACAGGAGTTTAGGAGATACAAAATTAGATTATCAATAAAAATACAAAAAATATATATAAAATATAGGAAGTTTAAAATTTTTAAAAGGTGTGTTTGTACCTTTACCACCCTTAGGTCCGGTCCGTCTATACTCGTGTATCAAAATATTTTCTTATATATAATACTAAAAAATCTATTTAAATTTTTTTCGAGGCTCTTTGCCATCGCAGCTATTGAATCTCTAAAACCACCTCTGCATAGTTTCAGTGATCGATTAAATCCTACCAAGTAAAACTTTGTAAACTAACAAGATGTATATCAACCTCGTTCCCTTTCTGTTGTAATTAAATTTACAGCAGAAACTGTTTCGGAATTGTGGATTAAATATCATTACGATTTGATGTTGATGATCAATATTCCAGTTCCACCACTTATTTAAAGGAAACTGCATATTCAGAAACTTTAGAGTGAACGATAGCCATGAAAAATTATGGAAAAAAGTTGATAAGGATTGAAAAGTTGAAGGAAAAAATTACTGATCTGAACATTACATGCACCATCCCATAAAGCTCCACCGATACCAGTCTAGACAACGGCGTCGAGCAGTATACTGAAACTCCACCCAAATTCCAAACGCTTCATGTTTGTACAATCCTGAGTATCTTCAAGACACGGTTTCAAGAAGAGTAGAGTTGGACTTGGACCAACTATTGGAAGGAAAGTTCTCGTTTTTATCATACATCAAAAAATCAGTGTATTTGTCTGAGTAAAGTTCAAGATTTATGAAGAATTAGGATAGGAGTGAGCATGATTAATTATAAATCGAAAATCGATCCGAACTGAGGTATTTGGATGGTTTATGGTTACAAACTGTGGTTAATCGAATTAAACTAAATTTGATTTTTAATTAATTTTATAAGGTAAAAATATGTATTTTATACTTAAAATATTATAGTTATATTTTTAATTATTATTTTTTTACTTAAAAATAAGTTTTTAATAAATATTAATGAAAAACGTCTTAAAACTTTAATTTTTTTAATGTTTTTATCAAAATATTATAGTTGCTATTTTTTTAAAATAAAATATAAAATATTAAAAATAAAACTTAATACAAAAAAATTGAAAACCGAGGTTAAGAGAACCTGAAAACCGGTGATTACTAAAATAGTTTACTAAATTAAACTAAAATTGAACCGAATACACCCCTAATTCGGAGGTTAATTTTTAAGTTTAAGTCTCTCAATTCTACCTTATATATAGAAGACCATTTAGATTAAAACTAATTAGTATGACAATATTATAAATATTTACCCTTGAATTTGAATAAAAACTCGAATCAAATTTTATAAACTCGACGCGATTAGAGAAAATTTTTTTTTTGGAAACTTATTGAATTAATTTCATGATATCAAAATCAGAATCATTATTGATTTACAGATCTTAAATCATGATTAGGGACCAAAAAAATTCTAGAAAAAATTATAGATTTTATTAAAATTAAAGGCATACTATTTAAAATCATGTAAAACCATACTTACATGTCAAATTTTAGATCCAATGAGTGACAAGAACTCTTTCAATTGACTCATTAAAGATTAAGGCCTAAATTGCAAAGATTTCAAAACTGAAAATTCATAATTAACTAAATTATTATGAATATCAATACTCGAATACATTTATCAATACATGTTACGATTGAAGGAACAAAGAAGAAATTAAGGCACAAAATCAGAAAAATCAATCAAAAGGGAAAGGGGGATTTCGAACCAGGAAATGGAGAATTAACGCGTGAAAAAATGGATACTAAAAGAAACGTTATTGTTTTAATTTAGAAGGGTCTTGAATCAGATATTATTCCATTGGGCCTCACTCAACAGATCTAGACAACCTAATAGCCAGCTGGATAACGATTTTACAGTGAAGAAAATATCAATACCACATGTCAAGTAAATAAAATGTTAGAGTAAATTGTACTAAGGATATATTCATGTTTGTAAGCAGAATATTTTTCCTATAAATGAAATGAATATTGTCTTATTGTATCTTAATTTCTCTCTTTTCTCTTAACCTTACCTCTCTTCTTCAATCTCAACCTTTTTTTCTAGTCCGATCATTATAATTGGTATCAGAGCCAAATTATTGATTCAACAAGCTGGAAAAAAAACAAAAACAAATGAAGGGTGATACAAGTGTTCTAGAAATACAAGCACAAATCACAAATGAAAATAGGAGAAACTCATGAGTTTGTAGAAAGGATGACGCAACTAATGACTAAAGAAGATGGTTTTCCAGAGTTACAAAGCAGGGAAGGCAACCCTCAAAGAACACCCCTGGTAACTTCTGTAACCGAACCTAAAGTTGAAGGGAAGAGGTCTACTGAAGTTTTTAAGGAAAAGAGAAGCTCAAGTAATATCGTGAGCAATAGTGGAGGGTTTTACCCTAAACCTATGATCGAGTTGCAGATTTTTGAAGGAGAAAATCCAAGAGGATGGGTTAAGAAGTGCGAAAAATATTTTTTTTATTTTTGGTGTCCCTGAAGAACAAAAGCTGGAAGTAGCAGCAATGTACTTTTCAGGAAAAGTCGAGGCATGATTTGATGGGTACATTATGCAAAAACATAGAGCTACTTGACATGAGTTCACTACAGACTTATGTCACAGATTTGATGCTAAAGGATTTTCTGATGTTATTGAAGAATTTAGTAACTTGACACAGAAATCAACAATGGAGATATGCCAGGAGCAATTTGATAAGCTGAAACCATATGTGTTACAGCAGTACCCTCAATTAGAAAAACGAATGGTGAAGCAGGATAACAAGGCAGTTACTCAATTGTTGGTCAAATGGTCCAATCTCAGTCCAGAAAATACCACCTGGGAGGTTTTCTCTGTACTTCGTTCTCAATTTCCCGAATTTGATCCTTGGGGACAAGACTCAATTGTACCTCCATCATTGTTACGATTGAAGGAACAGAGAAAGAATTTGAGCACAAAATCAGAAAAATCAATCAAAAGGGAAAGGGTGATTTCAAACCAGGAAATAGAGAATTAACACGTGGGAAAATGGATACTAAAGGAAACGCTGTCGTTTTAATTCAGAAGAGTCTTGAATCAGATATTATTCCACTGGGACTCATTCAACAGATCAAGACAACCTAACAGCTAGCTGGATAACAGTTTTACAGTGAAGAAATATCAGTGCCACATGTCAAGTAAATAAAATGTTAGGATAAATTGTACTAAGAATATATTCATGTTTGTAAGCATAATATTTTTTCTATGAATGAAATAAATATTGTCTTGTTCTATCCTAATTTCTCTCTTTTCTCTTAACATTACCTCTCTTCTTCAATCTCAACCTTCTTTTCTAGTCTGATCGTTACAATACACCTATAAAAATAAAATTTTAATATCATGATTTAAAGCCAAGATTTTTAACTTTTGAAGTGGAAAATAACTTTGAGTCTGAAGTTACATTTTTACCCTTAATTATTAACATTACTATAATAAAATATAATAATTATTATATTAAATTAATATTTTTACTAATAAATATAATAATTATCTTTTAACAAAAAAATGCTTCTAAAAACCCACTGTCCACAAAAAGATGGAAATCTTAAGAGAAAAAGAGAAAGGATCTTTCATATCATTAATGCATGAATCTAATGTTTGTGACATGCATGGCAATGACAAAACCAGGAATGTGTAAACTGATGTTCGGTTTATCTCAGTCTTAAAACTAGACTTCTAAAAACTTATATAAGTATCATGCATATAACATAGCCAGGTCTTGAGAAAAAGCTTTTCGAATGGACTCTCTCTTGATCTTAAGAGCTGCAGTAACGAGCCCCGATTCCGGAGTCCATGGAGTAGAAACCAGTTTGAGTTTAGCTGGAATCTCAAACTTCTCCAATCGCGCCTTCTTCCCCATCTGAACGTTAAAGCAAATGAAACCAGTGCTTGAATTAGGTAGATGAAATGCAACTGATGATAAACATATGGTAAATGTAGTTGTTGCAGATGATGCTTCTCCAAGTTTAAAGAATGTGTTTGCAATATGTTACAGAAGTACATACATATTCGAGCACCCTCCTCGAAGCTTAAAGTTATTCAAGAGAGTAGAGATTTACCTGAACGAGAGACGAAAGCACTTCCTTGATTGTTTCTTCTTTCTCACACAAGTCTGCAAAGTCGGTAAATACGATCCCTTGCTTTGAAGCCCAATCTTCTACTGCCTGCTGGGAAGCCACCACAAGAGCCACACAGTAACTATGGAACGGATCTGCATGCAACATGATATTGTCGACGTAGGGACTGATGCTGAGAGCAGCCTCAACCTGTAGAAGATATTAGTTAACACAGGACATCCAAAGAACATCATGCTTTCATTACTAACATCCACTCATACCTTTCCCAGAGAGACATATTCCCCATGCTGAAGTTTCACTATATCCTTTTTACGATCGATTATCTCGAGGCAGCCATCATTGTGAAACTGTCCTATGTCACCTGTGTAGAACCACCTCATTCCTCTCTCATCAACCTTTTCCACATCAAAAGATTAGGACA
Source organism: Abelmoschus esculentus (assembly GCA_035048815.1). NCBI lineage: Eukaryota > Viridiplantae > Streptophyta > Magnoliopsida > Malvales > Malvaceae > Abelmoschus > Abelmoschus esculentus. The sequence goes on from JAUCBN010000037.1 coordinate 4,309,542, forward strand.
GTCACTTCAGTAAGAGATGATCTTAAGTATAACGAGAAAAGGAAAAGGACTGCGGAAACTGAAAGTTCGAAAACCTACCTTGTATACTTCTTTTGTTTTCTCCTCATTTTTGAAGTATCCCAGAGTTACACTAGGACCACCAACCACAATTTCTCCACGAGGCATCGGTGAATCACTAGTTAAATATCCACCTTCAGGCCAATCTATTAACTGAAATAAACAAAGCATAATGAAAAAAGATTGAAGTCATAAATGCATCCACCAACCAGGGTAGGTAAAGCAAAAACCAACTCAACCTAAAAAGTGAATAATGTTGAAAGGAGTTCCTGTGAGCGCGAGATGGTCAAAGTCATCCTGCTCGAGTGAAAATAATCACGAACGTCTATTACCTTGACAAAGGAGCAAGGAAGTGGAGAACCAACACGGCCAACGGATGTATCATCAACCTCAGAGAAGGTGGCACCAGCACAAGTCTCAGTTAAACCATACCCTTGGCCAATTGGAGCACTGAAAATGAAATCAGATGAGAGTATGATACATAAAAATTAAATAAAACGGAATATGTGAAATAGCTATCAAATTATATCGTATATTCTATAAACCGTCATAAATTTTCAGTTCATCAAAATAGACCAAGAACTGATATAGAACTAAAAGTGTGCTTGTGTGAGTGTGAGCTCTGTGTGCCTGTGTATGCAACTCAAATTGCTAGAACATACTAACCCAAGGCAGATGTTAATAAATCTCTGAGTATCCGCAGATAGAGGAGCACCACCAGATAGTAAAAAACGAATACGGCCACCAAGAATTGCTCGGACCTTTTTAAAGACAAGAAAGTCCCAAAGAAACTTCTCCAGTCCCCAGGCACCAAACCAATTACCGTTTATTGCTGATAATCTACGTGAATAAGCCAAGTCAAACAATTTCTTGGCTAGTCCACCCTTTGCATCAACCTAAAATTGAAGAATAGATAATGATATAAATGAGCTAATTCACAGTATATATTCATATAAAGAAGTCATGCATTTGTAGAATTAGACTTTTCTAACCTTCTTTCGCACTCCATCTCGAACACGATCAAGAATTGCCGGGACAGCTGCCATCACAGTTGGACTTAACAAAGAGGCGTCTCCCTTTGTTCCTGCTTTTATCTTGTTAGATGTATCAGTGAGAGTCAAAGGGGTTCCATATCCGATTACACCTCCAACAGCAGGAATTAAATTCTAGAACAGGAAAAAGAAAGTTAAATATGTTTAACACACAAAAGGTAAACAAATTCAAACATAACCAGAGATCAAAACCAAGTTGCCATTCATCTTTGTAAACCAATCCTAGACAACATACATACCTCAGCTGCTAATTCAAGAATATGAGCAAGGGGCAGATAAGCAAGATAAACATCCTTGCTTCCAAGTCCGGGAACAATTGTCATGACTGCAGAAACTGTTGCTACAACATTGCCATGTGTCATCATCACACCCTGTACAAATTTCATGTCTTTCAAGTGGCTTAAAAATATGAAAACCTAACTTAACTATTTTGCAATGCTCAGAGATAACAACATGCTTGCTAACTATAAGCAGATTTTTACCCACAAAATCTGTAAAATGATGGAAGAACAAGAACAAAAATTGATGCTTCTAACCTTGGGCAATCCTGTACTTCCACTAGTATACATTATAACTGCTACATCAGCTGAAACCGGTAAATCGGCATCAACGGGATTTGTACGTCCAACACTCTCAACATCATCAAAAGAAATTATGGTCCATCCGCAACTTGCACTAGTTGGAAATTCATTGTCCATGCAGATCACACGTTTGACAGTGTCAAGTTGCCCACTAATGTTAACAAGCTTTTTTAGTTCTTTGTTCCCACAAATCACCGTCGTAACTTCTGTCTGGAAGAGCAAAAATAGTATAATTACATAAATATTGGTAATGAATGTAGAAACCATAAGAACCTCCAATAAAATTAACCCTGCGAATCACAACTTTTTCCGTACGGTAGCACATTATAAGATGCAGGCAACACTATTATGATGTATGCTAACCTTACAATCTATTTAAACATGTAGAAAATGAGCAAAACATATTCCGTCAATGAGGCAAGCTAAAAGTTTATTATTTTTCACATTAATTTATTAAAAAAACTATTTTGCACATAATAATAGTTTCTTTATATTCAAATAAAATAGAATTTTTGTTGCACTAGAACTGGCAATAATGGGGGGAAATTATGAGAACAGAATGTGCATAGAGAGGTAAAGAGGGAACCTCATTTAATGAGTGACATAAAGCTTCCTCTCCTAAAGATGCATATATGGTCACCACAGTAACATTGCGCCTAAAGCAGGCCTGAAAAAAAAAGGATATGTATCAGTTATATTCTCTAACCTGTGTAAATGCAAAGGGCCTGGCACAACACAAGTTACACCTCAGTTACAACATAAAACTATCAAGCTATGAAAATTTAACCAAAATTCTAGAAAACATAAGACCTGCATTGCAATGAACCATTCTTCTCTCGTATCAGCAAAGATTGCAACACGCTCTTCCTTTTTATGACCAAGTTGAACTAATCCAGAAGCAAAACTACACACAGCTTCAAATGTTTTTGCATATGTCAACCATTCATATTCTCCCAAATGAAGCTTCTCAAAGGACCTTCCATCTTCAGTTACCTCAACCTCCCTCGAAACCAATTTCCTAGTACCAAGCAAATTTTTATCGGAGTGTTCCTTACAAGCCTGTTCAAAAAGTTCTGCAAGAGTAGTTATGCCCTCCCATGATGTTTCAACAGGGGAAGGGAACCGACTGTTTCGGATTGTATACCCTGGTTCTCCACCAACATCAACTGGCACTCCTCGCTTCTTCACCTTCTTTGCATTTCGAAGGATAAGTGTAAAAACAATTGGAACAAGCGCACTGACGATATAACCAGTCATGTTTATAGGAATCTTTTCACCAGAAGAATATATTTCTTTCAGTTCTCCTGAAAATAGAATCAGACTCAACCATTATCATATCCAAAAATGAGTATCCAAAAATTCAGACCTTTTCTTTTTCCTGTATATCTTAGGAAGGTAGAAATCAGCATGATTACAATAAACCAAATAGTAAGTACCAGGGGGAAAACCACAACCAGAGAAAAATGTTATTTCTCATAAGTTAACTTTGCATGACAAAGGTTACTTCAATATGATCAATTGCTACCAAGAAAACCGGTTACAAGGTAACCCAGGCATTGACACAGAAAAAAAATCCATGTCCTTACTCCTTATTATCAGTATCAACTTCATAACACAAGATTGTTTAACCAATTAAGCATAACCCTGATTTTGATATATCCATAACCAAGATATTCAAGTTTTATGCTCACTATATGACAGTCAATACTCTGCCTACTACCTTCCAAAAGGAAGTATCTTGGGTGCTAAGCAGTTTTGTATGTTACAACAAAACCTTCCATCATTTTTTCTGCTTTTAAGCACCAACCATCAAAAAAACACAATAAGGGTAAATAAACATAACCATAAATTTCAGCAAATTTTCAATGAAATAAAACTCCCTCAACAGGAAGTTTCTTGGAAGCTAGCTAAGTTGTTTTAGATCTTATTTTCTCTTTTCCTTCTTTCCAAAGGAACCAATCATCAAAGAAAGAATACAATAAGGATAAACAAACAATGCAACAAAATCCCCCATGAAAAATCAATTCAAATGGTATGTAAAGCAAGTAACAAAGTGAAAAAAAAAAAAAAAAAAGATTATATTTTTGGAGTCAAAAACAAATCTTCAACAAAGAAGAACACATCAAGTCAAAACAAAGGGTGACATTAAAAGGAAAAATAAAAGGTTAAACAAGCAAGAAAATAAAATCTATATAGTAAAAACGTGCTTGTAACATGACTACCTTCAAAATCTCAAAAATGAAATATGTGGGAAGGCAAAGGGAACCAGTTCAAGAGATCAGCATTGCCAAAAATAAAGGATAAAAGCAGAAGAATTGGTGGGGTTCAAGTTCAATGGAAAGGGGTTTGATATTTTCTTCAGTGAAGAGCTCAAATATAGAACGTTGGATGACAGGGTAGGTAATTAACGGCGGACAGATCGAGAATGAAACTAGTTGGTGTTGCAGAAGTAGTTTATGACTCAGAAAAGGGGTCCTTGGCGTTAATGTTAAGTTTTTTTCGTTCTAGGGTAAATTACGCAAGACGTACGAAAGTACGTGTCGGATTTTATTTCATCTTTGAATTTTAAAATTTTCAGTTTTGAACCAGTTAAGATTATTTTTTATTATTTTCGTCCATTATACATTTATACATCAAGTATTAATGTAGTGGACATTATATATAAGAAATCAAACTAAAATTTATTATTCAATTTAAAAAATAGTCAAATCTAAAAAATCAATTTAAAAACTTTACCCTCAAAAAAACAATTTTAAAAATTATATTTCAATTTAAAATAAAAATATAATAATTTAAAATATTATAATAAAAAATTCAAATATTTATATAAATTTTCTCTAAACTAAAATCATATAAAAATGCTTAAATACCCAAAATAGTTTCAAAATAATTAAATAAAACCTGAGATCCCCAGGACTTTCACCTACAATGTCACTAATCTGAGAGTGATTTTAGGATTTCCGAATCGAAAGGCTTCCACGACTTTCTCCGTACACAATTTCACCCCATGCACACATAATGATGCATCATGATTTGAAAATCCCAAAACAGTCACAATTCAATCCGAAATTACAATTTACCCGAAATCTCAATTTATCCGAAAACACAAATTCACAGGATATAAAAATCATATTTACTCTCAAAAGTGTGAGATCTCAAATATGAAAATTTTATATATTTCTCAAATAATAATGACATGTATGCATGGTAACACAAGTGCATAATTAAAGTTACAATACAAAAATTAAACATGCTAGTAAAACACGAGTAATTTTCAAAACACAAAATATTAAGTACATCACCCAAAAAACATATTTTCCGAAAAAACAAATATAGCACCAGTAAAAGAACACACCGTAGCCAAAGCAACTCAATCTACCGAATAACGTGGTTTTGAACTCGAACATAAATAAAGAATAAAAAAAATAAGCTTTAGAGAATCTTGATGGAAGAAAATAATATAGAATTTTCTCTTAGACCATAATATGTATTTATAGAGAAAAATAATTAATTCTAATTAGAATTAAAATTTTATTAGATTAAAATATAAATATAATAAATATTAATAAAAAATTATAGAATTTTAAAGGGATTTCCTTTCTTTACCTAATATTTTATATGATATATATTATAATAATAAATAAAAAATTTTGATAAAACAATAATTAAAATAGAGTAATATTTTTAATAAAAAATAATTAATTTTAGTGAAATTGAAATTTAATTTAAAAACAAACTGGATATTCAAGAGTTCTCAAACTTTAAAACATATATAAGATAATAATAAATAATATAATAATTTTATTTAAAAAACTAAAATACGTGAAAGAATAAAAAATATTAAGAAAAATAGCTAAATTATTTATTTAGCCATTAATTTGTTTAAGATTTTCGAAACGTCATTTCAACTTTTAAACTTCAAATTTACCCTTTAAACTTTTAAAACTTTATAATCTTATCTCAAAACCTTTCCCTTGGATTTAGAAAAATCAATTTAAAAACCTAAAAAATAGGGTTTCAAAAATTAAGAATCTGAAAACTAAGGTTTTTAATTAGGAATTTCAAAATTAAGAATAATTATTTGGGTGTTACAATAAATATCATTTTCTTTTATTTATATATATATATATATATATATATATAATCTAATCTTAATTCTATCTAAAGGAGAGGGGAAGACAACTCTAAGGGAAAGAAGGGTGTGTTCTTTAATGGGCGTAGAACTCGTGATCTAAGAGAATAAAAATGAACTTAGAAAAAGTTTAAGATCAATCGACGAAATATGTTTGCTTAATTAATATAAATTTAAACGTTTAGGATTTTTAAAAGTTAATATATTTAAATTAGGGTAACTATTCCGTACACTAAACGTGAAAAAAAAATCACAAAAGGCTTAAAATTAGGGTTTAGAGTTTAAAGATTTAAGTTTAAGGGTTTATAATTTAGAGTTTATAAGTTTAAACTTTAAATCTCAAACCAAATTACCATAATCTCTAAATCTTAAACCCTTGATTCAAACCACAAAACCTAAATTCTAAATTACTAAACATAACCATAAACTTTAAACCTTAATTTAAACTCCTAAATCCCAAATCAAAACACTTATAAAAAAATTATCGTCAACTTATTTAATATAAATCATTAAATTAAAAATAATCTATTTTTCCGTTTATGATTTGTTATATTACTTTTATTTTAGTTATTAAAATTATATATTTTTATTACCATCATTAAATTTTTAATTTATTTTTATTATCATCATTACCATTAACCCTATTAAGAAATGATGAGGTGTTATGCTAAATATTAATTTTTAAGAAAATATTATTTTAAATTTATAAGTATTGCAAAACTAAAATTTTGATTAACGAAACGGTCGTCGATCAATTTTAGTAGTGAAAAAAGTTTATTTTATTAGGAGTTCACTATAATTAAGTTTTAAATTGATCTAACGGTTAACATTGATGAATAAGAACTGAAAAATTCATTTAAAATTAAAAAAAATAACTTTTTGATATGCCATTACTAATTGTCAAATCAACTTTAAAATCAAATTATATTAATCTTTTGGCCAAATAAGTCCTTCTCACCATTGAATGATGACGTCAATATTTTTTAACGATAGTGATTGTAATAAAATTATATTAAAAGTTTATTGTTTGTAAAAAAAATTATTCTAGTGACTAAAGTGAAAACATCTTAAAAGTTTAATGACTACTAATATAATGTATCCTAAAAATATTAAATTGTCTTATTTGTTTTAGCTACCAAACTATTTTTGGTTATGCATTCTATTATTCTATAAGTATTTTAAGTATAATCATTAGTTTCATTAAAGAATTTTTGGTTAAATACATTTGACACTTATATAAAAAAAAATTTAATTAAAAATTTGATTTAAAATTTTAAAAATAATTACACTTTAATTCAAATAAAATTAAAAACTAGTAAAATAATTTTTAGTTATCAAATAAACATGTTTACCTCTAAAAATGTTTTTTCTCATCTTAATTTAGAAAAACTCTTTTGGTCCAAATCATTTTAAAACTTAAATTCTTATTCGATTCTTTTATTTCTGATAAATTATAATCAATTTGAGTATTTAAAATTTAATGATTTTAATTCTATAACTTTTTTAAAAAATTCTAGAACTCTAAATCGATTTTGAAAAATATAACTTACACTTGTTTGCACAATTATTGTTGCTATCCATATTTATTTATACATGTTCGTAATTTGTGGATCTTCATTGAAATAATATCATCTCTAAAATTTAAATCGGAATAATTTTTTAATAAAATATATATTTATTTTACGATTTATGTTTAAAATCCGTGTCTATCTCTTCTAACGATGTCATCTGCAAAATTTAAACCTTGGTACTTTAAAGAATCTAGCTATAATATTTTGGTGTTTATAACCAATTAATACGTAGTTTGAGGAGTGTTTTGCAATTAACCCATCTTGTTTTACACAGTACAGTTTTTGGCTGTGGGCTTTGTGGCTTAAAATATACATTCGGACAGTAGAAGTCAGGAAATGGGACCAAACACATGGCAAACTGAGGTTCAGATACTTCAAGTGCTTAAAGAGTAAGGGTAAAATTTATAAATGGTCATTAAACTATAGAAAAATGTTCATTTGGTCATCCAATTTTTAAATATCGTAAAATGGTCATTAAACAAATTGGATATTGAATAATTAACAGCTACTAAGCGATTATGTGACAGTTTAATTTTTGTATAATAATATATTTTGAACTCTATATTTATACATTTAATTAATTTAGACATAATTAAAAATCAATAAATTTAATTCTCACTATTTATGTATTTAAATAATTTAATCATACTTTGAACTTGTGCTATCGTTTTTATAAATATCTATAATAATTTTTGATTAAAAATAGATCTAATTGATAAAATATATAAATAATAAAAAAATATTTTTTTAGAATTAAGATTAAATTGATTGAATAAATGATTAAATATATTATTATACAATTTTTACCTATCACATTATTTTTTTTATAATTAACGATTCAATGATATTTTTAATAAAAATTAAAATTTAATATTTATTTTATAATATTTTATAATTAGACAATTAAAATGAATATTTTATCGTACTTTAATGACTATTTTTAAAACCCTAAAATAGTAGGAAGGAAAATGCTACGTGTCAAGTAACATCGTAGGGAAGGTCATTGAAAATGGACATCGTGCACCATAAGTTCTTGATCTAGTTGAATGGGTATTAAATCCTTGATTATTATGATAAAAAATACGGATAAATTTATTTTATTATTTTTTAGCAATTTTTTGTGCTCTAAACTCTAATTTTATAATATAAATTATAAATAAGAATATCAAAAAGAATAATTTTTTTACGATATTAGCAAAATGTTTAAAAAAACTCGGTATGGTATTATAATAAAATGACCAGTGAAATAGACCTTAAATATTATTAAATTAATTAATAAAGATTAAAAAAATTATGAACTCTCATATAAGATGTCAAATGAACGAGATGTAATAAAAATGTTCTTTTTACATTTATTTTTATTAAAAACTTATACTTTTATTTTTGTCATATAATATGTTGTAAGTATAAAATTAAAAATTATTTATATTCGAGACCTATAAGATTAAGATAATTCCCATCGTATCATTTATATAATTTTGAGACACATTTAGTTTTTGTTATATTTATCACACGATCTACTTCATATAATATATTTATAAATATCAATTAAATAAATATAAACTTATTTTTATGTAAAAAGTATATAATACTTATCATTTAAACTTTTATCATATATGTAATATTATTTCGACCGTCACCGTTTAAAAATATAATAAGTCATCATAGTCCTTTAATTAATTGATAAATTAAAATAGGGTTAATAACCCTGTTGCACATGAGCTATACCGACTTCTTAATTTCAAACATAATGTTTTAAAATTTCTAGTTTCATACATGAGGTATTTCACCGTCGGATAAGCAAAATTCGATTTGATTAAAAAATTAAATTATTTGACTTGAAGTAAAAAAAATTCTAATAATATAATTTTTTTATATATATTTTAGGGATATTTGCAATAACGATCTCTCTTTATATATATTTTATACAATTAGGTCATTAAGATTAATTTTTTTATAATTAAATCCCTAAAATTTATTTATTTTTAATGATTCGGGTGGGGCAGGATTGGATTTTAAAGCTTAAAAATCGGATCAGTTCTGGTCAAATTTTAAAGCTTAAAAGTCGGGTCGGGTTGGATTTTTTTTACCTTAAACCTGGGGCGGGACGAGTGAAAGATATGATTTTTCGGATCGAGTGCGGGTGGACCGAAAATCCGACCTGTGCCCATCTCTAACTGTGTCTTCCTTCTTTTATATGCTTAAAGGAACTTATCCTAAAAGTCACGATTTTAAGCACCAGTAATGTCAATATAATATTTGAACGATCAATATCTAATGATTAAAAATATACCCTATAACTGGTACTATTAATTAAAAAGATAATAATAATATTTTGGTACTTTAATTTTTGTAATAAAATAAGATTTAATATTATATTTTAATTTATTTTAGTACCTATTTAAAATTAATAAAAATAATAGTATAGCTGAGTTAAAAATCAACCGGTAACAAAACTGGAAAGGAATGAGTAATAGATTACAGCATACAATAATAATTCTCACATGCAACGAAACATTGAATCAGATAAAGCGAAGGAAACTACAGAGGTAAATCTGGTAAGTAGTAATTATACATTAGGCAAATAGTACAAATACATCAGAACCTAATAATAATATTATTACAGTAACATTAAATCTACGAAATTAGACTTGTCTTAACTATAATTAGTTAATAATAACCTACAGGATTAAGCTAAGAGCCAGAAATTGTTATGCCATCTGGTGCTGATAAGATATCCACCCACTTCTTTGCTCTGCTTCTTAACACCAATGGCTAAGCAATCTGCATCGTTGATGCACCGAGCAACAAAGTCTTCACTGCTGCTCTTACCCCAAATGCTGACATCCAAACCAAAATAAACCCGGTCTGAATTAATCGATCCATGAATCGAATATCGAATTAAATAAAATATATATACTTGGAGAAATGGGTTGCAAGGGGATACCAGTTTAGAAACGTTGAAGACCTCTTTTGACCCAGCACCAGCACTGAAACCTCAAGCTTCTTCACTTGGCTCCTCACTGTCCCCAGCTTTGGCCCTTGGATAACCAGTGCTTCCACTTCTACCTAAACAACAGGCAACCGAACCTTAATCTTGTCAGTAAACATGATTTATGCCCAAGGGAAACTAAACACAGGAAGATCAGGTAAAATATTGTGTACCTCCTGTTTGCAGGCCTTGCAAAGTGAGCCAAGAGAGTTGGCAAGGTCAGGAGAGCATGAAGAAGAGTGTGATGGAGGAATAACATGAAGTAAAGTAAGCAAATCCCCCTTGTTGACTACATGAGTGAGTGCCCAAATCATTGCATGCTTAGAATGTGAGCTTTCGTCCACTACAACCATCACTCTCTTCCTTAACACTGACCCATTATCAACCCCAGTGCCATACAGGTTGAGTCCTGCAATCTGGGTTAAACTTGACTCAAACCCACCACAACTATACCCAGAAAAGTTGCTATACATGTTGTTCACTCCCCAGCTCATGGATGTTGATCTCCTTTCTTCTTTTCCACTTAACTGACTCAAAAATGACACTGAACTAGGAATTTTCTTGTGACTTCAACTTGCACCAAATTGGAGCCAAATAAGTGCGAGACAGGAAAAAGAAAAGTGGAGGAGCTCAACTGGTTGTGTTGGGAGGCAACTGTGATGATGCAAAACCGTAGTCCGTATATAATTTTATCTTTGTTGCAGCCTGCAGGTTCAAGTCACGGGAATTACTGGCTCTTTCATTGCCTTTTATTTTACTAGATTTATTTTTCTGGAAATGTCAGGTCAGGTTCACGATGCTGAGTTATAAATTTATTTATGTTTTGTACTGTCAAACGTCAATTCCTTGGGATTTCTCTCATCATTACATATTCTTTAATATTTTCATTACAGTAGGGTAATTTTAAATTAAATATTTTATTAGATTTTTTTTAAAAAAATATTATCTCAGTTTTTTATTAAAAAAATACCCCTAAATCGTTTATACAAGGTGATCTTATATTATACGAAAAGTGAATCTTAATCTTACCTTGTACAAGAATTATTAAAAAAAAATGTGTTTGAATAGCATAAAGTTATCAAAATTAAATCTTAGCCGTACTCTCCTTTCTTCAAGATTTTTTTAATCATTTTATCTCTTTGATCGATGGTCAATAATCAATCCCAGTATAGGTTGTCGACCACTGGATCTATAAATCTATTGTTTTTATTTTTAATTTTAATAAGAATCTCTACTTTTATAGCACACTTTTTCTGTCCTTATGACACGTTTTCTTCTGTCTTTGTATATGTTTTTGTTTTGTGGTTTGATTCATCTGCTCTTGTGAAACGTTGCAGCATACCCTAGCGACCGATTGTTGTTTGCCGATGGTTTGATTTATCTACTCCGCTTGATGGTTGTTTGTCGATGAAATCAATCTTTGGGTAGCGATGCTTATTACATGACAGTTTGGATCGTCTACAACTCTTTTTTCCTTCTTTATGCGTCCCGTTTGGACAGAGACAAAGAGATTCAAGAAGCTTTTGAATTTTATTGGTATGCTTAATTCCATAAGAATTTTATTTTCTTTATTTTTTGATTGTAAAATGTTTGGATTGTTTAATCTAATTTTTTTACTTCTTGAAGGCGATGTAATTATAATTTTTATGGATTTAATAAAAATTTAGTACAATTTATAAAAAAAATGTGTTTTCTTTATACATAATGAAATTTACAAGAAGTTATAGAGACTGATTAATTAAAAATGTAATCGATTAAAAATACTATCCCATCTCTTTTATTAATCAACAATCAATAATTTTATTATTTTGTTGATAATCTCACGTGAGATAATTTATCCAACCATTTATCATTAATAAAAAAATAATTATTCTAATAGTATGAAATAAAAAATATAATAAATTTATTTTATTATTACATCACATGCACTTTATTACAGAAATTGTCCGACATCAAGATCCTTTAATAACTCGTAGAATGTGAAAACGAGTAAACTGATACAATAATTAGATGCGTAACCCCTACTTATCGAAAAATTATATCATGGGTCAGTCCCATCACGTGTCCATGGATCAACCAATAAAAACTACCCATCTTTCCATGTCATATTTTTTTCCAAGTGATTTTTCACTTAAAAAATTAAAAAATAATGAGGTGGCTAGTTTTTATTGGTCGGTCCCATGGATGACGTGGTGGAACTAACCCATGATATAATTTCTCCTACTTATCACAACAAGTAATTAGATAAAATAATTAGATCAAATAAATTAAATTTAAAAATTAAAATCTAATAATTAGAATCTTTTCAAATATTTAAATCAAACTAAATATTCAAATAAATAAGATCCATTAAATTGTATATTCAAATAATTAGGTCAAATAAATTATATTTTTATTAAACGGTATTTAAGGGGTATTAAGATCTTTTAATAAATATTGAAACGGTCACGCGTACCAAATTCCATACAGTTAGGGATGTGTATTCGGTTCGGTTAACTCGGTTAACCGATCGAATCGAAATTATTTTGGTTAATTCGGTCGATTAATTTTTGATAAATTCGGTTAACGGTTATTTTTTTGATAATTCGATTATCGGTTATTTCGGTTCGAAATCGGTTAATTAACTGAATTAACCAAAATTATATATATTAAACATTATATATATTAACCGAAATAATTTTGATTCGATTAATTCAGTTAAAGAAAATTTGATTCGATTAACGGTTAAGATTTTAAAAATTTTGGTTAATTCGATTTTGGTTAATTCAGTTCAGCTACCGACTGAATTAACCAAACACTCACCCCTACGTACAGTAAATCTCGTAATAAATTAATTTATCTCTTTAAATTTTTTTGGACCGTGCAAAATACAAAACATTTTTTTTCTTAATTTTAAATATAATTATTTGAAAATTTTGTCCACGTATGGCAAAATTTGTTTCCTATAAAAAACTTACTTCTTTACGTGAACGATTTGAGACTCATGTGTTTCAAATAAAATTTAGAGCAAGTAGTTTCTCTCTATTTTACTTATTTTTGTCCTAAAATCTTAATCACCCTCCGGTGGAACCTTCGTCTTTTTACTGTCGTTTTTCTAGTTGAAAATTTTAATATAAAAAATTATTAAATAAATACAATTAAAATCATTCACAATTTTACTTAATAATATATTTTTTATTAATCCGGTAAAAAAAGGGAACCGTGATGTTTTGTCTTGCTGAGTGGTGTGAGTCTCTTTGAGTGACGAATCTTATGCCCAAATATCAATGATCACTGTTTTATTTTATTTTATTAAAAGTGCATGGGAACTTGGGAAAACAAAAGTATTCAAGTTTTGGATATAATTTTTATTTTAAAAAATAAGTTATTTTAGAATATAGATTAATTTTTATAATGCGGGTAAGAGAACGTCACTTACGTATAATAAATCTGAGAGAATGTCATGTGTAGGTGATATTTTCTATTTTTTAATATTTTTTTTAAAATTTAAATGAAAAATATCATCTGCACATAATGTTTTTCTCAAGTCTCCTTGTACGCAGATTCTTCTATTTATATTATAGAAATTAACCTAAATTCTCAAATATAAGTAAGAATGACTTATATCTTAAAATAAAAATTTAAGTTAATATTATTTTTATAATTTTACGTATTCAACCCCAGTTGATGGATTTGAAGTTTGAATCCATAGGAATCAGTAGATTTTGTACCTCGTGACTTGTCTGTGTTCACTTCATGCAACAGAAAAACTTCTTAGACGGCACAGTTGTTTGAAACAGACAGATGAGGAGTGAGGACTGGTGGGGACTTCCAGTTTTGGAACATTTCAGTTATAATTTTAATCTCAGTTTAAAACTTTGGTAATCTTATAAATTATGGTACATGTAGATATGGAAATTCAAAAAATATTTAAAATAATGTTAACTTTGAGGCATTTTATTTATCACTAGATTTAAAGATTTGGATACTAAATATAATTGGTATAAAATAATCTTTTAGCTTGGTGGGTAGATGTTATTCCTTCCCTATACTAGCTTTGTGACCCAAACAGACGTCTTCCACAACTGAATGGAGCCTAAATATGTATACCTTCAATGTTTAGGATTAAAATGAGAGATGCTCTTAACTTTTACACGTAGTGTTCAGTATCGCTGCTTTATTTAGGGTTCTAAAAGTTGTTGGAAAACAGGACCGAATGGAGACTTAGTTTACACTGGTTATTTTATTAAAAAAGTTTGGATTGTTACTATCTTATTGACTAAAAATAATCATCGTAAAAAAAATACTCTAAGGACTTCGGATTAGGAAAGAGAAAAATAATCGAATATTAATATACATGGGGCATTAAATATGTAGTTATTCTTTTGATTTATTGCTCTGAGGGAAAGTATCCCTCACAGTCACACACCCCATTGAAAACTAACCCATTGTTTGCCAAGAAAAGTAAATATTTTTGGACAAAATTAGGTAGATTATTTGGATCACATCATTTCCTCCGAAAAGGGTACCTACAAAACCATTCTGGGCTTTAACAGGATATTACAGAAAAGGGAGAAAACTCGATGGCTAAACTAGGTTCAAAACAAGAAGAAAAAATGTCAGAAAGGATGTGAAGAACATTCATGTATACAAAATATATTACGACTGATGTAAAGAGAATGTTACCAACAATTTAAAAAAAAAAATCTGAATTCTTTGAATTTTATTCATCTCTACTTCATTTCTCTTAAACCATTTAGTATTTCTATTCAAAGTTAACATTTTTAATACTTGGGTCGTGATTGAGATATCAGATTTTCTAGTGTGCGTACCGACATCATACTTTCTAATAATGGGGGCTACAAAAGTCCCTTTGAAGGAGGGTTGGGGAAGCTTGTTTTAAGTAGTGTACCCTACAAATTTTCACGATACCAGAGGACTAAATATAGATTATTAAGAATGTTGAAAGACAAAAAGGTTAAGATCCTTCCCCCAAGACCTGAAACATCCAACCAAACACATTTATCTTCAAAATGCATAATAAGAAAGTAGAACAGAATGGCAGAAAGCATTACCCTTTGCAGCACCATAACTTTTCCAATTTTGATGCTTAAAGACCTAATCCAACAGTGCGGCCATCCCTCCGTCGAAGTCCGGCAGTGTACTGCTTCTCCAAATCCAGTTGGAGTTCCCGTTGCTTCTTGGCATCTTGATTGTCAGCTCTATGCTCCACCTTCACATCCCCTTTCACACCCTACAATTGGCCATAGGTACCCAGGCAACCTCAGAATTCAAATATGTGTTAGTAATGTGATGAAACTCTAATTGATAGAATGTGTCATAGCAAATATGATAGCTTGTTAATACATAGTTACAGTGACAGACTTGTAAGGGAAACAAGTTGCTCAGAGAAAAACAACCAAGGCACAGAAATCAAAAAGGGATTTTACCATGAGTTTATTGAACTTCTCTTGTCGCTCACGATCACCAAACAGTGTAGTATCCCAGCGATGACCAGACTACCATCAACCAAATGTTTAGATACAAGTAGCAATTTATGTTGAATGCAACAAGTTCCCTAAATCTTGAAAAATAGCTAATTCAGCAGAAATACCTCTTCTGCGGGTGTGCTTTTCTTGCTTCCCCACAGCATTTTCTTCTTCTGCTCCGTAGTCATATTACTATGGCCTGCCCCACTGAGGTTCCTATTTACTGCATTGATAATCATCAGATACAGTCAGAATGCAATGGGGGAAATAAACTTTCATGGAAACCCAGCTGCTAGCCTTTAATGTTCCATAGCAGGAACATAATGACTTGGGGCTATAATTAAGCATTTTTAGTTACAGTTGAAAAGTGAATTTCGAAATATTTGGTTGAAAAGCACCTAGCAGCCAGCTTCTTGTTTTGGTTAAAAAAAGTTTCAGGTAGAAAAAAACCGTTGTTTGGGAAAAAGCAAGCCAAACAGGCCCTTAGTCCATGCGTATAATTACTAATTTGAAATAGGGCTACGATGGTGGAGATTACAAAAAAGGACTCCATTTTATAAAGCCTGTGATTATTAGAGACAGAAACATGATACAAGTATGGAATACCGCCAGTTAGAATAATGCATCACATGTTATCATATGTTCTTCGTAAACCTCTGCTTCAAAGTAATTTCTAAGAAGAGCTATTGACCCCATTTTTATGGAATGCTACACCTATTTCAACGTTTAAAATTTAAATGAAATATAAATTTCACATGAATTGTTCATTAATGCATTTAAGTTCAAATGAGAGGGAGAAAGAGAGATATGGCACCCTTAAGCCAGATCATCTGAATACCTAATTCAGCAGCTTTCATTGCAGCAACTTTTGCAGCATTCACGTCATTAGTGATGTCAACATCACTGCTATGGATCTGTCCAATGTTCACTCTTTCAACAGTCTTCTTAGCTTGCTCCAAACTTAACTGCTTTTCATCACCTGTAGTAAGAGAAGACGGAAACTAATCAGATAGTAATAAAACAGTGGTAGAATAAACATCTAATGGGAACATAAATGGTTTTGACTGCTTCTAAAATTTAAATTAGCCATAAGAATAAGTCGCAAAATAATTACCATCCTTGTCATAATAGGAGCCCTTACCCAAACTAAAGTGTTTCGTCTTCTTAGATGGAGACTCCTGACTTTTACTGACAAATAGAGACTTTTCTTCAAACTGTTCCTTCCCTAGTCTACCAAACCCATTCTTCTTTTCCACATTATCTTCCCCCTCGCCATAGTTCACTCCCTCCTTTTTGAAAGGCATCAGGCCATCTAAATCCTCCAGCCCACTCCTGTAACCTTCTTTAGGGCGATTTTTATCAGTGTCCCTCTCCCTCTCAGAGGATGTGTCATTCCTATGGCTCCTGGATTCTTCGTAAGATGTGTAATTGCCCTTTTTATCTCTTGGGCTTCTATGATAGTCTACTTTTTCATCTTGACAATCCCTGAAACACCTTCGATCTCTATCCATCTCTTCAGGGATAAAGTTGCCATGCCTCCTAACAGAACCAACCCTGTCAAAAGATGAATCCTTGTCCCTATATTTGTGACACTCTAGAAGAGGTGTTTCTTTCTCCTTGTCCCTGCTTCTATGTCCAGTGCCATCATATCGTCTTGGATGATCAGAATGAGAGCTCATTCTTGATTCTCGATCAGAACGAGAGGAAAATCTAGCATACTTGCTATCTTCATTTCCACTCTTCTCATGCCTGGAATAGCCATGAGAGCTTCTGGAAGAATGTCGATCAGAATATCTATAAGAATCATCATTTCTACTGTATTGATTCCTAGTAGAATCCCTATCTAGTTCTCTCCCATCCCTTCTCAGTCGTGTATCAGCACTTTTTTCCAGATCATCCCTAGAAACCATGGGACTAATGCTGCGGTCACGCTTAGGAGAAGTTCCTGTAAACATCGAAATCAGAAATGTAATCAAAATGTGACACTGTGTTGATATGAATCAAATTTTCAAGGTCCAAGCTTGGAGGAGAAGAAGAACCTTACGAATTTTTGTGTCAAGTTAATTGTCCTAACTCATAAGAGCAATTCCTTAAAGGAAGAAAGATATTTGACCTCTTAAAATTGAAGCTTAATGTGTTAGATGTTGACTAGGTAGTCCAACAGTAAGTCGAGCTCTGTATACCATAAATCAGTCAAGACTTCCAAAGGGAAAAAGGCTCCAATTTTGTATTTCTAAAAGTCATTACTTACATACAATCAGCAATCATGCATGCAAAATCAATCAGAACCAATCTTCCTCTTATATCTACACTTTGGAGGTTTGCATCATCAATTCATTATACCTAAATAGATTAACCAAAATATTAAGGGTAAGAACCAAAGATTTGCTTATCCCAAATTCTGACTCAAGCAACATACAACCAGCAGCAAAGACTAAACAATGTTGAAAGCAGTTCTGAAAGACTATTCTCTATTTAACTATAAGGAACCATGTCACTTCAACTGCTTCATGCAAACATGACTAGTCACTAGACTCATAGTCTTTGTTTTAGAAGGCACGAGGTGCTCTGAGACGCAAAAGGTCCTTAGAGCCGAGGCGTGAGGTGCTAGGCAAAAGCGCTAGCCTCTCGTAGGTGAGGCGTTTTTTTATTAAAAAATTATAAATAACCCTATAATATATTTTATATTTAAAAACATAATAATTATACTATAGATATTAAAAAATTAAAATAATTCAATTGTATATAAAATTTAAAATTATTAAAAATAAAAATATTAAATTATTAATAAATTATATTATTTGAATATATAATTTTAATATTTTATTTAAATAAATTAATATTTAAAAAAATATTTTATTATATTAATTTATATTAATATTAATATTAGTTTTATTAAAATAAATATTTTAGTAACAAAATTATTATTAATAATAAAACAATAAAATATTAATGAAAATATTAAAAAATAATCTTAAATTTGTTTTAAATTAAAATAAAATTTCACTCTTACAAATTATAATTCTTAAAAATTATAATTATTTTATTTTTTGGTCAAATAAATAACAATATTTTAATCATTAAAATGGGTTCAAGTTTCTAAGCCTTTTTCTGACATAAATTATTGCTATTTCAAATTTTCACGTGGGTCCAACTTTATATGATAAAGGGTATTTTTGTCCTTTAATTAAATTTAGTGGGTCCAACTTTTAAGAGACTTGATTAATAAAAAAATAAAATAAATTTTAAAGTTACTGTTCATCTTCTTCATGTTCATTCCTCGTGACTTTTCAACTGCTTCTCCTTCAATCAGACTTCAATCAGGTTCTAATTTCCTTCATTTTTTTGTTATTTTCCAATTACATAAGGCGTAAAAGCGCTCGCCTCACGCCTCAAGCGAAAAGCCACCGAGACGCACGCTTTCCGTATCTTGCGCCTCGTGCCTAAGCGCGCCTTAGGCACGCTTTTTACAACTAAGCTCATAGTAATAATTTTACAAGAATGTTTAAAAAGGCACCAGTGAGGCGCGCCTAATTGGGTTTAAGCGAGGTGATTTCAATGAAGCAAAGCAAGGCGTCGTTTGTTTAAATTTTTTTTTGATATTTTATCCTTTTTTTTATTTTTTTAATATGTTTTACATACTATTTTGGGTCAAAAGTGGAGTTCACACAAAAATAACATTAATGAAATAAAATTTAAATTAATCTAGTCAAATTAATGAGTAATTAAAACTTAAAACATATCACACCATATATACAAACATTAATGGTTGACTGGAAAGATAGAGGAAGATGCTCAAAATGAGTTTGCATTCAAAGAGGATGAAGGTCTTATTTGGGGACACATTGCAACTGTTGTCGGAGTTCATGAAGAGCGATTTAATTTGAGATCAAGAGAAAACACACAAGGAAGAAGAGATGATAATTCAAATAAATCTTTTAGACAAGAAGATGAAGATGGTGATGAACATAAGAAAGTAGACGAAGACTATCACCCTTTTGATGGAGATGATATAAAGGAAAATTTGGTAGAGGAAGATGATTATATATGATGTCATATTATCTTACATCCTTTTGAGATTATTATATAGTTATCTACCTATCTTTGCCTATTTACATATAAGAAATTGGTAGTGCATTACAAAATGTTATAACATTACTCTTTTTGATTAGAAAATTAAAAAGGTAACTAATGAAATTATGAGCTTTTGTTGAACATTTAATCCTTTTTGAAGTTCTAAATTTTCATTGGATAGACATGGTATGGAGAGATCAAGTACCTATTTTAATTTTATGTGTCCTTGAAGACTATTTTGCTGAACCAATCTATAATTTTCATATTCTATAATTGTCATAAGAATTACAAAGACTTTCATCGGTGTAAGTCTTTATAATCTTATTTTCATCCAAACTTCCATATATCTAGCCTAGTAACCAATAACAAATTACAAAACTTACACCGATCTAAGTCTTGTAATATGTATATTTTTAATTTTGGAAAGGGACGCCTTACTTCAATAAGGCGCTCGCCTTTCGCCTAGCGCCTCGATTATGGGACCTCTATTGCCTTAATGCGTCTTACGCCATTTTTAACATTGTTTTACAATCGAAGGGTAGGCTCAAATAAGAATTCAGCACATATTTATGACCATGTGACACATGATGAAAAGGAAGAGAACATTTAGAAAACAAAGTGGTCAAGAAAGTCGAGATAAATTTCCTAGCATATTAGGAACTGCAGTTTCCATTTGATGTTCGACTAAATTAGGTCATTATTGTAGACACAAGGAATACTGTTAAGTATCAATTTTATACTCCATTGAGGTGTATTATAGCATAAGGGAGAGTATTGGGTAATTCCTTTTCTCTATGTTACTCGGACTTAGGAGTAAGTGTCAAACATGAGCATGTGTCAAGAATAGGTATGTTAAATTCTTCTCCAAGTCTTCCCATGCATTTGGAGGATCTTGGAAGGGTCATATCCCCATACACATGCTGCATAAGGATATCAGCTACGGGTGCTTCAAGAAAATGCATTGCCAAAGAAAAAAAAATTTGTTCTAAATTCTAATCAAGTATTAGTTTATGCCTGTATGAAGAGAATTCTGGTAACGATGATTCTTAGGCTTCCAATTAGAACTACTCACTCCCTTAGACCCAAGAATAGATCAGACCCAAACCAAAATCCAAAAAAAAGCACCCTTCAAATTTTAAACTAACATAATCCAAATGAAAGCATCCTTCAATTCAAAATTCAACCTAATCTTGAATCATTGTCCATATGTCGTGTTCATAGCCCAGACCAAAAGGTATATTTAATCTATTTTCCTTTCTTTCTCTTTCTTGTAATCTTAGATTTGCCCTCAACTGAGGTTTCCTTTCTAAACCAACCAAACACCATTTTTTTTGCTAAATGCATTTTCCTTCCACTTACGAAAGTACACTATTTTGTTGAGATACAAAGGTAAACATTCAACGAAAACAACGTTCATGTTTCCAGAAGAACCGACAAGAGCTTAGTGCAAAAATTAACAATCAAACCTTCATAAGAAGATAACCCGCTAACTGGATTGTGACGCCTATATTGTCGGTTAGATGCATCATTAGAGGGCTTACGAAAAGCTGTTCTTGCATCAGAACTATCAGGCGGTAAAGTCTTTAAATTTGGTTCCATGAAGCCACCTGTATAAAACATATTTCTGCATTATGCTAGCATGACAAAGCACTAAAGGAACATCATGAGTTATAGGAAAACCTATTACGTACGGCTGCTAATAGCAAGAGAATGATGGGGAGCCGGAGGATTTTTCTTTCTTTTAACTCTTTGGGCGTTTAACAAAATCAAAACCTAGTTCAATTCATTACAATCTTCGAATAGTTATAAATTAGGGGGAAATTCAACAGAAATTCAGGATGAGAGATATTTTGCTGAAAATTAAACCTAACCAGAGTATCGGAAACCACACAAAAATGAAACAACCCTTAAAACCCTAACCACGAACAAATCGAAACCAGGCGGCATATAAATAAAGAAATTGAATTCTATAGTTCGATTAAAGTATTACCTTAAAATTTGTTGTTGAAAGTTTGGGCAGCGTTTAATCTCCCTTTCTATGCAAAATCAAGATGGAAACCTGTTATTTCAAAAAAAAAAAAAAAAAAAAGATGGAAACCTGCATGACGGAGACAAATAACAAAAGCAGAGCTCAGAGAATCAGTTATTTAGTGTCGGCTTTTTATTCAATTTATTTTTTATCACTAATATTTAATTAAATTTATTAACAATAAAATCTCAAATACAAAAACCGTTTGCATTTATTTTTTTTATCACAAACCGAGCTTGAACGAACAAGGGTACGTTCGTGTTCGTTTATTTATTTTTAAAGTTATTCAAACTTTGTTCGTGTTCGTTTAAATTTTTAATGATATGTTCGAGCTCGGTTCGTTTATTTTTTGTCCGTGTTCGTTTATATGTTCGATAATTTGTTCGTTTAACGTTCGTGAACATGTTCGTTAAGCGTTCATGAATGAGTTCGTTTGTATATATATTCATCAACTTATCCATTTAACGTTCACGAACATATTCGTTTAGTGTTCATGAACATATTTGTTTAGCGTTCGCGAACATGTCCGTTTAACATTCGTAAACATGCTCATTTAACGTTTGTGAATATACTCGTTTATTATTTCTACAATTTTAATTAAACAAATATACATGAATTAAATATCATATATAAACGAGTATATAAACGAGCTTATAAACGAATTTGTTCGTGAACATAAACGAGTCGAACGCACTTATGTTCATGTTCGTTCGTTTATTAATCGAATATAAAATATCTGTTTATACTCGTTTATTTAACTTAATAAACGAACATTATACGAACGGTTCACGAATAGCTCGTCAAACGCTCGGTTCGTTTACACCCCTTTTGATTCGTCGAACAAAAATATATTTTTTGTTAATTCTGTTTTATCTATTTATATATATACTTCAAGCAGCCAAACGTGAAGTGAAATTACAGTAGCATAAGGAGCCCCAATAAGAATCGTCTTTTGGTTTGATAGATCGTTTCAGTTCCTGATTTGGATTGTTCTCTTTGTTGGGTGTTGGGTAATTCTTCACTTATCCTTCTTTTTAATCTTTTCCCAGTTAAAGATCTGAGTAATGCACCTGAAAATGTTTCTGTTTCTAGTTCGATTCTTTAAAATTTTGAAAAACGATTTTGTTTTTCTTTTGTTCTTACATTTGATTTTTAAATGTTCTTTTATTAATTATATTTTAGTGATAAAGTGGAATGGTTAAGTCTGGGGGAAATTAACAGTATGATCACTGAAAATTGTATGATAATTGGTTGTGTTGATTGGGAATTGAACTGGAAGTGTTATATATATCTTATTTCTCTGTATTGATGGGCGATGTAAATTGGAGAAGAAGGTGTTTCAGTTTGTTTGTTCTATGTTTCTTTCCATGCTATCTGCTTAATCATGAGTTGAGAAAATTTTTAGTTCTTGGGATCAAGCTTTGAATATAACGCGACAGAGAGGATTATCCGTAAGTTCAATCAAAATTCGGTAAGTTCAATCAAAATTCGATTCGATCTCTTGCTCAAATATCGATTTTATCTTGGCCAAATTTTTGGAGAAGGGTGTGGGGGTGTTAGATTTTTGTTTATGTTAAGCTTTTGTCTGCTAAAACAATGGCCTCAAGTTGTGTTTTTGGGTCCAATAATGCACATTGCATTTTTATTTCAATTCTTTCATCTATACCATTTTCATTGATCAATGGAAGTACAATGGCATTAACATTGCAGCAGGAGGACATGGGGTTGTTCTGAGTTTGACTGTGCCAAGGAGTTCAATAAATGATGGCAATGAGGTCTGGCAAAGTGAAACCTGTAAGAAAAACAAGTTATCATGCTTCAATGAAGATAAGTTGAGATTGATTTCTTGTCTTTTCGATGAACTATCTATGCATATCGTTTCTTCACTTCCTAGAATTTACTACTTCAATCTGAGGTTGGTTTCACAGAATTGAAAAGCAAATCTTATGAGCTCTCCACTGTTTAATTTGAGAAAAGAACTTGGAATGACGGAAGAGTGGTTGTATGTGTTAACTAAAGTTGAAAAGGAAAAGCCTCTACGGTATGCTCTGGACCCTTTGTCAAGGAAAAAGGCAGAGGCTGCCATCAGCCATCAGTTCCAGGTATCATATTTGTAGTAGACTCGAGGATTATCTAGAGCTTGTACCATAAGAAACGTTTGGCGATTCAATCTTATTCTTAATGCCTGGAATGAAATGGCTCTCATGTCAATAGGTAGGGCTTACTTGTAAGACTGACATTTTAATTTTTAAATAATAAGTTAAATGTTATAGGAGGATTTAGTCAAGGCAGAGCCGTCACTAGGCCTCGGCAGCAAGGGTGAGTGAGTGACGGGTTAGGACCCCAGGATGGTATTAAAATTTAGGAGTGGCTAAAATATAATAATGGTTTTTAAGAAACTTAAAATTAAAATGGGTCCTATAATTATAAAGTAGATATCTAATTAATCTAGGTACTAATTTATTATAGGGTTATAATTAAGATCATCATAATAATTTTTTTAAAATAATATTTTCTTCGTTCTTATTCTCCAAATCTCAATTTTTCATCGTATCACCAATTTTTAATTTCTTATTTGATATTTCAATAAGGCAATAATTCATTTATTCAAAAATATTATGGTTTATGAGATTTATTGTTGATATGTTATAATTAAGTTTGAGACAAAGCTTCAACGACAAAAACTTAGGTATCATCACTTATTTTTTCTTTATAGGGTTGTGAATAAAGTAAAGAATAAGAATAAAATAAGAGAATAAGGATGAGAGACAAAAGAGAGAGATAAAAGGGAGAGATTTTATTGTATTCTCAAAGTAGAGTTGTGTACAATGCTTTGTCTAAAAATCTATATTTATAGACATAAGATAGAAACCCTAATTTCAATGGGTATTAAACCTAATAATAAAGCCCATTAAACTTTAACTTAATATATGGATATCCACCATGAATAAATATATTCATAACACTCCCCCTTGGATATCCATGAAGATAATGTGCCTTGTTAAAACCTTACTAAGATAAAAACCCTATGGGAAAAAAATTCTTAGTGAAGGAAAAAGAGTACACACATCTTTGATACGTATAACATGTTGCCTCATTAAAAACCTTATCAGGAAAACCCATTGGGACAAAACCTCGGTTAAGGGAAAAAGAGTGCAACGCGTATTTACTCCCCTCATGAAAATATCACATAAGATCTTTGAATCTTCATAATTCAATATTGAATACAATCTTCAAATATTGAAGTAGATCATGCATTAGTGGATAAATCTTCCAAATCATTGCTTGAAATGATTCATTGAATATTATTCATCTGAAAATCATGAGGGACGAAACTTGAAGAAATATGTTTCGTTTTATCATATTTGATATATCCACCTTGAGATATAAATTTTGTATTATCTCTATACAAGATAGCTTGCATCTTATCTTGTGAAAAATATTCACATATCTTCAGGATATGTTTAGCCAAACACATATTTTGGTTTTACCTCTTGCATAACAATTATTTAAAGGTAATGATCTCGTAGCACTTAAATAATATTTTTGGACCAGCTAAGATACGATGCTTCCAGATCAAATAATGTGTATATTGTGCTTTAGACCAAAAATATCATTATCCTTTTCATGAGGCGAAAAAAATCTTTGTTTAAGGTAAGAGACCTAACAACAACCATAAGGGTGATCAATAGATATGCGTTATGCATGTAAAGTCTCTTTCAATATTTTTCTATATGTCAATAGATGCACAAGGATTTGAGGAGATCTCTTCACGAGTCTCAACGATATTCAAATCATTGACATACACAACAATAAAAGTTCAGAGCTAAATCTCTTAATAAAAATGCTCGGGGAAATAATTCATATAACATTATACTAATAAGTATTCAATGAGACGATCATATCAAATACGCCTAAATTGTTTCAAGTCATAAAAAGATATATTCAATATGATTGAATAATGTTCTCGAGAACTTGAATGAACTGCTTATGGCAATCTAAATCTTTTCGGAAGTTTCATGTAAATATTACTGTCAAGAGGCCCATTCAAATATGATGTAACAACATCCATTAGGCAGAAACTGAGTAATTTTATTTATTGTCAGACTGATCAAAATCTAGAAGTAGTTGCATCCACCACCGAGGAATATATTTTCCTCATAATCAATTTCATGTCTTTCTGAGAATCCTTGTGCAACCAAATGAGCTTATATCTCATGATTTCCCCTTTTGATTTCTCTTTCTCACAAAGGCTCGTTTATATCTACGAGCTTTACACATTTCAATGTACGGGCTATAGGCCCAAATACTTCTCTTTTTAAAAGAGATTTTAGTTTCGCCTCAATTGCCTCTTTCATATTGGCCAATCGTTTCTTTGTTTACATTGCTCAATTGACAATGATTCATGATCCACATCATCAAATAAAATCTCTAGTGCTATATTACATGCAAATATATTAACGACGTCGATTTAATTTCAGTTCCACTTATTACCAGACATGACATAATCTATTGAGATCTCTTTATTATCAGGTACCTGAGTCATGTCAATGTCTCTGTTGGAGACCATTTAATCTCTTCTAGAGACTTTCATAATCATTGATTCCTCGATCAGACCATCATAAAATATAGCTCCTTTTCTTTTTTGAAGATCTCTTATCTTTGGAACTTACTTGTCTACTACGCTTTAAGCGTAAGTTAGACCCATTAGCAACTAGAGTTTGTCCTTCCATGACATCAAATTTAATCGGAGCATTTAGAGTTGGTATACGTGACTTAGTCACTCTTTTATGGTCAGCAAAATATCTGGCAATTGATTTGCTAAATGAATTATCCTTTGAACTTATAGTTCACATTGTGTAGTACGTAGATCAAAATGAGAAAAATGATAATTCATTCTAACTTATTTCTTTCCCCAGCTATTTATTTTCTCCCCCTAATATTGGGTAAACTGACTCATTAAAATGATAATCAGTAAATCGGGTTGTAAATAAATCCCCTATCAGAAGCTCTTATATATATTCCCAACAAAACTCATCTTTGTGCGTTATGGTCGACCAATTAAAACATATATCGCACACAAAAAAATCTATGATGAGAAATATTTGGTTCCTGACCAAAAACCATTTGTAATGGGGAGAACTTATGATCATTTGTTGGCTTGATGCGAA
The DNA here is from genome assembly GCA_035048815.1 of Abelmoschus esculentus. NCBI lineage: Eukaryota > Viridiplantae > Streptophyta > Magnoliopsida > Malvales > Malvaceae > Abelmoschus > Abelmoschus esculentus. Next base: position 4,336,669 of record JAUCBN010000037.1, read on the forward strand.
TTTGTGATACTACATGTAAAATTACATGTCATCAACATTATCAAGACTGATTGTCTTTAGAAAATAATCTGGAAAATGTGCTCGTAATTTTATCAACTGAGCAAGTAGCCTCGCAAACACCAAGTTGCGGGTTAATAACAAGGATACACATAACCATCTAGTCGATGCATCGATAAAAATTGTAAAATATCTAGATGGTTTTTAAGAAAGGTGTATGGGCCCATATATATCACCTTGTATCCGTTCCAGAAAATTAATAGCACTCTATCTTAGATGTTGATGATTGAATAATCAAATTGCTTTCATAGCAAGTATCACGTGAAATATTACCATGAAGAAAATCTTAATTCTTCAATAAATGACCACATGAAAGTGTCAGCAAATTTTCGCATCATAATTGAACCGGGATGGTCTAACCGATCATGCCAAATAAAATTATCAGTAAACATCTAGTTTACAATAGCATGAGCTTCAATTTGTACTAATTCTTATGTAGTACAATATGAATGACAGTGCATGTAATTTTGCCAAGATTTCATTATTGCCTTGAGTTATACTCGTAATATTGAGATAGTCAGCACCCCTTGACTAATATTCTCAATATATTTCTATAAATATCTTTAAAATTCAATAAATCTCTTTACGACTTTGACAAGCATAATGCACTGTAAGTATGAGATAAAGTCTCATTTGGCAATAACATATTTGCTCAGTTGGAGCCTTCTGTGATAATAGTACTTCCGGATATAATACTCACATTATTCCCTTGCATTTAAAATGGGAAAATATGTGCTTTATTTCATTCACTTGACTAATATTCTCAATATATAGTACTCATATTTGCTCAGTTGCATAATTATGTACATTTTAATATGTACTTTATTTCATTCACTTCGGGGAATGAAAAATATGTGCTCTGTGCCATTCACTTCGGGGAATGAAAAATATCAAATATAGCACATTATATCAAATCTGTTATCTATCAAAGATAAACTCTCAAAAGCTCTTCCGAAGCATTGATATTTCAGTACTTTGAGATATAATACTCACATTTTCCCTTGTATTTAAATGAGAAAATATTTCTTATGCTTAAGTATAGTATGAGTACTTGCACTGTCTGCTTGGCATAAATAGCCACAATTCATTATAGATTTCATTCCGGAAGTGATAATATTCTTCAAAGGATAAATTAACATAGAATGTAAATAAATGATATATAAAATAAATTAACGATATATTAACATAGAGCGTAAATAAATAATATATAAAATAAATTAACATAAATATATAATAAATAAAAATAAATTAACATAAACAAAATAAATAAAAGATCAATTATTCCTTTAGATGTTATAAGGAAAATAAAATAAATGGTGAATTATTCTCTTAAAGGACTATGAGAAAAATTATCAATATCCAATTGAGTTGGATCAATAACGTCATTATTTTCGCCACAAAGAAAATCTGATTATATTTTCTTTAATTTATCATTCATGATTATGAATAAAGTCCATAATACTTCGGCGTTTGACAAGTACGAGATCAATGATTTATACCATCACATTGATAACATAAAAATTTTGATATGATCTCTATCATTCTTGTCATCTTTATAATTCCACTTCTGGTGGATATAAGTATTCTCAAAAGAATCATCTTATCTATGTTTATTTTATGACTTCAATCGCAACCACAATTACTAATGTGACTTTTATTCATTCCGCTATATAATGTCACATTCGCTTCAGTGAATGGAGCGGAGCCTGTTGGGCGATATTCATGATTTTTCATGAGCAACTCATTATTTTGCTTAGCCACAAGAAGGCAAGAAATTAACTCAGAATATTTCTTAAAGCTTTTTTCACGATATTGTGTTTGAAGGACAACATTGTTGGCATGAAAAGTGGAGTTTTTTTTAACATATCCTCATCAATGATACTCTGGCACATAATTGAGTTTTATTCACTAACCATATAGTGAATTATCACGTTTGCATTCACTTTAAGGAATGAAACAAATTCAATAATCGCATGGAATAAACATCATGCTTGCATTCACTTCAGGGAATGACATAAATCAAATAATCGCATGGAATAATCATCATGCTTGCATTCACTTCATGGAATATCATAAATTCAATAATTGCATGGAATAATCATCATGTTTGCATTCACTTTAAGGAATGTCATAAATCTAATAATCGCATGGAATAATCATCATGCTTGCATTCACTTCAGGGAATGACTCCCATAAAAATTCTTTGATCAAGACGATTTTCATAACTTGAACTTGGGAGAAGTCTATGGTCGAATTTTTCGACATAAAAAAATATTGCTTCCAAGCAAATATAAACTTTATAATATTCATACTATTAAATAGTAATTGATCAACCGATATATATTCAATATATACAAAAAATAAAAATTTAATCCTCATACGCGGCGTTGTTAAACCAGTCCACAATGTTCTTTAAAAAGAACCTCCTTTGAGACCAGTAGCCTCGCAGAACGGGATGTCCAGCCAATATACTCGGATTAAATCAACATAATAAAAACATATTAATTTATCAAAGGTTTATTTTTTTTTTCTGATATCATGTAATACTTAGAACATGATTAAAACATAAACTTTCATCATCATAATAAAATAAACAAATATTGATTATAAATAAAGATAAAAAAATCTCAAATTAAATAAATAAAACATACCGAACTTTTCACTAATTTGAATATGGGATAGATTTAGTTATCAATATCTTGTTAAAATCTTTTTCGAGAATTGTCGACAAGAACCGCGGTATTTGAGTCACTTTATCGCTACACAAATACAAAACAACCAAAGATTTTAATAAATTAAAAATCAAATCAAAGATCAAGAGAGAAAAATAAAAATATAATTGAGGGAGAAGAACTTATCTTTGATTTATGCCAGTAACAAATTCTTTTCAATAACTCCTTCAAGATTTGAACGACAAACACCTCCGTTGGTTAGAGTCTCGTGCTAATAACGTGTTGTGAATAAAGTAAAGAACAAGAATAAAATTAGAGAATAAGGATGAGAGACAAAAGAGAGAGATAAAAGGGAGAGATTTTATTGTATTCTCAAAGTAGAGTTGTGTACAATGCTTTGTCCAAAAATCTATATTTATAGACATAAGATGGAAACCCTAATTTCAATGGGTATTAAACCTAATAATAAAGCCCATTAAACTTTAACTTAATATATGGATATCCACCATGAATAAATATATTCATAACATATAGTTTTTATTATATAATGTTTACGCGAAAAATGTTTGTAAAAATTGTTTTGTGTAAGTTGTTCGGTGTTTAATAAAATTTCTTGATATTTTTCATTTGATAATTATTGAGTATAATAAAAAATAATTTAAGAATTATTTATTTATTTATTATACTCTTTAAATTTAATTTTTTATTATTTTTATTAAGGTTTTATTTTTAAATTTGTCCTTAAACCACCAAAAACTCAGAAACGACTCTAATAACGCCGAGGTGAATTAACCCCTCTTCAGTCCACTAAAGTTTTTATAGGTATCAGTGTAGTTGGTGTGGTTATCTGCTTACTTTTTATAGGTAGTATAGTATTTAGAAAAGTTATTTTTAGTGTTATCTTGTAAGACAATTTTTCATTCTTTTTGTTTTAAACCACCTTTGTGGTATAGAATATTACTATATTAGTATCAATAAACTTTACTTTGTGGAAAAAAATAGAGATAAAACAGTCTCACAAAGAAAAGAAAAAATAGAGAAATAAACAAAGTCTAGAGAGAGAAAGCTCATGAGAAAAATAGGAGAGAGGATGTAACCCCTCGATCTGGTTTAGATAAAACCCGACTCAAACGAGCTACACGGGGAATACCGAGACTAATCCGGAGACTCATAAAGTATAACGTGTCATAATATCAATAAATTTTAAAAGTTAGTGATTATATCATAAATTTTAAAAATTTAATGACTCAAATGAAAGTATCTTATTTCTATAGTTTATCCTCCAATATAATTTGGAGCAACAAATTATTGTGGTTATTGAAGACAGCTCAAAAGAATCTGTCAACAAAAGCTTATCTGGACATGTATTGCCAAAAAAAATTAAAATAAAAGAGTTGAAATATCAAAGGTAGTTTAGATTCTCCATTAAGCAACTTAAACATATCTTAATGATAATGATTCTTTAATTATTATTATTAATTTAAACTGGTCTTATTAAAAATATAATTATTGTAATTGCTTGAAGCTTTGAAACTATTCAAATTCATATGCTATAATCTAATAATCTTAAGAAAAATCACTAATAAATGAATAAATAATTTTTAAAAATTAGATGGAATATTTAAGTCTGGAGATGATAAAGAGAAGAGATTGAAAAAGGAAATTTTCCAAACACAGAAAAGAGTGGAACATGTGTTCTGTCAGTGCTCAACTTGCAAATTTAGGGGACAGATGATCTGATTAGACTTAACTAAGAATGTAAGAAACATGATTCCCACTCACCACTTCCATTTTCTTTCAGGTTATTATAATATTTAAAATCCAATCATTAGATTTCAGAATTTAGAATTATACCATCAAATTAGAAGTTTTAATATTTTTATTGTAAAGAATTTTAACTATTCACTTTCAGCTGTTTTCATGTCTGAAGAAATATGAATTCTCTCTTGAACATGTTACAGAAATTGACTTGATTTATATAGCCATTGTTGCATGTTATTATAATAAGAACTGAAGTCAAATAATTGAAATTTGTTTTAAACCATGTTTAATGGAGTTTTAACCAAGTGGGGTTGGCCGGTTGGGTTATTCACGAGTGACAACGTAAAATTGTCACTTTCCATTTCATTAGATATTTCGGTTAGATTCAGGCAATAATCTCAGTTGAAAAGTTCCTATTTGGGTGCTTGCATTTTCTCTTTCTTCATCAAATTGCAAAGATCTCCATCTCTCTCAACACTTTTGCTTGTTCATAATAAAAATTTCGGTTTTTTTCTTCTTCTTGGAGTTTGAAATCTCCTCAAGCTTCAAGTGATTAACTTTTGCAGTGAATTTTGCACAAAAAAACATGGGTTGTTGATAGTTTCTTCTGTAATGTTAGTTTGTCTTTACAAGAAGCAAATTTCTGTTGTTTTTTGAACATCTTCAGCTCAGAAAAAGAAAAGGGTTTTACAGTGGAGAGTTGATTCAATCTGATCGAGGGGAAAAAAACTTGGGTGTTTTTGTTTTAGAGATTAGCATGAGAGTTTGAGGTGTGAGAAATACATCTATGGCTGGAGAAGATCTAGTGGAACTCAAATTCAGGCTTGCAGATGGAACTGATATTGGTCCAAGCAAGTACAGTCCAGATACAACTGTTGCGTCTCTCAAAGAGAAAATACTTGCTCACTGGCCTAAAGGTTACCCTAACTTTTCCACTTTTACCTCTTTGATAATCTCATGTGTATAATAATTGTATATGCTTGCAAATTAGTTGAGTTTATGAAGAGTGTTTTGGTTCATCTTAGGGGACAGAAAAATGGGTTATAATTTCTTTTTCTATTTTTTTATTCTTAGATCCAGACCAAAGGGTTTCAAGTTTCAACAGTACATGAATTTAGATGAACAGCAAACTGGCTTCTTGAATAATAAAGTTGTTATTGATTGGTTTTGTTGAAATCATCTTGTTGTTAACTAAAGAGGAAGGCTGCATCTGAAACACTGTTCTTATGTTTGCATATGAAATCACTCCTCTGTTTGCAGACAAAGAAAATTGCCCCAAGACAATACAGGATGTGAAGCTGATTAATGCTGGAAAGATACTTGAAAACAACAGAACACTGGCCGAGTCCAGGCTTCCTGTTGGTGAACTTCCAGGCGGTGTAATTACGATGCATGTCGTTCTTCGCCTTCCTGTGTCGGACAAAAACAATGGTAATTCCCAGCATATATATTTGCTTTCTGAACTGTTTCATGTGCCAAACCTTCTTTATGACCAGTATATCATATCCCAACTTGAGTAATAATTCCCCACATTTTTTATCCACAGAGAAACAACAGGATGATTCTCCAAAGAAAAGTAGCTGTTCATGCACAATACTGTAGACTAGCTACGTAACCAGATATGATACCGATTTCTTCGACGTTTTCATGTCAGATTTGTTGAGATTGTAATCCCTCATCTTTACATGTTTGAGGAATATTTTGCTTATTCTGGTGTCTGCAGAAACATAAACAAAAGGTTCTATGGTTTACTGGAAAATCTTACATGAACAAAAAGATCACAAGGGAAAATTTATAGTGAGAGATTATTGATTTCTTTGTTTTTAGTTAAGACTCTTGAAAATGTAAATCCTTGTCACGTGCACAAGTGGATGAATACATGTTTGATTGTTTACAATTTAGAGTATCATATCAATGAATATTCCCATTTGAAAACAAGGTTGATTGAAACTAGCAAGATATGAGAAAAAACTAGCGTAGAACACCAGGCAAAGGAAGAAGAAACAGGCAGATATGCAGATAATCAAAGCAGATATTTAGGGAAACATGAACATATGGGTAATGACTGCTTCTAGAAGCGAAATGAAATAGTTCTGTCAATCAAAGAATTTGATTCACTATACAATAGAAGAATAAATCACTATGACCGGGGAAAAGGCCGAGGTGTTAGGTCTATCTATACCTTATGATACTGTTAAACCTGTGACGAAGCTGGGCAATTTATACTTTTATTTACATACAATACAGCTGCTTTGCTTTTGAACATGTGTATCTAGCTTGGAAAACTTGAACCCTACAATAGCTTAATAGACTGTGAAGAGGACATCCAGTACCGAGTTTGTTCTCATGGCTCATGAATGGTCTCCAGGGGAGGCTGATGACGAGCGAACTAAGTTTTGAGCTTTCCTTGATTGCCGAATATTCTTGAGAGTCATCGTCAGTTTCTGCCTCTCTCCTTCAACTTCTGCAAATTGAAGGCTTAGCTGAGAGTATCGTTCATGCATCTCTTTTAGTTCAGTCTCTACAGCTCCATATCTTCCCTTTATCTCCAACATGTCTTTGATCAGTTCATTGATGTCCCTGAAACTTTTGAACACTGCTTCCTCATCATTGTGTTGTTTCAGGAAAGAGCTGAACCACAATAAAATATTATGTCAAATTCTTTGATGATTTCCTTTGCTCAGCTAGGGATAGAATTCATGCATGCATGCAACACTCCAGAGGGATTAATATGCAGTAGGCTTAGAATTTTAAACATAGAAGCCATGACAATTTTCTTCCAATTTTCTTCCAAGTGACATTAAGGCCTAAGCTATAGGCCAAAGCAGATTCATTCCCTTAATCAAAAGATTGTCTCAAAAAAGCCGCTAGTGCTCTTTTCTAGAACATAGCAATACCTCTGAAAAAGGATGCTTGATTTCTTCTTTGTTTGCAATGCCTCGGCAAGCTCAAGTTCCAACGCAAGTACCCGTTCTAATGCATTTCCAGTCTCCGAATATTCATTAAACAAAGGAAATATGCTTCCCAGTTCTTCATTCACCTGTGCAAAGGCAAAAGGTGAGCCTTATTGAATCATTGAACAACTTATCAAAACTTTATGGAAGTGGTCCATATTGATCCACCTTATCTAACTGCATTAGTTCTTGCTGTAAACCTGGAAACTTGGTGCTGAAATGATGAGCATGTTCCGAAAGAACCAGATTCTCATTTTTCATCCTTTCCAGCTAAAAGCACCAAAAAGAAAAACGTAAATTAATCACCACTACAAGAAGTTAACTATAGAAAATTTATGCCACAAATGAAATGATTCCCTCAACCTCAACAATATAAGAAGAAATTGCAATTGAATTTGGATGAATCATCACTAACTGGCACCTTACGGCTTTGACAATAAACATACCTCACTATTTAGGTGGTCCATGCTTGATCTTAAACTTTGGGCTTTGAAACAATCATTGATTAAGGCTAGATGCTTTGCATCACTCTTTGGCAAGTTGCATTGATTGACAAGTGCCCGACTTTGAACTTCATTTGTATCATTAGATTCCAGATCCTGATATACCATGAAGCAAATCATTCACCATAAAGAAAATTCATTATGTAAATAGAATGGGTCACACTCAGTAGAGGAAGGATAAATGGAAGTAGATGATATTTTCTTCAAAGAAATTTTCATCCAAGATTCTTGCCAAGGAAATAGGATAAATTTGTAAATTGAACTGAACTTTTTAACCGGTTAACATAATTTGACAACTTTGCAGTTCAAAAACAAAATAAATGCAAGATAGCTCATCAAAAGAACTGAAAGGCGGGGACATTAAGATTAACAAATTTGATGATGCTAAGCCTAGAGCCTATCCCAGGACAGGTCTAGATAACATTAAAGTGAAAACAATGCAATTATATTTCCATATTCATCCTTAGGATGAAATACATTTTCTGTTCTTTCTTAGAATAGCAGACTTGGCATTTCTATATTCATCCTTAGGATGAAATACATTTTCAGTTCTTTCTTAGAATGACAGACTTAGCATTTACAATAAGTTGATAATCAAGTGCTAAATTCTAAAATTATATCATTATAATTCATTTTAAAACAAAGCATTAGTAATTGAATCAATAATAGTGAGAGAAACTATTCCAAGCTAAGTGATATAAACTACCTGCTCAGGTTGCAAATCTGTGGGTGCACTTGTGCGGACACCTTCACCAACAGGAACTAAGCCTTCGGCTTCTTTGGAAGTTTCTGGGTCCAAATGCTTAAGATCAATGTCCCGAGTTGGAGCATTATTGACAACCAGTTCATCAGGAATGCAAGCATTTTTCAGTGTGCCATTTTTTTCGTCCTGAAAATTCAGGGTCACTTTGGAGGTCTCGAGCAATTCTTTCACTATGCTAAGTTCAAATGAGATTCTAGATTTTTCCTCTTTACATTCTTGCAAAGACGCCTCAAGTTTCTGTTTTTCCTCGTTACACTCTTGCAAAGACACCTCAACTTTCTGTTTTTCCTCGTTACATTCTTGCAAAGACGTCTCAAATTTCTGTTTTTCCTCGTTACATTCTTGCAAAGACGCCTCAAGTTTCTGTTTTTCCTCGTTACATTCTTGCAAAGATGCTTCAAGTTTTTGTTTTTCATCATTACATTCATGCAAATATACTTCAAGTTTCTGCCTTTCTTCCTTGCAGCATTCAAGGCTAATCATTGAGCAATCCCATTCAGCTTTCATCAGGTCATAAGCCCTCATTTTTTCACGCTTGTCCAAAATCAATGCTTGTAACTCGGCCTCCAATTCCAAGATCTTCACTCCCAGTTCTTCATTTCTCTTTAAATGAGATGCTTCTGATTTCTTTCTATTTTCAATGTCATCAACGGCATCTTGTAGTTTCAATAGCATTTCCTCACTATGCTTTTTGGAGATAGCCAACTGATGCTTTAGTTCTTGCAGCCTTGTTTCATACTGTTCTTTGATAAATGCAATTCTTAAGGACTCTTGCATGGCAGTTGGCGGTGCTTCAGATTCTCTCTTCTCCCGGGCCTGGATGGACTCTGCATCAGCCTTATCTTTGAGCTCCTTCAAATGAATGGACAAGTTTTTGAACTCTTCAGTCTTCAAAATCTGTTCAGAAAGCCTTTGAGAAAGCTCATTACACTGATTCTGTAGCAGTAGCACTTCATCATTACACCCTTCCAGTAAGTTCATCTGAGTGCCCTGTTCATCCAATTTAGCTTTGAGTATTAAGACATTGAATTCCAGTCCTTCCTTCAATACCATCATGTTATCAATCTCTTCTCGGGAGCAGCCAAGTAAGTGCTTCAGCCTTTCAACTTCTAGAGCATGCTGATGGTTATCCTCAGCGTAAGCGAACTCAATCTTTTCAATCCTACTTTTGTAGTCCTGAAGTTCAGCAAATACAGAGCTATTTTTATTAATAAGTACCTGGTTTTCAGCCATGGAAGCTTCTAACTCTGATTTTAGGGAGTCGAAACTCGCTGATAATCTTCTATTTTCTTCAATGCAGTGCGCTTCACGAGCAAGACAATCATTAAGTATAGTCTCAAAATTAAGATGCTTCTTTTGAAGTTCTGCAAGTTGTCTTTCAGAACAGGAAAGTTGATGAACAAGGTCAGTGGTCCAGGTTTCATACTGAGCTCTTAAGAAACTGAGTCTAACATCTGCAGCTATTGAAAGTTCATGCATTTCAGACAACTGAGATTCCAGAGAAGTAATAGCAGAAGACTCTTTGAGAGCATTGTTGAGGCACTCCTCGGATAGCTGTAAAAGACTGCAAACTCTAGATTTCTCTGATTCTAGTTCTAACAACATATTCTTAAGATGACCCAGTTCAGATTTCTGTTGGTCAAATTTCAACAACTGATGGTGGTTCTCATTCATTTGGGATGTAAGCTCAGTAACCACACTCTCTAATTTATCTTTGGCGCTTCTCTCTGCTTGCAGCTCATCATGCGCAGAATGTAAACTTTCTTTTAAACCATTAAGTTCAAACGCAAGCTTGGATGCCTCCTTGGATTTATCCTGTAAAGATTGCACCAACATTTTGTTTTCTTCCAACAGTTCAGCCACAGTCACCTTATTGCTTCCAAGTTCTTCATTGACAGACTCTAAGACCAAGAGTTCTTCAGCGATCTCTTTATTCTTAAAAGTAAGCTGCTGTAGCTCCGTGTCAAAATGCTCAAGATCAGATAAAAGATCTCTCTGCTGCTGTGCATAGGTTTCTTCAACTTCAGAGCTAACCTTGAGCTTTTCAGAAACAGCTTCAATTTCTAACTGAAGCTTTTCCACAACTACATTGGATAAATCCATTTTATTAACCATGGATCGTACTTCGTGTTCTAACTTCTGTTTCATAAACACCATGTCTGATTCTACCACACCTAAATTCACCTGAGCCTTATCTCTTTCATTCATCAGATCTTTCTTTTCCTTCAAGAGATGAAGAAAATTTTCATATGCATTATTCTGGACCTCTTCTAACTGGACAATGACAGATGTCAAGTCCTCAGACCCAATATCCTGACAAACCAAGTCAGTTGAGAGGAGTGGTTCATCAAAAAATTTGCCAAAGGATGACATTAAGTTAAGAAACCTATTTTGCAGAAAGTCCGTAGTATTTTGTAGCTTTTCGTTCACCAGAACCAATTCATCAAACTCAGTTTTAATCCTTCTCAACTCTTCTTGCAGAGAAGAGTTATTATTTCTAAGATTATTATTCTCCAAAGTTCCTTCCTTCAGTAAATTAGCCAACTCTGTTTTCTCGATGACACATGCATCAAATTTGTTCTTGTAACTTTTGTACTCCATCAAGCAGCACTCCAGTTCAGTTATCTTCTCAAAGAGAAGATGATTTTCATGGGTGATATCTTCCAGATTTGCATCCAATGCTTGTTTCTGCAGAACCAAGTCATTATACTTGGCAATGCAAGTAGCCTTGTACTCGTTAAGGGAATGAACATCATCCATGGCTGTTTGCAGCCTTTGCATCAATAACTCCTTGGACTCAAGTGAAACTTCCAATTTCCATGCAAGCTCATCTATTTTCTCTTTCCTTGTTTTGATATCATCATTTGCTTCAAGCAAAGTTTCTAGAAGAGCGTTTGAAAACACATCCAAGTATACATTTTGATAATGCATTTCACAAACTTCTTCTTCAACCTTCTGGTAAAGGGTTTCCTGTAAATGGAGGGATCTTTTCAAGTCTTCTAAAAGAATATCTCCACCCAGCTGTTGTTTCTTCACGCCTACAAACTGATTTTGAGAATACAAGATCTTTGAGGGTTGAAATTCTTCAGAATCCAACCCATGGTTCTGCACCTTCTCTGAGTATCCTCGAGAGTTTGTTTGTGAAGAATCTACAAAAGCTTGCCTGATGAGATTCTCATTTGTCTCAAAAACAGACATAACCTGGGAAGAGAGCAGCTCAAGATCCTTCTGCAACTGGTCCACAGCAATTGAATAATTAAGGCGTGCTCTTTTCAGGGCTGCTTCTGCAATAATAGCCCTTCTTTCCAGTTCCTTGCTCATAGATTCCAAATCTTGTTTTTCTTCTGCAAACCTCAAAACTTTCTCATTCATATCTTGGCACATAGTCTCCATCTCAGCTTTAGCAGATTGCACCCTAAACAAGCAAGTAGAATGTTCATTTCTGAGACTCTGCAATTCTCCCAGCATCTGCCTCTGGTTTTCCTCAAGCTCCTGAACGAGAGATTCATAGTAGCACTCCATCTGGTCCATTTTCTTTGCAAGGCTTTCCCGCTCAGCTTTTGATTCATCCAACTCTCTCAGAAGTTCAAATATTTTGCCTTTCATTACATTAGTGGCAACAGTAGAATCAGGTTCATGTGACATAAGACCAGGCACACTAATGCAAGGAACCATGCCTGGCTCTGGTTGATAAAGTTCTGCATCAAAACTAGTTGCTGGTTTAAAAGAATTAGTTTGGCTCATTTCTCTGGTACTCTTCATGTTGCATCTTTCGGATGTTACTGACCTATGAATAAACGTTTCTTTTTGAGTTCCCTGTTTGAGATCTTGCAGAATGCCAAGCAATGATTCCAAGTCACTTTGAAGGAACCTATGGTCTCTTTCATGGTAATTCAAGCATGCCTTGTTTTGAAGTTCCCTAATCTTATCCTCCATAACTAAAAGCCCCTTTGACCATATGACCTCTAAGTCTTGAAGTAAGTGGTCCTGGCCTTTCTTAATACCTCCTTTGCCGGTTGGAGAAAGGAAAAGTTTAGAACTCGTCATCTGCTCAAGTTCACCTTTCAACTTCGAACACTCTAACTTTAAAGCAGAAACCTCTTTTGCCAATCTTTCTCCTGAAGAAATCTCAGTAACAAGTTGCTGAGTGAACTTCTCAGTTTCAGCACTTATTTGAGTAGCATGATTTTGCAATAAGCTTACTTCCATCTTAAGTTCCTGAATAGATGATTCTGCCACTTCCAAGCACCCTCGAAGTCTGCTATTTTCTTCATAAGCAAACGTTAAGTCAATATCCCCTGAATAGTCAGAACTCCAACCATGAACCGAATTGTTAGTCCCCTGTGCCCAAAACCGATTATCTGAGGTATCTCCTTTATCTTTCAGAGGGCTGTGACCAAGTCCGGTCAAATCACCAGAGACTGTACTCTTTAGGCTGTCAATTTCATGCGTACTGGGCATATCATGCTTCTCTGCATATAAACTTTCAGAAGTATTAGAAGAACCATCAAACCCAACAGCTGTGTCCCCATAGTCTTCATTCAAGCCAACATCTTCTTCAGGCAAAGGGTGTTCTTTAGATTTTTCTTTAAATCTAACCCTTTGATTGACCTATATACATAATAAAATGTGAAAGATTAGGTTACCTCCTAAATCCTAATTATAGAAGACAACCGGAAATCACATACAGCCATTCAAAAATAAATGAACTGAAAATATTTGAAAATTATATTTAAAGATACATTGAAAGTACTTGTCACATAATGGTTTCGTAGCATGGAACTGTTAAAGGGCTTTACAATATGAATCTCACGCATCTCAACACTCATTTAACCAACTTGACTTTTCAGTAACACTTTTCTCATTGTCTCACAACCATAACCTTTTCTACAAAAAAGCCATAAAAACTCATACAAATATTAATGACATTCTAGGTAACATCAAAGTCAATTGAACACAATCTCTGTGATTTTAATATTCTAAATTCAAAATGCCAACATTTTTCTTCGATAAGTGAAATCCTGAACATCACTTTTTTTCCAAGAGGAACACTGATAAGGGAAGTCTCAGAAAGAAGATAACCATGACCAATCATGCATCTCCAACAAAGAATGTGCATTTGTGGGTATTTGTGCAAAGAGATCAATATAAAGTATAAAACAAAGCAAAGAAACAAAGGACTGAACCTTAACCGTATGACTGTTGAGGATATCCTCAGAAACAGATACTTTTCCAGATGAGGATTGATCAGGATCATTTTGATCAGGCCCCACCTGCAATCCCCTCTCTCTAAGTTCTCGCTGCTGTTCAAACTCCCTGAGACCAAGCATAGTTACAGATAAGCAGATTGAAACTAGCTGAAGCAACAAGTTTATTTTTTATTTTTTTCAAAAAATACCTGAAACCGGTTTTAGAGGTTAGAAGTTGTACAGTGACCTGTCATTGAATATAAATTAAATATTATTTAGGCATAAAACTAGAATCTCTAATAACAGAGAAAAGAAAAACTTCCACACTACACATATATTTTAGCATCTAGCTACAGTATGACTAAAGAAATCCAACAAGAAATTGGAAAGAATAAACCAAGAATATTTTGAGAAATCCAAAAGTCCTCACATGTAATATAGCTCCAGAATCACAGCCAATAAGTGGCAATGGAATAACAAAAGGCTTTGATGCATCAGCATAATCAGCAAGGTTGATCGTTGCCTCACCCAGAAGGCCAGACCGTGAGGACCCCTTATGCCAAATTCATCAAGGTGAAAGACAGTTAAACTCAGTTAAAACGAGATGGAAAACAAGCACCAATTCTACTACTACTAGAGGTCTGTAATGACTGTCTATTGATCTGGGAAATTCCATAATTCACATTTAGATCAAACTAAGAGTATTTTCCTGTGTGATTAAGCTTTGCAATTGGATTGTAATGATTAGAATCTTACCATTGCCACAACGAGCTTATAGAGTTTTTCATCGAACTGCTTAGTTTTAATGTCTTGGAGAAGCCTTGTAGTCTCATAGATTGGATCAGCCCATTTGCAAGTTCCATTTCTCACATTTGCTTTGGTTGTCTTTGCAGTTGCTTTCCCAGAATCAGCAGGAATGAAGGATATATACAGTTTATCCCAACCACTTTGTGGAATCTGAACTTTTCAGAAAAATAAACATAGCAAGATGAATGATGCATCAGAATATGTTTTCCAGTTATGAAAGATGGACAAACAATCACATTTTAGATTACCGGCATATATAGTGAGAAAGTTCAGATGTACAGATCATATGAAATGGTGGAAAACAGTCATTAAGATTACTCAACCAGTTTAAGACTGAAATCTAGTGGACCATCTATCCAATACTATGGCAAAAGGAAAATGACTTGACGTCAATCCTTGTTGTACTTGCACCCCTATTGGGATTAGAAACTCATCTTTTAATCCAACACAAGTTCTTACATTTATGATTGTTGTGTTGTACATATCCTGTATATTTGCAAGGTATTCCCTTCTTGTTCACAGCCTACCAAAGAATGTCCATGGGTAGTTTACCACAGATTTCTTTATGTCAACAAAAAGCATGCTTAATTTTCACTTTGAACCTCCAAACCTCTCCATAAGTTGCGCAGGGAATGAACAACTTCCATAGTAGATTGTCATGCATGATATCAAACCGATTTTCCACAATATTAGCATGTTGTTATAAACCTTGCTCAATAACCTTCTCAAAGTTTCATGGTATAATTCATAAGTTATTCCTTTGAAATCTGAGCAAAATAATGCCATCTTTGTTTTTATATAAAGGCACTGAAATACTCTTCCTCCACTCATAAGGCATCTTATTACTTCATCAAATCTTGTTAAACAAGTTCATCCAGCACCTAGCCTGAACCTCACTGAAGAATTTCCATACCTCGATATTGTATCCGGACACAACACCATTCTAGTCTTAATTTATCACAAGGCCTTTCTGACTTTAACAGGCACTTGTCATACACATGATGCCGCAATTAAGGTTCTCTAATGGTATAGTCAGATCAGCCTCATCTTGAGAGTATTTTATCTTTGAACAGCTTATCGAAACATTTCCTCCACCTCCCTGTAATCTCCTCATCCTTCACTAGGACCACATGATTGTTATCCTTGATACACCTATTAGTTCCTGAATCACTAATTTTCTTCTCCACCGGTGGTCCCACCCCCGGGTCCCAAGTAAAGAGGGGGCAGTTGGTGTAAAATCTTGTCACATCTTTTGACATGAAGCATTAGGAGCCTATTGTGGGAGAAAGAGGATTGACAACACTATTTCATACATAAGATGATACGGAATCCACAGGTGCCACTGCCGGAAAAGACTGAACTCATGGCTAGTGCATAAAAAATAATCCCTCAAGCAGTTGACCTTCTAAAACTCTTGGGCATTGAACAATCTACACTCATTTTGTAAACTTCCCAATCTAATTTTTTATATTTGAGCTAAAATTCTAACCGCAAACACTAGCCAAATATTCTAACCGCAAGCAATCATGAAACTGTAATTGCATGGTAGAAGTAACATAAAAGATAAAATCACAATCTAAGTGAACATCGTAGAATATTCACATAATATAGCTAAAGTGCTACATTCAATGCATTGCCATTGATTTCTTGATTCACCTAAGGTACATTGTACAATTTGGTACACATTATGATTTCCAATATTACCAATTCTTCAACTTTTATCATGAGCTTATGTCTAACAATATTAGCTTCAAATAGAAACTTTAAAATAAAAATGCCAGAAAACTCCACAAAGTACAGATTTCTACTTACATGAGTAGCATGAAATTGTAACCGGAACACAACTTTTATTTTTGTCTTCTCAATCTTCCACTTAGGGATCCTCGACATTACCAGCAAATCAATTAATCACCAACTGTATCACAAAACAATCCCCCTACCCCTAAGATTAAACTGTCCCTGCTTATAACAAAAGAACCAAAAATTACCATATCATTTTCACATAGATAGCTGAGAAAAGATAAAACTAGTTCAAAAGCAGGTATAAACATGCTTGGAATCCAAAGCCTACAGCAAGCATTGATTTGAGACCCCATAAATAAGTTTACTCAGCAACACAGCAACAGAAGTAGGAGAACAACAATGTAAAAGCAAACAAAAGAGTTTGTTTGTTATTAAAAAGAACTAAATTACACAGAAGGTATATTCAGATCAAGGTTTAAGTTCAATAAACAGGAAAACAAATTAGACAAAATTCCAAGCTAAAATCTAGAGGAGAAAACTCTCAAACTCTGCTTATCTCAATGATCTGATCTACTGAGTTTGACTTCACCATTTCCTCAGAAACCAAGACAAGATCCATAAGAAGTATAAAGAGGATATTTGAACTAAAAGCCAAATTACAGGAAATCACTAATTCCAGACCATACCTTGTTCAAAGACAGGCAAAAATTGCCCAAAATGCAAAAAACCAGAAACAAACTTCAAAACGCTGACTTAAAATTATCAGATCCAAACCCTTTTCATTGAAAAATAAAAGACAGTGAATTTAAAAAAAAATAAAGAGCTTTAAAAGGGACAAAACAAGCAAAGAAGAGAAAATGGCACTTCACACACTTTTTCAAAAGAAACACAGATGAAACTGTCCTAGTTCAGAAAGACCGACACAAAAGGAAAAAGGAATATAGTATAAGAGAATCCAAAACCAAATGCCACACCAAAATAGGAAAAATGAATAACACCTATAACAAAAAAGTTCAAAATAAGAAAAAGAACCCAGATTTGTCACTAGAAAAACAAAAGCAAAAAACCGATCCAACCCATCAGAGGAAACGTCAATAAATGCAGATGGAAACATCTTTAGTCCATTTGAACACTCAAAAATACAATGAAATAATGCAGAGGAGCAATGAAGTTAGGTACCCAGTAGCGGATCGGTAAGAAAGGGTAGATAAATCTTTACAGAAAAGCTTCAATTTTTTCATACAAACAACAGTAAATAAGAGGAAACTTAAAAAAACGAATTTCTGAGAGAGACAGAGGAAAAAGGCTTGTCTTTTTTTTTTTTTTTCTTTAGAAATGATGAGTTGTTTTTAGTGATGTGTAGATGTTTTGTAAGCTGAAAACTCTTTGTTGGGTGGGAATTGGCGTAAATAAGGATAAAATGTTTGGGGTTGCTTTGATTTTTGAAGAAAAAAATTAAGAAATAATTAATTAGGTGAAATGGAGGGTTTTTATAGGTAAATTTCAGTTTTTTATTTAAAAGGGAAGGTTTTTGCTTTGTATTAGTAGAAAAGAGACATCCCGCCAAAGCTTGGAGTTGTCAATTGTTTGCTAATTATTATTAATTTAATAATAATAAATTCATAATTAATGTATTCAAATTTATAAAGCAGTTATGAATATACTTGAGTGGGGTACAGCTTTCTTTTATTTTAGGGTAAATTACAATAAAAATTACTCAATTATGAATATGGTTATATTTGGGTCATTTAATTATTAAAAAATTTATTTACGTCACTTATTTGTGGGTAAAGTTATATTTAGATCATCTAATTATTAAAGGTTATATTTGGATCACTCAATTATAGGAAAATTTATGATTGAGTCACTCTTTATATTTGAAATAGTATATTAAATTGGTTGTTTTTTCTTCTAAATCACTTGTATACCCTTGTTGACATTAGAGTACTTCGTTTGAAATCATTAGTTAATTTAATACACGAATTGATAAACTTTTTTAAATATGAAGGTTGATCCAAATATAACATTACCTATAATTGAGTAATCCAAATATAATATTTATTAATTAAGTGACTCAAATATAACATTACACTTAATTAAATGATCCAAATATAACTTTTAATAATTAAGTGACTTATATCTTCCTAGCTTGGAAACTCCCACTCAAAGAGACAACAACATCCCTTGGCCTAAGAAACTTCTTACAATCCCAACTATACTTGCTTTTCCAAGGAGATTGTCAAATAGAACTTTCATTTAAAATGTATTTTTCTATCCAAGCCACCCAAAGTGAACCAGATTGAAGAAGGAGCAATCAAATACACTTCATCATATAAGCTTTATTCGACATTTAGGGTGACAAATATTGTCCCAAGTGACCCGAGCTCCCATAGCAGAACCATCAACTCCCTTTCAAAAAAAAAACATTACATAATTACTGATCAGGTACTATGCTGATCAGAATTACAGTTTGAACCACCCAACGACGCTATACAAAATGCAGATTCTCACATTAGGAGACTCTAGATAATTGTGATGAAACACTCAATCTTTAAACGACTTCTGTATAACAGCAGCGACAATAGTCTTCCTTACCCTAGTTTTAAGCAAACACAACAAACCTAATTTCATGAAAGAAATGGGCTTTACCTAATCTGTTTGGCTTCAAATCATGTAAACTCGACCCGAATAACTTGACCCATGTTTGATCCAAAAATTTGATCTTTTGCGACCCAGCACATTACACCTAAACCGCTTCGATCCGGAATAAAGTCAAAATTTAGGATTTAAGGATAAAACATAAACGTTTGAAAATGAAAGGTAAATTCACAAATAAATTAATTTTAAAAAATTTAAATAAAAGAATTATTAAAAAAAATCATCGAATTTAACAATTATTCTTCTCCACCCCATATAATTCCATCTCTGACTACATCGGTATTATGTGTGTGTTGCTATATGATATCATATGTGATGTAATCATGTTCGAACTACTTTTGTAACTGATATTTTAATTTTATGATTTATTTCGTGCATGTCATATACAGTGAATAGTTTGATAATTCTATTTTGACACTGGAATGAAAGTCTGGTTGATCATTATATGGCATTCACGATCCGATCATATGTTACTATTTACGACATAAAAAAATTAAGATAAATGATTATAATTGATAGGATATAAATAAAGATGACAAATAAGTATAATTTTACAGAGTTCGTATTGTATTTGTTCCAGTTGAAATGGGATGGGTAAGAATGAATTTGATAGGTAGTGAGTGAGTATGGATGTAAAAAGTCATACTCATTGTAAGTAGCGGATTGATAATAGATTTAAGACATTACTTGCACCGTATCTATCACTCCATATTCGCTCGTCTTGCATCTGTCCACCATATAAATTTTGAACCATTTATGTTTGTAGATTGATTATGTGTCTTTTATTATGATGTTTTATGTATTAAAATATTAGATTGTTTTAAAATCTACGTTAAATTTTAAGTTTGTAGACTTTAAATTCAATTAATTTAGTTTAAAAAATGATTTATGATCAAATTTGAATTAATTAGGTTGTAAATTTGTAACATATGTGGGTAAATAAAATTTATAAAAGTGTAAATATGCTTAGCCAAGTTAAGTGTAGATAATTAATTAGTTATAGTTAAATAAAATTTATATCATGAAAATATGCTTTAGTTAAGTTAGCTATAGTTAGTTAGCTAGTTAAGTTTGTTGTAGTTAAATTTAGGGTAAACTACCCTAGTGACCACTCAACTATTTGGGGATACCTATTTTGGTTACCCAACTGACGAACTCGTCAATCAGGCCACCCAACTTTAAAACCCTACCTATTTGAGTCACCGCCGTTAAAATTTTAACAGAAAAGTTAACGGTGATGACGTGGCAGTTAATAGTGGTGACGTGGATGTTAATAAAAATCGGTAAAATTACACATTTAATCTCTCTAATTTATTTATTATTTTAATTTAATCTTAATTTTAAATTAATAAATAAAATTAGTCATCCAATCAATTTGTGACATAAGTCACAACCACTAGGACAAACCACTAGGACAATGAGTTTCCTATGATATGAAATCCGAAAATGCAGTATTAATTTTATTTATTAAATAATAAATAAAATTAATCATCCAATCAATTAAAATAATAAATAAATTAGAGGGATTAAATGTGTAATTTTACCGATTTTTATTAACGTCTACGTCACCACTATTAACTGCCACATCATCACCGTTAACTTTTCTGTTAAAATTTTAACGGTGGTGACTCAAATAGGTAGGGTTTCAAAGTTGGGTGGCCTGATTGACGAGTTCGTTAGTTGGGTGACCAAAATAGGTATCCCAAATAGTTGGGTGGTCACTGGGGTAGTTTACCCTTAAATTTATATTGATGTAAATATGTTATATATACACTTGATCAGTCAATAAAATATATAAAATTTTACCCTTTTTACAAAAATCTATGATTTATTTTTATATAATTCGATATTAGTAGTTGGTTGTAAGCAGGTATATACACTTGATCAGTCAATAAAATATATAAAATTTTACCCTTTTTACAAAAATCTATGATTTATTTTTATATAATTCGATATTAGTAGTTGGTTGTAAGTAGGTACGTTTTAGGTGGTGGATGTTTAATTGGGTAGTAAGTGTTGGGATAAATTTGAGAATTTTTCCCTTAGAGGGATTAAATGTGTAATTTTACCGATTTTTATTAACGTCTACGTCACCACCATTAACTGCCACGTCATCACCGTTAACTTTTCTGTTAAAATTCTAACGGTGGTGACTCAAATAGGTAGGGTTTCAAAGTTGGGTGGCCTGATTGACGAGTTCGTTAGTTGGGTGACCAAAATAGGTATCCCCAAATAGTTGGGTGGTCACTGGGGTAGTTTACCCTTAAATTTATATTGATGTAAATATGTTATATATACACTTGATCAGTCAATAAAATATATAAAATTTTACCCTTTTTACAAAAATCTATGATTTATTTTTATATAATTCGATATTAGTAGTTGGTTGTAAGCAGGTACGTTTTAGGTGGTGGATGTTTAATTGGGTAGTAAGTGTTGGGATAAATTTGAGAATTTTTCCCACGTGGGCAGATATGAATTTAAAAGTTGTACCCATATAATAAGCGATAGATATACAAATTGAGATGGATATAAATATGAATAAGAGAGTATTCATACCAGTCCACCCGTTCAACATCCCTAAATATTGATGATATAGTGAAAAATCTTTATATAATAATCTTTCCAAATAATTTTAAGTATTTTATCTATAGATGCTTATATTACGTGTTACTATAATTTATATTACGTGTTACTATAATTTTTTGGATAAATATTAAGTTATTATTAATCTCAACCAACACATTAAAATCATCGAAATTAGGAATGGATTTAAGGGTGCCGGGATAGTCATACCTCTTAAAAGTTTTAAGTTCTTTTATATTTTATATATTTTATTTGTATCTGCTATTGATAATACAATTTTACATCATTATATTTCTAATATAACTTATAGATAGTTTATATCCTTTTATATGAAATTTAGGGTTCGTTCGAAACATTCATGTGATTGCAAAACCAGCAACATGAACACATTTTTCCACAGAAAAAAAAAGGGTTAGTTTGTGTTTGAAGTCCTGCCGGAGAAGGGACCGTTGGCAGGTTTATATCAATTTTCAAAGTCACTAATGACGAATAAGTGTTGTGGGACAAATTTAGGGTAATCAAAATTTGTTGAGTACTTCAAAATATAACCACATATATTACCTAAACCTTTGTCAGTAAGCTATCAAAGACTCAACAATGGCATCGGTTAGAGGAATAAATGATCCATTCCCTATCTTAAACTAATGGACATCAATACTCATTTACTATAAATTTTCAGCCCTTGGTCTCATTCTATGACCAAAAAAAAATATGGCAAAGATTAAGAAGTTGTTTCCAGGGAAAGTATTTTCCTTACTGTCTGAAATCCTGCTTAAAACATCAAGGAAATTGCCTTATCTAAGGTTGAAGATGAGCAATGGCGCCTCTGCAACGCAATTCAAGTTTCTTGAGAAGTCTTCGTTTATAGACGATGTTTCAAAGCAGACATTGGTTTTTAATTTGGAAGGTGCAGTTTTGAAGTCATATTCACCGTTCCCTTACTTCATGCTGGTTGCCTTTGAAGCTGGTGGGCTCATTAGAGCTGTCATCTTGCTTCTATTGTACCCTCTGGTTTGGTTACTCGGCCATGAGCTAGGACTCAGAGTTCTGGTTTTTGTCAGTTTTGTTGGGATTAAAAAGGAGAAGTTTAGAGCTGGGACTGCCATTTTGCCCAAGTTCTTCCTGGAAGATGTTGGTGTGGCAGGGTTTGATATAGTGATGAAATATAAAAGAAAGGTGGCGGTCACAGGAATGCCTAAAATCATGGTTGAATGCTTCTTAAGAGACTACATGGGAACTGATGCTATCATTGCAAGAGAGCTGAAGGAATTCCATGGCTACTTCTTGGGATTAATGGAGGAAGAAATGGATGCTGTATCTGTTATAAACCAGAAAATGAGTACTCATGGTCATATTATTGGCTTGGGATGCTTCAGAAAATCCCATAACCATAAAATTTTCTCACATTGCAAGGTAATGGTATCTCTTTTCTTGATGTTTCTCATTGATTGATTTTTTATTAGTATACATATATGTGTATATATATGTATATATATGTATTAATTTGAAAGATTTGGAACAGGAAATTTACTTGGTGACTGAAGCAGAAAAGAAGACCTGGGAAGTTCTTCCAAGAAAGAGATATATAAAGCAATTGATCTTCCATGATGGGAGGTTGGCTTTTAGGCCAACCCCATTAAAGGCCTTAGCCATGTTCATTTGGCTTCCATTTGGTTTCCTCCTACATATCATCAGAATCATGGTTTTCACTTCCTTACCTTACAAGTTTTCTATACCTTTGTTGGCCTTCTCCGGGTTGCTAAATACCGTATCGAACGTTGAATCTCCGGTTGCTCCAGTCCAAAGTGAAGGAAAACAGACAGGGGTTCTCTATGTGTGCAACCATAGAACATTGCTAGACCCAATTTATATAACCATTGCTCTGATGAAGTCTGTCTCTGCTGTCACCTACAGCCTTAGTAGGTTCAGTGAGTTAATTTCCCCTATCAAGACAGTTCGGTTAACACGGAACCGAGACAAAGATGGAGAAGTGATGATGAAGATGTTGAGCAAAGGTGACCTAGTAGTTTGCCCTGAAGGAACCACATGCAGAGAACCATATTTGCTGAGATTTAGTCCATTGTTCACAGAGCTAACCGATGAAATCGTTCCGGTAGCTATAGACTTGCAGGTCAGCATGTTCTACGGATCAACGGCGAGTGGACACAAATGTTTAGACTCAACATTTCACCTCATGAATCCAAATGCTTCATGCTTGATCGTGATTCTAAACAAGTTACCACTTTGTGAAACACATAATGCAGGAGGAAAATCAAGATTTGAAGTTGCCAATCATGTGCAGGGTGAGATTTCGACAGCTTTAGGATTCGAGTGTACGGATCTTACAAGGAAAGACAAGTACATGATCTTGGCTGGTAATGCAGGAATCATATAGGCCACATCAATACAAGAAACAACTACAGAAGAGTCTTGGTTGAATGATAATAATGAACTTTAATAGAAAAATGAAAGTGCAGATTTTGTTCTTTGAGCATAAGCTTGCTTGTCTGGGATGATTGTTAGTTTGTAACGACGCCGTTTTGTTTTAGTTTTGATGAAAATAATATCAATGTATAGCAATAAGTTTTTTTTAAGTACTTATGCATCAAAGAAAGAGTTTGCCAAAAATAAATCTTGTGTTTTAGTTTTTTATTTAACCATCCAAACCCAATTTAATTTATTCTATTTATAACATAAAAATTAAAATTTTTAATTAATAATTAAATTTTAATTTTTTTAAATTAAAATATAAAAGTAACCCATAATAAAAAAAATTTGTTCTAAAAAAAATCCTTAACCAAATAAATTAAAACTTGGATATTTACTAAGAAAACTTCATAAAAAGTAAGCAATACTTAGGTAAAAATGGTTTGATTCATGGGAAACTTTACTGACGAATATTGAATACTGGTGAACATCATTAAATTAATTAATAAAAAATTAAGATTTAAAGACTCGACATATAATTAATAAATGAATGATAAATTTAACATATAATTATTAATTATATATTGAGTCTTTATTATTATTTAATTTAATAATATTTAACGATATTCAACATTAACAATGTTTAACAATATTCGATACACGTGATAGACTCGTCCCTTGTTCATGGGACGTGATAAAGACTGCAAATGTTGCTCTTGTTGTAAGCTATATCACCAACTATAATCAGGGACGAAACTAAGTTCCCATCCCTCGAATATTTTTTTTTATGTTTGTTTCTTATTTAATTTTTTTAATTTTTTTTAATTCACTACGTACTTTTAAACATTTATGTTTTGTCCCTTCAACCCAAATCCTGACTCCGTCCTTGACTATAATACACCTAATTCGGGTAATCCAGTTTTGTGTTACAAGGACAGTTTGACGGTAAAAGGTTGAGATTATAATAATAGTCAAGTTTAACGTATAATAAATTTAAAGTATAATTAAAAACTAATAAATTTTAATATTTATAATATTTTAAATTATTTTTTATATTTTTAAATAAATATAAAAAAATACTTTATAAATATCAAATTTACCCCACTTCGGACCTACCCGATCTTAATTCATTGCTTGTCCTTGAGAATAAGAGTCGTCTTAATTTGGAAGTTAATCTTCACTAAAACGAGACACGTGGCACATATAAAGTGGTTGGTTAGGAACAGATCTAGCAGTTATGTTTTGGCTGTAATTATCAGAGCTTGTAATGATGGACAACTTCAATCAGAATGGACCTTTCAACAACCTGATCACTGATGTATGATTAGGGTAAACGTTTGATCAAATTAAATCGAATTAATTTTTTTTAATTAATTTAAATTAATAAATTATATTTTATAATTTAGATTTTTTTATTTAAATAATTTTTTAATTTTTATATAAATTTAATAATAATTATTTATTATATTATTATATGATTTAATTTTAATTTAAATCGTAGTTTTTAATTGTATAAGATATGCATCCATTTGTTTATGTTTTTTCATCTGTAAAGCAATGATTCGTTTGGGATTTTGAGCTTACTCTCGTTTTTTTCTTTAATTAATGCACCTGATTAAGATTGTTTGGGAGCTGTTGTTGAGGCCAAAGAGGTGCATTCAAGACGCAAAATATTTAAGTATTTTCACAAGTTTCCTTAAAAGATAATGTGGGTGAAATTTATTAGGAGAAAATTGTATATTTCTAATTGTGTCTCGGGATGTTTACTATCAGATATAAGATCTGATTTTTTTGGATATTCAAATTTTTAGATCGATAATATAGTGATATGTATTCGATCCGAAAAAAAGGATATCCGCATATTCAGATATCAGCTAATTGGATTGGATAGTTGGATACTCGACTATCCGAAAATATAATTTGATTAAACTAATTTTTTGAATTTAAAAGTTGTATTTATGAAAAATTTGGAAATTCTAATATAATAAATAATAAATTATTAAATACAACCAGATTCACATTTATAAAAGCTTTAAATTTTAAAATTTTTGAATATAACAAGCATTAAATTGTTGAATATAACAAGATTAATATTAATAAAATTTTGAATTTTTTGATTTTCAAATAATCTAAAACTTAAAATATTGTGATCCGTATACGATCCAAAAAATTTAAAATTGGATTGGATATCCGGTCCAAAAATAAAAACTAGACCAGATATCCTAATTTTTGAATCGAATCAATGGATAATCGGATCGGATTGACCAGATTGGATATTTTTGAACATCCCTACCTATTGATTCTCCACTTTAAATTAGTGATTTAGGGTTTAAGGTTAGATTTGTGGTTAGGGTTTATAGAAATATGGGTAAGGTGTATTTTTTTAGAGTTTAAGGTTTAAGATATAGAAAATTAGAGTCAGTGTTTAAAATTCAGATTCTTAAAAACTTTTAACAGGAAACATAAAATAAGACACAATTAAAGATAAAAAAAATTCTACTCAAATTTATTTGGTGTCTTATTTTGGCCACTTGCCATGTTTTGAAGTATGTTATGTTGTTTTGATTTGTTGTTGCTTGGAGACAGGAGATATACATACGTAAGGCATGTCTTGAGTGTAATGTGGTTGGAATAAATTGAATGACTTTGTTAAATCCAAGCTGGTGTTGTACGTCCAAATTGATGTCCAGACCTTGATGAATTATTAATCGGAATGTTTGAAAGTTTTTTTTTATCGATTAAAAAAATATTTAAATTCGAGTTAGAATCTGCATTCAAATTATTTATACGTTTAATCATCTCTTTACTGTTTGATTTGATCTATAGATGTTTAAACTCATTTTGTTAAGATATTTAAAGTCCAATTAGGATTGTCCGTAATTTTGCTTGCAAGGGTTATTTGATATTAAATTTTAGTTTTTGTTACGAAATGTTTATTAAATCGTTGATTATTTTTAAGTGAATAGTAGAAAAGTTATGAAGATTTGAATAATAAAACATCTAATCATTTATATTTAAATATTTAATTAATTTAGTCTTGATTTAACAGTCATTAGTTTAGTATCTACTATATAATTTTTAAAAATTTAATAATTACCTTTATAATTTCTTTTAGAATAATTTCGTACAAAATGAAGATTTAGCGACCTTAACGATCAATGAATAATATTTTTAAAAAGCCCTTCAAATAAAAATGAAAAGAGAAGGGGTGGCATGAAGTTAAAATGTTGTTTGAGTCATTAATTGACTGTTTTGTAGGAAAATTTCGTCTCTAATGGATATCCCAACTGTGGGCGTAAGAACATGTCAGGTAATATGAACAGTTTAGGATCAAATCTTGTTGGATCGGGTTAAATTGAATATAGATTATTTTAAGTTAATTTAATGTTTTGATTTGATTAGAATTAGGTGTGAGTCAATTTTCCTGGGGGAGTATACAAAAACTGTAAAAAAATGTCATGTCAGTCTTTTTTGTCTTATCAATAATAATGCTTTCATCAATCGAAAGATCGAGAATATGTGACACTTCTTTTAAAATTATGGTTGCCTCATCGCCCAAAAAATAAAATGTGTGTTCCCAACCTCCACCTCTCAATAATAGTATTAATTAAATCCACGTCCAATTTAGTACCACCAATAATTTTTGATGTGTTCAAATTCGACCCTAAAATTATACTCTTTGAGACGAGGATCAGGTCCTCGAGTAATTCAAGTGTAAAATACCCCTGAGAGACGTTTCATGTTATCCTAAAAATTAAACAACAAAAATTATATTAATCTTGTCATTATTAAAAATATAATTTTTTAAAATTAAATAACAATATTAAATAAAAATCAAAGTAATACTTTAAAATTAAGAAAAAATATATTTTTTCGTTATTAATAAAAAATATGTCTTTTATCTAACTTGATTAGCCCATTCATTATTACATCGGAAAAAACACATTGGAAATAAAATATGATTATCAAAATGCTTAAGATTATCAATACCAATGACAATTTCCCAAAATCAACAGCTGAATAGAAATAGTTAAATGATAAAACACCAAAACCATTTAAAAAACCCATCCCAGGTTGATTCTAGTATTGTATTGGAACAATGACTGAAAACACCAAGAGACATCTTCAGCTGTTGATTTTTCATCAGATACAAGTTGCACATATGATTAGCATGAAGGGAATAGGGTTCATCAGGCACAGGAAACTTGTATTACAATTGAAGAGAGATGGAACAGATAACAAGGCTAATTAATTAGCATTATCAGGGGAATTCATTTGAATTGTTGCTATAGAAAAAAAAAAAAAAAAGTGTAAACAACATGGCCATAAGGATGGTGTGAAGTTCAATTCCCACCTGATAAAGCTCAAAACATCAGCAGAGTTAAGATTTGGGCAATTCCAAGTTCAAACTTAAGCTGGTAAGCATCTGCAAAAATGCAAAGTAGTAGAATACATTTCTTAAGTAAGAAGAATCAAGGAGGTATTCATGAAAACCAAAAATACCGCTGATGTCCGGTCTAATGTCACTCCATAACAACTTTGGCACCGAGAGCCTTCATCTTCTCAATTATTTTTTCACCTTCTTCCTTGGAGACACCCTTCTTCAACACAGAGGGAGTCTTCTCAACCAAATCCTTAGCTTCCTTGAGACCCAAATCAGTAAAACCCCTAACCTCCTTTATCACTTTAATCTTTGAAGCAGCATCATACGATTCCAATTTCAATTCAAAAACAGTCTTATCTGGCCTTTTCTCTTCCTTAGCAGCAGCAGCGGCCCCACCACCTGACGCCTTCATTGTCAAGCCAACAGCAGCACCAGCCTTCATGACTCCCACGGTGGGTGGCTCGGTCATTCCACGTTTCTTCATTAAAATAGAGCCCAACTCAGCAATTTCCGTCAAAGTAAGGGCAGAGACTTCATCAACGAGCCTCCAGACACGCTCGGTTGGAGGACTTCGGTGTTCAGTGGGATCAAAATTAGAAGGATCGTAGTCAGCAGGGAGTCTTCTTTGATCAATCTCAACCTCTTCTTCCTCGTCGTCTTGTTCTAGCTTTGCAGGCTGGTTAAAACTTCGAGATAATCTGATTGAACTGGAGGCATTGAGGCAGTAAAACACATTAGGTAAACGATGCCTCACCCCCACTCCAGTTGAATGAATCCCTCTCTTAGCTGCCACAAACACAACAGAAATAAATATCCATTGGAGTTTATACAAAGTAACAAATAACAATGCCAAGGTTGCATAGTTCAAACATAAAAGGATAGAAACGTCCTAAAAACTCTTTAACAGTTTCTTTCAGCATCAGAAATTTCTGGAATACGACCATAAGCTCCACAGAGAAAGGAAAACTCCAAATGGGGACTAGAAAGGAAAAAAACAGTGTGGAATTGAATGGTTCCTGTTTAGCTAAATTATAAATGCAATTTGGATATGTTCATTTTAGACTTGATACAAACTATTCATTTTAGACTTTATATGAAATAGTCAAGAATAAAGAAAATCTATTTGCACAAAAAGAAAAACCAACGAGCCACCTTAGAAAACTTTCTAAATGCTTTATAATGGAAATGTAAATAAGGTTCTTTCTATATATTTGTCAAGCAGTATTAGCAAAAGCAGACAAGAATTTTATAGGGTGACTTCTACTTTCATAGCCATTAGACTAACAACCAAGAACCAACTAACAACATTAGCATCCCCGTATAGGTTCATTTAAGATTCTCTCTCAAACCCAAAATTTGCATATTTAGCTTCCATATTACTCTCAAGAAGCAATGGAATGTTTTTTTTTTTCTGCTTTTAGCAAATATCATGCCTTAGAAAGTGCAAGTATTCAATACAACTAGAGAGTGCTCAATGCAACCAATGGCTGTGTCAATAATCAGACAAAGTGGTTAGTAATGTTAAAGAAAAAGATGAAACACGAACTGGTCACATGAATGCAAAACAACGAAGCACCACAAACTCTTAAAAAGGAGAAAGCAAAACTTCCTTATATCATTTGAACAAAAAATCAACTACTAAGACCCAGAGTTTTTCCATATAACCTTAAATTGCAAAAGCACAGGGCATGAGAAAGCTAGGCTGCTAGGATGATTATACTATATTCAACCAAACGACTCAAGCAGCAACCCAAAGAAATTTTTAGGCTTACTAGAGAAAAACATAACAAGAAAAACAAATACAAATGCATGTCCATTATAAGAATGATGAGGTAAGTAGCATTGCTGACAACACTTCATTTACATCAGAAAACAAGCTTAGGTTTATCAAGGCTGCATATGACAACATGACAGTCATAAAGTCATACCGTTATTAAATATTATAAAACACCAGTAGATGTTTATACCCTATAAGCAAACTTAATGGGTGTCCGAAATCAACCTTTAATGCCCACACAGTTCACAACCAACTTCTAAAGTCCAAAATTTAAAGCTAAAAGATGCATGTCACTGCAACCCCAATGCAAAACGAGTAAAATTATCTGTCTTTTTCTAAATCATTATTTGTCAACCGGTGACCAAAACCAATAAAATTAAGGTAGCTTTTGAATAAAACAAATAGTGTTCTCACATCTTTAAACTTCAATTAGCTTAAGTATAGTTCCCTCGAAAATTCAACTTATTATAACACTTTTTTCTCAAAAGTACAAATCGCTTAAACCTTCTTAGACACAATTTTATATCACTCTTTCTCAACCCAAACTTTTATTCAAATCTAAACTTAGAAAGAAATTAATGAACTAAACCTAAAAGCTTCAATCAGCTCTTGACGAATACGGTTATCACAATCCATCAATCCGTTCAATACCCAATCATTTAGAACAATATGTATACATATATATATATATATCATATGGATATCATATTAATTTGATTCAACAAAAAAATATCATCCACACAATAATCTTCTTTTAAAAAAGACGGAAACAGTAAAAATCCATCAAGAATGTCTACATAAACAGAGCAATAAACCCTCCATTAGCATTCAGCAACAAAGAACTCCTAATACCAGATGCTTATCTTCCCTTCTCTATTTTGAAAGCCATAAAACAAACCCTAATTAAAATAAAATAAAATCACAACTGGTTCACAAACCTGACTCGGAGATGATAGATTGGGACGAAGATGTCAGAATCTTATAAACCGATCTGAGGCCACCGTTCCACGCCATTGCACTATTTCTGCTTCTTCGCAGAGAAATGAACTCCTAACGGCTGCTGTTTGCCTTCTTTTTCCCAATGCTATTATTTATGTGTTACTGGGCCGGGCTTTAGCGGTTTAAAAGCAATCTATTTTATTATTCTTATTCTTGTTATTTTTGCATGAAATGACCCCTAAATGTTTAGCGTGATAGTATTTTAGCCACTGAATATTAAAACTTCGTAATACAATCACTAAAAGAAACAAATTAAAAGTTTGATGGCTAAAATGTAAGCACCTTAAAAGTTTAAACCATTTATGTAGTTTATCCTTTTGTTTTGGGGATAAATTAATTTTAAACATTAGTCGTATATAAACCATTTTTCGTACTAGTATTAAAATTTGGTTATTAGTTAATTTAATTTGAAATTGATTAATTAATTGAATTAATCAAAAATTTTATATATTTGTTTTTTTGTTATTAAATTTTTAAAAATTATAAAATAATTATTAAATTTATTAAATTATTAAAAACAGTAATTAAAATTTTTAATATTTATCTATAATTTATAATTTATAATGTATAATGAATCGATGATTATTTTATAATAATTCGATAAGTTTAATGATTGTTTTATAACTTTAAATAGTTTAATGGCTAAAAAATTATTTATTTAATTATTCTTTATATATATTTATCTAAAATTTTATAACAAATTTTAATTAATTGAATTAATTAATTTTTTTATTCAATTAAATTTTGAAAGAAAAATCGTTTTGATCCGATTAATTGTTTCTCTCAACTCGGTTCTCATGTGCGCGCTTTTTATATTAAAAGTCCCGTTTAGAATCCCAAGTGCACGCTTTTTATTATTTTTTTCATCAACAAAATAACACCATTTTAGACTAAATTAAGCTTGTAGAAGGGTGTTCAAAATCGACTCAAAAGGTATTTAAAGGCCCAATAAATCTAATATTAATATTATATTATTTTATGTTTCAATATATTTTTTATTTTTTAATTCGAATTACGAGTTTATTGAACCAATGGGTACCCATTGAACCGATTATGAACACCCTATTTAAGACTACTACAACAAAACGATACAATTTTAAATTAAATTAAGCTTTAAATCGACTACACCAAAATGATGTCATTTTTGAGTTAATAATTTCATTAAAAATTAACAAAATGACATAACCGAGTTAAAAAGTTGAAATGCGCAAAAATATCGTTATTTTGAGTTAACATTTCCATTAAAAATTAACATAGTGACATAAACAAATCAAAAAAATAAAATTTTAACTTAGATTTTAAAGTTCAAGGACATTTTCGAGACTAATAATAATTTAATGGCATTTGGTGTAATTTACCCTAATAATAATAGCCTAACAAAAGAATCAATAGGTACACTAAATATGAAATCCTATGCCGTGTACTCTTGAAAACATGGGGTTTATGTAAAAATTCCATAAAAAAAACACCACCTACCACTACAAGCATTTAAAGAAAAATTCCTATAAACATAGAGTTCATAGTAGACAGTAAAATTGTCCAGCCATTCAACATCTCTACATTGCTAAAGGTTAAATGTTAAAAGCATTTCTACATAGAGGCAAAGGAACCGACTAGCAGGACTTAGACATGTAGGACATGGTTCGCTGGAATTCTAGAGATTTTAGAGCAGCACCTGGGAAATGTTGTCCATCTGGTACCCATAATCCACCTGTGCTAGGCACTACAAGCTGAGGTTGACTGCTCCCTTGCCCTTCTTCACCAGCTTTACTAGATGAGGAGAATTCGTTCTTTTTCTTGACAAATTCAAAGAACTCTGCAACTTGGCG
Source organism: Abelmoschus esculentus (assembly GCA_035048815.1). Lineage (NCBI taxonomy): Eukaryota > Viridiplantae > Streptophyta > Magnoliopsida > Malvales > Malvaceae > Abelmoschus > Abelmoschus esculentus. The sequence continues at coordinate 4,369,778 of JAUCBN010000037.1, forward strand.
TGCATACCTTCGCCAAAGCCAGTTCAGGTATAAATTAAATGAAAAAGCCACATTCAGTGTAAGAACAAACACTAGAACTCATGGAAATGATCCATTAGACATTGTTACCATGTGAGTGCCAACTTTGATATTTCAAAACACTCTCAAGCCTATTTCCATTGTATTCAACAATAGAAGTTTAGATGTTCTTAAATCAGATATGATCAAAAGCTTATTTTGTAAAGCATGCTCCCCAAAATTGATCTCACTAGTGTGTATTAGATTCAATCTTTTTTCATTAAAAACAAACTAGAAATCAGCCATGAGCCATTGAAGAAGCTCTTCCATTTATTTATTGGATAAGTTAAAAAACTCATTTCATATTCAAAACCATTCCCAGTCCTCGTGATTGTCGTTCACTTAGTCGTTCACTTATTAGATCGAGGCTAAGGTTCAAATCCTTTCACTCCATTAGTCTTCCTCAAATATATCCCACTTGACAGCTTTAAAAAATTCCTGATATCAAATTCAATGAATATTCAAACCATGCTTGGCCCTAGTGATTGTTATTCCATTCTAAGAAGGTAGAGGTTAAGGTTCAAATCCTTTTGGGCACATTATTCTTTCTCAAATATATCCCACACTTGTAATTAGTAAAAGATATATATACCCATCAAGTGACAGCATTCAAGATTGCAGATAAAATATTCAGCAACTGCTATCATTTAAGTGAATAGGACAGAAATTGAAGGCAAAGTTTGTCTTACTGTCTCTTTGCTTCAATATCTCTGCTGAAATCGATGTTGGGTTCACAGTCAAGAACCAAAGCTGGAACCTGTTCATAAACAACGAGCATAAGATGTAGTAGAAAAGAGGAAAGTAATCTAATTCCACAATAAGGCAACCATCATACCTTCTGAATGCTAGAGTGCATATGATTACCCTCTAAAAAGAACACGCGATCTCTGATGTCAGGATGCAAAGAGCTATCCACATGGATGGGTAACTTACTAACAGAAAGTACTCCATGATTTCCACTTTCAAAAGGTAAAAGCCAACTCTCGTGCTTTTCATGCAAGTCACGGAGATAATCTAAACTCACTCCACCCTCTTCTTCTCTTTTTCGCAGCATCATCCTCTTATGGCATGTATCAGGACTTGCCCTCAGATAGATAAAAGCATCAGGAATAAGCCCCGGCAGGCATGATACAACTGGATCAAACCATGAATCATAAATACTGATCTCCATCTCATTCATCCAATTTGCTTCATGAACAGCTCGTACGAATACCTGAATCAAGAAAAAAAAAGAAAAAAGTTATCAGCCTTGACACTCTAAGGGTCAGAGCTTTCTTAGGTAAAAATGCGAGAAAAGTTATCGGCCTTGAAACTCTTAGGTCAGCTTTCTTCCTCTTATTTGGAAAAGAAACACAAAAGATAAAAGAGAGAATTGCAAGGATTCAAATCCAATGGCTTTGGTCATTGTTGAAGAGAAAAATCAAAGGAACTTATAAGATCCTTTGTTTTCATACTGGGACAAAACTATTTTACAACCCTCAAGATAAAAACAGAGATTAAAGAAAACTTCTTGAAATGATGTGGGAAAAATTAAAAAAAAAAAAGTTATTCGATTCTAACCATTCTATCACTGAAAACGCTTCTTTCCATTAACCTGAGCGGTTTAACTCCTCCAGATGACTCTCTCTCCTGCATAACCCTTGTAACAAAGACATAATTTTGAAAGGTATAGGCATACCTTTGTGGTTCAGCATAAAAGGCATCTAATATATTGAAGTGGTCAGGTCCAACATTTTGCCACTTATCGATAGGTTCTGGAACAATCTCAACAAGATCACGCAGCTCCAGTGTTTCATTAGCTATTCTTTGAAGGAATGTTGTCTTTCCGACACTGATATTCCCTTCAACACAGAATGTCAACCGTTTCTTTGCTGCTAATTTCGTATTTGAGTCTGAATCTTTCAGTTCTTCATCCACACTCTCCTTAATAAAAGTTGTTATACTCTCAGCATGATTTCTGTGGATAATCCCAACAGAGCTTTGTAAATACTCAACCATCTTCTGACTAGCTTTTCCAAGAAACTGCCCAAAAAAGCATAAAGCTTAACTCACTCAACAAACAATCAAACCAAAGCATCACATAAAAATGCTTTCTACCGTACCAAGAAAAACAAAAGTTTGGACAAGTTCATAGGATCAATTAAATAAAAATTTATGTTCTTGGGGAGTCATAACAACCATCAGGACTTGTTTTCTATACAGATGGGACCTCATTCATATTTCTATCAATTAATTTCCTGCACACAGATAATCAACATTGGCATACGTAGAAGCCATCCACAAATTGTGTCTGCCATGCCTGTGAATTGTGATTAAAAGAGTATGGAGAAGTAATGGGAATGAGTTGAACACTCTAAATATGATCATCTAAACTTAAGCACATTTTGGTCCCTAGAAATGAGAATGCAAAAGTCATTTCTTAGTGAGAAAGGAATACCTGGAAACATTAGACCAGCAGCCACATATTTTATACAATAACTATATGCTCTAGGAAGAGAAGCTTGAAAGCTAGAAAGCTGACATATAGCCTAAGGAAAGATAAATGACAACCCATTATCTGCAATACTTAACGCAACAATATGGCAATATAAATAACCAAGTAATCATCTAGCTCCAACAATCTCATGAATAACAGGGAAAATATCACATTTAAAAAATTAAACACTTCAAGCAAATGGTGTTTATGGACAAAACCCACTATTTATACCAATTTCAACATATCAACATGAACAACAAAAGACAAAAAATACACATTAAAACCAGGATAAAAACTAGAAAAGAAAAGCCTAAATCTCAACTCCAAGTAAACAGTTCAATCCCGATAAACTTCCCGTATACTATACAATGACCAAATTCTGAGGAAAAAGTAAGAGAAAACCTTCTCCTTGTACAATTGTTTGAGCTCGGCAACGCCTTGAATCCCATTCTCAACAAGTTTCCTCAAATTTCTAGGACCCACGCCTGGAATCGTCAACAAATCCGGACTCCCCACTAAAACCCCAGAACCCTTTTGCCTTCTATTTAACCTTATCGGCTTATCTTCCACTTCTTTACCTTCATTTTCACTCAAACCCTTGGACCTTTCAATTGGACTCAAATGCTCCTCCATCGCATTCGAATGGCACCAAGCCGGCCGGGTCCCAACTCTCCCGGGCCAAGCTCGTATAGTGGTTCTTGTATTTAAACGGGGCTGGGAAATATTACAACTAGCATTGATGTAAAACCGCCGGGATAGTGAAGGGTTCTTATTGGTAAGAACAGCGGCGGTGGCGGCGAGGGCCGAGCCGCAGCCTGGGATAGCGGCAGCGGACATCGTGAAAGAAGTAGAGTTAGTAGCAGAAGCTGCAGAGTTGAAAGAAAGGGAAAGAAAAGGAATAGGTCTAAGGGAAGAAGTGCAAAGAAGGGGATGGCCAAAAGGGCTTTGTCTTATCAGTTTCTGCATCCCTTAAAAGCATTTCCCTTTCAGTTCCGTATTCAATTCAAAATGGTGAACTTGAAGAGAGGATAAGACGAAACACAAAAGAAAGCTCAAAGCTGCGTTCAATAGAAGAGGCGGGAAGAAGAAGGAAAGATAAAAGAGGAAGGGTTTTACTAAATAGGGTTTTTGAAGTGGGTTAATTACACTTTTGGTACACGAAGTATACCAATGTTTTTAATATCATGCATAACATTTTAAAATTCTTAATTTTTAATAATTAAAATATGTTTAATAATATTATTTAATAAAAAAATATTTAATAATATTGTTAAATTACTTTTAATAATATTTTTATTAATATTTAGTAATTTTTTTATTAGAAATATTTTAATTTTTAATAAGACTATTATTATTAAAAAACTAAATTATTTTTAATAAAAAAACCAAATTAATAGTATTTTAAATAATAAACCTAAAATTATTATTTTTTAAAATTAAATTAAATTGATAAGTTTTAATAAAATTAATTTATTAAATAAACTATCATGTCTCCCCTTAAGAATATTTAACTCAATGATTAATTTAAATCGAAAGTTAAAGTTTAATGCTTAAATTAAAGCAATTAAAAGTTTATTTAATAAATTGAATAATTTAACTAAATTCTTATAATTTAAAAATTTCTAACCAATCAAAAGAATATCCTATTTCTCCTGATGCTTACAGTATTTTGGTTTCCTGCCTGATTAAGAGTATATTTTTTTCCTTCTAAACAAAGCAATCCTAATATTTAGGAAATTAATATAAACAGGTTTAACTCAGAAATAAGTAACTAAACTATACATTTTTTTTGAAATAGGTGTCTAATATTTTTTCGGCTAAAATAAGTGTCTGAGTTATAATTTTTTTTCGGCTTAAAGTTTCATTATGCTAGTGTTTTAAATAATATCGTTAAAAAATGTTTAACTTATATAGGTGCCTAAACTATATTTTTTTTCTAATATAAGTGCCTAATATTTTTTGGTTGAAAATAATATTTTTAAAAATAATACTATAGAATATTTTAATCAGAAAAATATTAAATAAATATGATCTAGTTTTTTCATCTAATCGTATACTAACTTTTCTATGAATAGTTAAATTAATTTTAAGTTAAAATAAAATAAATTTTTTTTGAATAAAATGTATTTTAATTTAATAGAATTAAGTTTACTTTGAACATAATAATTATATTTTCTTTTTTATTTATAATATTTTTATTATTTTGTTTGGGAATTTATTTCAACTAAAAAAATATTAGACACTTATGTTAGAAAAAATATAGAGTTTAGACACCTATTTATAAGTTAAACAATTTTTTTAACGGTGTTACCTTAAAACACTAACAGAATAAAACTTTAGGCACCTATTTCAACAAAAAAAAATAAAAACATTAGACACCTATTTCAAAGAAAAAAATGTATAATTTAAGCACTTATTTTAGCAAAAAAAATATTAAGCACCTATTTAAAAAAATATAATTTAGGTATTTATTTTAGAGTTAAAGCCCGTAAAAATAAATAGCAAAATCCAAAAGGGGGGACATTTCAATGTGGGATTAGAATTGAATAATGTTTATTGTTTATGTCATAAAAATAAAGATTTATATCCAATACATTAATTGTAAAAAGAATTAATTTTTATAAGACATTGAAAAGCTTATTCGAAATTTTATTTGGGGATCGTCAACATCAACTGCGAAAATTCCTTTGGTTAGTCAATATGTCAACCTGTTGTTAACGGGGGTCTCGACCTTCGTCGGATACATGAATACAACAAAGCTTTTCTCATGAAGGTTGGTGTAGCTTTGGTCACAAAATGTGACTCGTTTTGGGTTACTTTGTTACGTCAAAAATACAAAGTTAATGATCTTCTACCTCATTCCATACGACGCTCCTCTTGTTCTTCTCTATGGCGCGCTTTATCAAACATATGGGATGAGTTTCGTTCAAACATATCTTGGTCTATTGGTAATGGCGATTCGGTTAATGTTTGGGATGACATATGGGTTCCTAATGTTGGTCCACTTCGTAGCTTTGTCATTCATGATGATTTTCCGCAACAATACCCACGTTTTGAACACCTAATGATGACTAATGGAACATGGAATTTCTCTTTGCTTTTACAGTTGCTACCTACGCATATTGTTTCTCACATTACTAGTATTAGATGTCCTTTACTTCATGATGATGCAGATAAGTGTTCTTGGCGTTGGGATTCATATTTTTCAATTTCTAGTGCTTATAATCAAATTATACAAGCTTCTTGGAACCCTCCTTCTACTGTTTGGAAGTGTATTTGGAAGCTTATGATTCCTCAACGAGTTCGGTTATTTCTATGGTTAGCATACAAGGAAAGGCTCTTAACCAATCTCGAACGTCATCGTCGTTCCATTACCCCTGCTCCGACTTGCTCGCGGTGTGGTTCTGGTAGTGAATCTGTCATTCATACCCTTCGGGATTGTCCTGCAGCTAGATGTATATGGTCTCAAGTTCCTCTTCCAAATCACCAGGTTGATTTCTATGCTCTTGATCATGATGATTGGTTTTTCCATAATATAAAGTCTTCCTTGATCGATCCTTTAACTGGTTCTGCTTGGAATCAATTTTTTGGTTCTATTTGTTGGCATATTTGGAAGTCTCGTAATGAGCATATCTTTAATGGCTTGAGCCCTTCTCCTTCGTATATTATTCAACATAGTCGAGTTTGGGCCTTACACTATGCCTCATACTCATTTATTTCAACACAACAGACATCAAGCTTACGATCTACCACCATGGTTCAATGGGTTCCTCCTCCTACACGTTGGGTCTCTCTCAATACGGATGGTTTAGTTAATTTATCGTCGGGCTTTGTCACTATTGGTGGTCTATTCCGTGATAGTTCTAGTACATGGATCAACGGCTTTAGCCGCAGTATTGGTATCTCAAATGCACTCCAAGCTGAATTATGGGCAATCTATGATGGGTTATGTTTGGCTTGGCAAAATGGCTTTGAATTTGTGCAGGTACAATCTGATTCGATAAGTGCTATTGAAGCGATAAAAGCTCCGGACGCAAGCCATAGCTCCATCCCTCTTGTCCGAGTCATCTCATTTTTACACAAACGAGGTTGGGCGGTCGATTTCACATGGATTCCATGCGAAGCAAATCAGGTTGCTGATAATTTGGCTAGAAATGCCACTTTGACTCACTACAACTTTACTCTCCACGAAGCCCCTCCGGATTCTATCAAGGACTTACTTATCAGAGATATTGACGGTCCACCCTACTGCAAGACTACTGCTATGTAATCTAGTCTATTAGCTTCAACTTTAATTCAAAAAAAATATAATAATTTAGAATTTAGGGATAATTTTTACGAGTTAAAGTTTAGAGTTTATGATTTAAGTTTTTAAGTAATATGGATTTAAGTTTTAACCTACAAATTTTGAATTCTATTCATAATCACTAAATTTTAAACCCTTCAACATAAACTTTAAACCTTACACTCTAAACCAATAAACTTTAAAATTAATACACTCGTGAAAATTAAAAAAAATCTATCGGTGTATCAAATAATTATCTAAAGAATAATCCGTTCAAGAACGAGAAATTCTAGGGTAAGACACCTTAAAATGAGGTGTAGCCAAATTTCTTGTAAAAATTGTAAGAATTTTTGTATCGATTTTTTCAATATATATCAAAGTTCTTATAAAAAATGTAAGAATTTAAGTATATATAGAATATCTTACAAAAACTTTAAAATTTCGAAAATGTAAAAATTTCGATATATAAATATATATATATATACTGAAATTCTTATATTTTTTTATTATTTTTAATTATATCTCTTTTTAACATCGTCCCGTTAAAAAAATTCAATAACCCCAATAAATAACAACCCAACACATAGGGGTGCTCAAAATTTCGGTTAACCGAATTAATCGATCGAAATGATTTTTTTTCGGTTAATTGGTCGTGTAACACCCCGACCCGGATGTCACATTGGGCCTCCGGCCCATAACCTGTATTTCAAATTTTTCCTTCGAAAGCCCAATAATAAAATCCAACCCAAGTCCAAAATACGATTCGTAAAATCCATTTAAGTTAAAACATAAGCCCAAAATAATATAAAGTAATCGGAGCTCTAAAATATTACAAACCATTTAAAACATTCGACCCAAGTTAAAATAAACAGAGTTACAATTACATATAGGGTTCGACAAAGTACTAGCCCACTACATCTCTAACTGTACTCTGACACAAAGTCGATGCTGAAATCCAACCTTGATGGTGCTCCACGAACCCGCTTCCCTAACCTACGCACGAAAACACATTTCGAACGTTGAGCTACGAAAGCTCAGTAGGTATACCGAACTTGGCCCAAAATCATGCATATCATAAGCAGTAGAGCAGAACATATAAATACCGTGTATGATATGATGGTCTAACATGCTTGCCTAACACATGGCATAAACAATGTATAATATCGCACACAACATATACATGTCACATCATAAATAACACACAAGAGTGAGGCCCGCGTCCACACAGCATCGGGATCCTACACCCAGGATTGAGGCCGCCCTCAAATCCTATGCCCGAAATGTTACATCGGATATCTTCGAACGAGGCCGCCTAACGTTCGGAAAATAAGGGATGGAGGTCGCCCTACCAATCCCATGCTCGGAATGTTACATCGAACATCTTCGAGTGAGGCCGCCCAACACTTGGAATAAAGGTCTTCAATACATCACCCGGTATGTTAGATCGGATGGCCTTCGACGTGTTGCAACACTTTTGGATATCCAGATTTCCATCACACAAGGACTCAATACACACAAGTGATCCCCCTAGGATCTATACATCAAAACATATCAAGACTTATCATATCTTAGTCTTTCGGGGTTATTATATTCAATCTTGTTTTAACGATTCATTATATTAAATTAAGATTCATAAGGACCCTTAATTATAATTACCGAACCTCAATCTTTACTTAACTTGGCAGAAAATACGCAGGGGTATCGATACTCCTAAGTGGTATCGAAACACCCTGTACCGATACCCACCCAAAAAGGGTATCGAAACACTGGTATCGATACTGGTACCGATACCCTTTGACAAATTTTAAAGTCAACGAAAAGGGGAATATCAGCTTCGATACTAGTATCGAATCCAAGATGCCACTGGAGAGTTTGGTATCGAAACCTGTATCGATACTTACTCCCTATCAGCCTATTTTTCTTTCATGGGTAACGATACACGGGCCACCAGTATCGATACCCCCTGCACGAACTTGCAGGTTTCACTTAGAAAATCTTAAGGATTCTTCCCAACATTAATCTATTCGATTCTAAAGTGTTCCTACCAGTTTTTAGAAGTGCTTAGGGTGATTTAACATCAACTTCATGCCACCAATCACATTAGTACGAAATTCACCATTAATGACCTCTTTCAAGCAAACCAAGCATACATACATGGATTCTATATGCTATGCATTCTACCATGGAGTGAATGATGAAAGGAAGGGTTGGGAGTACCAACCTTGAGCTAAAACAACAACAAACCCGAGCTCCACACCACTTCAAGCTTTTCCTATTCCAAAGCTTGATGATGGCTCACAAACCTCTTTTTCTACAAGAGAAAGATAAACAACTATCAAAAACGTTTTGGGATGATTCTTATAGCTTAAAAACACCAAAAGACTCAGATTCTAAGCTCTAAAAACCTAAACCCGAACTCAACTCAAACCCCCCACTTAAACCTTCAGCTTCACCAAACCAACCCATTTTTACTTCTTTTTATAGATCAAAAACACCCTTATAACTTACCCTTCCAACACAAAACAAGATTCCTATCTTAAAACAACAAGATCACTCCTTTAACTCAACTTGTTCAAGAAAAAAAGATGGAGAAGAGGAGGAAGACAAAGGGTGACTTCACCCACTGATTTCTCTGCAGAAAACATAACCCCCTTCCCTCTCTTTCATCCTTTTTAGCATTTACCAAAATGTCCATAACTCAAAACTCCTAAGGTCCAACACCACTCCAAGCCTAAGGCCCAACACAAGCTCGAGGTCCAAAACTGAAACCCAACTTCTCGGGTTAACTCGACACTCGGATTCGGATCCGGGTCGTTACAGGTCGATTAATTTTAGATTGAATCGGTTAACGGTTGATGATTTTTTAAAATTTTAGTTATGGGTTAATTCAGTTCTAAATCGGGTTAATTAACCAAAAATTTTATATATTATATATTTATTTTCGGTCATTAATCTTTTAAAAAATTATAAAATGATCATTAAACTTTATAAAATTAACACTAAAAGATAATTAAAATTACTAAATTATAAAATATAATCTTTAAATTTTTTAATATTTATCAATAATTTATAGTGTGTGAATAATTAATGTAAATTCAATAAATCTAATATATATTTTTTATAATTTTTGAAAGTTCAGTCGCTAAAAAATAATTTTAACATACTATAGTGACCATTTATTTAATTTATCCAATTTATTTTTGAAAAGTTCGGTTAACCGAATTAACCGATCGAATTAACCAAATTTTTTTCGGTTTGGTTAAAAAGTTTTGAAAAACTTCAATTTGATTAACGGTTAATACAAAAAAAAATTGGTTAATAAAAATTTGAAAGTTCGGTTCGTTCAATTAACCGAACCGATCGTTTGAACACCCCTACCAACGAGAAATTATATCATAGGCCTGGTCTACCACGTCAGCCGTGGTCCCATCCAATAATAACCAATCACTTCACCACTAATTGCCAACTCATTTTTTTCAACCAATGAATCTTCACTCAGAATTTCCATGTCATTTTAAAAATATAATTTCTAGAAACTATATTAATTACATGGCTGATTAGAAGCAGAATGGGTAATTTTCGGACTACGACTGACGTGATATGCCGGGCCTATAATATAATCTCTTCCTACCAACACATATTTCAATGTTTTTGTGTAGTCATTTTTTTTCCTTTGAACTTTTATTTTTGTATATAAACCTCCTTGTACTTGCTCTTATTGTTTGCTCCGCTCTCTTCTACTCCTCAGTTGTTTCCCCAGACGCTGCATAGGGATTGCATTAAGCTTTGCCAAGACGATGCAAGTTTTGCACTTTATTTTTGGTATTTTTGGTGGGTATTTTTCCTTCCCTTTTTTAAATTTAATTCATTTTCTTTTGAGTATTTCTTCTAATTTATTTCCCTTCTTTGGAACAGGAAATGCCACTGCTCTGTTCCTCTTCTTGGCTCCAACGTATGTAACTCTGGTCTTTTTTTACTGAAAAAAAAAAAGGTTTAAACTTGATTCTTGTATGCTAAAGTATAAAAATTTCATTCAAAGTTCAGACAGGGTTCTCTATGTTTCTTAGAAATTTTTTTTCCTGCAAAAATGGCAATTAATAATATATTTTCCCTTCAAATCATGATCTTGTCTATGCATTTGGGAATGCTGTGTCTGGTTGGAGCAGAAACTAAGTAAAGTTTTGATTTTTTTTTTTTGAAGGATTACTTTCAGAAGGATCATTCGAAGTGAGTCTACAGAACAATTCTCAGGAATCCCTTACGTCATGACCTTGCTCAACTGTCTTCTATCTGCTTGGTGAGACACCTTCAATTCAAAACAAATGACCTAACTTCTCTAATCTACTCACACATTTCAAAAGTAAATATTTTGTTCATATTTTAACTAGGGTGACCAAAAAATATCTGATCTGGGTGATCTAATCCGAAAATTTAGATATCCAATCCGGAGGTTTTGGATCGAATATTCGATCCGATTTTAAGTTTTTCGGATCGGATACGGATCGTAATATCCGATCCGATATCCGACAATGAACACCCCTAATTTTAACCGATTCGGTCACAAATGAAATCAAAATTTGGGATTGGAGGGTAAAATATAAATATTTAAAAATAGAAGGATAAATTCATAAATAAACAAAATTTAAAAAAAAATAAATAAAGGGATAAACATAAAAGAAAAATCTCGGAGATTAAAAAAGAGTTTGTTTAAGTATAACAAAATTTATCTCGAAGATGAGAGAGACCGTTAAATATTTTAATTCATCTTTTATTTTAGAAATCTTCGAGTATATTTCATTTTTAATGTCTTTTTGTAAAATTTATTTGTAGTTCATCTCGATTTTATCGAATGCTTAAGTTTTATTATTATTTTACTTATTTCATCGATCTAAATTCTAGGTTGTGTCAAATTGTTTTTCACATATAGTTTTCAAGGACAGAAAGACTATGTTTCATTTTTTTAAGACTAGACAAAAACAATGTTTCAACAACCAAACATTCTTCAACTTTTGCTGTCCTTGTTCCAATAACCTGTACTTTGTGAATTTCCTCAGGTATGGTCTTCCCTTCGTATCAAAACACAACCTTCTTGTTTCCACCATCAATGGAGCTGGTGCAGTAATCGAGTCCATCTATGTGCTCATCTTCATCATCTATGCACCAAGAAAGGAGAAGACTAAAATCCTTGGTCTCTTCACTTTGGTTCTGCTTGTTTTCTGTGCTGCTGCACTCATCTCCCTCCTTGCCCTTCATGACAAGACAAGAAAGATGTTTTGTGGACTTGCTGCTACCATGTTCTCCATTATCATGTATGCTTCACCACTGTCAATCATGGTGAGATCAACCTCTTCATCTAATTTTCTGTACTAAAACTGAAAATAAATAAATAAAAAATAAAACCTTTTTTTCTTTTGGGTTCTAATTTTGGTCACTCAATCTCTCATTTTTTAATTTGGTCCAGAGGTTGGTGATCAAGACGAAGAGTGTGGAGTTCATGCCGTTCTTCTTATCGCTCTTTGTATTCCTCTGTGGTACTTCATGGTTTGTGTTCGGTCTTCTGGGTCGGGATGCTTTTATTGCTGTAAGTTTCTCTTTCAACCCAACTCTAAATAAATGGGTTTTTTTATGATGTTAAAAAATATAAAAATTATAAGAATTTTGGTATCGATTTTTTTGGTATATATCAAAATTCTTATGATTTTTATAAGAAATTCGATACTTTCAAGAATTTTAAACTTTTGGTATGGAATTTAGTATATATAAAAAAATTGATACTAAAAATTTTATTTTATTTATAATTTTTTTTATTAAACCTTATTTTAACCTCATTTTAAGGTGCTTCACCCTATAACTGCCTTTATATATTCAAACTCGAGGTTCAAATACTTTTTACTTTAATCATTCTAGTCCTTATTTTAACCTCATTTTAAGTCGCTTCACTCTATAATTGCCTCTATATATTCAAACTCCAGGTTCAAATACTTTTTACTTCACTCTACAAAAAGATAGAATAATCTTTTTGACCCTCCAACATTATTACTTTAATCATTTTAGTCCTTAAACTTTTATTTTATTACTTCTCACCCTCAAACTTCTTTTATCAAATTAACCTAAACATGATGCAACAGCAAGGAACCATTAAGTTGACGCCAACTATTTTGTTCTTATTGGAAAGTTGATGTCAAATATTTTGTTCTTTTTGAAATTTAAAAAAATAACAATAGATAATGTTAGTGTAATGAAGTCGTTATTTTTGGTGTTGTTACATTTAGATGAATTTGATAAAAAAAATTGGCATAATAAAAAAAATCATAACGTTTGATTGAATAATCATTTTAATTTTAATTTTTAATATTTTATTTTAAGTCAAAATAGATACAGATGAAATTTATTAGTCAATTAATAATAAATAACTTAAAATGACTTGACATAATGTTATTTAATTAGAAAAATAATTTTATAGTTATAAAATCTTATAAAATTATATTTTGATTGATGTGACATTAATTTAATAAGTCAACACCTTTATTAATCTGATATTGTCATGCTAATGTACACTAACATGTAAGTTTTTCATGTCATTTACCCTTTGTTGACTAATAGTTTTCGTCCGTTAAGAGAATATTTTACTTCAAAATGAAACAGTAAAGATTAATTCTTAAAAATATTAAAATTAAAATGACTATTCAATCAAATGTTAGAGTAATTTTTTGACTTTATGAAAAAATAGAGGTAAAAAAAGATATGATAAAAGTTTTACTGTTTTGACAGCACCAATAATTGCAGCAAAATGATTAAACGATCAATATCAAATTGTTGAGATTATCTTCTAGAACAAATACTATTATAATCACTATTAGCTAAATAAAAAAAAAAGTTTAAGGATTAAAATGATTAAATTGATAAATTTTGGGTTTAAACGAGTTCTTCTTCCAATAAAAGCCTCTAATATCAACTGACGTTCCTTTGCAGATCCCTAATGGTTTTGGTTGTGGTCTGGGGTTCCTGCAGCTCATCCTTTATTGCATCTATCGCAAGAACAAGGGAGATGGAGGAACAAAGAATTTCAATGCCAATGAAACTGCTGAGATGGAGAAACAGAAACAAGAAAATACAGATGTTGCTCAAGATCAAGTCTCAACCACCTGTGAAGACAACTATAGTAAGCCAAGATCAAGTGTAGAAGACCCTTAACTCAAAACTATATCCAACAGAAGAACAAAAAAAATTCGTGTAAGGAACTTCTAAAGATTACAACTCAATTTTATTTAAAACGTTTCTTAGATATAAAATTCTGGGTCCGTCCCTGTTTCTACCATAATCTTTAACAAACTCATGAACTAATAGGGTATTATCTACCATGCTATTCTCCTTAATGAAAGCAGACTGATTTAAAGTGATTAAAATAGGGTATTGAGGAACAAGAAATGGGTCTAAAATCTTTTGGTGTACAAGCATTATGTATCTTAGGGACTAAAGTGATGGTAGTTACATTAAATGCTGGCAGCAAGGTATAAGAAGTGAAAAAAATACCTTACTGCAGAGGTAAAGTTCTTACTAACAGTGCCCCAAGACATCTGGAAAAAACATGAGATAAAGCCATCTGGCCTGGGGGCCTTGCCCTTGCCCTCACTAAAAATAGCAGCCTTAATTTCAGTATTTGTGATCTCTTAGCTTCTGAAAAGATAGTAGACTGCAGTAAATCCCTCAACTGGTCAACAGAACATCCAGTTACCTCCCCCATCTACAGAACTTACTTGTCTAGTGAAGAACTGAATAAGCTCATCAGCAATACCATCCAAAGTTGATACCCTATTACCTAAATCATCCAACAAGTAGTGAATCGTATTCTTCTTTCTCGTCATAAAAATTTTAGTTTTTGTGTTTGCGTTGAAAAACACTTTTTAAATGCAGTTTTTTTCTCCAAAGGTTAATTGTTTAGCATTGCTTCTGCGTTCTAAACCAGCTTTTGGCGCAAAAACTGGTTTAAAACGCAATGCTAAACGCAGCCTTAGTCTCTTCAACTTGAACAACAAAATCTGAAGAGGGATATCTTTCACAGGTTCTGACCAGGATTCAGCTATAGTTTTCCTAAAATCAGAGTATTGAGACCAGAAGTTGAAAACTTCAACGACTTGGCCTTATGCAGAGAGACCTCAGTGTGCATACTCATAAGTCATAACCCTAGGGCTGTGATCAGACACCCTAGGAGACAAAAATTCCACAAAAAAAGGAACATCAATGAACTACTGAGAATTAGTAAGGATTCAATTCAGATTTTGTGCCAGGTAACTACCATCATGTTTATTGGATCATGTAAACATTGGTCCAGAGAAAGAATGATCACACAACCCTATATCACTCGAGCAAGATTGAAAATCTTCCATATCTGCAGCGATATGGGT